>CM066319.1:108114878-108739878 GCA_033807775.1 Saussurea involucrata | reverse complement strand
ATTTTGTTCATCATTGAATACAATTGGGCTTGATCATACAACTTCTCAATTACTGCTTTCTATATTGATTGTAAGATTAGATCCTGTACTTTCAATTGGTATCAGAGCCAATCAACAAACAAATTCATTCAAGATTGTGATTGCGAAGATCGATTGATCAATTTCTTGAAGATTTCTTGATTCGTTCAAAAATCGATTCCGCTGCTAGGGCTAGTTCTTGAATTCTTGGCAATTCTTGAATTACCTGTTACATTTCGATCAAGAAACTCGAATTTGTCTTTCTGTTGAATTTTATTACAATCATGTCTTCTAAAGAATATCTAGCCATGGGATTTGAAACCAAACCGCCTGTTCTTATACCATAAGAGTATCAGCAATGGAAAATTCGTATGATCCAATTCCTAGACAACATTGATGAAAATCTTATGGTCTCTATTCGAGAAGGTCCAATTGAAGTGTATATCGATGTTGCTGCAACCCCTGCTACAAAGACAACTCCAGAAATTCCAGCGACCAGGGTGAAGAAGAATTATTCCCAATACACAGCTGAACAGAAGAATAGGCATGCTATCGACAAAAGAGCAATTACTTTGATGACTTTGGCTGTCCCAAATGAGGTTCTTAACAGGATTGACAGTGGATCATCAGCTAAAGAAATGTGGGACGAATTGGAAAGGCAGATGTTAGGAACTGTGAGATCTATTCAGGCAAAGTTAAATCAAAGCATAAATGCTTATGAAAGGTTCAAAGCAAAAGAGTCAGAAAGTTTGACACAGACATACAGTAAATTTTGTACTATTCTAAATGATTTGAGAAGAAATGGACTGAAGAAAACGAAGTCAGAAATAAACTACAAATTTCTGAACAGTCTAAATTCATAATGGTCATCATTTGCCATAAGTCTGCAAATGAACAAGGATATGTGTGAAGAAGACTTAAATGATCTGTTCTGTGTTCTTAATTAACATGAAGACTCTGTCAAGTTAGTTGTGGAAGAGAAGAAAAATGTTGCTGATCAGTTAGCATTCTTATCAAAGTCCAGAGCAATCAAAGCACCCAAAAAGACTGCATATCTATCAGACAAGGAAGAAGGATCAAAAGATGATGAAGATATCAAGATAATGGCTGAGAAGCTAGCTCTGTTTACAAATACTTTCAACAAGAGGTATGGGAAGGGTAGATTTCAAGGAAATTATAAGAGAGTTGGGAGTTCAGATTATAAGAAGAAAGAAGACAGAGAAGAAAATAAGTTTGAAAAGAGAGTAGAGAGAAGTGAAGAAAACAAAGAAGAGAAGGAAGAGAGAAAAGAAAAGAATCTGTGTTTCAAGTGTGGAAAATCTGGCCACTATGCTAAGGATTGCAGAGTTAAAATTGTGAAAGACTATGAGTACTACACCAAGAAGGCTCAGCTTGCAAAGAAGAGAGATGATGAAATTGCTTTATTGGATGAACAGGAGAATTGGTTGTACTACACTTCTGATGAAGATGATCATATCAACTTTCCACAGATGCAAAGCTATATGGCAAAAATGAGGAATGAGGATGATTCTGATTTTGAAGATGCTGATTCTGAGTCATCTGCTGAGGTACATTCTTCACTTGAAATAGAGTTAATGACACAGATTGGTGAAATGAAAATTGAATTTGCTAATCTAAGAAAACAGATAAAAGGAGAAAGAAATTTGGTTAACAAGTTCAGAATTGAAAAAGAAGTAATAAAAGAACAATATGAAAAATCTGAGACTGAGAAACAGAAAGTTAAAGATGAAAATTCTGAATTGTTGAAAAAGATCTCTGAACTAAAAGTTGAGTTTTCAAAAATAAAGGATGAAAAAGGTGATTTACAAATAAAATTTGATATGTTATTTGAGGAAAGAAAGAATTTATACACCAAAATCAAAGAATTGGAAGATCTGAATTTGAAAAGGGGTCAGACTCAGCAAACATTAAATCTTTTAATAAGCAATGTTAAAGATACAAGATTTTACAACCCAAAGAAGGGATTGGGATTGGAAGAAAATGTCACTTTAAAAAGAACTCCAATCAACTTGTATGATTTTGAAAAACTTCAAGTTCCTAAGCCAAAAATCCCAGAAATTGTTGAAGTTTTCATAAGACCTGCTAGTTCTATAACAAGTTCTGACAATTTGCAAAGACCAAACTCTAAAAAGTCAGATGAGAAAATTTCTGAGTCTAAAACAGAAAAGTCAGTTGTTTCAGAAGAAAAGGTTAAGAAAGAAGTTTCTAAACCAACAGATGAGAAGCCAAAATACAATGATACTAAATTCAAGTATAATTCTTTAAATGTCAGCTACAAAAATAAACAACCAAGTTTTTCATACCATGACATTGAGAACATATTTGACACAAGTAAAGATTCTGAAACAGTCAATCAGAAGTCTGAAACTTCTAGTCAGAATTCTGAACTTTGTAGTCAGAACTCTGAGTCTAAAGATCAGACATCTGAGTCTGTAAATCAGAACTCTAACTCAGGTAGTCAGAAGTCTGATTCAACTGGATCTTCTGAAACAAAGTCAGATGAAGTTTTAGAACTTGAAAAGAGGTTTAATCTTGTAAGTCAAGAACTTGAGGACTTAAGGAAAGCTTATGATGAACTTGAAAATGATTACTGTGAGGTGGATAATAAACTTGAAGAAGCTTTGAAAGAAAAGAATATTTTTATTCAGAAAATAACAGAGCTTGAAAAACTGAAGACTGCGTATGATCTTTTTAAAATTAATGCTCTAAAAGAAAATGATAAATTCTTTAATGAATCAAGTACATATGAAAAAGGTGAATCATCTAATTCTTCTAACAAAAAGGAGTTGAATTTTTCAGAAAAAGAAGAAAGCAAAAGGAAAGATGATCTTGCAAAGTTGAATGATCTGAAAAGGAATCTTGAGAAGCTTAGAATGAAATCTACTTCTGAACTCAAAGCTAGAAATTCTTGTAATAAGGGCAATTGTACTCTGAACAGTATCAATAAAAATGAAATGACCTATGTTTCAGATTTATTGTCACTTGCAAAGAAAAATCTTGTTTGTGTTAGATGTAAAAATGATTCATTCCAATATTCTCATAAATGTCTAGTCAAAATAACTTCTGTTTCATACATAAGAAAAGACATTCAGAATTCAAAAAAGAAAAATATTTCTGTTCTTCAGAATACAGAATAGAAGAAAATTTCTGTTCCTCAGACTCAGAAGAAAGAAAAGATAAAAGAAAAGAAAGTTGAAAATGTTGCAAAATCAAAAGTTACAACTTTTAAAAAGAAATTAAACAAGTTTGTAAGCAGAAAATGTTCTGACTTCATAAAAGTTCAAGGAAAGTGGTGTTTGAAGAAAGATTTTGAGTGGAAAGTAAAAGGTACTAATATTAAATCCAATGACAAAACTAACAAAGATGGACCCATTCCAAAATGGGTACCTAAAACTAACTGATCCTTTTGTAGGGCTGTCATGTGTGGTTTTTAGATTCAGGAGCTTCAAGACACATGACAGGTCAGAAGTCTTTTCTATCAAACTTCACAGAAAAGGATGGAGGAGCAGTAAACTTTGGAAATAATAGCAAAGGTCAAGTTAAAGGTTATGGGGATTTAACTAAAGGAGATCTGACTATCCAAAAGGATTTCTATGTTGAAGGATTACAACATAATATTTTCAGCATAAGTCAGTTTTTAGACAGTCTTTGTCAAATCAAGTTTCAAATAACAGGTTGCATGATTTTAACTGAAAATGATGTCAAAGTCTTCTGGGCTAAAAGACATATGGACTTATTTGTAGTTAATTTTTCAAAATTGAAAACATTAAATACAGTTTGTCTTTTATCAAACTCAACTGCAAATGAATGCTGGCTTTGGCACAGAAGATGTTCTCATCTGAATTTCAAAGATCTTAATAATCTTGTTGCAAAACATCTGGTTAAAGGTTTACCAAAGATTAAATTTGAAAAAGAATCGTTATGCTCAGGTTGTGAAATGGGCATGATGAAAAAGAGTTCTCACAAATTAAAAATGGACTCATCTTGCAAAGCACCATTAGAAATGATTCATACTGATCTTTGTGGTCCTATTTCAGTTCAGTCTATGGGAGGAAAGAAATATATGCTTGTGATTGTTGATGAATACTCCAGATACACATGGGTTGAATTCCTAAGAGCTAAGTCAGAAGCTGCTACTACATTGATAAATTTTATCAAAAGGATTCAAGTTCTCCTACAACTTCAAGTTCAGAAAATCAGAAGTGATAATGGAACAGAGTTCAGATATGAGACTCTTCATAATTTTTTAGAAAGTTCTGGAATTTCTCACAATTTTTCTACTGTCAAAACTCCTCAACAAAATGGTGTTGTTGAAAGGAAAAACAGAACTCTAGTTGAATCTGCGAGAACAATGCTGGCTTATTCAAATCTTCCTACCTTCCTATGGGTTGAAGCAATTGCAACTGCTTGTTTTACACAGAATAGAACTTTAATCAATAAGAGATTAAATAAGACTGCTTATGAACTGATAAATAAAAGAAAACCATTAATCAAATTCTTTCATGTTTTTGGTTGCAGGTGCTATGTTCTTAAAGACAGAGAAAATCTTGCCAAATTTGATAAAAAGGCAGATGAAGGATACTTTGTGGGTTATTCTTTAACTTCCAAAGCATTCAGAATCTACAATAGAAGAACCAAGAGGATGATGGAGAGTATAAATGTAACTTTTGATGAAGCCAGAATGAGGACTTCTGAACAAGACAGTTCAGAACTCATGCAGAACAAGACAAAAATGACTTCTGATACAAAATCTAATCCTATTTGTTCAGAACTCAATTTACTGTTTAAGGATGCTTTTCTAGAACTGATTTCTGATTCTTATGCAGAATATGAAAACCCAAAGATGGTAAAAGAGATGAAAAATAGAAATCCAGAAATAATTCAATCAACTGTAATTTCTAACAAAGGTCCATCAGAGGAATGTCCAAATCTGATAAATACAAATGGTGAAAATTCTGAACCTTGTAATCAGAATTCTGATTCTTGTACTCAGAACTCTGAACAAGTCACTCAGAATTCTGACTTCATTGCTCAGAATCCAAACTTGGATGCAACTTCTACACATACATCCGAACAAGGGGACAGTTCAGAATTACAAGCAATCATTGATGAGAATGATGCAAACAACAATTATTCAGAGATTGATGTACTCCCTAGTGCAAATAAATGGACTAAAAATAATCCTATTCATCAAGTAATAGGTGATCCATCAGCAGGAGTAAAGACCAGATCAGCTACAGCAAATGAAGCAATGTTTGCTGGTTTCTTAAGTGTGATTGAACCAAAGAAAGCTAATGAAGCCCCAGAGGATCCAGACTGGATTTCAGCAATGCAAGAGGAATTGCTCGTATTTGAAAGAAATAAAGTTTGGAGACTCATTCCAAAGCCTGAAGGTAAATCTATTATTGGAACTAAATGGGTGTTCAGAAACAAAAAGGATGAGTCAGGTGTTGTCATCAGAAACAAGGCAAGATTGGTTGCTAAGGGATACTGTCAACAAGAGGGAATTGATTATGATGAGACATTTGCACCAGTGGCAATAATAGAGGCAATCAGAATATTTTTGGCCTATGCTGCACACAAAAACTTCAAGGTGTATCAGATGGATGTCAAATCAGCCTTTCTAAATGGCAAACTTAATGAAGAAGTGTATGTTCATCAACCTGAAGGTTTTGTTGATCCAGAATTCCCTGATCATGTTTATATTTTAGACAAAGCTTTATATGGTCTAAAACAAGCACCACGAGCCTGGTATGACACTCTTACTAAACACTTGTTAGGTTCAGGGTTCAAGAAAGGTAAGATTGACACAACTTTGTTTTTAAAGAAACAGGGTGATGATTTAGTTCTGATTCAGATTTATGTTGATGACATAATATTTGGTTCTACCAGTCCAGAATTATGTGATAATTTTTCAAAAATCATGTCATCAGAATTTGAAATGAGCATGATGGGTGAGCTGAATTTTTTTCTTGGTCTTCAAGTCAAGCAATTACCGAAAGGTATTTTTATAAATCAAGGAAAATATGTCAGAGACATTCTGAAAAAGTTCAAAATGTCTGATTGTGCTTCTATGAGAACACCTATGGCAACTAAAATAATGTTAGATGCTGATCTCAAAGATGTTTCAGCAGATATCAAACTCTATAGAGGTATGATTGGATCATTACTTTATCTGACTGCAAGTAGACCAGATATCATGTTTTCTACCTGTTTCTGTGCTAGATTTCAATCTAACCCAAAAGAATCACATATGTTGGCTGTCAAAGGGATTTTAAGATATCTCAAAGGATCACCTGATCTAGGTTTATGGTATCCAAAAGAAACTGATTTCAAATTGATTGCTTTCACTGATGCTGATCATGCAGGAAGTAGGTTGGACAGAAAGAGTACATCTGGTGCTTGTCACTTTTTGGGAGATAAAATAGTGAGTTGGGCATCAAAGAAGCAGAATTGTGTGTCCACTTCAACTGCTGAAGCAGAGTATGTTGTTGCTGTTGCTTCATGCTCTCAAACATTGTGGATGAGAACACAACTCACGGACTATGGATATCAGCTTAACAAGATTCCCATCTATTGTGACTCAGAAAGTGCAATTGCCATTACTCAGAACCCTGTTCAACATTCAAATACTAAGCATATAGATGTGAGGTATCATTTTATAAAGGACTATGTAGAAAAAGGAACTATAGAGATGCACTTTGTGCATAGAAAGTATCAATTGGCTGACTTGTTCACAAAGCCTCTTGATCACAAAAGGTTCTTTTTTCTCATATGTAAAATAGGAATGCTTAATCTGACTAATTGAAAATATTTGTTTTTCTTAAAAATGCTAAATTTTTCTAAGTAAAATTATCTGAGTAGTGTACTCAGTACTCTGAGTCTTAAGTTCAGAACTTCTGAGTACTGAGATCAGAACTTCTGAGTCTTGAGTTCAGAACTTCTGAGTCTTGAGTTCAGAACCTCTGAGTCTTGAGTTCAGAACTTCTGAGTCTTAAGGTCAGAGATTCTGAGTCAATACTTTAGCAATCTAACTTTCAAAAATTTATTTTTGAGAAATACAAATAATTCAACTGTGTGGATTATCATTCTTCTATTATCTTTTTATCTCATCTTTATGTATCATAAATAGTCAAATGCATGCTCAAGTCAAGGGGGAGCATCATAATTTTTTGTTTGGAAATCATTTTGTGATGCTTAAAAGATTTGTTTTCATTTCTTATCTCTGATCATTCTAAGAAGAACAAGCTTTTAATGATAAATTTTTTGTTGTTCAAACTATATCTGAATTAAAAAATTTCATATTCAGATATAAGATTTTAAATGATTTTTTGAAAATCATCATAATATGAACAGAATTTTGATGATAAAAAGTGTTTCTATCTGTTCAAACCTCTTCTGAATAATCAAGATGTTTTATATTTGTCAGAAGTTGACTTTAAATGACATTTTGGTTACAAGGCAAAATTCTTCTGAATTATGGAATCAGAACTCTGAGTAGAACAATCAGATATCTGATAAAGGAAAGTCAAAACATCTGAGCGTGTTATTCAGATCTTTGACTTGAGTCAAAATTCTATCCACTAACACGTGTCAGCTTCATATTTGTTTGATTATGCCACGCATTTCATTTAAATCCTCTATGGCATTTCAAATGTGTTGACTCCGTTATAACATTGATTTCGCTTTTCCGTTAAACCTTTCAACTTCGCGGATTTTAAATAGGTCTTAAAATCCCTATTTCAAATCTTTTCAAATTCTAGAGCGAAAAGTGAGATACGAATCAAATCCAGAGTTCTTTGAGTTTGTTTTCTTCTTAAATCATTTCTGGAATACGAAGGAGTTGCCCAATTTCTCTACATTCTACAAAATCGATAATGGATTCATCTGATTCGGATAATGATGAAGTACAGAATAGAGCTGTAGAGGAAGAGGCAATAAGAAATGATGAAGAAGATGAACAAATGGATGAATCAGAAGGAAATGCAGATGAGGTAAACATTAATATTGAACATGAACAGAGTGCTGCAGGGTCGATTATGTCAGATAGACCTATTTTCGTGGAAAAGGTTGTTCCTGAGAGTGAATGGTTGAAATTATCTGAAAATAACTGTGTTATATTGTTTGAGGAAAGTCGATTTAAACCTGAACACAGAATTATCATGGAATTATTCAAACATCATCCTTATAGAAAATGGTTTACAAGAAGCAAAAATGTTCCTGTTCAGTACATACAACAATGGTGGAAACATCTTAGGTTAGAAGATAATAAGTTTGTGTTTGAAATTGGAGGAGTGACATTTGCCTTATCTATCTCTGCACTAAGAGAAATGCTGAATCTACCAGAGAAAGATGATGTACAAAGAAGGATAGATTTTGAAGACTCACCCTTAACAGAGGAATTAATAGCAGAGTTTATGAAGTTGGGATACAATGAAGGATTGAGGACTCCCAGTTTGTTCAGAAGGAACAAATTGCCACCTATTTGGGCTTGTTTCTTTCATGTAGTAAATAAGTGTTTATCAGGGAAGAATAGTTCTGCTGATCAAGGTTCTAAACAGATTCTTCAGATCTTTCAAGGTTTAGTGAAGAATATGGATTATGACTACACTTTTATACTGTGGGAAGACATGAAGAATACCTTTGAGAAAAATCAGAAAGCAATTCAGAGGAAAACAAAGGATGCTACTCTGACATACATACCTTACATAAGGTATTGGCAAATTGTAATCTGGTATGCAATGCAGGAAAATAGAACCATATCTAGAAGATAAAATGAAGAGCATGGTCCTACTTTCTACTTGGGTAAGATGACATCAGTTACTAGACTTGAAAATTATCCAAATCATAAACTGTTGCCAAAATCACTTAGGAATTATATCCCAAAGGAGAGTGAGATTTTAAAAGCTTATTGCACCTCTATGGGAATTGAATTACCTCAAATCCCTAGCCAAGAGGACCAACCTGAGATAAGAGGTGAGGGGTCTAGTCGAATTAGAGAGGGGGAGGATGTTCAAATGGGTGAACATTATGAGAGAATTGAGGGGCAAAATTATGAGAGCTTGGTTAGACTTGGTGAGGAAAAACAGAATGAGGGTGGTGAGGATGAGAGATTGTTAACAGAGGTTCAAACAGAAAGAGATGCCTCTGAACCAGCTAATCTTGACCAGGTAACCACAATTGCTATTGGTTCACAATTCTTGGTGTCCAATATTGAAACAAACACCATGGACCTAGTGGTGGATCTTGAACAACCCATCCACACCCACTCAGAAGCATTTCAACATGCTACTGTTTCACACAAATCCGGGGAACCATCCCAAACTCATTTGGAGGGAGGTGATAAATCCCAATCTATTTTTCAACACATTGAGTCTGAATATCACAGTCCTATTCATATTGAGCCTGAAATTCCTTCTGACAATTGCACAAATCAGGAATTTCGTATTTCTGAAACAACATTCATGGACATACCTAATGTTGGGTGTCGAGGATTGGATGGAAGTCCTGGTGAGGTGAACATTACAAAAGCCTCATTCAAACGTGCATCTGTTGTACAAGATGAATTTGTGTTATCTACAGGCCATGAGCCCTCTGGGCACATGAAAACTGGACCATCTGTTGGTTCAGGTTCACAGTTAGACTCTTCTGAATTTGAAAAGATTCAGAAACAAAACAAGTAGATGGGGGAAAAGTAGAAAATTTGGAGAAGAAGGTGGATGATTTGAATGATGAGGTGTCAGATTTGAAAGTTGTGTTGGAGAAAAAGTTGATTTCTGTTGAAACCAAAGTAGTTGATGTAAAGAAATCCTTGGATTCTCACAAAAAGGAGATCATGAATATAATGTCTGGTTTTCAAAAAGATATATTAAAACAAATGCAAGGTATGCAGGAATCTATACTGAAAGCACTGAGTGTATTACTGGCTTCTACTTCAAAGCCTCTTGATCATATTCCTGTTGCAGATACTGAACCTGAAGGTACTTCAAATCAGAACTTGAAAAGAAAGTTTGATGATAATGAACCTCATGATCATCAAAAGGGGGTGAAAAGACAGAGGTTAAGTTCTGATGATGACATTGGCATAGAAGATTTTGAAATAGCAGATATGCACTTAGCTAGTACAAAGAGCTCAAAAGATCAATCACAGGAAAATATAAAGGCAATGACTCAGATAGTTCAGATTGATAGCTCAGATACAGAGGAAATGGAGTTGGAAAGTACAGATGGTGGTGATTCAGATAAAACAGAGGAATTAAACTTAGACACAGAGATGGAAGGAAACTCAGATGACACAGAGATGGAAGGAAACTCAGATGAAACTGAAGCTATTGAGGAATCTGTATTGAGATCAGAAGAGACAGTGGAAAGTGAAGTGGTAAACATGTGTACAGATATTGTGGTGTATAACAAAGAAAATGTGATGGATTCTAAATCAGAAGAAAGGAGGTTGAGTAAAGAATTGATCAGAAGAATGCAAAGTGAGGTAGTTAGAGCACTTAATGTTCAGAAAATTCAACAAGGGGTAAAACTGATAAGGCCTATTGATCTGTTGGGAGAAGAAGATAGAACTGTTGATTATTCTCAGAATTTTAAGCATGAGTTCAGATATAACTATGCTGATGATATGAACACAGAAGAAGAATATGAGAAATTAGAAGATTACTTTATGCCTTCTGAGTATGTATTCAGAAAACCAATTGAGATTCCCAAGATTGACTTACAGATTGTAGAAGAACCTATATGTGATTTTATCCTGGAGTTAAGTGATGTACCTTTGGCCAGACAATTTCAGGATGACATTTTTCCTGAGGAAATGTATGAAAACGTCTACCACACAGAAGGAGAATATGAGCTTTTAGAGAGCAATGTTGATGGTTTCATGGATGAAAGAGCTCAGATGATTTATACAGAAGCATCAACCAGATTCAGAATTCCTGACTCAAGACTGCATATCTAGAAAAGAATTGAGAAAGTTCTGATGTTCCAACAAGAAGAATTCAATGGTTTGATATTTGTAAGAATGGAAGTGCTGAAAGAAAGGAATACAAAGGTTTCCATGTCCAGTTTTGATTTCCACAGACTAACACTTGATGATCAGATCTTTCTAGTCAAGTTCTTTTCTAGTACTGAAGAAGCCTTTATGGAAATTGAATGCAGAAGACTTCGGGGTATCTATGTCAGAAATATGTATTTGTATGATTTTCAACTAGCCATTGAAGGAAGAAAAGTAAAGTGAAATCTGAGATGTCCAACAAATATTGCAGGACTTAATGTATATCTGAAGGGGTTTGTAAATGAAGGAATGGAAACTGAAGGGTTTGCATATATAGTTCAAGAGAGACTTGAAATGTTCAAACTAAAAGAACTGGTAAAATATAGTGATGCAACTCTTAGTTGGTTACTGATTGAAATAGAAGTAAGTGCTAAAACTGAAAGAGAGAATTTAAAGAAAAAGTGTGTAAACTCTATGAAAAGAAGGTTGAATCTCAGAAGAAAGATCAGAAGTTGTGGTGAATGGTTGCTATCTGAAGTTAATCCCAAGAAGATGTTACATAGTGATTTTGTGTTTCGTGCTGAGTATGAAGTAAATGAAATTCTTTCAGATGAAATTGAAGAAGTTCAGGACACAACTCCTCAGAATGTGCAGATAACAAGAATTGAGCAAGTTGAACAATCTGAGGCAAGAGAAGATGAAATGTCAATTGATTTGAATGGATACTTTCTTGAATTTGATTTACCAGAGTTTTTCAAACCTAAAGAGATACAATTTTTGGATGTGTACTATGATAGACCAAAGGAGACTCAGATCTGGTTGGCAGAAAAATCAAGATGTCTTAGCAAGTCAAAGCAAGCTGTTTATTCAGATTTCTTAATCACGGGAATCAGAGAACTGAAAGTCAAACAATTCAGAAAGATGGAGTACTTATCCTTTGAAGTTCTGAGAGAAGATGGCAAGGTTTATTACTTTACTGATGCAGATTTTGAGAAACTTTCAGTGGTTGACTTCTACAGATTACACAGCTTTCTATGCTTCAAAGAGTCAATCAAAGACAGAAATAAAAGGAAGGCAAGAAGTGTGGTGATTGAGGCCATGTTCTATATCTTAAGGTGGCAATGTTATACAGATTTCCAAATAGCTCTGTATTTACAAAAGCCATGTGTTTATCTGGCAAATCCCAATACAGATCATGAGCAGAAAAAGGTGTTAAAGACTGGAAGCGTTCACAAATTTCCAGATTTGGGAGTGTTTTTGAAAAATAAAAGTGGAAAGATCTTCTTCAGAGCAAAGGAAACTGCAAAATACTGTTCTGGAACTTTAAGGATCATAAAGCACAATTTGGAGAAAAAGATGCTGAAAGTGAAGCAAGCAAATATAACTCAAGAAACAATCAATCAATAAGTGGAAGTTATCCAAGAAATTATTGCTAAGATTGACAAGCGACTTAATCTGAGAAATGTGCTACTTTAGAAAATTGTTCCTGCTCTGAAAGAACTGGATGATGCAAAATTCAAGTTTATTTGACAAAAAGGGGGAGATTGTTATATCTGAAGTTTTGTCAATAAACCAAGTGTTGAAGATCTGATAAGAAGACTCATATGTTCTGAGTAGAGGAGTCAGAGATCTGAGAAGAGAAGTCAGGTCTGAGAGAAAGAGTCAGAAGCTCTGAGAAGCGTTATCAGAAGAATGTTCAGAAGTTCTGAACAACCTGTTCATAACTTATGACTACATACTTTACTTAGTATTTAGTAAACTAATTAGGACACGTGTTATGTTCTTATTAGTCTTTCTTATTTGTACTGTAGCTTTAATATTTCCGTTGCAGTATAAATAGTGGTTAGCACTACGTTGCTAACTGATTGATTTTCCCGTATATCTTTGTATTCATTCTTTGTAATCTTTGAGATTCTCTCTCTCTTAGATCTGTAATTCTGTTCATCATTGAATACAATTGGGCTTGATCATACAACTTCTCAATTACTGCTTTCTATATTGATTGTAAGATTAGATCATGTACTTTCAGATATGATCGCCTATTTCTCTATTGTATCAGTTATTCTTTTGTACTTGTAATTTATTTCGCTTGTACTTGTAATCTTTCCATTTCTCTTTGTAACCTGATTCAAAGTTTTAAAGAAAGATTTCAGCGAATGTACTTTACTCCATCAGTACTGAAAAGATCCCAGAAAACAGTAAAAGGGACAAATATTTTATGAGTTCTTTTTATCCTTATGTTTTCATTAAATAGCAATTTTCTTTGTTGCTATGTCATAACCAAATAGGGGGAGATTGTTGATCCAAACCCTCAGTGATTTGATAATGACCCTCTCTTATATACTTAGTGAAAATTGTAAGTAAACAATATGTATCAGAGTTTCACTATCGCTGATAAGTACTAAGATCTTACAGTACCGCTGATAGGAACTCTCGCTCTTTAAATTAAACATTCAGCGAACACTGTTCACCATTAATGCTCTGAGTCTGTTCAGTCATTATGATGATCGCTGATAAGTTAGTTGTTTACTTATGATCCCTGAAGACAAGTTTCACGTCAACAAAGGTTCTACGCTGAAGTCGAATATCAAGCTCAAGAACCAGCGACAAGTCTCCTAATGAACTGATGCGGATCAGAGTGGAAGTATCAAGTACAAGACTTCAGCTATCGCTGAACTTTATCATTCGCTGAATAGAAAACGATAATGCTCTGAATCAACGAAAGCTGATCATGAAGTCCTCCGTACAAAGTACTTTTGTCTTAACCACCCTTGCACGACTCCGTACGAAATGTCAGAAAAGAACCTCCGACTGTCTGAAATCGTACAACCACTCTGATACTACACTGTTCATCCATGCGGCTACTAAGGTTGTCAACAAAGGTCAATGACATGCAACCAACCAGCTGATGACACGTGTAAAGTGTATACTGACTTGCATTAAATGCATGCAGTATATAAAGAGATGAACCCACTTCATTTGAAGTAACTTGCTAACTCTGGACAAGTTCAATCTCTTATCTCAAGATAGGTTATTATTAGTAATTTCCTTATCTCTCTTAGTGCAAGAAACCTTAGTGTTCCAACTTGTTTATATTTAGGTTTATCCTTAATCTTGTTTCCGCAACGAGCTGTAAATTGTTAATGATTTATCAATAAACAATTTAGAAAAGTAAAATTTGTGTGTTTGTATTCAACCCCCCCCTTCAACAAACTTGTATAGGCCTTCGGGACCAACACCAGGCTTACCACACTTGTAGCATTCTTGTTGTGTGTGGATCACCTTGTCATCTGACCTCTGTCGGTCATTTCTATCATCTGACCTCTGTCGGTCACTCGATTCTTCTCTTCTTCCATCATCTCTTCTATCACCTCGGTTGTCTCTGCCATATCGATCAATTCCTGAACCCCTCTGGTTTCCTCTAAACTCTCTTGTCAACAGAGCTAAGGATTTAGCTAATGACGCAAGAGTTATCTCTTCTTCTACCAGCTCGTCTTCTTCGCTATCAACTATCACTATCTTCTTCTTCTCCTTCTTCTTCTCCTCTGTTGCTCTCTCATTTCTCGGTCTCTCTGCAGCCTCTGTAGATTTACTAACCAATGCGTATGGTGCAATGGTTACTGTTTTAGCTTGTGCTATTTGAGGCTCCTGTGCGGCTAGTGTTCCATAGAGATCAGAGAGTGTCCAGGAGTCTAGATCTTGGTTTGTTTGTAAAGACATAGACAACTGGAGCCACTCATCATTCAGGCTCTTTAGAAACATGACGTTATTTTCTTCCGAGGTTCTGTGAATGCCAGACTTTCTACATTTGTTTATGAGAGAGTTGAACCTGTCGTACGTCGTTTGCAAAGATTCTGTTGCAGAGGCTCTGAAGGCATGATATTCATTTATGTATTGTGCCCTTCGGTTCTTCTGCGTTTTAGCACCCCCTTCCAACTGTCTTTCTAATTCTTTCCAAAGATCGTGCGCTGTTTCGCATGCATCTAAGGATTGAAAAAGTTCGTTGGGGATAGCCATGATCAATAATCTTATTGTTTTCTGTGCAACTTCATCTTCTGCCCTATCTTCATCTGACCATTCTCCTTTTGGCTTAGGTTTTTGATGTTCAGGGATTTCAAGAGATTCAGCAGTAGCTGGTACTCGTGGTACTATTATCATGGGAACTTGAGGAGGGTTGTAAAGATATTGTACGAGAGTTTTTTCAGTACCCTCAAAGAAATGGACAATTCTTATCTTCCATTGAGGATACTCATCTCGAAGGAGAGTAGGAGGCTTGGTTAGCGAACCAGCAGTGAAAAAGTTATTTGTATATGTCATTGTAAGAGTTTCGAAGGTTCTGAAAAGATACTATGACGAAAGAGTATGAGTCTGATGATCTAGAAGGTTTTCTGGGTTTTAACAGTTCCCAAAGTGCGCTTTAATGGAGTTTTAACCTGGAAAAAATAGTTTCTTTTAAGAATACCACTTTCGAATAAATCGAAAAATGATAGGAAAACATAAACTTTTCAACGAAATGAAGAACAGGTTAAAACAGAATGATGTCTATCACAAATCTTGTAACAAAGAGGATCACTTGATATTAAATATAAGGATTGCTCTGATACCAATTGTTGGTTCCCGGTTTGCTTAAACAAGATTAACATATCTATTAGTTCGAGTTTATGTTTGATGCGGAAGTGTATTTAAAGAACTAACAGATATGTTTGATAGATTTAGAACACACAATATAAAGAAACAGTATTTTAAGAACAAAATGATATCTTGAAGATTACCGTCGTTCGATATATAATAAGAACACCAAGAACAGATTAAGAACTGTTTGGTGTGTGTGTGAGAGTGTAAAGCTTAACAAGTTTGACGATATAAAGCATAAGCATAAAACTCAGATTCTTCGTTAAGTTCTTAAGATTGTTAAGGAAGATCTCAACAAGTGACTTCCTTTTATACTACTCTAGGGGACCATAAAGCATGAGTTGTTGTTAGAACGGATGGCATGAATAGTAGAACGGATGGCATGAACAGTTGTACGTGTTGTATTGCATTTAATGACGCAGACGTCTATGTTGTACTAAGCCCTATTGAGTCCACTCAGAGTTTGACACGTGTTGAAGTTGGACAGGGCATGCTATCATGCAAGTTGATGGACGGTTCTAGGAACAGTAGCAAGATATTTCTTCAACAGTGGCAAGTTATTATAAATATCTTCCAAGTCTTCAGTCTGAACCGCAGAGGCTCTGTAAAGGGTTACAGAGATTCTGAGGTCTGGTCTTCTGTAGAGAAGTCTTCACCGGGTTCCGAGTCTTGGTCTTCTTTGTAAGACAGAGGTTCTGTAGAAACACCTCTGTAGCTTCTGTAGCTTCTGTAGCTTCTTGACCTTGATCTTTCGGAAGTGGCAAAGCCTCTGTAAGAGGCTTTCTTCACTTAGCCTATTTTTCACTACTTCTAAATACTTCTACGATTAGGAAGATTGAAGCTAACACTCTCCAATACCTAACTTGTTAAAAATAGACAATGGCATCAAATTGACACTAGCTCCTAAATCACAGAGTGCTTGACCTACTTCTTGTCCTCCTATTGTGCATGGAATGGTGAAACTACCCGGGTCTTTCAACTTAGGTGGAATCTTGCTAGTAAGGAGGGCACTACATTCCTCGGTCAAAGCCACAGTCTCAAACTCACCCAACTTTCTCTTTTTGTTCAAACTATCCTTTATAAATTTAACATAGCTTGGCATTTGCTCGAGAGCTTCTACCAAGGGTATGTTAATGTGAAGCTGTTTAAAAATGTCTAAGAATTTTTTAAACTGAACATCGAAATTTTTAGGCTTCATTCTCTGAGGAAAGGGAATGCTTCGTGGGTCAATCTGAGCTTGTTGTGGTGTTGGCTTTGGAACAGTAGGCTTTGGAACAGGCCCAAGAGTGGGAAGGTCAGGGATGTCGGTCCCCACTGTGGGGATCACAGTGACTTGAGGAGTGCCCACTGTGGTGACCACAGTGGGTATTTGAGGCGAATCAGCAGACTCAAAAATGATATCTTTCAGATCCTTTCCACTCCTCAGAGTGATGGACTTGACATGCTCTTTTCCTATCACCTTAGCGTGTTCGGTGTCACTAGGTAATGTCCCTGGTGGTCTATTCTTAACTTCAACGGCTAGTTGTCCTACTTGAGTCTCTATGTTCCTAATGGCAGCTTGCGTTTGATTCATAAAACCTTTGAGAATAGATTCAATCAATTGTTGAACCTCAGCTGGTTGATTGGATCGTGGTTGGTATGGTTGTGAGGACTGTCCTTGGTGAAAGTTCTGCGAGGACTGCCCACTGTGATGTGGGGACTGCCCACTGTGGTGTTGTTGAAATCCAGGGGGATTGTGTGGTCTTTGCTGAGTATGACTCGCCCCGTGGGGTTGGATTCCTGGATTACCAGGCCAAGAGAAATTTGGGTGGTTTCTCCAACCTGGGTTATAAGTCTGCGAATATGGATTGTTCCTCGGGTTGGTCCCTATAACATTAACGGCTTCGGGATTTGCTGGACAATAGTCAAAAAGATGCTCCTCTCCACAGAGGGAGCAGTTTTCGGCTAGATGAGTTGCAGAATTGACTTGGCCTCTATTTTGATTCAAAACGATTTTGGTTAAGGCCACTAACTGCGCATTCATGGTTTTGAGCACTTCGGAATCGATGGTGTTGGTCTTTGGTACTACCGCTCTAGGATTGGACCACTCGGTATTGTTGTTGGACACTTTTTCTAAGATTTGATATCTTTCATTGTAGGTTTTACTCGTGAATGTTCCACCGGCTGTTGCATCTAAGATGATTTTGGCTGCATTGGAAAGACCATTGTAAAAGGTCTCCAATTGGATGCAATGTGGGATGCCATGATGTGGGCACTTTCGAAGAAAATCTTTAAATCGTTCCCATGCATCCGAAACAGCCTCATCTTCTTCTTGCCTAAACAAAATTATATCATTTCGAAACCTTACATTCCTCGTTGGAGGAAAGTATTTTTGCAAAAATTTATCGGCAAGCTCTTGCCAAGTGGTTATCGTGTGAGGTGCATGCGAGTTCAGCCATGACTTCGCCTTATCCCTTAGTGAAAAACGAAAAAGTCTTAGTCTTAATGCTTGATCACTCACACCTTGTAACTTAAAGGAATCGGTCATTTCCAAAAAAGATTTTAAGTGTGAGTGCGGATCCTCAGTTGGTGATCCTCCAAACTGACCCATGGCTTGGATCATTTGAAACATTACCGGTTTAAGTTCAAAATGGTTTGCTACAATGTTGGGCCTTAGAATCCCGGAGCTTAAATCACTAGCTCCGAAAGTAGCATAGTCCCGTATTTTTCGATCTTTGCTATCGGCAATCGTTATTGTGGTCTCCATGACAGGTGGTCTTTCGGCCATGTTCACAGTGGGGATCACAGGGGGTTGTCGATTTGTTTTCTTGCTTCTTCGTGTTTTTCGCAACGTTTTTTCTATTTCAAGATCTATTGGAACCAAATGTTCGAGTTGTCGTCGTGGCATACAACACGAACAGCTTAGAAAAACGAGTTACTCGGGCTCGAACAAAAACAAATGTCTTGAGATTAAAAATCACGCCAGTCCCCGGCAACGGCGCCAAAAACTTGGTACGTGCGAAATATGTGTTTTAATCGCAGTGGGTTGCAAACTGTCCACAGTGGGAAGTACAAGTGTACACTGTCCACTATGATCGTCACAGCAAGTAATAGTTGGTAAAATACCAGAATCGAATCCACAGAGACTGGACAATCAAGACAATACGGTTCTCATGAGCTCCTTTTACAGGTTTCAATAACAGAAGAAAATAATACTTTGGTTTGGTTGGTGAAATAGCTACTTTTAACGATTTACTAAAGATTAAAAAGAAGGAATGTAGATTAGATTTTCCCTAGATTTTATACTAAATACTCGGTCTTCAAAGTGATCCTTGTATTCGAGGTAGGCATTTTCGCTAGAAAAGCCCGGTTACGAAATACTCACACCGTTAAGATAAAAATCCCATACTCTTAGTATTTGTTGTCTTGTCAATGGTAATCTCAAAGATGGACCTTTTCAGGCCTCGGTGGAATGTGTAGAGACAAATACTCTAAGTGTTTTTAGATACACCAACTAGCTTGCCTACTACTACAGTGAGATGATATTAGCTCACTGTGCCGACCTCACTTTCGTAAGTGTCATAAGAATTCTTTCGAATCCCCTAGCATCATCCAAGCTCGTGTCACTGCGTTCTACTCATTTCTAAGTAAGAACTAGATATTAGATCCTTGCAAGTGATCGACTTGTTCGCATCCTTGGGCATGAATCGAGAATGAATGACCAAAACAACAAATATTCCAAGTATAAAGATTACTCAAGCATTTTTAATAAAATCCAGGTACTTCTCCTTCCTACATCCCTAAAGATGCTTATCTCATAACTGAAAGTGACTTGAATTTAGCCCACAGTGGGGAACGAGAATTCGTCCCTGTCCGCTGTGTATTACGAACTACAAGGAAAGAAATACAGAAAATTAAACTTAACTAATGCAGTAAAATAAAGAACTAAAGCTAAAACAATGTGGTAGTTGAGAGAATTCAAAGCTACTACAATATCTAGCAAAACCTACTACTTGACTTCAATTGTAAGAATGTAAAAAACACTGATCCTTTGAATGGCACCCCAAGGCCTCATTAAATACTAGGAGGAAGGTATGGGCATGGCACAAAACCATGGTTTAGTCCCATGTTTTAGATCTGCAGATTTGCACACCATACCTTGAATAGTAAACACCTTTTCACCAAATGTTGCTTTATAGTACAAGGTTGTTGTACTTTTCACTATTCCTCTTTAAGGAAGGCATGTCCTCCTTTATCTTCATTTGACCTGCTCTTTGATCCATTCTTTTCTCCAGAAATGCTTAAATCCTAGCTGCTACTTTCTTTCTCTTTTTCCTTCTCGTCATCTCAGGAGTGGGGAGCGGAGTGGGCACTCCGCAAGTCACTGTGGATAAAAATCGTGAAAAACACCCAAATTCCACCAAATAATTTATTAAAGACCATGGTTCACTCCTTTTGCTCGTTTTCATGAAATATACCAAGAATGGGGGTTTTTAAGAAGTGAAATGGCTAAAATTGACAAAATAAAATGGAAAATAAAAGGAAATAATAACTCTAAAAATAGAGTTATCAAAGATCAGAAACTGTCTGTTGTTGAAGAGGGGATGTCGGAATGTCGACAGTAGTAGTTTCAGGTCTTGTTGAAGTTCCGGTGGGTTGAGCATAAAGAATGGGAGAAGAACCATATAAATTCTGAAGCAGGAACTGATCATAGTCGATGTTGTCGTCTTCATCAGTAGGGAAAACCAAATTTACCTTGAGTTTTACGGCACTGGCGGCTTTTTCGTACCATGCATCTTCGGTCTCCGGGTTGGCTTCACAGTCTGGATCTATCATATCTAATAACGGTCTGTCTGATGAGTCAAGATCAACCAGTTCCTGTGTTGAACCCTCAGGCTTTTCAACCGTCGGGTCTTTATCATCTGATATTTCCATGTCGATTACCATCTCGGCTAATGGCAACTCGGCTTCAGGTTCGGCGTCGGTTGTTGTTGCCGCAGTTGCTGGTTCCAAATGAACCACGGTTGTCATTTCGGCGAGGATAGGGGCGGTCTTGGTAGGTCTTAATCTTTTCTCCCCTTCATGGTGATCAGGATCATCCTGGTCATCGTGTTTCCGCTTCAGACCGCATGCTTGACTCTTACAGGTATCTTCGAAGGAACGGACTCTCTCGGACAGCGTTGTGAGCGCTTGATTGTAGTCCTTGAGAGTCAAGTCAATTGCATCCAGGAGAGTGGTAATAGATGACGAAGGAGGAGTGACCTGAGTTTTCAGAACGGAGATCAGGTCTGCTTCAATTGAGGCGTCTGATTTAGATTGCTGGAGTAGCTGAGCCAAAAGCATCGTCATTAGAGTATCCACCGAATAGATTGGCTGAACGAATGTCGGTGGAGCTATAGGTGCGGTTTCAGCTTCGACGATCTTTGCTTTGCCTTTGATTATTTTGGCAAGCTCGGCGGCGACATGTTGCTCCATTGCCTCTCGGACAGCCTTGAGGGTGCTGTCCAGGGACCCTTGCGACACAAAGTCAGGGTGAGTAACACCGGGATCACTTAGATTACCCGTTGAGGCGTCTACCTGAGAGGCAGAGCCACCTACATTCATAGCTGGCATGTCGGTAGTTGTGGTAGGATTTCCCTCTGATCCTCGCGTGCCACCTAAAGGTGACGACACTACGGCGGTTCTGGTCGAGTCACGAAGAATCTCGATTTGGTGTTGTTCCTCTTGTGTCCTAGCCAAAGGATTTTCAATAGCAAATGGCTCTAGACTTGATTGTGCACGAAATGAAGTCGCGACCCGGGGCTGCTGGTCGCTTGTTTCAACACCGGCACTCTCCGAGTGAGAGGCCGGTGGAAGTTGTGCTATATCCCCGTGTGAAGTTGAAACATCCGTCTTTTGAGAGACGGAGGAGTGGATAAGGGGGTCATGCAATTGCTCTGCTCGGTCCACGGAGGCTTCTTCAATATCCCGTCCCAACAAATGAGACGGGATAGCAGATGTGGCTACCCGGATTACACTCGGTTGGGTTTGCTCAGGAGCCTCGTTATCTTTACGGCTCAATCTTTCCTGGTTCTCTTTCGGCCTTAATTCCCTCCGTCTCACATGTTTTATGTCCCGGGGAAGGTCCCTCCCGCTCTGGCTGGACCATGGGATTCCCTAACTCTCGTCTATATGCATAGCACGGATATTATCCTGCTCCCCCTCGAAACATACATGGGGATTGACTTGCTCCCCCTCAGAGTGTGAGTGTGATGTACTTGGGAGACATCAACACAAGAAAAAAACATTTAGAATTTTAAGAAAACAGTGTGACGCTCCCCCTCAAGTAATGAACATAATGATGTTGCTCTTGATCCGCTATGGAATATTTGTAAAATACCCAAAGTTAGTAAACATGATGGATGAACAAGTTCTGGCGCGTACCTTTGTAACAAGTGGCTCAATCTGAGACGGATTGACGACTGGCATTAAGAAAACAAGTACAGGACTTGACAAACAGGGGTATCCAGACATAAAACTGGAAGACACAACTTCCCGGACAAGGCATACTATCCGGATAAATGAGTGCACATGAGTCCGGATGCGATTTATATAGAGCCAAGAATCCGGTTGCGGTATTTGGGTTCCCATCCAATCCGGATAAGGACCCGGTCCGGAAACCTATCCGGAAAGATAGGGTTTCCGGAAACCTGTCCGGAAAGTCTGGGATTTTCACCAAAAATTGCCCTGTCTTTGTAGATTTTGCAAAAATAGGACTGTGAGGATCGAAATCAAACCTTCTCTCGCTCCCATTCAAACTGAGCATGTGGTGAAATCCACACGGAATAGTCCACGCACACAAAAACTTTTAACACGTTTAAGAAAAATTGTATGTGACGCTCCCCCTCAACAATTGAGTAAACTTACCTGATAGTTGATCATGCTCCCCCTAAACACATGAGCAGCTCGTGAACGCACAGGTATAGACAAACCTCACGTATTCGTAATATTGTTCCTTGTAGATTGTGAGCAGTTCCCTCCTTCCGGTCATGTGCGTGGAGCATCCAGAGTGTAAGAACCACACATGACCGTCCTGCAAAACAAGATTAGCGGACCTTTGGTACCCAGATTTGCCTGGGTTCGGGAGGGTTAGATTTGGCACCTCGAGGAGGAACTTTATTTGACTCAGACTTCCCCTTAGGTGCAGATTGTACACCGTTTAGAGTATATGGTTTTGACACATGTTGCCTCTTATGTGTAGACTGTACACCTTTTAGAGGAACAAGTTTTGTAGCAGGTTGCCTCTTGGGGGCCGGTTTAACCTCATTGGGAGGAGCCCATTTTGGAATGGGTTTGGTCTCCCGCTGTGGTTGAACCTCTGTTTGAGAACCCCGTTGTTTATGATATTTTCTCTTGTTATTACGGGGTTTGCGTTTGGGTGTATGATTATACCTGTGATATGACCCAAACCAATCATTGTTATTGATATCATCAAAGTCATTCCAACCACAACTAGAACAGCATAAGCAATCATGCGATAATTGAATCAATTGCTGAATGGAGTGTAGTTTAATTGGAAAATTAACATCTCGTTTAACAAAAGTATTCCTATGATTCCATGCGCAATCATGCTTATGCATCCTAGGATAGAAAACAGTGTTAAATGACTTTGATGCCTCTTTCTCAATGGATTCCCTAGCTAGCCTTGTTGGTTTATATTGTTTACGCTGGCCGGTTTTATCTGAACCCACATTAACAGCGTGGTTAGTGACTTTTGAAGAAACGGGATTTTTGATAGGCAATCGCTCGGTCTTCTACCTCGGCTGTGATTGGTTTTGAGAAACAGGTTTAGATTTGAACAAGCACCCTTTTCAAAGTTGGTCGGTCGATTCACCACTGGTGACAGAAAATCAGTGTGACTCGAAAGAGGTTTGTCGAAAGGGAACGACTCAAACTCTCCATCAGAATTGCCTTCGGAGTTCATATATTCTGAAAAATAGACATCCAGAATTACTGGACTTGGATCGGTCGAGGAAGGCGAGGAACACTTAGTGTCAGTGTGCTTTGGGGAATTTGGTGCGGAAGCTAGGAAAAAATCAGAGTTTAAATTCCTTTTAACACACTCATCTTGAGAATCGGTACCGTCTTGTGTGGTAGATATTTTACCAATAAAAGCTTTACACGAAGATGTCTCAGATGAATTCGAGGAAGAATCGGGTGAAATCTACTTCTCAGATTTGAGCTGGTCAATTTGCTATTGGAGATGACCATTTTTCGCATACTCTTGCATCGCATCTGTTGAAATCTACTTCTCAGATTTGAGCAGCCAGCTTTGATGTGAGTTTCGTGATTTCTTCCCGAAGGTTTTCCTGTCCTTCATCAGCCATAACTTCGGTGTTGACCGGTTGTAGGTTCTCAAATTTCTCATAATTGAGTTTCTCAATCTCAGAGATTAGCGCTTTCTTTTCGTTATAAAAAACAGACCTTTCTTTCTCAAACGACTCCTCTAACTCCACAATCTTTGCTTCCAAGATGAGAGGGGGAACATAGAGTTTAAACTCGTCCGTCTCAGTCTTGGTTGCGGGTGCTTAGTCCTCATCCTTTTTGGAGGAATCCTTGGGCGTAGCAACCTTGTAGGAGTCGAAGTAATCATTTGAGAGATATTTCTTGTCCCTTTTATAAGAATAATTCAACGATCCATAACTAAATGGGAGTTGCATTTTGGAAGTGCGAGTGTGCTTGTATTCCTCGGTTTCCTCTTCCTTTTCAGGTTCAAGGGGACCAGTCCATTTAATGGCATATTCCGGATAGTCTTTAGCTATTCCAAGACAGCTAAAATCATACAAAATAGGTCTTTTGGCAATACCCTTTTTCAGGTAGTGTGGGTTATCATATCCGATTCCCCATTCTTTGTTATAGTACGTGAACTCCTTGGGTTTATTCATAAAGATGGGTTGATCAGTTTTGCCCCTTTTGTGGAGTTTTGTTTCAAGATCGATTATTTTATTAACAAACTCTTTGTGCTGAATTTGAAGAGCAGAACATTGATAAACAATTTCTGCTTTCTCATTCAGACACTGATCAAACTGAGACTGAAGTTCAGATAACTTGGCCCTTAAGTCCTTAGGTGCTAATAAGAGATTTTTGCATTTGTCTTTTAGATTAGCATTTTCAGACTTATATTTTTCAGTTATCCTCTTTTGAACATATAGCTTTTCGGTTAAAGACCTATTCTCAAGCAGTTGTTCTTTAGAGGTGGCCTTAAAGGAATTTGCATGTTCAACAAGTGATTGCATTTTATTCAAGACATCTTGTTGGTTAGATTCACATACCTGACTTGACTTTTCTTCTGACTGACGTGAATAAGACATCTTAAGTTGCACTGAAGTGATCGTCAGACGAGGTGATTGATTCAAAGTGGAAGAGTATCAAGGATACTTAAATGTCCCCCTCCTGCGCCTTAGCACGGGGGTCCCGCTAAGGAATCCGGATTATGTGTCCGGGTGGTTTCCGGATAAGGAATCCGGAAAACTGAGCTTACCGGGTGAAAGAGTTACCGAAAAACTTACCGGAACTGAAGGTGTCCGGATAAAACACTTACCGGATGAGATACTTACCGGGTAGGATGAGTTTCCGGATGAAAATGATTACCGGATACCTAGAGTTGTCCGGATAAAATGCTTTACCGGAAACTTTAGGTTTTCGGAACAAAGTACACGGAAAGATTGGAGTTTAAAGGACTTACCCGGAAAGATGAACGTACCCGGAAAGATATAACACAAACGTCCGAAAAGTACTGATACTATCCGGAAAGTGCGGCTGGTTTTGTCCGGGAACTGCGGCTGTGGGTTTCCAATGGATTGGGAATCGACTAGGGTTGCTCAAAAATGTTCCTGAAAGATTAGAAACACTACCAAACACAAAAATAACACTAACCCAATCGATTTTGAAGCAAAAGCAACAAGTTTTGATGGTAAAGATTTGATTTTTAGTGAAGAACACACTCAAAACTTTTGAACTTAATTTGCTTAATAAACCACTCAAATGATCGAATTAGGGTGTGAATATTTGCAGAATCACTAATAACAATGATACTAACAAAACCCAATAAACGAAATCGATCAATTTTAACAGAATCAAAAAGTAGATTGTCACTCAAGAACACAACCGTATTGTTCATAAAAGTTACCAGAAATCGAATTGAACACTTTGAATTGATGTAGTCCGTCTGCTCTGATACCAATTGTTAGCTCCAGATCCGTGCAACGATAATGAAATCAAACGATTAAACAGTAAAGTATACGATTTCAACTGGTCATCTTTGCATTAGCTTTCAATATTTAGAGGATTACAATAAAAGTGTAGGAAAGCAAATGAGACAACTAACCTATTTTCTAAGGCTAAATTGATTTATATACGGCGGGCCCGTGGTTAACAAGCCCACAACCCGTTCACTAATAGAGCTCAAAATAAAGAATTACAATTTAAACCCTGAATATTAAATCAACATAAAACGACCCTAACAATCCGAACAAGTAGGTGACAGGTCAACCGAGATGGTTTTAGGAGAGGCAGGCTTCATTGGAGTATCCACTGCACGTTCCTTATCCATTCTTCCTGTTGAAGCTTCAGCCGCCAAGGCGGACAGTCGAGAAATCAATTTTGCAATCTCGGTTTTATAACTCGCTCTTTCTGATTCGGATAATGACTCGGTTTTGTTTTGTTTAAGCTTGTCTATAGTGGATAAAAGTACAGTTCTTTCGGTTTCAAAATTGACCTTCTCCCTCACAATTGATTCTTCAAGTTTAAAAATGATGTTTTCTAAAATCATAGGTGGAACATATCGTTTGAACTCTGATTGATCGTTAGATCCTACATTTGGTGTTGTCATAACTGAGATTGGAGTTTCCACAGTTTTAGCAACAGAACATATGTCGAAGTAATCATTTGAGAGGTAAGGGGTTTTGTTTTTCAAATAAGACGCATTTAGAGTTTCGTATACGAAAGGAACTTGTACATTTATATTCTTTCTAGGTGGTTCATCTTCCGATTTGTTGTCAACATTTTCAGGCTTTTCCCCTACTTTTGGTAGAGGAATTCATGTCTTTCTTTTAAGGTCTTCCTTTTTCTCATCCTCTAGGACGGTTTAGTCCACTTGATCTTATACTCCGGATATTGCTTATCGAGGCCCAAAAATTTGAAATCATTGAGGTAACACGGATTATCATATCCGAGTCCCCATTGAGAATTGTAATACATAAATTCCTTTGGTTTATTCAAATGAATGGTTTGTTCTGATTGACCAAGTTTATAAAGTTTGGATGCAAGATCCTTAAGCTTAGTGGTCAACAACTAATTTTGTTTTTTAACGTTTTCTTGAAGAACAACACTCTTAGAATACTCATCCTGAGACTTTTCTAACTCTTGTGTGAATTCAGATAGTTGGGTCTCTAGGGATTCTGCTCTTTTTGAAATGGCTGAGCATTCATATTGATAGTTTTCTATCACACACTTGTCTCTAGCATTTTCAATAGCTAGCTTGTCTATGGTTTCGTATTTAATTTTAGCCTCGGCTTCTACCTTAGATATTTGGGTATCTTTGGTTTTAACCTTTATTTTAAAAGCATCTAATGTATGCACCATAACTTGCATCTGATCAATAAGATTAGCATTAGAAGAACCACATACCTGACATTCGGCTTTTTCCTTGTTCTTTCTGGAAGATTCATCTTCGGTGTCGGATTCTTCTGGTTGAGTGCCAGTATAGCACATATGAGCTTCAGCTTCTTCCTCTTCATCTTTAGTCAAGATGACCCAGTGATCGTCTTCTGCCAGTAGCGCTTTACCTGCTTCTTTCTGCCTTGACAACAGCATTTTGCTCTTGTAGTACTCAGCATTGCGCACTACAGGTTTCCGATAGTCTTTGGCAAAGTGTCCTCGCTTTCCGCAGTTGTAACACTTCACCGGTTCTTCATCATCTCGGTCATCTGACTTCCCTTCTGACTTATTGCCTTCATCATTCTTCTTTCTTCCTTTATCAGTGTTGATCCCGATATTACCCAACAATGATATAAATATCTATTAGTTCAAACAAATAAGAGTGCGGAAGCGTTTTAACGAACTAAAGAGATATTCTTATGTAGAAAAACACACGGAATCAAATTAACAAAGTATAAATAAACACGAGATTAACTCAAAGATTCACTTTGTATTGATTAAATAAGAACACCAAGAACATCGAAGGTATAATATGAATTCTGCTCTAATGGGTGTGTGTGTGTTGTGCAAAGTTTATTGAAGAGCTCAACATGAGACTTATATTTATACTGATCTACAGGGGACAATGGGGAGACAAGAAGTACTAAGGGTACAAATACACGATCGTAGGACTGCTACAGGTACAATGTTAATGTAATGCACCGTTTTCTGCTAAAGCTGTAACCCATCAGAGGTTGACACGTAGAGTTGGCAGGGCACGCCTTGTATGAATGATCTTCAGGATCTTCGTACAGCAGATATCGTGAGAGGCACGATCGTCTTCGTTTTGATCTTCATATAATCTTCTAAGTCTTTAGTCTTCATACCACAGAGGCTCTGTCAAGATTGACAGAGGCTCTGTGGTCTTGTCCTCTGAGAACGTCTTCAGTTGGATCTTTGCTTCGGTGTCTTGGCAGAGGCCTCTATCGATGACTTTACACTTAGCCTATTTTTCAATACTTCTTTAACTAAAGGAGTTAGAGCTAACAATCTCCCCCTAAGTATTGAAAAATAAAAAATTAAAAAATGCATGGTTTTCTAGGCTAAGTACACGGCAAGAGGTTTTTGACCTCTGTTGAAAGTTTACTCTTCATATAAGGTTATGCCAGAGGCATTTACACTTGATTATATTGCAAAGTATGAAGAAGTACGCAGAGGAAGGTTGAAGAATGTCAAATTCTGGCATGTGGGAAGTCGTCGATTTTGTGTCCTCCGATTCCTCCACCTTTGAGCTCATGGTATATTTTGATGCAGAGGTTTCTGAAGTTGATGACGGAGTCAATGACCTCTATTAATCTGTCGGCAAGTGCTTGATCCATGAACTATGTTCCTCTGTGCTCCAAGAGGTTGGCTCTGAACTCTACCAGAGTACTTGTTGCGTATTTTTGGCAATCAACCTCTAGGAATAACCTTGACTTTCCAGCAGGATCTTGATAGACATACCCAATCCTTGGGAATGTGATGATAGAGTTTGGTCTGGTAGAGGAGGGGCAGTCATCTTCTGGTGGTGGGAGACTTAATCATTTTACTCCAAGGTCGAGTCCCAATTGGAAGTCAGTCATGCTATACATCAGAAGTCTTTCGCACATAGCCTTCCTGATTTCATGGTAAGCTCCTTGGATTTCAAGTGTGTGGCAGTAGTTCTGCCTTGCCCAACTCAGAAGATCAGGTAGATCATAGAGGTTTAGATTTCTCAGGTCTGCATCTGAGAATGTGGTCTCGGATCTGTCTACCCTCTTGACTCTGTAGAGGTTGTAGTAAACCTCTTTTCCGTGGGTATAGGACAACTTACAGTAGATGACCATGTCGATCTTGGAGTTTGAGAAGACTTGGTTGACGGGTTTGGCTTTCTTTCTATAGAATACATCTCGTAGCTCTTTAAGAAAGTCAGGTTGAAGGATAGATGGTGGCAGAGGATCGTTGACTGCTCTGCTGTATAATTATTTGTGCACCACCTCTTCCATTTTTCTTTCTTGAACAGGAGGTGGTGGCATGGGTTTCCGCAGAGCATCGAAGTCACTGATTAGTTTGGCCACTCTATCTTCTGAAGGTTTAGCCTTTGGATTCTTTGTGGGCATGGTTGATAGAGGAGTGAGTCCGTAAGCCCAGTCTTCTTCTTTAGGCTTAGGTGTAACAAAAGCGTCAAAAGCACTCTTCATTAGTTTCTCTGTAGGTTGATGCTTTGGCTTTTTCTTTTTTGATTCCTCTGTCAATATTCCCTTTCCTTTGTCTTTTGCTTTTGGCTGTAGATCTTTTTGGGTTTGGGTTGCCTCTGTTGGTTTTATCTGATGAGCTTCTGAGGGCTTGGATGGGGGTGATTCTGCTGTTTTTCTTGGGGTTGCCTCTGTTGGTTTTACAGGGGACTTAGCTGGTGATGTGGGTTTGGTTTGAGGTTCGGTTTGTGAGGCTTCTGTGGATTTGCTCAGATATTTTCTTTTACGAGCTAAGGTATTGGTTCTGGTTTTGGTCTGAGGTTCTTCTGTTGTTTTGGGTGTGGGAGATGGAGGTTTTGTCTTTTCAGCTTCTGGTGTAGGGAATGGTAGTTTTGGTTCCTCTGGTGTTTTTGGTGTTGGTGAAGGGAGTTTGTCTTCTGTTGGTTTTGGTGATTGGGATGGTTGGTCTTCTTCAGATGAGGTGAGTATTTGGACATGCTCAGTTGCAGTCCTTGGGAGGTTCTCCTGTTGAGTAGTTTCCACAGAGGTGGGTATGTCCTCTGTGGTTTGCGTCTGTTGTTGAGCTTCTGGTGTTGAGGGTATTTGGGTTTGGATTTCTTCAGTTACAAGGGTTGTTTCCACAGAGGTGGGTGTTTCCTCTGTGGTCTTCTGTTGAGTTTCAGATGAGGGTACTTAGTTTAGTGGTTCTGCGTTGAGTGGTTGTGGAGCTGGTAATCCTCTGTTCGCAGCTCTTTCTCTTCTTTTCTCCCCCTCAGGATGACCTGATGATCCATCAGAGTCATCATCAGAGTCATCCTGACCCTTTTCCTTTGTACCCTCTGTGTGGCGTGTAGTTTCTGGCTTTTTGGGTTGTGAGGCACCTGCGGCTATCATCTTAGCACATAAGTCATCACCGATGCCTAGAAGGTAGGCAACCTCTGCTTCAGAGTTGAATCTTAGTCTCCCCACACTTGCTTGAAAGTCGTTCACATAGTTTGGATTAGCTGTGGTGAAGGCTCTGATGAAATCTTTCACTTGGTCGAGTACCCCTTGCCCAAGGTCTGTAAGCTGTGCTCTGGTCATGTAGTCGGTGGGCTTCATGGCCTAAGTTTCTTTGGTAGTGTGCTCTTGGACTTGCTCTAGGGCCTTCTTTAAGTCTTCTGGAGTTAGGCCCGTAGAGGTAGGGGTTTGTTCTTTCTTCAGTTGCCCAAGGAGATCTCTGACAGAGGCCTGGAAGGCAGAGGTTGTTGCCTTTTAAAATTCAGAGGCGGTTGTGGCAGCAGAGGTTGTTGCAGTTGTGTTCATCTGGGCACAGACATTTTTCACCTCTGTGGACAGGTTGTCCACTTTGGTGGTCAGTTCTGAGATTGCCCTTTTTGTAGAATCCGCAAAAGAGTCAAGAGAGCTTTTCAACTCTCTCAACGAGTTGGTCACAGAGGTGACAAGGGTTTGGAACTCATCCCTTGAGACATGTGAACCAAGTGTAACCTCTGGTGGAACACATTCGTCCCCAGAGTTTGTCCTTGTTCTTTGGACACCTTCTTTCGTCCCTGCATTGAGGTTGAGGCCAAAAGGATTTCCCTCTAATCCTCGAGCAGAGGCTTCTTGAGCCTCATACTCTATAGAGGTTCCGTTAAGCATATTGTCTTGATCCACTTTAGAGGTGGGTACCAGAGTATCCTTAAGTTGACTTTGGGACTTGTCTAGAGTCCCTTCGTCTTTGTGCTCTCTAGGCTCCTCTGAAGAGCCGATTGGTCCTGAGTGTGTGCGTGTGGCAGAGGAAACGAATTCCTCTGCAGGGAATTCAGATGTGATCCAGGGCGAGGGATCATGAACTAAAGGTGAGTCCTTTGGAGAGGACTCCCTTGGAATGGTTTCCCCGGTTTCTAATGGCACAGAGGTAGAAAGACGTTCCTCTGTCCGGTTTGCTAGTGTTGGGCTCGAGGTGTGCTGCTCTTTTTCAATGACACCTTATGCCACTAGACTGGCGGTGTCAGAAATGTGGGATGCACTGGGAGGTGGTTGGGGTTGTGTGCCTCTACTTTCTTCGGCATCTGTTGATCCCATTTTTGAGCAACAATAGAAGAAATATAAAGTCCATATTTAAATATAGAGATAAGATATACATGAAGAACAATCATAAAGAAACTTATCTCATATTCATTGATGATTAAATATGGAGAGGAGAAATGTTGAAGAACACCACACTAAACATGAAACGACTCTCATAAGAAACTAGTCTATGTGTGTTTTTGTGTGCTTTCCATATCTCTCACTACTTGAAATAAGACTATGGACACCTCTTATATAAGGCCATTTACACATTTGATATTTAAGATATCTAAAATCTAGACAATATCTAAAATATCTATATAAAATATCTAAGTAAATATCTATAAGAAAATATCTAAAACATTAAAATATCTTTATAAAACATTCATTTAATTAGGAGCTAATTAAAGCTAACACATAAAATTGTCGAGAACATAATATCAGGTCTACTGCCGTCAAGTACATTAAGGAGCCAATCATCCCATGGTAGGTTTTGGTATCCACATCCTTTCCATTAGGATCGGCGTGTAACCGAGTACCGGGTGCCATGGGAGTTTTCATTGGTGAGGACTGTTCCATCTGGTACTTCCGAAGAATGTCCCAGATGTACTTAGCCTTGTTTATGAATATCCCGATCGACAGTTGTTTAACTTGAATACCGAAAAAGAAATTCATCTCACACAACATACTCATCTGGAAATACTGCCCCATTAGTTTTGCAAAATTCTTACAGTACTGAGGGTTGGTAGAACCGAAAATTATGTCGTCAACATACACTTGAACTAAGACTATATGACCTTCTTCATTTTTAATAAACATGGTTGTATCGATTTTACCTTTTGAAAAACCTGATTTTATTAAAAATTTGGACAGAGCGTCATACCAGGCGCGTGGAGCTTGCTTCAAACCGTATAAAACCTTGTCTAGAATGTAGACATGATTCGGATTTTTGTCGTCCATGAACCCATCCGGTTGCGATATGTATACTTCTTCCTTTATTTTGCCGTTGTGGAAAGCGGTCTTAACATCCATCTGGAAGACCGTGAAGTTCTTGTGCACGGCGTATGCAAGGAACATGCAAATTGCCTCGATTCTGGCAACCGAAGCGTATGTCTCGTTGTAGTAAATACCCTCTTGCTGGTGGTATCCTTTGGCCATGAGGCGCGCCTTGTTGCGAATAACGACACCATCTTCATCTTCCTTGTTCTTGAATATCCACTTCGTGCCGATGACCGTATTGTGAGATGGACGTGGGACGAGTCGCCATACCTTGAGGGCCTCAAATTGGTTGAGTTCCTCTTACATGGCCATGACCCAGTCCGGATCTTCGAGTGCTTCAGAGACGGTTGTTGGCTTGATCTTGCTGAGAAAGCCGGAGAACAAGCAGAAGTTGGCCGATGCGCCTCATGTTCGAACCGGAATAGAAGGATCACCGATTATCTGGTGTAGAGGGTGATCCTTGGTCCATTTGGTGGTGTCCGGATCCACATACCCACCGGTTGGAAGGTCTTAAACAACTTCAAGTGTTGATGGTCGGTTTCTCGGAGGAGATGTAGTAGGATTCGTCGATGGCTGAGCAACTTCCGGTTCCGAGGAATTCAGAAGTTGATCCTTGTTAGTAGTTGATGACGAATCTTCAGTAGTGATTTCCGGGTTTGGGACTGGTTCCTCCGAGGGAATAGTCGTATTAGACGTTGATGTGTCTGTTGATCTCTGAGGGGATTCCAGTGTAATTGCTGGAGTGCTCGTCGAAGGCGGTGGACCGGAAAGATTCGCCGAGTCCTCGATTTGAGCAGCGTCAGTTCTGGGTTGCACAAATGCATGAGGGTTAGGCAAGTTAAAAAAATCACCATAAAAGTGCTGAAATAGTAAATCTAAATCAGAAAGATGTGATTTTGACGTAGATGCATAATTTGGATTTACTGGGGTTTGTATAGATCCCGAACGTGAAAGTTCGGAAGCTAACACGCTAGTTAAAGCGGGTTCTGAACTGTTTTGTTCAGAATCCAAATCCGCGACTTCGTCAAATGTCACGTTTACGCTTTCGATGATGGATTTGTTCCGTTTGTTGTAAACGCGATAAGCCTTAGCTTGTATCGAGTATCCGATGAATACTCTTTCGTCTGCATTTGGACTGAACTTCCCGAGATTATCCTTGTCGTTCAAGACGTAGCATGTGCATCCGAACGCGTGGAAGTACTTGATGTTTGGGATGCGGTTATTGATGATGTCGTACGGGGTTTTGTTGAACCGCTTGTTGATGATTGATCGGTTTTGCGTGTAACAGGCAGTTGCAATCGCTTCAGCCCATAGAAAGAGTGGCATCTTTGATTGTGACAGCATCGTGCGAGCAGCCTCGACTAGGGTACGGTTCCGCCGTTCTACCACTCTATTTTGCTAAGGAGTCTTGAACTCCGTCCCGTTGTCCGTTCTGATTGACTGAACTTGTTGTCGGAGGTTCAGCTAAATGGTCTTCAGATGGGTGATGATGAGTTCCGCGGTTTCGTCCTTGGAGTGCAGGAACTTCACCCGTGTGTAGTGTGAGAAGTCGTCGACCATCACCAGAAAATACTTCTTCTTGTTGATACTCTGAACACGCATCGGTCCGCACAAATCCATATGGATGAGTTCGAGGGACCGGGACGTGCTCGGAGCGGCCTTCGGCTTGTGAGTCGCTCGCTTCATTTTTCCCATCTCACATTCCCCAAAGAATTTGTCCTTCTCGAACTTGAGCTCGGGCATGCCTTTCACGTGTCCGCCTAGCACCAGCTTGTTGATATTCTTGAAGTTGAGGTGCGAGAGACGTCGGTGCCAAATCCATGCTTGTTGTGAGTTGGCCTTTGACAACAGGCAGACAGAATCATCGGTGCCAAATCAAGGCAGAGAGGTCAATGGTGTAGAGGTTGGTCTTCCGAGTTCTAACCAGTATATCCTTTCCGTCTTCAGTGCGGACGCTACACCGTTTAGCTTTGAAGTTGACCTCGAGATCTTTATCGTAGAATTGGCCGATACTGAACAGACTGTGTCCCAATCCCACGACGTATGACACCTTCTTGATCATGATCTTATCTTGGACAATGTCGTCGTAGCCCATAATCGGCGCCTTGTCATCATTCCCAAACCTCACATCTCCGCAATATTTCTTTGTAAAGTTCGTGAGCAGCTCCCTCGTTCCGGTCATGTGCTTGGAGCATCCTGAGTCTAAGTAACGCACATGACAGTCCTGCAAAAACATGATTAACGGTTCTTAGGTACCCATTTGAAAATGGGTCCTGGAGGGTTAGGTTTAACACCTGACTGAGGAACCCGTTTTGAAATGGGTTTCCTTTTGGGTTTTGGTTTAACCTCTGACTGGGGAACCCATTTTGAAGTGGGTTTCCTATTGGTCTTACGGGATTTGCGTTTAGGTTTAGAATGATAAACATGATAAGAACCAAACCAATCAGATGCATATCTATTATCGTAAAAGTCATTCAATCCACAGTTAGAACAACACAAACAATCATGGGATAGCTGAATCAAATGCTGAAGTGAATAAAGTCTAATCGGAAAATTAACAATTTGTTCAACGAAATTATTCGAATGATTCAAACCACAATCATTAATGTTCTTCCTAGAATTAAAAACAAAATTAAATGACTTCGATTCCGACTTGTTCTGGACAGATCATTTGGCTAACCACTTTTGTTTTCCTTGTTTTGCCCGACCATTTTTATCTGAAACATCATTAACGACATGGTCAGCAGAGTTTCAGTAGACAGGATTTTTGTCAGTTGATCGACCGGTCTTTTACCGCGGCTGTGAATGATTTTGTGAACGAGAATCAGTTTTAGAAACTTTGTTCACAGCCGGGGTCTTGGGTTTAGAAGAACATTCGCCTTTAAGAAAATTGACCGGGCGATCTACCGCTTTAGAAAGAAAGTCGGTGTGATTAGGAAGAGGTTTATCAAACCGAAAGGATTCAAACTCTTCATCTAAACTACCATCGGAATTCATGAATGCAGAAAAGCAATATCAGGAATCGATGGACTAGGAGTGGTTGAGGGAGGAGAGGAACACTTTGTGTCTGTGTTTTTAGAAGAATCTGGTGCGGAAGCTTTTAAAAATTCAGAGTGTAGATCCTTTTAACACAATCAGCTTGAGACTCTTTACCTTTTCGTGAAAAAGTTTTTCCTATAAAAGCTTTACACGAAGATGTATTGGACGAGTCCGAGGAAGGTTCGGGTGAAATCATCTTTTCGTTTTGTAGCTGCTTAAGTTTCTCTTGAAGTTGAAACTTGCTCACTTGCTCTTGCATCACTTCTGTTGCCAAAGCAGACAGTTTTGATGTGAGCCGATCGATTTCATTATGAAGGATTTCCTTTCCCTCATCCGACACAAATTCGGTTTTGGAGGTTTTGAGTTTCTCAAGTTCATTTATTAACGCTTGCTTTTCCATTTGAAACTCAGTCCTTTCCTTTTCGAGTGCCTCCTCTAATTCGACTATTTTTGATTCCAAAATGAGAGGAGGAACATAGAGTTTAAACTCGTCCGTCTCAGTTTTGGGTTCAGGTGCTGAGACCTCATCATTTTTGGAGGAATCCTTGGGCTCAGCAACCTTATAGCCGTCAAAGTAGTCATTCGAAAGATACTTGGATTTGTTCTTTTTGTAGGAATAGTTGAGAGGTTCCTCAGTTTCCTCTTCCTTTTTCTTTTCAAGAGGTCCAGTCCAGTCGATTTTGTACTCGGGGTACTTTTTGTATAGACCAAGAAAATTTAAGTGATAAAGAATAGGTCTCTTAGACAAAACCTTTGTCAAGCACTGTGGGTTATCATATCGAATTCCCCATTCCTTGTTAAAGTACGTGAATTCCTTAGGTTTGTTCATATGAATTGTCTGATCAGTTTGACCTGTTTTGTGAAGTTTGGTTTCAAGATCAGTTATTTTCGAAACAAACTCCTTGTGTTGGATTTGGAGAGAGGAGCATTGATAAATAATCTCTGCTTTCTCATTCTCACTCTGATCAAGCTTTAGATTCAATTCAGATATCTTGGCCCTTAAGTCCTTAGGTGCTATTGGAAGATTTGTACATTTTTGTTTTAGATTAGCATTATCGGACTTGTATTTTTTCAGTGATACGCTTTTTAACATCTATCTTTTGTTTTAACGAGTTAATTTCAAGCAGTTGTTCATTAGTGGTGGCCTTATAAGATTCTATTCGTTCAATGAGTGGTTGCATCTGTTCGATTAAGCTTTGATGAATAGGTTCACATACCTGACACAGGTTTGCCTTTTTTGATGGAGGAGAATGGTTGCCCATGAAAGCATCAGCGTTGTCAGAATCGCTGTCAGTGTCGGATTGATTGAGCCAGTGGTCATCTTAAACTAGCAGTGCGTTTCCCGCAGCTTTCTGTTCTGCCAGCAGAAGTTTGGCTTTGTAGTAGTGTACGTTTTTCTTGACGGGCTTTCTACAATCCTTGGCAAAATGACCTTATATCCTGCAGTTATAGCATGTGATGGGTTCGTCCTTCTTCTTTGACTCGGACTTGCGATCATCCTTCTCATTCTTCTCCTTGTGGTCAGGTTGCGTGTGCTCATCTGCCTTTTTCTTTCCTTTATATTTGTCCGTATAATCCTGGCGCTTGTTAGAAGAAGTGGAGTCGCGCTGATTATTGGACGGTGGTTTCTTGAAAAAATTCTTTTGCTGGAAAGATCTGGTGATTAGGGCCATCGCTTTCTTTATAGCAGTCAGTTCAGGATCAGAATCGCTTTCCTCCGCTTCTTCAGATTCTGGTTTAGATTCACTCGGCTCTTGGGTTCATTTGGAGTGAGGGCTGGAAGATTTTCCTCTTTTTGAAGAAACAAGAGCGAGTGGATCGGCATAAGACTTGGAAGTGGATTTCTGGCTGCTCAGTGTTTCCATGACTTAATTCTCGTCCTGTAGAAGCATCTCGTAGAGTTCATGGATTGTAACGTTCTCCATCAGGTTGTTGTGTTTGATGTGAGAAGCGAACACTTTCCATTCTGGCAGAAGGTTGTTCAGAAACTTAAGAGCATTCTCCGTATTATATCGAGTGATCTTGTTCTTGTGGAGCTCATTCAGAAGTAGACAGAATCGTTCATAGGCATGTGTGATTGATTCGCCGTTGCGCTGCTTGAATCCATCAAACTTGGTGATGCAGCTGTTGATCTTCAGTTGGTTTCCAACTTTGCTCCCACTCATCATCTTCTCTACTTTATCCCACGTGCCCTTTGAAGTATGCTTGTAGCTGTTTATGGCTGTGTAGATCTGGTTTGGTAGAGCCTGGACCAGATATCTTTTGGCATGCTTTTCGCCATCAAATCTGCCATTTTCTTCTTCGTTCATCTGCGAGTATGTCTTGTGCTCAGTTCGAGCTGGAGCACCTCCTTCTTGAGCTGGAACGGTAGTCATGGGAGGATCTTGTGGGCCATCAGATAGAGCTCGCCAGATGTATTCATAGTTGTCTTTAGATTCGATGAAGATGAGGAATCTGTCTCCCCATTGGCTATATTCTCCCTAATAGAGGGTCGGTGGCTTGGCATCGGTGCCGATAGCTAGCGCGTCGTGAGACATCTTTGATGTTTGCACTAAGGTGATCATCAGACGTTGATTTCGATTCAAAGTGAATGCCTAACGCAAGGCACTACAAGTGAAAGTCCTAACGCAGGTTCTAAGAGTGAGTTAAAGTGAACTGGTAAGTGATTAAGCTAAACAGAACTTACCGAATAGGAATCCGGTTGAAAAGTGTCTGATCAGGAAGTGTCCGGATCAGATATGTGTGTGAATTGTTCAGATAGCAGAAGTATCCGGATAAACTGAAGTTACCGGATAACACTACGTTACCGGATAAAACAGGCTTACCGGATAGAGATTAGTTACCGGGTGTAACACCCTGATTTTTATCCTAATTGAAGAAATGTTGATCTTGGGGGGGGGGGGGAATCAGTAAAGAAAGAATCAATTATGGAGTATGGCTATAGTGCCATGCAGTTGTGATATCTGTCACAATAGCACCAATGATACTAAAGGTATGGTACTCTCGGCTATAGTGCCATGTGATTGTGACATATGTCACAATAGCAACGGCATTACATAATGGTTGGTCGTCCCAACGAATGTGCCATGTGATTATGACAATGGGGTGGCACCCGTAATTTTTGGGTAAGCACAATTTCAAGTTCGTGTAGAAACCGATCTTTTATGAGAGATAGAGGAAATAGGGTTTTGGGCTTAAATCAAAGATTTTATGGTCTTGTTGGATGAAGAATTCAAATACGAGTCCAACGGTTCTTTCCGGAGCAAAAACGGAGCTAAAACAAAGAAGTTATGGCCAAAACAAGTTTCGGTACGCTTTGTGCTATAGTGCCCGACGATTGTGACAGTGTCACAATCGCCGGATGCCAAAAACTTTTGGTACAACACGTGCGATTGTGCCAGCGATTGTGACACTGTCACTATCGCATGTCATTATCGCCCGGGGGTTTCAGGACCCTTAAAAACGCGATTTTCAGCACTTTTCTCATTCTAACTTCACCCATTTCGTTTTTCTCTCCCAAGAACCGAAACCCTTCACCCCCAATGTCGATTTTGAGCCTATTAGACCCCAATAATCACGTTTTCAAGTGTCCCTTCTTCATGTATCATGGTTGTGGAAGCTAAAGCAAGAATCCTTTCATTCCATCATCTTCATCAAAGTTTTCTAGTGTTTCATCCAACACTTTTTCTCCATTTTGAGGATTTGTAGTTTGTATTTCGTTTTGGTAACTCTAGAGGTGTTTGGTTGGTGAATCCAAGTTGTGGTTAAGGTAATCTTCTCTTCTCTTCATTTTGGAAATTAGGGTTTCGATGTGTTGGTGATTTTGGGTGTAATATGTTGGGAGAAATAATTCTAAGTGTTTGGGGATAAATATTTATGGTTGGAAATTGTGGATTTAGGTTTTTCGAAGATTTGGAGTTTGAGGATTCGTGTTTCTTCAAAGGAGCTTACGTTTGGGAAAATCTAGATTTAGTCAAAATCTAGCAAGGTGAGTTCAAGTTGATTTGTGAAAACTTTGTACATGTCAAAAATGTTATTTTCCAAATGTTTGTGTGTTTTATTTGAAAATATCAATTGTTGAGTTATTTGATGAGTCTAACTCTTTTGAAGTGTTTATCTTCACAAATATTGTAAAACACCCATATTTGGGATTTTTTGGATATTTGATGTGTAGAAATCATAAATATATCCTTAAAAGGTTAATTGCTCAAAATGGTGTCTATTTGGTGGTTTAAGCATATTGGTGTAATTGATTTCATAAACCATTTGGGAAATACACGATTTAGTGTCAAGAGTTATTTTGAGAATTATAAAGGTATTAGTTAGTCCTTTGGGAAAACCCTTTTGTGTAACCGTGTTGGGTTTTGGGTTGATAACGGTTGAGAGGTACTTGTTTACCTAACTGATGTTTAAATGCATTTTATGCGATGATGACCGTTATTCATGGGTATAGCGAGCTTTGAGCATTTTGCTCGGTTTGACTTTGAGAAAGTTTTAGGGACATTGTCCGGTTTAAATGGCTCGGTGTGGAGTCTTACTTATGGGTTGCTTTTATTGCACTGTATTGCATTTAATTGCACATTATTGATATTTACATGCTTGGGTGTTTTAATCATTCCGGGTTGAGCATGTTTGGTAGACTGTGTTGCATTGGATCCATAGGCATGTAAGTCAGTCTTTATTTGGATGGTCTATCTCCTTGTGCACGGAGAGTGGACTATTGGAACGCATGGTTATATGTGTTAGGCCGTGGGGCCACTAGCGAGTAGGCAATGGGGGACACTGGACTCCTTGAGGTGTAACTCGTCTAGACTGGATATGCAATGTGGTCCCTGTAAGTACTTGAGGTATAACTCTACGGGGTAGGCAATAAAGGCAATCTGTTTATGGTTTGAGGTTGTGATGTTTTTATGGCATGGGAACTAGGACCGGGACTTGAGGTGTAATCCAGTAACATCATAAGTGACCTAACGTTGTGTGCCCGACACTTTCGATGGAATCGGGTCTCCCTCGTCACCGAAAGGTGTGGTTTTTGGGTATAAGATTTTATCCATATTTTCGGTGACACACTTTATTTATATGAAATGTTTTCATGGTTTATTGGCGGAGTTCTACGCCTCGTCCTTATTGGATGTTTTGAATATTAGAGTTTTATTCACGTTATAAATACTTGGGATATTTAACGTCAAAGCACATTTTGAGTGAGTTTGGATTGGAATTCATTTTAGGAAACGCTTTATACATTTTGGGAACTTTTCCCATAAATTTTGAGTGAGTTGGAAAATGGGTGATTTGAATTTAAAGTAAACTCTTTTGAAATCATGACTAAAACTACACCCCTCTCGATTTATGAATTTATATAGTCATGATAAAATGCTTGAACTCACTAGGCGTTAGCCTAACCCTTTTTATTTGTCGGCATGTGCAACAGGTTCAGGTTGGGAGTAGTTCTAATGACACTGCGAGAGGTTGTGCTAGAAATGTTCTCGAGAGGTGAATTGGTTAAGTGATGTCTTCCGCATTCATCTTTAGGATTAGCAACTTATACTTGGATTAAGTAACACCCGATGTGGTTTTAGTCTTTGTAATAAATTTGGGGTCATCATTTATTAAGGTCAATCGTAGACTTTAAATTGAGGTGTTTCCCTTGTTAGTTTATTGGGATAAATTCTGTTATTGTGGATGTATTATCGAAATTTTTAATTAGTTACTCTTTCCAAATTTGAGGGTGTTACAAGTTGGTATCAGATAATAAGTTTGAGAGAATTAGGTGTTATTTTGGATACCTAGACTCAAACTAGCGTTCCTTTAAGTAAACGAGAGTGAAATTCACCATTAGGCACTTTAAAATAGGATGTTTCGAGGTCAATGGATGTTGTTACAAACGAGAATCACGTCGAGAGTAGCAAGGAAAATCGTGTACTTGTGCATGGTGAACCTACTAGTACATGTGCATACTTGAATTGCTTTAATTTGATGATCGTTGGGGTAGTGAATAAGTTTCTAAGCTAGTAGTCGTTGGAATAGATGGACGATTCTAGCATTAGTCACTTAAGAGAGACGATAAGCATGATATTTGCTTTAAGTAAACCGTTTCGGGTCAAGATTGATGGTTGGATTAGAACCATAGACTTATTGAACAGACTTTGATTTGAGGAAAAACCGTAAGGTTAATTGAGGTATTTCCCCAACTTGCTTTAAGAGGTTTGATTATCCGGATGACAATAGTGGACCGGAGGATTCGGAGGAGTATGAGTTGAGACGTTGAATGCCGACTAAGCTATGCACAAAATTTATTTTGAAAATAAATTGCATCAATTATTTCTTGTGTTTCAAATCCATACATGGATTGTGTTATAAATTTTGGGAAATGTTTAGCACACACAAAAGATTTTAAATCATGGGTTTTGAACCTGCATAAAATTATTTTATTACGGGAGTTGCAAGCCCCGTCAGGACGTGTTCTATCTTGTTGTTGTCCAACGTTACTTTAGGATACAGTGATATACAAATTTTACGATGTTTAAGATGTTGGGCAAGTAACTACGACTTATGACTTTAACATTGGATTTCCTCCACATATGTTAATGTTTGGACGGAAAATTATCTTCCATTATGTCTATGTAAAACTATTTTGGGAAATTTGTTTAATGTGAGTTTATTAAACAATGTTGTTTATATGGTATTATAACGGAAAGGGGTTTCTGGAATTTTGGCATTTTAGCCATGATTTTGCTTATTGCAATTTGACTTTTGGAAGCATAACGTTTGGTGCCATTTTATTGACTTGAGGTCGTTGAGCTCATTAAATTTCATGGAGTTTTGTTTTATGACGTGTTGAGTCGTGTGAGTGTAGTTTCACAGTGTGCATACTCCATTTATTTATGTGAAAATTTATGAGTTATATTGGGCATTTTGTCCCACTCGAGCTTTGTTGATAAATGTTAATTTTATGCCATAAGGCGACCAAAGAGATAACTTTTGGAACTTTAGTGTCGCGTAATTTCTCTTTCAAAGATTTGTGCTAGCACGACTTGTTGCAACTTGTTCGGTATATGGATTGATTTATACGTGACATAAGTAATGCCTGAAAGAACACCTTGATAGTACTCTTCGTACAATTTGCTAAATGCGCTTTCGGTCAGTTAAATATTTTATCATCATTTTTGGTGTAAATGCATTTTATCGACTTAGGGGTATGCATAGCTTGGTAACCATTGTTTCTCGACACATTGATAAACGAATCGTGAGTGAAAATATTTTATTAACTCATTGTATAAATGATGGCCATTTGGTCAAAGTGTGTTTTAGTGTTGTGGGGGATCATGCATGGTTTACGATACGTTATATTTTGAAAACATAAATGTGTGAGTCGTTGACATTCGGTCAATTTTGGTTTGATGAATATTTTGGAAAATTGTAAACCTTTTGGGTTTTGGAGAAAATGTGTATTTTGAGTATTTCTAACGAATAAACTTTTAAGCATTGATGTTTTAACGTTTTATGTTACGAGTACGAAACTTTTGATGAAAATACCCCGTGATGAGGATTTTGGAAGAAAATTATTTGCTTAAACCTAGGGAACGTGGAATTATTTATATTTCGAACATTAATGCTCACCGTTGGTGCAATTCGGAATTGGAATAGGTTTGAACCCTTTCTGTGTCAACAAATTAGAAACATTTATTTTCTCCTAAGTTCTCGTAAAACACATTGAGATGTGAGTCTTGTCAAAGCGTTTTACTCATGTGTCACTTTATGACCGGATAAGAAAATTTTGGAAATTGATTTAAAGAATTTCATCTTTTGAAATTTGGTCGTGAACTATTTGATGCATGTTAATTCATTTCAAGAAAAAAAAACTTATAGGAAAGTGTTACAAGCTTGTATGCCTACCCCAATTTGAGGTTCCCTCATGATGTTTTAGTCGATATCTTCAAATGATGGAAACGTATTGGTTTTGTTTTTAAACTTGGAATTGACACGAGTCATTTTATGTTTTGACCAAAGTGTACTCATGAATCGTTTCATCGTTTTTGTAAAATAAACTGACACGCACAGATTTTGGTTGGTAAACCTTGTTCCATGCCATTTTATGGTTAGAACGGAATTTTGGAGTCAAAAGCCGTTTGAAATTCTTTTGAAATACGTGTGAAACTTTTGTTGCACACCGTTTAAAGTGGGCAGCTACTTTACGTGCATGTCATGAATCAATCCATACTAGAACCATATCGGTTCATTTTAAAGAAGCTGTTTATTTCACTTTTGCGTCTTGTTGATAACCTGAACTGCAACGAAATAGTTTTCAATATGATTTTCATACGTAGGACGAGCGTGCCCATTTTTGCGAAACTACCGAATTAATAGTAGTGGTTTTTATGCGTACAGTTAGTGTGGTATGAAAATCTTTGTGTTAAACACTTATATAAAAGTATTGATTGACATATTTGTTAAATAATTCACTTGAAAACCCTGAACTCTTTAGGCTTGGTGAAATTAAGAGCGAGTGGGCACGGATTGATTTGGAGTCGGGATTCGTTGTCGGGGAAGTATGGAAACACCTAAGGTTGGGAGATAACCAAGGTAGTTGATAGGGCGTTAGTCCAGTAAATGGAGTGTCACCTGGACATAAGTACAATGTGCCTGAGAGGACATTGTTGGTAATGGTTGCTTCAGGTGTGTCGTAGCCCTCTTGGTGGGAAAAATTTTGATTTCAGTTGAAAGCCATTGGAGCGTGGTCGGCGTTGAATTGGATAGGCGTTGGTTGTAAGGGAACTAGATTTCGTGGACGAAATCTCTTTTAAGGTTGGGAGGATTGTAACACCCTGATTTTTATCCTAATTGAAGAAATGTTGAACTGGGGGGGGGGGGAATCAGTAAAGAAAGAATCAATTATGGAGTATGTCTATAGTGCCATGCATTTGTGACATCTGTCACAATAGAACCAATGATACTAAAGGTATGGTACTCTCGGCTATAGTGCCATGTGATTGTGACATATGTCACAATAGCAACGACATTACATAGTGGTTGGTCGTCCCAACGAATGTGCCATGTGATTATGACAATGGGGTGGCACCCGTAATTTTTGGGTAAGCACAATTTCAAGTTCGTGTAGAAACCGATCTTTTACGAGAGATAGAGGAAATAGGATTTTGGGCTTAAATCCTAGATTTTATGGTCTTGTTGGATGATGAATTCAAATACGAGTCCAACGGTTATTTCCGAAGCAAAAATGGAGCTAAAACGAAGAAGTTATGGCCAAAACAAGTTTCGGTACGCTCTGTGCTATAGTGCCCGGCGATTGTGACAGTGTCACAATCGCCGGATGCCAAAAACTCTCGGTACAACGCGTGCGACTATGCCAGCGATTGTGACACTGTCACTATCGCCCGGGGGTTCCAGGACCCTTAAAAACGCGATTTTCAGCACTTTTCTCATTCTAACTTCACCCATTTCGTTTTTCTCTCCCAAGAACCGAAACCCTTCACCCCCAATGTCGATTTTGAGCCTATTAGACCCCAAGAATCAAGTTTTCAAGTGTCCCTTCTTCATGTATCATGGTTTGGGAAGCTAAAGCAAGAATCCTTTCTTTCCATCATCTTCATCAAAGTTTTCTAGGGTTTCATCCAACCCTTTTTCTCCATTTTGAGGATTTGTAGTTTGTATTTCGTTTTGGTAACTCTAGAGGTGTTTGGTTGGTGAATCCAAGTTGTGGGTTAAGGTAATCTTCTCTTCTCTTCATTTTGGAAATTAGGGTTTCGATGTGTTGGTGATTTTGGGTGTAATATATTGGGAGAAATAATTCTAAGTGTTTGGGGATAAATATTTATGGTTGGAAATTGTGGATTTAGGTTTTTGGAAGATTTGGAACTTGAGGATTCGTGTTTCTTCAAAGGAGCTTACGTTTGGGAAAATCTAGATTTAGTCAAAATCTAGCAAGGTGAGTTCAAGTTGATTTGTGAAAACTTTGTACATGTCAAAAATGTTATTTTGCAAATGTTTGTGTGTTTTACTTGAAAATATCAATTGTTGAGTTATTTGATGAGTCTAACTCTTTTGAATTGTTTATCTTCACAAATATTGTAAAACACCCATATTTGGGATTTTTGGATATTTGATGTGTAGAAATCATAAATATACCCTTAAAAGATTAATTGCTCAAAATGATGTCTATTTGGTGGTTTAAGCATATTAGTGTAATTGATTTCATAAACCATTTGGGAAATACACGATTTAGTGTCAAGAGTTATTTAGAGAATTATAAAGGTATTAGTCCTTTGGGAAAACCCTTTTGTGTAACCGTGTTGGGTTTTGGGTTGATAACGGTTTTCTGGTACATGTTTACCTAACTGATGTTTGCATGCATTTTATGCGATGATGACCGTTATTCATGGGTCTAGCGAGCTTTGAGCATTTTGCTCGGATTGACTTTGAGAAAGTTTTAGGGACATTGTCCGGTTTAAATGGCTGCGGCGTGGAGTCTTACTTATTGGTTGCTTTTATTGCACCGTATTGCATTTTATTGCACATTATTGATATTTACAAGCTTGGGTGTTTTAATCATTCCGGGTTGAGCATGTTTGGTAGACTGTGTTGCATTGGATCCATAGGCATGTAAGTCAATCTTTATTTGGATGGTCTATCTCCTTATGCACGGAGAGTGGACTATTGGAACGCATGGTTATATGCGTTAGGCCGTGGTGCCACTAGCGAGTAGGCAATGGGGGACACTGGAGTCCTTGAGGTGTAACTCGTCTAGAATGGATATGCAATGTGGTCCATGTAAGTCTTTGAGGTGTAACTCTACGGGGTAGGCAATAAAGGTAACCTGTTTATGGTTTGAGGTTGTGATATCTTTATGGCATGGGAACTAGGACCGGGACTTGAGGTGTAATCCAGTAACATCATAAGTGACCTAACTTTGTGTGCCCGTCACTTTCGATGGAATCGGGTCTGGGGTTTTTGGGTATAAGATTTTATCCATATTTTCGGTGACACATTTTATTTATATGAAATGTTTTCATGGTTTATTGGCGTAGTTCTACGCCTCGTCCTTATTGGATGTTTTGAATATAAGAGTTTTATTCACGTTATAAATACTTGGGATATTTAACGTCAAAGCACGTTTTGAGTGAGTTTGGATTGGAATTCATTTTAGGAAACGCTTTATACATTTTGGGAACTTTTCCCATAAATTTTGAGTGAGTTGGAAAATGGGTGATTTGCATTTAAAGTAAACTCTTTTGAAATCATGAGTAAAACTACACCCCTCTCGATTTATGAATTTATATAGTCATGATAAAATGCTTGAACTCACTAGGCGTTAGCCTAACCGTTTTTATTTGTCGGCATGTGCAACAGGTTCAGGTTGGGAGTAGTTCTAGTGACAATGCGAGAGGTTGTGTGCTAGAAATGTGCTCGAGAGGTGAATTGGTTAAGTGATGTCTTCCGCACTCATCTTTGGGATTAGCAACTTATACTTGGATTAAGTAACACCCGATGTGGTTTTAGTCTTTGTAATATATTTGGTGTCATCATTTGTTAAGGTCAATCGTAGACTGTTAGTTTATTGGGATAAATTCTGTTATTGTGGATGTATTATCGAAATTTTTAATTAGTTGCTCTTTCCAAATTTGAGGGTGTTACACCGGGTAAAGCAAGAAAACAAATTAACCGGATAATGAAAGAATAACAATTTTACCGGAAACTAGGAGTGACCGGATGAATATGCTGGAAGTGTCCGGATTGAAGGTGATACCGGAAACAGAGGTATCCGGGAAGAATTACCGGGAACTTGGAGTAACCGGATAGGTTAACAAACCGGACAAGTACCGGAAAGTTAAGACTTTCCTGGAAACACAATAATCCGGATAGTTATTCCGGATAGTCTATTACCGGGAAGTTTAGACAATCCGGGTAGATTTTATCCGGAAAGTGACTACATTTTAGACTTACCCGGAAACAAGCTGATATCTTTCGGACACGACGGCTGTGGTTAACAAATTGACTTGAATGCGATTAAGGTTGCCCAAAATAGTTCTTGAAAGATTAGAATCCTTCCAAAACACAAAAATAACAATACCTTAAACGATTTTGAAGCAAAATATCAAGATTTTGATGGAAAAATTGATGCTTTTTCAAGAACAGAGACAAAAACTTAGAAACTTGATTTTGCCAGAAACTGCTTCAAACGATCGAATTAGAATGAGAAACTTTGCATAAACGCTAATGAGATCAATACTAATCGAATGGAATACACGAAATCAAGCAATTTATCAGAAATCGGAATATGATACTTTGATATTTAAGAACACAGTCGACTAAAAAAAACTCAAGAACACTTAGCATAAACCTTTTGAATGCTTTGAATCGAATCGTCCGTATGCTCTGATACAATTGTGGATCCTAGATTAGTGCATACAACAAGAAATCAATAGTAAAATCAACAATCAGTATGATTTCCAATAGTCATCCATATAATACTGAATAAACCTTTCAGAGAGTTTACACAATTTCAGAAAAAGATTACAATGACTAATTGAACGATTAACCTATTTTCTAAGGTTAAGAAAACTATTTATACTTAGGCCTAATTATTCAAGCCCATGGCCAATTACATTTAATAAGCCCAAATAGAATTTACAATTTAATCCCTTGAACTTCTATTCAATTAGAATTTATTCCCAACATAAACGCTTAGGAAAGTCTCAAACAGACACTCGTTCATAGTAGCCGATCTTGTTTTAATAGACGAATAAGGATCACAAATAATTTGATGAATACGATGAGCTTTCGTCTATTTCGTCAAGTGTAGGTGTGGAGCATACGATGATTGAACATTCTCAAGGTTTGCATGAACCTCTTCATCAGCTGAAGGTACAAGAACGGGAACATCAACAGATTGGGGTTCTAGAGGATTATCATTCTCAGGAACTTGTTCTCTAGACTTTTCAAATTGTTGTTGAAGTTCTAGAGGATTATCATTCTCAGGAACTTAAGGTATATCTGTTTGTGCTGGAGTAGTAATAACCTCAGATGTATTACGAGTATCTTGTGTAGAAGCGTTCATTGTTGTTGTTGTTGTTGTTTCTGTGACAAGAGTAGATTCGATAACAAGAGTCGATATAGTTGCATCAGGTTCAGAGTTGTGATTTTCAGCGGAAGATGATATGGATGCAACGTTTTTGTTAGATCTGAGTTTTTTCAATAAACCAAGTGTTGAATTCTGATAAGAAGGCTCAGAAGCTCTGAAGAGAAGAGTCAGAGTTCTGACCAAGAAGGCTCATAAGGAATGCTCTGAAAGTTTGCTAAGTATTGAAGTCTGAGAAGAAGAGTCAGAATAATGTTCAGATGTTCTAAGAAGCTTAATCAGAATAATGTTCAGATGTTCTGAACAACATGTTCAGAACTTATAACTAGATACTTACTTTGTATTTAGTTAACTAATTATGACACGTGTATTGTTCCTATTAGTCTTTCTTATATGTACTGTAGCTTTAGTGTTTCCGTTGCAGTATATATAGTGGTTAGCACTGTTGCGCTAACTGACTTTCCCGCATATATTTGTATTCATCTTTTGTAATCTTTGAGATAATCTCTCTCTAAGATCTGTAAATCTGTTCTTCATTGAATACAAGTTGGTTCGATCATATTACTTCTCAATTACTGTTATATACATTGATATATTGATTGTAAGAGTGGATCCTAAACCGTCAATTGGTATCAGAGCCAATCAGCAAACAAATTCGATCGAGATCGCGTTCTTGAGGGTTTCCTGTTTGTGTTCTTGAATATTTCTTGATCAATTCGAAAATTGATTCCGTTGCCACTCACTGTTCTTGAATTCTTAGCAATTATTGAATTAATTGTTGTTTTCGATCAAGGAATTCGAATTTGTCTTTCTGTTGAAGCTTTCTTACAATCATGTCTTCTAAAGAGTATCTAGCAATGGGATCTGAAACCAAACCACCTGTTCTTATACGTGAAGAATATCAGCAATGGAAAATCCGTATGATCCAGTTCTTGGATAACATAGATGAAAATCTTATGGTCTCTATCCGAGAAGGTCCTATCGAAGTGTATGTCGATGCAACTCCTGGAACAGAGACAACTCCAGAAATTTCGGCTACAAGGGTGAAGAAGAGTTTTTCTCAGTATACAGCAGAACAGAAAAACAGACATGCTATAGACAAAAGAGCAATTACGTTGATGACTTTGGCTGTCCCAAATGAAGTTCTTAACAGGATTGATAGTGGATCATCTGCTAAGGAAATGTGGGATGAACTGGAAAGACAGATGTTAGGAACTGTGAGGTCTATTCAAGCAAAGTTAAATCAGAGCATAAATGCCTATGAGAGGTTCAAGGCTAAAGAGTCAGAAAGTTTGACTCAGACTTACAGTAAATTTTGTACTATTCTGTAACATCCCAAAAATTTCAAGCGAATTTAAATTTTTAAATAAACATTTCATTTATAACAACTCATTAAATGATCCCAACGTTTCGTTTGCAAACTCATAATTAATATCTTCATAATAATAACCAGTGGAATAAACGTTTAATTATTAAAAACCATAAAGCAACCAGTGTGTACTCGTCACGCCTTGGAGCCGCCCGTACCTGAAACCACAGTTTATTGGGAAAGGGTAAGCACGAAGCTTAGGGAATTCAAACACCATAAATAACACAGTTATTCCACACTACCCCTAAAGCAGATAGTGACACATAAACGATCATACAGGTCTACGAACAAATCATAAACATGTATATCCACACCCACCCACCTAAAAGTCACAAGTCGGTCCCACCGACCACATGATAACATCTCCGGCCCCGCCGAATCCCCGGTCCCACCGAGTTAACATGACAACATAGTATCAACTAGACACCCCACTATCTAGTTCCACAACACAATCACATAAAGCTGTTGGTTCTATATGTTCAAGAATGATTATAAAATAATATTACCGGTAATATATGATCCTATAGGGTCACACCGAACAACAAGTAGACACCGAATTAATATTTATAAGAATTTGATTCTTGATAAATAATATTATTTCTTGATAAATATTATTAATTATATTATTGAATATAATTTATAATATTAGATGCAAATGAAAGATTCTAGTTTATTAATTAATATGAGTGGCTCATATGTAACTAGAATTAAAAGAGGGACTTTAGTGATAAAGTTTAAAATAGTTAAAATTGTGATTTTAACCATTTTAAACTAGGAGGACTTAAAATGAAATTTTTCATGGAAGGCTTGATTCTCATTGGATCTCTTGGGTGGCAATGTCATAAGCCTTGGATATGTAAACCCTTTTCATCTCATTTTCAAAGAGACATGCAAAACTAACAAAAGAAAGAAGAGTTTTTTTTCTCCTCCTCCTCCCTCTAGTTTCGGCCGAAACTACCATGGATGGTAGTTTTGGTGTTCATTTTGTTATCCAATCTCTAGTAGTCTTGGATAAAAAGCTTCATCTTGCATCATCTAAGAAAAGGAACTAGCATTTCGGAAGGTGTCGTTGCTTGTGGTGGATACCGCTAGAGGAACTCTTTTTGGGTTCTACATTCTTCATCAACATCCAACCTCCCGAGAGGATTCAAAGTCTTCAAAGGTTGTATTATTTTGAACTGTTGGGAACTGAAGATTGGCTAAGTATGATTAATACTGCCAGAACAACATTACTACTGCCAGATCAACGTTAGTACTGCCAGAACAAAGATACTACTGCTAGATCAAGGTTAGTACTGCTGAGACATTAATGCTGCTGGAACGAAGTTAATACTTCTGGTATATTAATACTGCTGGTACATTATTAATACTGCTGAAACAAGGTTAGTACTGCTAGTCAAGTTAGTACTGCTAAACAAGTTAATGCTGCTGGAACAAGTTAATGCTGCTGGAACAAGTTAATGCTGCTGGAATGAGTTAGTACTGCTAGAATAAATTAATGTTGCTGGAGAATATTAGTACTGCTCATGCTGAATGAAGAGTAATACTGCTGATGTGATAAGTTTGGAATGAGAAGATTTTGGAGATAAAAGTGGAACGAATGAAGATATGCTTAAAGAAGATTCAGAAGATCAATTTATTTTTGATAGTTATCTTGTACCTATTGTGTATAAATAGTTGTTCATAGATAGCTAATACAGAATACGTATACGTGAGATACAGAATTCGATTTTGTTTAGAGAGAATTAACCTCAAGGTTTAGAACCCTATTTCTAGAGAAGTAGAAGTCGTCTTGATTGAGCCTGTTCATCAAGATTGAGGTTTGGTTGTAAGCTTGTGAGTCGATTTAGTGAATACAAACAACTGTGTGTTTTATGATATATTGTTCTTTGATTGTGGGAATTAAAGTTCTATTCCGCAGATTCTTTAATTCTGAATTCTAAGTATTGTTAATCTTGTTAAGAATCGATCCTAACAAGTGGTATCAGAGCTTGTGTTTCTTAGAATTCGACAATTATTATGGACAATTCTATTAAATCAAACAGTACTTTTGATTGGAGTGATCAAGCAGAAGAGGCAATCCAGAATCATGCACTCATGGCAGAAGTCTCAGATATTCCTACTGAGGTAAAATCTAATCTCTGTTCTCAAGCTTGTATAGACACTGTTAAAAGGTATAGAGATCACAATCAGGGAATGTGTGATGACCTTAAGAGATTAGAAAAGGACATAAGAGATTATGTATTGATTGTTGAGAGGTTTGAAGAACAAATTAAGGCTTTTCAAGCCAATGAACTTCAACACTCATATGATACAAACTACTGGAAGTGGGAAAAGGGTGGTCTGGAGTTCCAACTGAAAGAGTCTAGGGAAGAGTGTGAGAACTAAAAGGAGAGCTTGAGAAAGTTAAACTAGATGTAGAAAAGTTTACTTGTGCCTCTAAAGTCATGGACAACATAATCAACTCTCAAATCCATAGTAAGTTGAAACCAGGAATAGGGTACAATGCCACACCCCCACCCTACAATAACAACTACATCCCTCCTAAGTCAGACCTATTAGAAACCAAGGATAGGAAGGACTTACCTAAAGGAGCCACTGAAGTAGATCCATTAGATAAAGTAGTTGTTGAGGAGAAGACTGAAAAAGAAGGATCTGATGAGGAATGTGAAAGTCCATGTGTTAAGAACAATGAGATGAAAAGGACTGACAAGGGAAAGGGAGTTCATTATACACAGACCACTGTTGTGAACTCTAAAACTTGTGAACATTGTTCTTGCAAGAAATCTCAAGAGAATAAGCCCCAAAGACATGATAAAAAGAGGGGAAATCAAAGAAGTTGGAATAACCAGTGGGCACAAAAGCAAGGAGTTAATCTGCAAAGGATTAACAGACCAAAACCATGTTTCATCTGTGGCAGATTGAATCACCTAGCCAAACACTGTTATTTCAATCCTATTAACCAAAGGATAAATTTTCAAAGACCTTTTCATAAATCCAATGGTTATAGGAAGCCTGCAAGGAACCATGTGGCTAAGAAACAAGCTAAATCCAAAAGCCACATGAGGAAAAAGACTGAAAAGGAATGTGTCAATATGTGGGTCTCCAAAAGCACTAATACCTCAGATAGTACTGCTGAAAAGAATAGTGCTGCTAGAAGCAATACTGCTGCTAGCAGTGTTAGTGCTGCTAAATCAGTTAGTACTGCTAACTCTGTTAGTGCTGCTAACTCTGTTAGTGCTGCTAACTCAGTTAATGCTGCTAACTCAGTTAGTGCTGCTAACTCAGTTAGTGCTGCTAACTCTGTTAGTGCTGCTAACTCTGTTAGTACTTCTTCTAAGGTTAATACTGCTTCTAGTGTTTATGCTGCTAGACCAATTATATTGACAAAGTACTCAAATTCTGCAGTACCTAAGTTTAAAAACCTCATCAAAACTCAGTGCAAGTACTTTGATGAGCAAGGGAGACCCAAGACCACTTCGGCTTGGGTTCCCAATAAAAACTAATTGATTTATCTTAGGTGCAGGGCAACCAACAGCTCAAGGGGAAGAGCATCTGGCATGTTGATAGTGGTTGCTCCAGGCACATGACAGGTAACATGGCCTGCCTCAAGAATTTCAAAAGAATTGATGGAGGACATGTTGCTTTTGGAAATAATCCTGCAGGAGGTAAGATAAGTGGTAAAAGTAAAGGTGATGTCAGAAGGTAAGATGACATTTGAGGATTTGACAAGTAGTGCAGAGTTACTACTGCTAGTGCAGAGTTACTACTGCTAGTGCAGAGTTACTACTGCTAGTGCAGAGTTACTACTGCTAGTGCAGAGTTTCTACTGCTAGTACATATTTTCTACTGCCAGTGCGTAGTTAATACTGCTAGTGCTCAGTTAATACTGCCAATGAGTAGTTAATACTGCTTAGCAGTTAATACTGCTTAAGTAGTTAATACTGCTCCGTTGTTAATACTGCTTAAGTAGTTAATACTGCTTTGTTGTTAATACTGCTTAAGTAATTAATACTGCTGGGTAGTTAATACTGCCTTGCAGTTAATACTGCTCAGTCGTTAATACTGCATATGTCGTTAATACTGCTTTTGAAAATCTAGGGCAAATACTGCTATAAATACCCCTGTTTGCCCGCCAAGGCTCATAACGTCTCTTTGCATTCAACTTCTCTCTCTCTCGCTCTAACCCTTTTCTCCCTAGAATCTTTGTGTTTTCTATCCAAATCCTCAGGAAGCACAACGATTATGGAGTTTGTCAACGAGCACAATGAGATTGCGATGCTTCAGAAGCCGAAGCAGGCCGCAGGATTTCACGACATTGTGGATTTTCTCAAGTCCACTCATATTTCTTATGCCCTAACGGTGAATCCGACTATCTACATCGAGCATCAGACGCAATTTTGGGCCAATGCCACCGTGGAATCCGAAGATGGGCAGAAAGTCATCCAAACAAGGGTATGTGACAAACCCTTGAAAGTTTCAGAAGAACTCCTTCGCATCACTCTTCGATTAGATGATGCCTCAGGTATAACTTCTATTCCTAATGAAGAACTATACTCAACTTTAACAAGAATGGGGTATGACGGTCCCATTGGAGTTTTTAAGTTTTACAAGTCTAAATTTCATACACAATGACGATTCTTTGTTCATACCTTAATGCATTGCATGTCAAAGAAAACTACTGGATGGAGTGAGTTTAGCAGTACCATTGCTTATGCCCTGTTCTGCTTGGCCACTGCCAGGAAGTTTAATTTTTCACAAATGATTTTCAATGATCTTGTATCAAACCTGGAATCCAAAAAGCGGTTTTATATGTATCCAAGGTTTGTTCAAGAAGTGATAACTAAGGAATTGACGGATATACCTCAATTTGATGAGGTATATGTGCCAAAACCCCCTAAAGGGAAGGTTTTCTCAAATACGAGGAGACTTCTTAGGGACTCGGAAGGAGTTGACACACCATTGTTCTCTACAATGATGGTTGTGTCCCACACAATTGAAGGTATGGCATCACGGTCAAGGCCCTCATTAGACACACCCACTGATGACCAATCCCAACCTTCCATCACAAAAGACATCCCTCAGTCCATTCTTGTACGACCCACTCCCAAAATAACCAAAAAGTTTGAAAGAAGAAAGGTACACAAGGTTCCTTCCCTTGATGTATCTCCTAAGAGCCCGAAGCCTTTAAGCCCTCTGTTGGAGCATTCTCCAATGGAGAATATCGAAAGGGAAACCACAGGGGTGTCTCCCAACCCCAAGAAGGTGCTCACTAAGGAGAAGGTTGAGCATGTGAGTCGCAAGGCTGCCACTACTTCTGCTAGCAAAGAGAAGGCCAGTGGTAAAATAACTAAGCCCTTCCTCACGACAACTCAGGGTGAGAAATCATCCAGAGGTCCCAGGTGCCAAGAAACCAAGGGGGTAGGTAGTGCTTTTGCTAGGCAAGAGACACCTGCTAAAACTTCCAATGATCCTTTAAGGGAGGTAAAAACTCCTAAACAAGGTGAGGATAGATACACTTATGAGGAATTGATGGACACTATTGCAAACATAAACACAGATGTGGTCAGTCAGAAAAAGGAAATTGATGAACTCAAGAAAGTGGTCCTCTATCAAAACTCACAGCTTGAGAAGCAAAGGAAGATGATCACTAAGTTGATGCACAGAAAGAAGAAAGCTCAGTTTGTCCTTAGGAGAAGAAACCCTACCAATGATGCTTCCAAAAAGGGGGAGTTAGACTCTGATCTAAACATGGAGGATGCAAACATTGAGGGGGAGTATGAGTATAAGGTTGAGGGGGAGACTGAGGAGGCTGCAGATATTACAAAGGAAGCAGAAACAGAAACAGCAGCAAAAACCGTTACTGCTGCTGATCTTACATAGGAAGCAGAAACAGAACCAGCAGTAGAAACAGTTACTGCTGCTGAGGTTGCAAAAGAAGTAGAAACAGAACCAGCAGTAGAAACAGATAATGCTGCAGTGTCTAAGACTGAAGCAGCTGTATCTGAAAGTGAGAAGAAAGTAGAATCTGTTCCTACAGTAACTAAAGCAGAGATTGATGAAGATATATATGGGATTGTGAAGGACAGTGTCGAAGCAGCAGTATTAAAGGTCATAAAAGAAACAGTAACAGCTATAGCAGTAGAAATGGTTACTGCTGCTGAAAAACAAAAGGCAGCAGAAACTGTTAGTGCTGCTAAGAGCCACAAAGAAGAAACAGCTGAAACCACTCCTGAAGCTGTTAAATCTTTCAAAAGAACAAAGAGGCCAAGAACAAAGTCAATAGCCTCAAAGAAGAAAGATGTAAAGAAGCCAAGGGTGGATCCAACTGTAGAAGAAGCCCAGGAGGAAGCAGTGAAAGAGAAATCTGATTCAAAAGTTGCTGAAGAAGAAGTGGCAACTTCATCAGGCCAACCAAGCAATGTACAATCACTGCCAAATGCTCAAAGTGATTTGTATATTAATGTGGTTAATACTAATCCAATCCAAGCTGAACCAATATCTTCTATGGCTCCTGAAATCATCTTCTGGGACACATTGAAAGATGGAAGAAAGGAGTTCATCAGAATCAAAAGGGCAGATGGAAAGTTTGAAGTTTGTCCTACTTGGGGAAAACTTATCAGAACATGCTCTAGATCTGACTTGGAAGAGATGTTCAAGGTGGGAATGAGGCTATATGGAAACATGCTGACAGAGCAAGGTATGTCTATCACCAAGATGGTTCTTGAATACTTGTGCTTAATGTTCAAACCAGAAGCAGTTCAGTATTTGATGGCAAGGAATTTTCAAGACATTACCAACTGGATGCTCATTGAGAATTGTGGAGTGTATGTCATCTCTCTTGATAATACATTTCATGAATATTATTTGGTGGAAGTTGTATACAAGCACAGCATGAAAAAGTTGAATGGAATGCTGCATGCTAAGTTGGTGAGTGACAAAGACTCTAAGATGGCAAGATACCTTGTAAAAAGGATTCTCAATCAAAGTCTGGGATTGGATCCAAATTTATGCGTTGATGATTAGGTTTTGGAAGCATCATCTGAAGAACTTGACTTCTCTTCCTGAAAAGTCAAGTTAGGGGGAGATTGTTGGGAACTGAAGATTGGCTAAGTATGATTAATACTGCCAGAACAACATTACTACTGCCAGATCAACGTTAGTACTGCCAGAACAAAGATACTACTGCTAGATCAAGGTTAGTACTGCTGAGACATTAATGCTGCTGGAACGAAGTTAATACTTCTGGTATATTAATACTGCTGGTACATTATTAATACTGCTGAAACAAGGTTAGTACTGCTAGTCAAGTTAGTACTGCTAAACAAGTTAATGCTGCTGGAACAAGTTAATGCTGCTGGAACAAGTTAATGCTGCTGGAATGAGTTAGTACTGCTAGAATAAATTAATGCTGCTGGAGAATATTAGTACTGCTCATGCTGAATGAAGATTAATACTGCTGATGTGATAAGTTTGGAATGAGAAGATTTTGGAGATAAAAGTGGAACGAATGAAGATATGCTTAAAGAAGATTCAGAAGATCAATTTATTTTTGATAGTTATCTTGTACCTATTGTGTATAAATAGTTGTTCATAGATAGCTAATACAGAATACGTATACGTGAGATACAGAATTCGATTTTGTTTAGAGAGAATTAACCTCAAGGTTTAGAACCCTATTTCTAGAGAAGTAGAAGTCGTCTTGATTGAGCCTGTTCATCAAGATTGAGGTTTGGTTGTAAGCTTGTGAGTCGATTTAGTGAATACAAACAACTGTGTGTTTTCTGATATATTGTTCTTTGATTGTGGGAATTAAAGTTCTATTCCGCAGATTCTTTAATTCCGAATTCTAAGTATTGTTAATCTTGTTAAGAATCGATCCTGACCTGAACTCTCTTGATATGTTGCTTTTATCTTTTCATGCATGTAACAAGATCCTTGGTGGGAATAAAATGGTTTTATGTTTTGTTCAAATTTTTGCTTCCGTTGCGTAAAATACTTTACCTCTTATGGTTTTTGAAACCCATGTTTTGAACATAAAATCCCAACAAGTGGTATCAGAGCCTATGTTATAATGTATGATTAGTAAATAAGTTTTTTTTTTGGATAAAACTTGGTTTTTGGAAGCCATGGGTAAAATTTCATTTTTTTATGAAAAGTTCATGCATGGCTTTTTGGCAACTTGCTTATATATTTTTTTATATATTTTATGTAGCAAAATTTTTAACATGCATTTTTGTTACATAAAAGTTGCCTAACAAAAACAAAGTGTTGTTTTATAATCTTTTTTATGAGTAATATGTGCATAAACAAGCCATGGACCAATGTGTTGGTTGTTATGTTGTTTCCTTTAAATTTGTTAAAATTTTTATTATTATTCATGTTGGTTTGTAATAGTAAATAGGTTTTATTATTTCATGTTTCTTTTGTTCATTTTGTAAGTATTAGATTAGTTGTTAGAACTAGTTTTTTTATTTTATAAAATGTAACAAGAAGAAGGCCAACATGGAGCTTGAAGATGGAGCTTGATGTTCTTGTTTGCATGGAGATGCTAAAGCAAGTGGGAGCTTGAAGTTTTTTTTTTGTCCCTTAGGAATGGACTTGGCATTTCTTGTTTTGGCTCACAAGAAATGTCATTAAAAATGACTCTGTTTTATGCACATTCTTTTGCATGTTTTATGGTTGATTATGTTCTTTTTGATGCGTTAAAATATAGGATATTGCATGCTAGTAAAGAACATAAAATTGGTTCAAATGCGCTTATTTAAAATTGTTTAAAGTTGAAGCAAGAAATTTTAAAATTAAATTTTAAATGAACCAAGTTTTAAAATAGAGATTTTATATCAACCAATATTTAAAATGGAGATTTTAAAATTGATAACATGCAAATTGGTTCAAATACGTTTTATGTAAAATTGTTTATTTAAAAATGAATTTTAACTATCTCAAAACTAGAAGGGTTTGTTTGGTAAATATGCATGGCCTTCCTCCCTTTGATTGGTCATATTGGGTGGCAAAAAGGAGAGCACATGCTCTTGATTTAAATAAATGGATTTTAATTGATCCAAATTATTTAAAATAGAGATTTTAAATTTATTCTTTTTGAGAAATAGTTTATTTTTCTTAAAAGAGTACTTTGCTTATTGGATGCATGCAATAATATGGTACTATGGTTTTTAAGACAAAAATTGAGATTTTGAGTTTTATAGAAGAATTTAAAATGAAGTTTTCAAAACTCTTACAAACTCATAGTCTTAATAATAAAAGTGTTTTTTAAAAGACTATAAATGGTTCTTATTATGATCAAACTCAAACGTTAATATTAACATATGATCATATAGAATTAGTTGATAAAATAGAGATTTTATTTAACTAAAAGAAACCATTTGATGAGTAGTAAGATTTTATTTAAATACCATGTATTATTGAATGCATGCAAAATCACATGATACTAAAATGTTTACAAAACTAGAATTGTAATACATCTAAAATCCCTTTTTATAAACGCAAGTCATATGCCGTCCTTTTGAGAAACACTCAATACGTCAATATGACACCCTTGTGGGATAAAAGTCACCTAACCACTTGGATTGTCTTGAGATGGATGAGGTGATTCTTATGTCTTTGGGGGATAAAGGTCACCTAACCGCATGGATGTGAGTTTCACATGTTGTTTCAAGTAGGATGACTTGATTGGGAATCTTTTGTGATAAAGGTCACCTAAGCATTAGAAACCCAAGGCATAGATGGGATCAAACATGCCAATTAACAAACAAGTTGTTAAGGATCCCATAACGCTAGGAATTACATTCGATGTAATCGATAAACGTTATCTACCTTGTTGGATTAAATGTACGGGATAAAGGTCACCTAACCGTTTCATTTGTTTTGCAACGTTGGATCCTAGATTTTATGCAAATTAATGTTTTTAGAAAACTAAAGGGTAATTAATTTGCTAAAAAATTAATATTGAAAATACTATATTAACTTTGTTAAATTTTGTAGATGACCTAAAATGCAAACACTACAATTAACACATCTCTATGACCTTTTCTTTTGGAAGAAAAGTTAACCACTCAGAACTTCCCAATTTGTTTTCAAAACATTGAGACGCGTTCTCAGACGTGAAAACAAATTATACGTACTCCTCGTACCTATTCCTCAAGAACCTCCTCTTACCTCCATAGAAGCTAACGATACTTGATTGAAACATAATGATGATTCAATCAATGTATCACGTCTTATGCTTGAAACCATGGTTCCATCCTTACTAGAAAGAATGGAAACGTTTCCACTGAGGGCATTTGACATGGTAAACCGATTACCAAAATATTACCAAATGTATATGGTACGTGAACGCTTCGATACAATTGGACAAATGCCAAAACGTAAGCCCTCATATTCAACTAATGAGGACACACCTTGACTATTTAGATAGACTTGACTATCCTTATTCCAATGGGATAGCCGTAGATGTGATCCTCAAATATCTGACCAATGCATTTGATGTTTTTGTCGAGAATCTGAATGTAGTGATAGATGAGGCAACATTGGTCATAGAAGAGGAGACTTTCCTTCTGAGAAATAAATGTTTTCTAACGAAGGAAAGTCCTTCAAGTATCAATATTTAAGATAAAACTTTTACCTTTCTATCTTACACTTGTGTATTTGATACTAAGTGTAGAACTCACTCTTGTAATATGTTACAGATAATCAAGAAAGGTAAATGACTAAAAGACAAGCAATATGGTGATCCATATAAGCAAGGAAGCAAGATTGCGTACCAAGCTTATAGGAGATTTTATTATAAAACCATATGGCTTGTATTGTTAAACAAGTTTGTTTCGAACAATGTTTAAATTTAGTTTGACTAAATTATTGTTTTTCAGTCACATGTTTATTGATTGAATGAAAAGTCTTCTAAGACATAGTTTTATATATTCACCATAAGACTCAAATGTGTTTTGAATCAAGTCTACACATGAAATAGTCAACTAAATCAAGAAAATTAAACGCATATCTAAATTCTAAAACCTTTTAAACTAAATATAATTATTTTCATTTGATATATGCGATCTTGATAAAGTTGAATATAGCTCTTTTCTCTAATTCATAGAGAAGGAGAAAAAGTTTTTTTTAGAATTGATACATGTTGATGTGTATGGTCTCTCAAAATCAAGTCTAGATATGGTGATACCTTCACTGACGATTTCAATTGTTGAAGTTTATGGAACATAAAGATGAAGCATTTGATGTAATTCAAGTTGTTTCAAAGTGAAGATTAAGAAAACAACTCAGCAGGACCATTAAAGTCTTTTCTAATATATGAAGATAGTAACTAAACCAAGAACTCTTGGATCATCATAGAAATTGTGTACATCCGAAAGGATGAACCGAACCTTATTAAATATGGTTTGCTCTATGAGTAGAAGTACTATTCCTATATCAATTCGGATTTTTGCCCTAGTTAAAGTAAACCATACTTTATGACACCAACCAAAAGGTAGACAAGATACCTTATAAGATTTCGTATGAAAGTTTTTTCATCCTTAGTCTAAGTTAAAGGTGTGGGTTTATGAAGCTCAGGTAAGACAATAAGCTTCAAGTAAACTCGGCCCAATATCTACCAAATGCATATATTGTAGAATATACTATAAATTGTTTTATATACCGATTCTACAATCCCACAAACAATAAAATTGTTTATTGTCCCAAAAACAAGTTCTTAGAAAGCAAGTTTTTAATGGGCAAGGCAAATGGGAGATTTAAGGAACTTGAAGGGAATCAAGAACCTCATAACCTAATGCACTTATTGGTTGGCACTAGTTATCAAACAAAGGTTGTTGAAACTGAACAATTTGATTGATCAAAACTTAGTAAAAACACCAAGTGTTCGCAAATCTAGTAGAATCATTCAGAAACTCGAGAAATATCGATTTCTCATGAAGAATGACGTATGATAGGTTTCTAGCAAGCCCATCAACTACTAAAGTGCTATGTCAGATTCTGAATCTGGTAAGTGGCTTAGAATCATGAACACTGAGATACAATCCATTCATGGATCAGTACAAGTATCTCAAAACTGGAATCTTCATTTTGATAGGAAAATTAAAAGTTTAATTTTCATAAAAATAAAAGATGACTCATGACTCATGACTCAGATAATCAAGAAAGGTAAATGACTAAAAGACAAGCAATATGGTGATCCTCATAAGCAAGGAAGCAAGATTGCGTACCAAGCTTATAGGAGATTTTATTATAAAACCATATGGCTTGTATTGTTAAACAAGTTTGTTTCGAACAATGTTTAAATTTAGTTTGACTAAATTATTGTTTTTCAGTCACATGTTTATTGATTGAATGAAATTCACTTAACCGTTTTGGAAACGATAATATTCATATTCAAATTGAATTATTCTATTTCGAGAACTGGTCCTCCTAATTGAATAATAAAGTGAACCTCAAAAGTCTTCTAAGACATAGTTTTATATATTCACCATAAGACTCAAATGTGTTTTGAATCAAGTCTACACATGAAATAGTCAACTAAATCAAGAAAATTAAACGCGTATCTAAATTCTAAAACCTTTTAAACTAAATATAAATATTTTCATTTGATATATGCGATCTTGATAAAGTTGAATATAGCTCTTTTCTCTAATTCATAGAGAAGGAGAAAAAGTTTTTTTTAGAATTGATACATGTTGATGTGTATGGTCTCTCAAAATCAAGTCTAGATATGGTGATACCTTCACTGACGATTTCAATTGTTGAAGTTTATGGAACATAAAGATGAAGCATTTGATGTAATTCAAGTTGTTTCAAAGTGAAGATTAAGAAAACAACTCAGCAGGACCATTAAAGTCTTTTCTAATATATGAAGATAGTAACTAAACCAAGAACTCTTGGATCATCATAGAAATTGTGTACATCCGAAAGGATGAACCGAACCTTATTAAATATGGTTTGCTCTATGAGTAGAAGTACTATTCCTATATCAATTCGGATTTTTGCCCTAGTTAAAGTAAACCATACTTTATGACACCAACCAAAAGGTAGACAAGATACCTTATAAGATTTCGTATGAACGTTTTTTCATCCTTAGTCTAAGTTAAAGGTGTGGGTTTATGAAGCTCAGGTAAGACAATAAGCTTCAAGTAAACTCGACCCAATATCTACCAAATGCATATATTGTAGAATATACTATAAATTGTTTTATATACCGATTCTACAATCCCACAAACAATAAAATTGTTTATTGTCCCAAAAACAAGTTCTTAGAAAGCAAGTTTTTAATGGGCAAGGCAAATGGGAGATTTAAGGAACTTGAAGGGAATCAAGAACCTCATAACCTAATGCACTTATTGGTTGGCACTAGTTATCAAACAAAGGTTGTTGAAACTGAACAATTTGATTGATCAAAACTTAGTAAAAACACCAAGTGTTCGCAAATCTAGTAGAATCATTCAGAAACTCGAGAAATATCGATTTCTCATGAAGAATGACGTATGATAGGTTTCTAGCAAGCCCATCAACTACTAAAGTGCTATGTCAGATTCTGAATCTGGTAAGTGGCTTAGAGTCATGAACACTGAGATACAATCCATTCATGGATCAGTACAAGTATCTCAAAACTGGAATCTTCATTTTGACAGGAAAATTAAAAGTTTAATTTTCATAAAAATAAAAGATGACTCATGTATTTGCTAAAACTAGTGGGAGCGCAGTAAAATTCCAAATCCTGTATGTGCAAGACATACTAGTATTTGGAAATTAACTTTCTGACATTGCAAAACATCATGTTTTGGCTCGGACAGTATTTCCTCAATAAAAGACTTAGAAAGGGCTAATTTTGTTCTTGGAATAAAGATCTTTAGACATTAGATCAATACGACTTATAGGTTTAAGTCAAAGTGCATATGTTGACATGATCTTGAAAGGTTCAAGATGCAAGGCTCTAAAGGTAGTTTCTTGCAAATATGATATGGCATCATTTTGAGCATGTCTCAATATTCGAGCACAAAGATTGAGCTAGATAAAATGATTAGTATTCCATATGCTTCGGCAATTGGATCTGTAAGTCCAGGATTTAATCTTACAATCAAATATGAACAATTAAGATCGTATTCACAGCAACTGGTCATATGATTTATTAACAATCTGTGAATTACAAGATATTACAATGAATTTTTCTCTAAATGTATTCACCAAAGATTATATCAAAGATTCTCCAAAAATTCGCCAAAGATTCAGTTAGCTACAGTTGCTAACTCCTATATATACTCTATAAGAAAGGCTAAAGCTACAGTACATATAACAAACAGACTAATAGAACAATTACACGTGTCCTAATTAGTAACTGAATATAACAGAGAATATCCCAAGATATGAATTCTGAACATACTTCTGAATAAGCGCTTCAGAACATTTGTCTTCATAGTCAGAAGTTCTGAGTCTCCTACTCAGAACTCTGAACTTTCTAGTCAGAATCCAACACTTAGAATCTTTTTGAGATTTCTCACTCAGAACATCTGAGTCTTCTACTCAGAACTTCTGAGTCTTCTGAGTCTTCTTTAGTCTTCTTACTCAGAACTCAACACTTGTGTTTTTGACAAAACTCTAGACCTAACAGGATCTATCATATATGCCATGACATGCACTAGATCGAGCGTGTCAAAATGCTTTAGAGCATTAGAAAATGATACCAACGAAAAACGAGGGAAGGTCATTGGATGACTATAAAGAACGATTTAAGGTACTTACAAAGAACCAAGGAAGTGTTCTTTAACTGAGGGATGGAAGAAGATCATAGCAAAATGCTGCACTAATGATAGCTTCCATAAAGATTGAGAAGGTTCTCAATCACAAAAGGGAAATGTCTTCATTGTGAATGAAGAACTAGTTCGTTTGAAAAGGTTCAAGGCGAAGGTCAAATTGCATAATACACTACAAATAAGAACACACTGCCGCTTTAGAAGCCGCAAAAGAAAGATGCTTGGATGAAAGAGTTCATTGAAAAGCTAGGTAGATGCCTCCCATTCAGGATCATCTAGAAATCCTTTGTGAGAATGTGGGTGCCATTACGCAAGCTAAAGGACCCTATCTCACATCAGAGTACCAAGCATCTACTCCAAACATTTAACTATATTTGGAATAAAGTTAAAAATGGAGATGTTAGTGTTCACAAAGTTTACTCAAATCAAGTTTCTGGATGAACCCATTCATGAAGCTCCTTATATAAGCTAAACTTGAAGGGTCATGTTTGAGCTTTAGGACTTCGTTATTCTAGTGATGGGATTTGATTTGAATTTAGTATTTGGATATTGGAACAAGTAAAGCAACAAGTATAGTATTTAGTTAGATATATAGGATATGATCTTTTAATACTCGTTGTGTTCTATATTAGCATGTTTAAATCCTTGAATAAATTAGTTATTCTAAATGTCCATAGTAGATCATAGTTGTGGGAGCAACTATGAAGTAAGACTATATGAATTGGATTGGTTGACATTTAAAAGTAAATGTGGCAAAGTATTGCAACCAAGTTCATAGGTACTTGTTAGGGAACGAGTACTGGACCTGACCCGCTTCAAGGTCGCTTCATGGATCGTCGTCATAAGTGATTCTTGAATAAAAGGTAGTATTTTTGTATCCTTCGACCTGAGATGCATATTTGGGACTCAAGTGTAGGAACTGTTATGTTTTGATATGGTTAACCGTTGTTCTTGAAAAAGGCAGCTATAAAGGCCATTATTGGGCATGGCATGAACTGCATAAGAGGCGTATGTAATCAAGATGGGATTTGTTTCTCTAAATATGTTAAGAGTGAGACATCTAAGGCGCCTTACCAAAAGTTGAACAATGGATGAGAATGATAGTGATCCATGTCTCATGTTCAACATGATGTCCAAACAAAGGGAAAACTGATACCACACCTAATACATCAACTAAAGCTATGAGCTCGTGGGAATTGGATGTTGTTGAATGGCACTTACAGTCATACGTTGCTGGGGGCAGTGAGATGTTGCTAGACGTCCACCACTGTCTATATTATTCTATAATACAATCTTGAGCAAGTGGGAGATTGTTGGTTCTATATGCTCAAGAATGATTATAAAATAATATTACTGGTAATATATGATCCTATAGGGTCACACAGAACAACAAGTAGACACCGAATTAATATTTATAAGAATTTGATTCTTGATAAATAATATTATTTCTTGATAAATATTATTAATTATATTATTGAATATAATTTATAATATTAGATGCAAATGAAAGATTCTAGTTTATTAATTAATATGAGTGGCTCATATGTAACTAGAATTAAAAGAGGGACTTTAGTGATAAAGTTTAAAATAGTTAAAATTGTGATTTTAACCATTTTAAACTAGGAGGACTTAAAATGAAATTTTTCATGGAAGGCTTGATTCTCATTGGCTCTCTTGGGTGGCAATGTCATAAGCCTTGGATATGTAAACCCTTTTCATCTCATTTTCAAAGAGACATGCAAAACTAACAAAAGAAAGAAGAGTTTTTTTTCTCTTCCTCCTCCCTCTAGTTTTGGTGTTCATTTTGTTATCCAATCTCTAGTAGTCTTGGATAAAAAGCTTCATCTTGCATCATCTAAGAAAAGGAACTAGCATTTCGGAAGGTGTCGTTGCTTGTGGTGGATACCGCTAGAGGAACTCTTTTTGGGTTCTACATTCTTCATCAACATCCAACCTCCCGAGAGGATTCAAAGTCTTCAAAGGTTGTATTGTCTTGAACTCTCTTGATATGTTGCTTTTATCTTTTCATGCATGTAACAAGATCCTTGGTGGGAATAAAATGGTTTTATGTTTAGTTCAAATTTTTGCTTCCGTTGCGTAAAATACTTTACCTCTTATGGTTTTTGAAACCCATGTTTTGAACATAAAATCCCAACAAAAGCTACCACACACGTACTACAGTAATGATAAAACAACCGTTATTAGATATAGTGAGAGAACTCACCTCGAATGTGCGCCTAGCTTAACAATACAATTCAAGCTTCACAATTACGGTCACTTCCCAGCACCTAAACGCATGTTAAAACGTGTCAATACGAGACCCGGACCCTATGACACGACACACGCTTAAACCGTCACTAAAACTATTTTCCGTTCTCGCCAAACAGGTCTGTTCGGGACCTGTTTCGACCCCTTTAAACCCAGAAAATTCCCAATATTATTTCATTATTAGAAAGTACTCTGAGATAGGGTTTCAAGGACATATTATACGCCTCCTAACGATTTTTCTACAATTTATTATGAATTAAAGACGAACGACCACAAAAATTGTCCGTTTTCGGACCAGCCGCGCAAACAGCCCGAAACAGCCTAGCTACGGGCTTAATCGGACTTTCGGCAAAACACGAAAAACCTCCCCAACTCAAAATGGGAACTTTGGGCACCAATTTTACGTCAAAACGAGTTACGAGTGAAACGTTAAGGCTTTCGCAAGATCAAGGCAGATTCCAGAAATTTTCACATGAAATGACGAATCACCGAACTTGCGACCACTTTTTCGCCCAGCTAGAGACCGAACCAGTTTTCCGCTAAAACACGGAAAACGTGCCCGACCCCGAACTTGAACCGTGGACGCCAGTTTCGGCTCAAACGGAGTTACGACGGAAAAGTTATAGCCGTCGCAAAAACAGTGGCTGCACCATTTTCCACATGAATTGATGATTATAAAAACGACGGTTTTAACGAAACGGCTTAAACGATTAAGTCAAGGCTTAACGGATTCTACGGTGATTATTAATAAGACATGGCCACGCACCACCCTCTGCCCTCCGGCAGTGGTGGTCGCCGGCGGCGGCCTGCGGCGGTTCATCGACGAGGAAATAAAACAACCCGCAAACCACCGCGAGACCACTACCCTCTCGATCACCCTACCGCACGCACCAACGACTCACACCACCACTGCCACCCGACACCCAGCCACCAAAGTGGCGGCGCGGCAGCGGCAGCGGCGGCCGGCCGGCGGTGGCATTTCTCGCCGGTGACGAAAACAAAACAAAGGAAAAGAAACGCCGAGATAAACGACGAAACCTTACCTCGCGAGATCCCACGACGGCGCAACCGCTGTCCTCCTCGACTTCTCCGGCGACGCAGGCTCCGGCGGACAGCAGCCTCCGGCGTCAATCTCTCTCCGGCGAACTCTCTCTCTCTCTACTCTCGGTGACGGCATCAGGGGGAGGGAGGTGTTCGACAGCCGCAGTTTAAGGGAGAAACGAAGTAGGGTTTTTGGTTTTTAGGGGCTCCTTGAGTGCGTCGCAAGGGAAAACGAGAGAAGAGAGGGAGGTTGGTCCATGGGCCGATCTCCATGCAAGGTTTGCAGAATTACAATAATGGTCCCTGCAGTCTAAGTTTCACATTATGCCCCAAAACCCCAAACTTTTAACAAATAAGGTCTTTGCCGCCTAAACCCGATAACCGGCAACGCGAAGAGGAAAAGAAAATTTTAAAAATAAATGAATACATAAACATACCGGGATACGGCTTTACAACTCTCCCCCACTTGGTTTAGACTTCGTCCTCGAAGTCTATGCCCGTGAATAGCTATAGGTGGTTCTCCCTCATCTCAACTCAGGTTCCCAAGTTCACACGAAACCCTTCCGGTGTTTCCACTGGACCTTCACTAACTGGAATCTAAAATTTCTCACACCGCCTAAAAATTCCCGAATACTTTTTGTTAGGACACTGAAGTTGTCCTTTATAATAGAAAGTTTTGTAAAGCAATAGCTGTGTTAAAGGGCTTATGCTTAATTGTTGTAGCAAGTGATGAAGACTATAAATAGGTCTTTACTTGTAGTTTGTAAGAAGTGAATTCATTAATACAAGATGTAGATCTCTAATCACTTTGTGTTCTCTCTAGGTTAGATTTCCTTTTCAATAATGTTCTTCATCATCTTGTTACACAATACTTGGATTGTATGAAGATCATGGACCTAACACTTTTCTTACCACAAAACTCCTTCAAGGACACTGATATTACGATCAGAAGAACACCCCAACAACTAGAATCATTCCTAGCCAAGCGACTTCGGTTGTTCCCCAACCTTAGACATTCCATGTATCCCGAGTCAAATTTCAAGCTCTAACCATTCTAAAGCTGCTCACAGTATACCCTACAGGATACTCGACTACGATCATTCCTACCCTTAAATGTCGATTAACTTCCACGAATTCTAATAGACTCCAAAGATTTTCAATAACTTATATTAACAAATCATCGACCCCCTGCCGAACATCTGTCCAACCGATTACAATAACAAACATCGGCCACCCGCCGAACATCGGTCCAACCGATTACAATAACAAACATCGGCCACCCGCCGAACATCGGTCCAACCGATTACAATAACAAACATCGGCCACCCGCCGAACATCGGTCCAACCGATTACAATAAATCACATAAGCGTGGTATTATCCTAGACACTAACACAAATAGATATCCCCCACAATCAAGTCAACTAACACACACGTAGGTCATTCCCTTAACCGATACTACCCGGCCTACATTACCAACACGCGTGGAATACCCAACCTCCCACCGTCGACGTATCCCCCACACTCGCTCTACAAAGCTAATTTATCTGAACCGAGGATACACCCTGACGCCTACCTCTCAGGTAACGCCTTAGGGCCCCTCACATCGGAATTACCTCCCAGGTAAGTGCCCACAACTATATCCTTCTAGCACCTACTAGAAAGCCTAGGCTATAACACCTGAACACCGGGGCCTCACCCCGAGATACCCAACCGACCACTACCAGCGACTGACTAACGTGCCTAAGGATCCAAAGCAAAACATCCTACCCACAAGTGCCTATCTCGGATTGTCTCCCTCACCCAAACGTGTAAATACTTGACGTGCAATGAATGCCAAACGGTGCGACAAAACAATTCATCAACAAGACTCCACCTCGAGTCATTAAAACCGGGCAATTAGCCCATGACTAACTCCAAGTCAAAACCGATCAAAATGCTCCACGCTTGCTAGACCCATAAGTCGGTCAAAAACGCGTTTAAATAAAGTCTAAGCAAGCAATACTCTAAAATCAACATTAGTCCCAAACTCAACACGGGTTAAACAAAAGAGTTTTCCAAAAGGACTCACACCCTTAAAATTCTCAAAATGACACATAACACTTAAAAAGCGCATTTCCCAAATGGTTTACAAAATCATTTACAAAATGTTTTCAACGTCAAGATTTTTTTCATTTCAAAAAGATCGTAAGAAATAAAACCACTATTACCAGGTCGGTAGTTACGAAAAAATGGACACGCTCGTCCCACATATGAAAATCATGTTGAAAATCATTTCATTGCGGCTTAGTTTACTCACAAACGTAAAGCGAAATAAATAATTTCTTTGAAAATGAACCGTCACGGTTCTAGTATGAATTGACCCATGACATGTATTTAAAGTAACCGCTCGACCTTACACCGGGTGCGACAAAAGTGTGCACATAATTTCAAAGTCAGTTCCACGACGTTTGACCCCAAAATTTCTCTTTTTAAACATAAAATGTCGTGGCACAGGGTTTACCGACAAATTTTTCGCGCGTCGGCTAGTCATACAGAACGATGAAACGACTTACAAATATATTTTGTCAAAACACAACCGTCTCGTGTAAGTTTCAAACTTAAGGATAAAAACCAATCCGTTTCCATCATTTGAAAATATCGACTAAAACCTCATAAAATCTCAAAAGGTGGGGTTCTTTAAATTGATTTCCAAGATTTCCCCAAAAGGTCACATAAACAAATAAGATATGCACCTCGTGAAATTAAACTCACACGACTCAACACGCCGTAAAACAAAACTTATTTTAACGAAATCATTCGAAAAGCTTTATACAGACATCGTGGAATGTAACTTTCCGCCTCAACTCTAACATATGTGGAGGAGTTCCAATGTTAAAGTCACAAGCCGTAGCCACTTGCCCGACATTTTAAACAACACAAAACACGGATATCATCTTACCCGGAAGAACCGTTGGAAAAAAATAACGAAATGAGACAAATTCTAACAAAGTTTGCACTCCCGTGATAAAACGATTTCATACACTTTAAAAACCATATTTCAAAATCTTGTGTGTGTGCTGAACATTTCCCAAAATTCCAAAACACCATCCATAAAATGATTTGAAACACAAGAATTTGTTAATGCAATCTATTTCAAAATCAAACTTTGTGCATGACTTAGTCGGCATTCTACGTCTCGACTCCTACTCCTCCAAATCTCTCCGGTCCACTAACGTCATCCGGACATTTAAACCTCTTAGGCAAGTTGGGAAATTACGCCAAATAATCCCTACCATTTTTCCTCAAATCAAAGTCGGCTCCATAAGCCTATAATTCTAGCACAATCGTCCATCTTGGCCCGAAACAAACATCATCCTTGTCGTCACTCCAAGTGACTAATACTAGAATCGTCCTTTTATTCCAACGACTACTAATTTATAACCTCCGACACTACCCCAACGATCATCCCATCAAAGCAAAACAAGTACACACCTGTACTAGTAGGTTTACTATAGTTGTTCCTCCTTGTGATGGCTATTCAGGATAGATATTACAACGAGTTATTAGCACATAATAACTCACACTAACAACGCTCACGCTCACTCCTTGGATTCCTCATGACATTCCCCGACTCGAGCATTGATCCTGTGTTTCCGATAGTAGGAGCTCTACTACTACCTTCCACACCTATCATCACTCGTTCCGAGTTCCATCCGATGGGTCCAAGTAGTTTCTCGCCGGTAACTACACACATATGCCCGCACCGGCATATGTACACGCTCTTCCTAGCTCCCTAGGAATAATCATAATACCCCACTACCCTTGCTAGGGCGGAACCCCCACTAACCCTGTCGAGTCGTCTCGTAAACGCACAGTCGTATACAGTGGAAACCAGATAGACATTCGAATATAAGATTCTATCCTACAACGGTTGGACTCAAACAAGAGTTGCGCAATAGAACTAAATCCAACATTCTAAGGCTATTCGGTTCCTACCGCATATAACCTATAGTGCATTCACTTAACAACCTATCAAAGTTAGCATAAGTCCCTAATAGCAAGTAACAACCATACAATACAGTGTATTAAGCACCAAGCAATCTAGCATACATACTCCTATGTTCTAGAAAGCAACTTTGCATACGTACTCATATGTAAACGCTATTCCCAGCTCACTAGGAATTTCATCTCATCCCACTACCCTTGCTACCACGGAATCACCATTAGCCATAACGAGTTGCCTCGCGAATACCCAGTCGCATGCAGCGTGAATCAAATAGACATTCGAATACAAGATTCTATCCTAGAACGGTTGGACTCAAACAAGAGCTGCGCAATAGAACTAAATCAAATATTCTAAGGCTATATGATTCTTACTGCATACAACCTATAGGGCCTCCACTTAACAACCTACTATGACTAGCATTGATTCCTACCAGCAAGCAATCATCATACAGTACAGTGTAAACAACATAGACAATCTAGCATGCATACCCTATGATCTAGAAAGCAATACAACACTAAGCAATGTACCTTTCCCCCTTGGCTCCGGCTGACTGTACACACTGCGCCCTCGATCACCGTTTCTTAAATGGATTTTTCATTCTTTTTATTTCCCAAAAATTTTAAAGAAAATTTTATAGCCGCAAACTTGAGATCAAACACACCGAAATGCGTTTGATTCACTCAAGCCGTGCTCTGATACCAAGTTGTAACATCCCAAAAATTTCAAGCAAATTTAAATTTTTAAATAAACATTTCAGTTATAACAACTCATTAAATGATCCCAACGTTTCGTTTGCAAACTCATAATTAATATCTTCATAATAATAACCAGCGGAATAAACGTTTAATTATTAAAAACCATAAAGCAACCAGCTCTCCTCGCGCGCCAGTGTGTACTCGTCACGCCTTGGAGCCGCCCGTACCTGAAACCACAGTTTATTGGGAAAGGGTAAGCACGAAGCTTAGTGAATTCAAACATCATAAATAACACAGTTATTCCACACTACCCCTAAAACAGATAGTGACACATAAACGATCATACAGGTCTACGAACAAATCATAAACATGTATATCCACACCCACCCACCTAAAAGGCACAAGTCGGTCCCACCGACCACATGATAACATCTCTGGCCCCGCCGAATCCCCGGTCCCACCGAGTCTCTACGCCACCCGCGTATAAAATCTCCGGCCCCGCCGGACCCTCGGTCCCACCGAGTTAACATGACAACATAGTATCAACTAGACACCTCACTATCTAGTTCCACAACACAATCACATAAAGCTACCACACACGTACTACAGTAATGATAAAACAACCGTTATTAGATATAGTGAGAGAACTCACCTCGAATGCGCGCCTAGCTTAACAATACAATTCAAGCTTCACAATTATGGTCAATTCCCAGCACCTAAACGCATGTTAAAACGTGTCAATATGTTAGGTCTAGAGTTTTGTCAAAAACACAAGTGTAGTTCTGAGTAAGAAGACTAAAGAAGACTCAGAAGACTCAGAAGTTCTGAGTAGAAGACTCAGAAGTTCTGAGTGAGAAATATCAAAAAGATTCTAAGTGTTGGATTCTGACTAGAAGGTTCAGAGTTCTGAGTAGGAGACTCAGAACTTCTGACTATGAAGACAAATGTTCTGAAGCGCCTATTCAGAAGTATGTTCAGAAGTTCTGAACAACATGTTCAGAACTTATATCTTAGGATATTTTCTGTTATAATCAGTTACTAATTAGGACACGTGTAATTGTTCTATTAGTCTGTTTCTTATATGTACTGTAGCTTTAGCTATTCTCTACAGCATATATAGTGTTAGCAACAGTTTGCTAACGAATCTTTTTGGAGAATCTTTGAGATAATCTTTGATATATTCTTTGGTGAATCCATTTAGAGAAAAACTCATTGTAATATCTTGTAATTCACAGATTGTTAATAAATCATATGACCAGTTGCTGCAAAAAAAAATGTTAGGACATTTAAGTTGTCCTAAATAATTAGAAAGTTTTGTAAAGTAATAGATTTGAGCCTAATGGGCTTAGACATGTAAATGGGATTGGGCTTAAATGTTGTAACAAGGGAAGGGGACTTAAATAGATCTTGTATTGTAGTGTTGTAAGCAACAATTCATAATTCACAATGTAGCTTTCAACAAACTTGTGTTTTCTCTCTAGATTAGTTTACTTTTCAATAAATAAATTGTTCTCTCCTTCCATATCTTGTTGCTATCTCTTGAAGTGTTGAAGATCATGGACTCACAATTGGTATCAGAGCCAAATCGACGAATCTTTTCTCGATACGATCATCGGATCTCGACATTTCAAGTAAATTAGCCCGATCTACATGTAAGTTTGTTCCAATCTCTTATGCTCGTGAAGATTTGCTCGTTATTCGATTCCAGATCATCTCCAATTTTTAGAATCGAATTTCGACAAGTTTTGACGATTTTCAAAAATTTCAAGAGTTTTTCGGTGTTCTTCGCGAGATTTCTCAAGATCCAAAAGTTTTTATGTGGATGAATTGGTTTGAGCTTCACAAGATCTGTTTGCATGTGGATTTAGAGTGAAATAAAACGTTCAGATCTGAATTTCATCAACGATTCATAGAATTCAATTTTTTAGTTTTGGATTTTAAAGATGTTCATCAATCGATCTACAATTCTTGGATGTTTTGATCGAGAATTCTTCCACAGATCTGTTTGTTTTTAGATTTAAAGCAGAATGCAACTTTCAGATCTGAAATCCATCAAGAATTCAGTGTTTTATAAATTCCAAAAGTCGACGGCATGTATTCTCGCCGGAAATTGCTACATCTCGCCGGAGTTACCATTCTCTTTGATTGTTTAGTGTTTTCTCGACAAATCTTCCACATAACTGTTCATTTTATGTTCTCGATCAGAAAGAAAGTTTCAGAATCAATTTTTTGTCGAGAAATCAGTGGAAAATAAAAGTTGCAGATCGGCGACGGTTTTTTTCGCCGGAAAAACGAAATGGCCGGAAATTAGTTATCCTGCCGGCGTTTTTACTGGATTTCACCTCAGATCTGTTAGTCTTTGTGTTTCAATCACTTTGCAATCAATTAGCGTGAAAATCCAGCAAGAAATCATAATTTTCAGAGTTGTTGGATGTCGACAGATCGGAAAAATGAACATCTCGCCGGAAAAACGATTTTGCCGGAAATCTAAGTTTTCGCCGGATTTTTTGCCACAGATCTGCTCGTTTTGTTATCTCAACCAGCTTGCAATTAATTTGGAGTGAATTCCAGCATGCATTCTTAATTTTTGGGTTGTTGGAAGAAGATTTCGTCGGAAATTTTTAGATCTCACCGGAAAACCGTGTTTCACGCTGTATGTTCTTTTTCTATGTGATGAAAGTGATATTTGGATGTTTGGTAAACTCAATGGAACCAATTTAGAGTAATTTTGGTCCTGGGAATTGAAAGAAAAATGAGAAGAAAATCAACAGGTCGCATGCTTTTGTATTAATCGTGAATGGTGATGATGATGATGTTCACGATGCATATTATTTTTTGATGATTTTTAAGTATCATGCAAACCAAAAGAAAGTTGTTTGGTCACTAATTTTGGAAGATAAGTGATGAAAGAATGCTACTGACGTAAGTTTTGAAGATTGGTAGTGATGGTGAATAGTAACTAACAGAGTTCGTTAGTGGACGGTTAGTTTTCTAACATTTTTGGTCCAAGTTCCGTTAGTATGGTTAAATTTCAAGATTTTTGCTAACGGACCTCGTGTGTCATCACTCCTACATCTCGTTTGACACAAATCCATCTCCACGACATCGATTTGTATACGATTCCTCGAAATCCCTACCGAGTAGCGCGTGTTTTTACCATTCCTCCTTCGAGCAAATTCGGACCAAGCTCTTAAGCCGAATTCTCACTCAACTCGTGGTCCAACGACGGATTCTCTGTTTTACACTAAATGCATACACTTTGAAGATGATTTTAGTGCATTTAGTCGGGGTTATGGAGTACATTGGATCCGATTTTTCAAAGTTGAAAATATGATAAATAAGTGTAACTTTCAAGGGGGAGCCGAGCCTACATTTGAAGAATACACCGCTAAAGTTTGTCAAGAAAATCAAGGGGGAGAGGAGTCAAAGACTTGAAGATGATTTACTTTCCAAAACTTTAGGGGGGAATGTTAGGACATTTAAGTTGTCCTAAATAATTAGAAAGTTTTGTAAAGTAATAGATTTGGGCCTAATGGGCTTAGACATGTAAATGGGCTTGGGCTTAAATGTTGTAACAAGGGAAGGGGACTATAAATAGATCTTGTATTATAGAGTTGTAAGCAACAATTCATAATTCACAATGTAGCTTTCAACAAACTTGTGTTTTCTCTCTAGATTAGTTTACTTTTCAATAAATAAATTGTTCTCTCCTTCCATATCTTGTTGCTATCACTTGAAGTGTTGAAGATCATGGACTCACACAATACGAGACCCGGACCCTATGACACGACACACGCTTAAACCGTCACTAAAACTATTTTCCGTTCTCGCCAAACAGGTCTGTTCGGGACCTGTTTCGACCCCTTTAAACCCATAAAATTCCCAATATTATTTCATGATTAGAAAGTACTCTGAGACAGGGTTTCAAGGACATATTATACGCCTCCTAACGATTTTTCTACAATTTATTATGAATTAAATACGAACGACCACAAAAATTGTCCGTTTTCGGACCAGCCGCGCAAACAGCCCGAAACAGCCTAGCTACGGGCTTAATCAGACTTTCGGCAAAACACAAAAAACCTCCCCAACTCAAAATGGGAACTTTGGACACCAATTTTACGTCAAAACGAGTTACGAGTGAAAAGTTAAGGCTTTCGCAAGATCAAGGCAGATTCCAGAAATTTTCACATGAAATGACGAATCACCGAACTTGCGACCACTTTTTCGCCCAGCTAGAGACCGAACCAGTTTTCCACTAAAACACAGAAAACGTGCCCGACCCCGAACTTGAACCGTGGGCGCCAGTTTCGGCTCAAACGGAGTTACGACAGAAAAGTTATACCCGTCGCAAAAACAGTGGCTGCACCATTTTCCACATGAATTGATGATTATAAAAACGACGGTTTTAACGAAACGGCTTAAACGATTAAGTCAAGGCTTAACGGATTCTACGGTGATTATTAATAAGACATGGCCACGCACCACCCTCTGCCCTCCGGCAGTGGTGGTCGCCGGCGGCGGCCGGCGGCGGTTCATCGACGAGGAAATAAAACAACCCGCAAACCACCGCGAGACCACTACCCTCTCGATCACCCTACCGCATGCACCAACGACTCACACCACCACTGCCACCCGACACCCAGCCACCAAAGTGGCGGCGCGGCAGCGGCGGCCGGCCGGCGGTGGCATTTCTCGCCGGTGACGAAAACAAAACAAAGGAAAAGAAACGCCGAGATAAACGACGAAACCTTACCTCGCGAGATCCCACGACGGCGCAACCGCTGTCCTCCTCGACTTCTCCGGCGACGCAGGCTCCGGCGGACAGCAGCCTCCGGCGTCAATCTCTCTCCGGCGAACTCTCTCTCTCTCTACTCTCGGTGACGGCAGCAGGGGGAGGGAGGTGTTCGACAGCCGCAGTTTAAGGGAGAAACGAAGTAGGGTTTTTGGTTTTTAGGGGCTCCTTGAGTGCGTCGCAAGGGAAAACGAGAGAAGAGAGGGAGGTCGGTCCATGGGCCGATCTCCATGCAAGGTTTGCAGAATTACAATAATGGTCCCTGCAGTCTAAGTTTCACATTATGCCCCAAAACCCCAAACTTTTAATAAATAAGGTCTTTGCCGCCTAAACCCGATAACCGGCAACGCGAAGAGGAAAAGAAAAATTTAAAAATAAATGAATACATAAACATACCGGGATACGGGCTTTACATATTCTCAATGATTTGAGAAGAAATGGGCTGAAGAAAACTAAGTCAGAAATAAATTACAAATTTCTGAACAGCCTAAACTCAGAATGGTCATCATTTGCTACAAGTCTGCAAATGAATAAAGATATGTGTGAAGAAGACCTCAATGATCTGTTATGTGTTCTTAATCAACATGAAGACTCTGTCAAGTTAGTTGTGGAAGAGAAGAAAAATGTTGCTAATCAGTTAGCATTTTTATCAAAGTCCAAAATTATCAAAGCACCCAAGTAGACTGCATATCTATCTGAGATACCAAAGCTGGAGGAATCTGACAAGGAAGAAGGATCAGAGGATGATGAAGATATCAAGATAATGGCTGAGAAACTAGCCTTGTTGACAAATACTTTCAACAAGAGGTATGGGAAGGGTAGATTTCAGGGAAATTACAAGAGAGAATAGGGGAGTTCAGATTATAAGAAGAGAGAAGACAGAGGAGAAAATAAGTATGAAAAGAAGGAAGAGAGAAGAGAAGAAAATAGAGAAGAGAAGGAAGAAAGAAAAGAAAAGAATCTGTGTTTCAAATGTGGAAAGTCTGGTCACTATGCAAAGGATTGCAAAGTGAAAATTGTGAAGGATTATGAGTACTACACCAAAAAGGCTCAGCTAGCCAAGAAAAGAGATGATGAGGTGGCAATGTTAGCTGAACAGGAGAATTGGCTGTACTACACTTCAGATGAAGATGATCATATCAATTGTCCACAGATGCGGAGTTACATGGCCAAAATGAAGAATGAGGATGATTCCGACTATGAGGATGCTGATTCTGAGTCATCTACTGAGGTACATTTTGCACTTGAAATAGACTTAATGACTCAGATTGGTGACATGAAAACTGAATTTGTTAATCTTAGAAAACAGATAAAAGGTGGAAGAAGTCTGGTTAACAAATTCAGAATTGAAAAAGAAGTAATAAGAGAACAATATGAGGAATCTGAGGCTGAGAAACAGAAAGTTAAAAATGAAAATTCTGAATTGTTGAAAAAGCTTTCTGAACTAAAAATTGAACTTTCAAAGATTAAGGATGAAAAGGGTGATTTACAAATAAAATTTGATATGCTATTTGAGGAAAGAAATAATTTATACGCCAAAATCAAAGAATTGGAAGATCTAAATTTGAAAAGGGGTCAGACTCAGCAAACGTTAAATCTCCTAACAAGTAATGTTAAAGATACAAGATTTTACAATCTAAAGAAGGGATTGGGATTGGAAGAAAATGTTGTTTTAAGAAGAGCTCCAGTCAACTTGTATGATTTTGAAAAGCTTCAAGTTCCTAAGCCAAAAATCCCAGAAATTGTTGAAGTTTTTATCAGACCTGCAAGTTCTATAACAAGTTCTGACAATTTGCAGAAACCAAGCTCTAAAAAGACAAAGGAGATAGTTTCTGATTCAAAAATAGAAAAGTCAGTTGTTTCAGAAGATAAGGTTAAGAAAGAAATTCATAAACCAACAGATGAGAAACCAAAATACAATGACACTAAATTCAAGTATGATTCTTTAAATGTCAGTTACAAAAAAAACAACCAAGTTTTTCACATCATGACATTGAGAGCATATTTGATACAAGTAAGGTTTCTGAAACAGTTAATCAGAAGTCTGAAGCTTCTAGTCAGAACTCTGATTCTTGGAGTCAGAACTCTGAGTCTGAAGGTCAGACATCTGAATCTGTTAATCAGAATTCTGATTCAGGTAGTCAGAAGTCTAAGTCAACTGGATTTTCTGAAACAAAGTCAGATGACTTTTCAGAGCTTGAAAAGAGGTTTAATCTTGTAAGTCAAGAACTTGAGGACTTGAGGAAATCTTTTGATGAACTTGAAAATGATTAATGTGATGTGGATGTTAAACTTGATGAAGCTTTAAAAGAAAAGAACATCTTTATTCAGAAAATAACAGAGCTTGAGAAACTGAAGACTGAGTATGAAGATAATGATAAATTCTTTAATGAATCAAGTACATATGAAAAAGGTGAATCATCTACTTCTTCTTCTAACAAAAACGGATTGAATCTTTCAGAAAAAAAGGAAAGCAAAAGGAAAGATGGTGTGAAAAGAGTTTCTGAGATGAATGGATTGGTTCTTGCAACTGTACCAAAAGCACAGAGTTATTGTGATAAATGTACTTGTACTTTGAAAACCAGCAATAAAAATGAAAAGGCTTATGGTACAGATCTGTTGTTACTTGCAAAGAAAAATCTTATTTGTGTTCAATGTGAAAGTGATTCATTCCAATATTCTCAGAAATGTCCAATCACAATAACCTCTGTTTCCTATATAAGAAATGACATTCAGAATACAGAAAATAAAAAATTTTCTGTTCCTCAAACTCAGAGAAGAGAAATAATAAAAGAAGTGAAGCCAAACTCAAACTCAAACTCAGAATTTTTCTGTTCCTCAAACTCAAACTCAGACTCAAACTCAAACTCAGAACTTAGAGAAGAGAAATATAAAAAAATTTATGTTCCTCAAACTCAAACTCAGAGAAGAGAAATATTAAAATCACAGGAAAGAATGAAAAAAGGTTTAATGTGAAAGAAAAGAAAGTTGAAACTTCTTCAACATCTAAATTTAAAACTTTCAAGAAGAAATTGAACAATTTTGTGAACAGAAAATGTTCTGACTTCATAAAAGTTCAAGGAAAGTGGTGTTTGAAGAAAGATTTGAATGGAAAGTCAAAGGTACTTTTGTTAAATCAGATAAAAAGGCTAACAAAGAAGGACCCATTCCAAAATGGGTACCTAAATCTAACTGATTGTTGTTGCAGGGCTGTCATGTGTGGTTTTTAGATTCAGGAGCTTCAAGACACATGACAGGTCAGAAGTCTTTTCTATCAAAATTCACAGAAAAGGCTGGAGGAGCAGTAAACTTTGGAAATAACAGCAAAGGTCAAGTTAAAGGTTATGGGGATTTAACAAAAGGAGATCTGACAATTCAAAAAGTTTTCTATGTTGAAGGATTACAACATAATCTTTTCAGCATAAGTCAGTTTTTAGACAATCTTTGTCAAATCAAGTTCAAAATAACAGGTTGCATGATTTTAACTAAGAATGATCTTAAATTCTTCTAGGCCAAAAGACACATGGACTTATTTGTGGTTAATTTTTAAAAAATACAAACATTAAATTATGTTTGTCTTTTATCAAACTCAATTGCAAATGAATGTTGGCTGTGGCACAGAAGATGTTCTCATTTAAACTTCAAAGATCTGAATAATCTTGTTACAAAACATCTGGTTAAAGGATTACCAAAGATTAAATTTGAAAAGGAATCATTATGTTCAGCTTGTGAAATGGGCAAGATGAAAAAGAGTTCTCACAAATTAAAAATGGACTCATCTTGCAAAGCACCATTGGAAATTATTCATACTGATCTTTGAGGTCCTATTTCAGTTCAGTCTATGGGAGGAAAGAAGTATATGCTTGTAATTGTTGATGAATATTCCAGATACACATGGGTTGAATTCCTAAGAGCTAAGTCAGAAGCTGCTACTACATTGATAAACTTTATCAAAAGGATTCAAGTTTTCTTACAACTTCCAGTCCAGAAAATCAGAAGTGATAATGGAACAGAGTTCATAAATGAGACTCTTCAGAATTTTTTAGAAAGTTCTGGGATTTCTCACAATTTCTCTGCAGTCAAAACTCCTCAACAAAATGGTGTTGTTGAAAGGAAAAACAGGACTCTAGTTGAAGCTGCAAGAACCATGCTGGCTTATTCAAATCTTCCAACTTTCTTATGGGCTAAAGCAATTGCAACTGCTTGCTTTACACAAAACATAACTTTAATCAATAAAAGATTAAATAAGACTGCTTATGAACTGATAAATAAAAGAAAACCATTAATCAAATTCTTTCATGTTTTTGGTTGCAGATGCTATGTTCTTAAAGACAGAGAAAATCTTGGTAAGTTTGATAAAAAGGCAGATGAAGGATACTTTGTTGGTTATTCATTAACTTCCAAAGCATTCAGAATCTACAATAGAAGAACCAAGAGAATGATGGAAAGCATCAATGTAACATTTGATGAAGCCAGAATAAAGACTTCAGAACAAGACAGTTCATAACTCATGCAGAACAGGACAAAAATGACTTATGATACAAATTCTAATCCTATTTGTTCAGAACTCAATTTACTGTTTAAGGATGCTTTTCTTGAACTGACTTCTGATTCTTATGCAGAATTTGAAAACCCAAAGATGATCAATGACATGAAAAGAAGAACTTCAGAAGTAGTTCAAACAACTGTAATTTCTGATAAAGGTCCATTTGAGGAATGTCCAACTCTGATAAATACAAGTGATGAAAATTCTGACCCTGATACTCAGAATTCTGAACTTTGTATTCAGACTTCTGAGCCTCGTATTCAGAACTCTTAACAAGTCACTCAGAACTCTGACTTCATTGTTCAGAATTTGAACTCAAATTTATCAAAACAAGGGGACAGTTCAGAATTACAAGCTATCATTGATGAAAATGATACAAACAACAATTATTCAGAGATTGATGTGCTTCCTAGTGCAAACAAATGGAATAAATATCATCCCATTCATCAAGTGATTGGTGATCTATCAGCAGGAGTAAAAACCAGATCAGCTACTGCAAATGAAGCAATGTTTGCAGGTTTCATAAGTGTTATTGAACCTAAGAAAGCTAATGAAGCCCTAGAGGATCCAGATTGGATTTCAGCAATGCAAGAGGAATTGCTTCAATTTGAAAGGAACAAAGTCTGGAGACTCATTCCAAGGCCTGAAGGTAAATCTATTATTGGAACTAAATGGGTATTCAGAAATAAAAAGGATGAGTCAGGTGTTGTTATCAGAAACAAGGCAAGATTGGTTGCTAAGGGATACTGTCAACAGGAAGGAATTGATTATGATGAGACATTTGCACCAGTAGCAAGAATAGAGGCCATCAGGATATTTTTGGCCTATGCTGCACACAAGAATTTCAAAGTATATCAGATGGATGTCAAATTGGCATTTCTGAATGGTATGCTTAATGAAGAGGTGTATGTACATCAACCTGAAGGCTTTGTTGATTCAGAATTTCCTGACCATGTCTATATTTTAGATAAATCTTTATATGGTCTAAAACAAGCACCAAGAGCCTGGTATGACACTCTTACTCCACACTTGTTAGGTTCAGGTTACAAGAAAGGTAAGATTGACACAACTTTGTTTTTAAAGAAACAGGGTAAGGATTTGATTCTTGTTCAAATTTATGTTGATGACATAATATTTGGCTCTACCAGTGCAAAAATGTGTGATGATTTTTCTAAAATCATGAAATCTGAATTTGAAATGGGCATGATGGGTGAACTAAATTTTTTCCTTGGACTTCAAGTCAAACAATTACCAAATGGAATTTTTATAAATCAAGGAAAATATGTAAGGGACATCCTGAAAAAGTTCAAAATGTCTGATTGTGTTTCTATGAGAACTCCTATGGCAACAAACATAAAGTTAAATGCTGATCTCAAAGGAGTTTCAGTAGATAACAAACTTTATAGAGGCATGATTGGATCATTACTATATTTGACGGCAAGTAGGCCAGACATCATGTTTTCTACCTGTTTTTGTGCAAGATTTCAATCCAATCCCAAAGAATCACATATGTTGGCTGTCAAAAGGATTCTCAGATATCTCAAAAGAACACATGATATTGGTTTATGGTATCCAAAGGAAACTGACTTTAAACTAACAGCTTTCACTGATGCTGATCATGCAGGAAGTCGAATGGACAAAAAGAGTACATCTGGTGCTTGTCACTTTCTAGGGGATAAAATAGTGAGTTGGGCATCAAAGAAGCTTAATTGTGTGTCCACATCAACTGCTGAGGCAGAGTATGTTGCTGCTGCTGCTTCATGTTCTCAAACTTTGTGGATGAGAACACAACTCATGGATTATGGGTATCAGCTCAACAAAATTCCTATCTACTGTGATTCAGAACGTGCAATAGCTATTACTTAGAACCCTGTTCAACATTCAAAGACTAAACACCTAGATGTGAGGTATCATTTTATAAAAGACTATGTGGAAAAGGGAACAATAGAGATGCACTTCGTGCATACAAAGTATCAATTGGCTGACTTGTTCACAAAGCCTCTTGATCACAAAAGGTTCTCATTTCTCATATGTAAAATAGGAATGCTTAATCTAACTAATTGAAAATATTTGTTTTTCTCAAAAAAAAAAAATGATAAATTTTCTAAGTAAGATCTTCTGAGTAGTGTACTCAGAACTCTGAGTCTTGTAATCAGAACTCTGACTCCTTGAGTTCAGAAATTTTGACTCTTAAGTTCAAAATTTCTGAACCTTGAGTTCAGAAATTCCGAGTCTTGAATTCAGAAATTCTGAATTTTAAGTTCAGAACTTCTGAGTCTTAATTTCAGATATTCTGAGTCAATACTTCAGAAATCTAACTTTTAAGAATTCATTTCTGAGAAATACAAATACTTCATTCTTGTGGATTGTTTTCATTCTATTATTTTTTCTATCTCATCTTTATGTCTCATATATGGTCAAGTACATGCTAAAGTCAAGGGGGAGCATTAACATCTTTTGGAAATCATTTCATGATGATTAAAAGGTTTGTTTTCATTTCTTATCTCTAATCATTCTAAGAAGAACAAGCTTTTAATGATAATTTTTTTTCTCACTTGTTAAAACTATATCTGAATCTCAAAATTTTCTTATTCAGAATTTTAAATTTTAAATGAGTTTCACAAATCATCACTATTTGAACAGAATTCTGATGATAAAATGATTTTCTATCTGTTCAAACCTCTTCTGAATAATTAAAGTTTTTACATTTGTCAGAAGTTGATATTAAATAAAGTTTGGTTACAAGGCAAAATTTTCTGAATCATGGACTCAGAACTCTGAGTAGAATAATCAGATCTCTGATAAAGGAAAGTCAATCATCTGAGCGTGTTATTCAGATCTTTGACTTGTGTCAATATTCTATCCAATAACACGTGTCAGCTTCATATTTGGTTGATTATGCCACGCATTTCATTTAAATCCTCTGTGGCATTTCAAATGTGTTGACTCCGTTATAACTTTGACCTCATTTTTCCGTCAAACCTTTCAACTTCACGGATTTTAAATAGGTCTTAAAATCCCTCTTTCAAATTCTTTCAAATTTCAGAGCGAAAAGTGAGATACGAATCAATCCAGAGTTCTTTGAGTTTGTTTTCTTCTTAAATCATGTCTGGATTCCGAAGAAGTGGTCAAATATCCCTGCATTCTGTTAAGTCTTTAATGGATTCATCCGATTCTAATAATGATGAAGTACAAAATAGAGTTGTTGAAGAAGTAGTAATAAGGAATGATGAAATAAATGCAGAAGATGAACAGATGGCCGAATCAGAAGGAAATGCAGATGAGGTAAACATTAATGTTGAACATGAACAGAGTGCTGCATGGTCGATTATGTCAAATAGACCAATCTTAGTGGAAAGGATTGTACCTGAAGGCGAATGGTTGAAATTGTCAGAGAATATTTGTGTCTTATTATTTGAGGAGAATAGATTTAAGCCTGAATACAGAATCATAATGGAGTTATTCAAATATCATCCCTACAGGAAATGGTTTAGAAGGTGCAAAACAGTCCCTGTTCAATATATTCAACAATGTTGGAAATATCTTAGGTTAGAAGGAAACAAGTTTATATCTGAAATTAGAGGAGTAACTTTTGCCTTATCAATCCCTGCACTGAGAGAAATGCTAAATCTTCCAGAGAAAGATGATGTGCAAAAAAGGTCAGATTTTGAAGACTCACCTTTAACAGAAGAATTAATTGCAGAGTTTATGAAGTTAGGATATAATGAAGGTTTAAGGACTCTTAGTTTGTTCACAAGGAACAAGTTGCCACCAATTTGGGCATGTTTCTTTCATGTGGTGAATAAGTGTTTGTCAGGGAATAATAGTTCTGCAGATCAAGCTTCAAAACAGATTCTTCAAATCTTTCAGGGTTTAGTGAGGAATAGGCATTATGATTACACTGCTATACTTTGGGAAGACATGAAGAACACTTTTGAGAAAAATCAAAAGGCTATTCAAAAGAAAACAAAGGATACACCTCTGGCATACATACCTTACATAAGGTATTGGCAAATTTTAATTTGGTATGCAATGCAAGAAAACAGAACTATTTCTAGAAGATCAAATGAACAGCATGGTCCTATTTTCTATTTGGGTAAGATGTCTTCAGTTACTAAAATCGAGCAATATCCTAATCATAAACTTTTGCCAAGATCACTTAGGAATTACATTCCAAGGGAGAGTGAGATTTTAAAAGCATATTGCACCTCTATGGGAATTGAAGAACCTCAAATCCCTACCCATGAGGACTAACCTGAGAAGAGAGGTGAGGGGTCTAGTCAAGTTAGAGAGGGGGGGGGATGTTCAAATGGGTGAACATTATGAGAGAAATGAGGGGCAAAATTCTGAGAGCTCGGTTAGAATATGTGAGGAAAAACAGAATGAGGGTGGTGAGGATGAGAGAATGTCACCAGAGGTTCAAACAGAAAGAGATGCCTCTGTACTAGCTAATCTTAACCAGGTAACCACATCTGCTATTGAGACACAACTCTTGGTGTCCAATATTGAAAAAATCACCATGGACCTAGTGGTGGATCTTGATCGACCCATCCATACCCACTCAGAAGCAGTTCAACCTGCTACTGTTTCACATAAATCAGGGGAACAATCCCAAACTAATTTGGAGGGAGGTGATAAAACCCAACCTATTTTTCATCACTTTGAGTCTGGATATCACAGTCCTATCCATATTGAGCCTGAAATTCCTTCTAACACTTGCACAAATCAGGAATTTCGTATTCCTGACAAAACATTCATAGACACTCCTAATTTTGGATGTCAAGGATTGGATGGAAGTCCTGGTGAGGTGAACATCTCAAAAGCCTCATTCAAATGTGTATTTGTTGCACAAGATGTAACGTCCCTAAATCCCAACATACAAATTTCATATAATTCACCACAAAATAACATATCATAATCCAAATAAGGTCCCTTACATTCAACTACTAAGGTCTTTCAGTACAAAATTTTTCGAATAAAGTAAAATACATAACAACTACTAAAAGTAACTGAAATCTTCATAGACATTCAACATCCACAAAAGCTAAACATGAGAAACCCTATCATAGTCTTTTGTTTGCTCCGTGACCTGGAATACATATTTTAAAACAAAAATGAGGGTTAGACCTTGAGGTCTAGTGAGAAAAATCCCCGTTAGTTAAAGAAAACATTTGCACATAATTCACATAAGAATACCAAATATGACTCATGCATCATGTATCTTTCCACCTCTGTCTCTTTTCTTTTCCTTGGCCATATTAATTGGTAGCAAGCCAATTAATTAATTTACACCGCTGTACTAAATACAGCCAACACCACTGTCCCTTTGTACAGCCAACTTTCACCGGTCCTAAGCCCGGCCAACTAGTACTCATACAAAGTAATATTCATATAAACACTATATGCACCATATTACATTTAATCACATTTATGTATTCCATTTGAAAACATTTCAAATAAAAACTCACCTCGTGCGTTTATCACAAAATCTCTTCCAAGATAATTCATGTATGACCACCCTTTGTAGAATCTGAAATCACAAAATACCAAATATCTCTTTTAACACTAATCTTACGAAATCCTCCACCCAAGTCGCAACCCAAAATAACATGAAATCGCAATGAACAGTACCAAGTCGCAACGGTAATGAACATTACTAAGTCGCAACGGTAATGAACAGTACTAAGTCGCAACCTCTTATTGCGACTTCACCCCGAAATCGCAACCCACTATTGCGACTTCACCCTAAGTCGCAATCAACTATTGCGATTCCACCCTGGAGTCGCAACCCACTATTGCGATCCCAAACCCGAATCGCAATCAACTATTGCGATTCCAAGCCAAGTCGCAAATGACCATTGCGACTTCAATGCCAAGTCGCAACCAACTGTTGCGACTTCGTTGAATGTCGCAGTCGTCTATTGCGACTTCGATGAATGTCTCAGTCTACTGTTTCATCCTAAAACCCAGATTTTTGCATTTTACTCTATGCATGTTTATGTAACTTTGCAGATATGTTTTATACTACCATTAGAACACTATTCCAAACCCAGAATTCATATACCTTTCTAAAAATAGCATAACCCACCTCTAAAGTTCATGTAAAACCTATTATACATAAAAATAAAGACTTGAATGGATTAATACCTTGTTGTTTCAGATGAAATGAATCTTAAACTCAGCTGCAATAAATCAGATACTTCTTCCTCTTCCTTAGCTTCCTTCGATCTCTTCCTCTCTTTCCTTCTAAACCGAAAAACACACACTACACTAGGATATTTCTTGTTTTTGGCTAAAAGAAGACTTCATCTCCTATTTGGTATGCTAAAGGCGGTGGAGGTAGTGACTACTTTTAGTAATAAGACCAATTTAATCCTCAACTTCTCCTATATGGCAAAATACACCCCTATACTTCCATATTAAAATTATAACTTACCCTTTAACTTCTAACTTCATAATATTAAATTAAAATACTACTTATAAATAAACCAAATTAAATTTAGATAAAATACCTGGTTATTACAACATCTCCCCCTTAAAAGAATTCCGTCCCGGAATTCGATCAAACTAAAAGGTAAGAATACTTATGATTACTACTTCGAACTTCATCAAAACTATAGAAACTAACTGAATAGACACTCCGCCTCTATCTATACCTCTAACACCAATAAGTAACAAAAGCACAAAATACCAAGAACCACTTCGTATCGAAGTCATATAACACTTTAGCACGTATAGAGTTTATAGAAATATACATGTAACCTCATCAGGACTTTCTTCTACCTCTTGTTCCGTCATCTGAAAAACACGGCCTTGAACTCTCGGTGCTCCAGACCCTTGTACCTTTCCCGATTCATCTTCCGTTAATCTCGCTGTTGTACTACCCTGGCGTGCTTTCCACTGTGGACATTCTGACTGAATATGATCAGGGGAATTGCAAACAAAACAGAATCGATTTGCGCGACAATTCTTAGCGATATGTCCCATCCTTCCACACTTGTAACAACTTCTAGCATCAACATAACAATTTCCTTGATGTATGCGGTTGCATTTTACACATAGTTTTTCATTTTCTCTAAAAGGTATGCGACTATCGAACCTTTGAATTTCGTATTCCGTTGAATCATGCGTCATTTCTTCCGACTTTCTTTTCCCAGCACTCTTATCCCCAACATCCCTCTTATTATCTCGCTCCACATTTTCCGCAGCATTTACCGCTTCTGAAAAAGTATTAGGTCTCGTTGCAGTCACTAACTTTCTAATCTCTGAGTTCAATCCGAATACATACCTGTAACATCCCGCAAAATAAAACATACATATAACATATATTCCATAACATATTTACAACAAAGTACTTCATGTTTCACATTTGGTCCCATCTAAAGTCTGAACATAAAAAAATTCATTACAACTTGATCCACTTTAAATTACATAGTAATAACAAAAGTATAACTACAAAAGCATCCATAGTATCATGATGAAAATCTTCTCCAAAGCTATCCGACAAATACTCTATTTACTTGTTCTTACGGGAATCATCACCTGGAATACATAATTTTTAAAACAGAAAATGAGGGTTAGACCTAAAGGTCTAGTGAGGAAATCCCTAACATTTGAAAATCATTAAAGTTTCATTTATATAAAACACTCTTTATATAATTACACATATTTCACACGTAAATTAATACCAGTCAAGTTTGCTACATAATACCCGTCTCATCCAACCTTATCCCTCCACCAATGGCCAATATCAATTGGTTGCGAGCCAATTTAACACACCGGTCCAAAGCCCGGCCACGTATTATATTTTCATATAATACTCACGTAATTATAATATCTCAATATATTATAATCACCCACGTATGACATATTCATACACTTTATTTAACATTTGCTATTCACATAATGCATTCCAGTAAAAATACTTTTTAAAGTAAAACTCACCTGATCTTTTAAGCAAAGGTCCTTCAAACTTTCCTCAATTTAGATTATCTTTTAACCCAGATCCTTAGTATCTGAAACAAATTAAAGTATACATACTCTTTAACACATAAACAGGAAAACCCAACTTTTCACAACCCACTATTACGAAAAGTTTACTTTTCGCAACCTACAGTTGCGAGTTCCTACCTTTTCGCAACCTACAGTTGCGAGTTCCTCACTTTTTGCAACCAACAGATGCGAAAACCTTACTTCTCGCAAACCACAGTTGCGAGTTCCCTACTTTTCGTGACCAATAGATACGAAAACCTCACTATGCGTTTTAGCTGCTTGCGAAAAGTGGACTTTTCGCAACCAAGGCTTGCGAATTCCTACTTTTCGCAAAAACACTGTTCATCGTCATTTTTCCAGAAAGTCCAGTTCAAAATCAAGAATCCATCTTTTACCCAGATTTGCACAGAAACGTTCTAAACTCCATTTAACACTTTAAATTGTAACTAAAATTCACCAATTCATCTAAAATTACCTAAACCCACTTCAAAAATCATATGAAACTTAATTCTCATAAAAGAGAGTTTGAATAAGAAAATTACCTCTTTGATTTCCTGCACCAAACAAAATCCCAGCTGAGAATCTTTAATCTTCTTCTTCTCTCCTACGGTTCTTCTTCTCTCTCTTTTTCTCTCTGCCGTGAACAATTTCACACACACACACACACTATTTGGGTTCTGCTTTACTGTTTCAATTTGAGATATTTCCTCTATTTAGGATACTGAGTCGGTTTGGCTAAAAAGGTTTGGGTAAAATACCCAACAACCCTAAACTTGTTTCACTTGATAAAACACACCCCTAAGCTTCTATTATACAATAAAACTTATTCCTTAATTTCTTAACTCCATAAAATACAAAAATAAAGACTTATAAAATTTTGATTTTAATTTGGATAAAATACCTGGTTATTACAACATCTCCCCCTTAAAAGAATTCCGTCCCGGAATTCACTCAAGCAACGAACTAGGGTAACTACTGTTGAAAAGATAACAAATTCTATGAACACATCAAAGTGTTTACGGAATCCTCAAAGGACTTTTTACTAGACCCACCGCTTTACTGCTTCTAGTTTACCATTTGTTCCCACTTCAAAATTTCAACCCAAAACATCAAGAGTTTTAATTTCTCACAAGAAATCTGCCCCTCTAAAACAATGATACACACTTGATAATCAAATCCTATGAAGGTTCAAATTAACTCGACAATTCACTTATCTCTTAGAAAGAAATAACTTATACTCATATGAATCTAATCCAAATAATAGAACATTATAGGCTTACTCGGGACATTTACCACGCTAATACTATTTTTAACCTCACCGGCCTTTTACTACAAACGTCGTGTTCTACACTTTTACAATACTAACTCTAAAACGTAAACATATACTTTCAATATAAAATTTGCTTAGTAAATACTACCTATTTCTTATACTCTTTCATGGAATAGAGTATACTTAACCCGAATCACACTATATCATGGAAAAATTTCTTAATTTTATCAAACCCGCAAACTTCATCCTACCATTTCCATTTCCCATGAAAGCATAGTATAATTACTATAATCACACAACCATACTTAATTGCACTTGACACCAATTCATCCATCCAATTAAAACAAAGCCTAAATAGCAACTTAATTTCTCGAATATCAGCAAAACACAATTTCAAACATTTCAATTATCTCAATAACCTCACCACCATAACTCATACCGACTTCCATCCAAGTATCAATACCAATTCATTCCTTAATAAAATAACAAACTCGTTATCACATCAATTCCTTACATCTCCAACTTAGCACAAAATTACTAACACAAATCTTTAGACATTTGTTTCACTTAAACCACTCCGCAATTTGAAATTTATCAACACCGGTCTCACCTTACCCAACTAAAATAATTACCAAATCATCATGTAATAATTTCACTACAAAACTAAGCCGAGAAGAATTCATCACAACTCCGTTAAAAATTTCATGTCACTAATCATATAACTCATTAACGACTTAACATGCAAAGTCCAGCACCAAGTTTAAACAACTCTTTATCTTAAACAGCTCCATAAAGAAGGTTCATCACACGACCATCAAAATATTTATTGCTCATTGCTTTCTTCCCACTAATCATAACACTTAATATAAATCCCTTTTTCAACTTAAATTCCCCAATTCATGGGAAGTATTAGGTAAACATCCAACCCGTTGAACCATTTTTCTATATCCAGCAAACTCTCCAGCATCAATTTCTTATACTTTATGATCATAGTATGCATATTCTCTTTCAGTTAAGTCCAGGTTATCAGTAACCTAGTTTTCTAATCTTGCGACTCACTATCGCCAATGCTTCCCCCACATCACTCCGTCTTTGATCCAGTCCGGTGTTTTCTAACGGTACAACCTTAGTTGCTTCGGCTAAGCCCTTCCACAGAATCGACACGGGAAAGGCTGAAAGAACTCTCACTAAGCGTAATCCTTCAATACCAAGGCTCATACCAACAATTTAGTACCCTCCTAACTGCAACAACTCTTACTCTAAGAGAAAAACCCTCGTGATACAAATAAGGTATAATATCCCAGATTAATCATACCAATATCATTCACAAATCCTGACTCCAGGTTCACCTCATCCTACTACCCTTGCTATGACGGAATCTCCACTAATCATGACGAGTCGCCTCGCGAATGCACGACTCGCATACAGTGTGAAATCAGATAGACATTCAAAATAAAGATTCTATCCCACAACGGTTAGACTCAAACAAGAGCTGCGCAATAGAACTAAATCAAATATTCTAAGGCTATTTAGTTCCTACTGTATACCACTTATAAGGCAGTCACTTAACAACCTATCAGGACTAGCATAAATTCCTACTGGCAAGTAATAGTCATGCAGCAAAGTGTAATAAGCACCAGGAAATCTAGCATACATACTCCTATGATCTAGAAAGCAATAAATTACACTAAGTACTCTACCTTTTCTCTTGGTCTCGGCTGACTGTACACACTGCGCCTTCGATCACCGTCTCTAAAATGTCCCAACAATCCAACACTTAAAAAAATAACGACATTCTACTCCCCAATAGATTACAAAATCAACTTGGAGTATCACCTTAACCCGTAGTTGAATTTTCTCCATAGGCCATCCCCAACTCTAACGTCACTTCTCTAATCCAAAATATATCTAAGACAGACAACACTTTCTTGCATTAATTACACCGACCCCGAACCTTAGATTACAATTGATTTCCACACTTGCCACAACATCACTCTCATACTACTACCACGTCCTATCCCATGGTCCTTCACCCCGATCATTACATTCGATTATTTTCTTCTACTCTTTCCTCAACATAAAATATGTTTCCCCAAGGATAGCTCACTAGGAGGTGCTTACTCTAGACCGACCCTATGAGCTAGCTTTCTTTCACCTCCAAACCAATCGTACACACCCAATTCCCACAATTACTATACTTAACCAATAATTTCACCACACCTCATAACAGGAATTTAACCGAGTTAATCCGAAATCGCATCCATTGCCCGAAACAACCACACACTTTTTCATTTTTCAAATATCGTTAACATATTCTTTCAAAACGATAATAAACAAATTGGATCTACACTATACACCCATCCCCAAAATATAACAACCATAAAAACATCTTTATAACAAAATCAGTACATTTTTATTTCACCTCGTGCCTCTTTCAGCACAAAATATGTCATCGTGCCTCTTCCAGCACAAAATTATATATATATATACATATATATTTTTATATATCACAAATCATTTAACACGTTTAAAATTTTATTCATAACATAAAACTTTAACATTTGGAGGCATAACCTAGCGTTTGAAATACTGAATTATACATAACGCCACATTCTACACTTTCGCAATAACTTTCCAAAATTCTAATCATGCACCTTCAATTTGAAAAATTGCAAACAATTGCAAGTGTTAGATCATTCATTCCAATTTAAACTACCATCCACTTTCGTTCTCATACAATAAATTTTACTACCACCTTGATAAATCTTTCGAATCCAAACACATATGATAACGGGTTATCACCTTGATCACTAATAGCTTTTCCTCACTAATCACTCCTAAAAACAATCTTCACTTTCTAGTTCAATTATCCTTGATTTCTCACTTAAATTTATCCCAAGCAATATCATAATGAATAAGCATACTAAATTCGATATCATCCAAAATATTTGTTACACTCTTACTAAATTAGAACCAACCTCTTTTCACATCAAATGCTTCCAAACCTACACTCTTACTAAGCCTTATCGAAATTAATTCATATATCCTTGATATAAAATTTGTTAACAAACGGAAACTTTAAATCAATCACTCGACAATCTCTTCTTTCATCATAACTACTTATTCCAATATATACCAAATTACCAAGGATCACTTATCATTACCTAATCGACAATTTTAACAAAATCAAGTTCCAACACCATCCTATACTTACTACTACCCCAAATTCTGACAACATTATAAAAAATAACTTAATAGGCACTCCACTCTTATCTATATTACCAATACAATTATCAAATTCTTTTCTAACGCATATAAGCAACAAAAGATTGAAAACACAATTAATCAGTTTGTACCGAAGTCAAATAGAACTTTAGCACGTGTAGAGTTTATATAAATATACCTGTCTTCGTCTCTATCCATACGTCGAGACCGACTTGCCACTCTGTAAATTTCAACAAGGTTAATATACACATAGACACATACCCCATATAATAAAGTATTCCAGTCCAATCATGTAACTGTAAGTTCACAATTACACCGGCCAGGTGTAACTCGAATTTACCTTACATGATGTTCCTTCTACCTTTTTATACTTAACATCCCAAGGTTCTAAAATAATGGGGACATCCTACTTCACATGCAGTTTAAGTCTAGGTATAAATCCAAATACCTAAATCCCTTAAACTAGGGCTCTGATACCATCTGTAACATCCCGCAAAATAAAACATACATATAACATATATTCCATAACATATTTACAACAAAGTACTTCATGTTTCACATTTGGTCCCATCTAAAGTCTGAACATAAAAAAATTCATTACAACTTGATCCACTTTAAATTACATAGTAATAACAAAAGTATAACTACAAAAGCATCCATAGTATCATGATGAAAATCTTCTCCAAAGCTAGCCGACAAGTACTCTATTTACTTGTTCTTACGGGAATCATCACCTGGAATACATAATTTTTAAAACAGAAAATGAGGGTTAGACCTAAAGGTCTAGTGAGGAAATCCCTAACATTTGAAAATCATTAAAGTTTCATTTATATAAAACACTCTTTATATAATTACACATATTTCACACGTAAATTAATACCAGTCAAGATTGCTACATCATACCCGTCTCATCCAACCTTATCCCTCCACCAATGGCCAATATCAATTGGTTGCGAGCCAATTTAACACACCGGTCCAAAGCCCGGCCACGTATTATATTTTCATATAATACTCACGTAATTATAATATCTCAATATATTATAGTCACCCACGTATGACATATTCATACACTTTATTTAACATTTGCTATTCACATAATGCATTCCAGTAAAAATACTTTTTAAAGTAAAACTCACCTGATCTTTTAAGCAAAGGTCCTTCAAACTTTCCTCAATTTAGATTATCTTTTAACCCAGATCCTTAGTATCTGAAACAAATTAAAGTATACATACTCTTTAACACATAAACAGGAAAACCCAACTTTTCGCAACCCACTATTACGAAAAGTTTACTTTTCGCAACCTACAGTTGCGAGTTCCTACCTTTTCGCAACCTACAGTTGCGAGTTCCTCACTTTTCGCAACCAACAGATGCGAAAACCTCACTTCTCGCAAACCACAGTTGCGAGTTCCCTACTTTTCGTGACCAATAGATACGAAAACCTCACTATGCGTTTTAGCTGCTTGCGAAAAGTGGACTTTTCGCAACCAAGGCTTGCGAATTCCTACTTTTCGCAAAAACACTGTTCATCGTCATTTTTCCAGAAAGTCCAGTTCAAAATCAAGAATCCATCTTTTACCCAGATTTGCACAGAAACGTTCTAAACTCCATTTAACACTTTAAATTGTAACTAAAATTCACCAATTCATCTAAAATTACCTAAACCCACTTCAAAAATCATATGAAACTTAATTCTCATAAAAGAGAGTTTGAATAAGAAAATTACCTCTTTGATTTCCTGCACCAAACAAAATCCCAGCTGAGAATCTTTAATCTTCTTCTTCTCTCCTACGGTTCTTCTTCTCTCTCTTTTTCTCTCTGCCGTGAACAATTTCACACACACACACACTATTTGGGTTCTGCTTTACTGTTTCAATTTGAGATATTTCCTCTATTTAGGATACTGAGTCGGTTTGGCTAAAAAGGTTTGGGTAAAATACCCAACAACCCTAAACTTGTTTCACTTGATAAAACACACCCCTAAGCTTCTATTATACAATAAAACTTATTCCTTAATTTCTTAACTCCATAAAATACTAAAATAAAGACTTATAAAATTTCGATTTTAATTTGGATAAAATACCTGGTTATTACAATACCTTTCCATCTTCATCTTTTCTGTGGCAACATAATACTCCCCAAAACGCGACTTTTCTAAGAAACGGGCAGTGTAGTCTCTTACTGACAAATTTCCTTGTTGTAGACTCGGGAATTCCTCTTCCAACTGTCTAACTGCGGCTTGCGGACAAAACTGTTCCTTAAATGCTCTCGAGAATTCGCCCCAAGTAAAAGTTGAATATACATCAGGTCCTTCAGAGTCAATGAGGGCCTCCCACCAATACAAGGCATCCGCTTTCAACATTGCTGTTCCATATAACACTTTATCTTCTTCCGCGCATTTACTTGTTTTAAATACAGCTTCAACTTCCTTCAGCCATCGCATTGCTTTTACTGGATCTCTGTCCCCTCCATAGGTGGGTGGTTTACAGCTTAAAAACATTTTATAATCACACTTTCTTGGTGCTGATGTGACAATAGGTGCGATAGGCACCTCGTTTTCAAAGGTAGGGTCTGGTATTTCCGTTTCCGTATGGTGAGTCTGGTTAAACATAGCTTGGATATTTGCCTGAAGTCTTCCCATTTCAATCGCTAGGTCGTCTCTCGTAACAAACTCTGTGCCTCGCCCCTGTACTCTGCCCCCCTGACCTACCTCTACCTCTTTCTCCCCCTCTTCCCCTTCCACCGGCTATTGGATTAGATCTATTCGGATTTCCTTCCCCTTCTCGGTTTGTTTGTCTCGTTCCACTTGCCATTCTGTGGATTCAACAAGGTTAATATACACATAAGCACATACCCCATATAATAAAGTATTCTGGTTCAAACATGTACCTGTAAGATCATAATTACACTGGCCAGGTGTAATCTGAAATTACCTTACATGATGTTCCTTCTACCTTTTTATATTTATCATCCCAAGGTTCTATAATAACAAGGACATCCTACTTCGCATGCAGTTTAAGTCTAGGTACAGATACTAATACCTAAATCTCTTAAACTAAGGCCCTGATACCATCTGTAACGTCCCTAAATTCCAACATACAAATTTCATATAATTCACCACAAAATAACATATCATAATCCAAATAAGGTCCCTTACATTCAACTACTAAGGTCTTTCAGTACAAATTTTTTCGAATAAAGTAAAATACATAACAACTACTAAAAGTAACTGAAATCTTCATAGACATTCAACATCCACAAAAGCTAAACATGAGAAACCCTATCATAGTCTTTTGTTTGCTCCGTGACCTGGAATACATATTTTAAAACAAAAATGAGGGTTAGACCTTGAGGTCTAGTGAGAAAAATCCCCGTTAGTTAAAGAAAACATTTGCACATAATTCACATAAGAATACCAAATATGACTCATGCATCATGTATCTTTCCACCTCTGTCTCTTTTCTTTTCCTTGGCCATATTAATTGGTAGCAAGCCAATTAATTAATTTACACCGCTGTACTAAATACAGCCAACACCACTGTCCCTTTGTACAGCCAACTTTCACCGGTCCTAAGCCCGGCCAACTAGTACTCATACAAAGTAATATTCATATAAACACTATATGCACCATATTACATTTAATCACATTTATGTATTCCATTTGAAAACATTTCAAATAAAAACTCGCCTCGTGCGTTTATCACAAAATCTCTTCCAAGATAATTCACGTATGACCACCCTTTGTAGAATCTGAAATCACAAAATACCAAATATCTCTTTTAACACTAATCTTACGAAATCCTCCACCCAAGTCGCAACCCAAAATAACATGAAATCGCAATGAACAGTACCAAGTCGCAACGGTAATGAACAGTACTAAGTCGCAACGGTAATGAACAGTACTAAGTCGCAACCTCTTATTGCGACTTCACCCCGAAATCGCAACCCACTATTGCGACTTCACCCTAAGTCGCAATCAACTATTGCGATTCCACCCTGGAGTCGCAACCCACTATTGCGATCCCAAACCCGAATCGCAATCAACTACTGCGATTCCAAGCCAAGTCGCAAATGACCATTGCGACTTCAATGCCAAGTCGCAACCAACTGTTGCGACTTCGTTCAATGTCGCAGTCGTCTATTGCGACTTCGATGAATGTCTTAGTCTACTGTTTCATCCTAAAACCCAGATTTTTGCAGTTTACTCTATGCATGTTTATGTAACTTTGCAGATATGTTTTATACTACCATTAGAACACTATTCCAAACCCAGAATTCATATACCTTTCTAAAAATATCATAACCCACCTCTAAAGTTCATGTAAAACCTATTATACATAAAAATAAAGACTTGAATGGATTAATACCTTGTTGTTTCAGATGAAATGAATCTTAAACTCAGATGCAATAAATCAGATACTTCTTCCTCTTCCTTAGCTTCCTTCGATCTCTTCCTCTCTTTCCTTCTAAACCGAAAAACACACACTACACTAGGATATTTCTTGTTTTTGGCTAAAAGAAGACTTCATCTCCTATTTGGTATGCTAAAGGCGGTGGAGGTAGTGACTAGTTTTAGTAATAATACCAATTTAATCCTCAACTTCTTCTATATGGCAAAATACACCCCTATACTTCCATATTAAAATTATAACTTACCCTTTAACTTCTAACTTCATAATATTAAATTAAAATACTACTTATAAATAAACCAAATTAAATTTAGATAAAATACCTGGTTATTACACAAGATGACTTAGTGTTATCTACAGGCCATGAGCCCTCTGGGCACATGAAAACTGGACCATCTGTTGGTTCAGGTTCACAGTTAGACTCTTCTGAATTTGTAAAGATTCATAATCAAAACAAGGTGATGGGGGATAAAGTTGAAAATTTGGAGAGAAAGGTGGATGGATTGAATGATGAGGTAAAGGAGTTGAAAACTATGTTGGAGGGGAAGATGAAATTTGTTGAGACTAAGATAGATGATGTGAAGGTATCCTTGGAATCTCATAAAAAGGAAATCAAGGATATTATGTCTGAGTTTCAGAAAGATTTGTTTAATCAAATGCAGAGTATGCAAGAATCTATATTCAAAGCACTTAGTAATTCTTTGGCTTCAACTTCTAAACCACTTGAACTTGTTCCACTAGCAGAAGTTGAACCTGAAGATGTTCCTACTCAGAACCTCAAAAGGAAGTTTGATGATAATGATTTTCATGATCATCAAAAGGGGGAGAAAAAACAAAGGTTGAGTTATGATGATGATATTGGTATAGAAGATTTTGAAATAGCATATATGCAGTTAGCCAATACAAAGAGCACAGAAGTTCAGACAGATGAAAATGTAAAGATAGTGGATACTCAGATAGTTCAGATTGACAGTTCAGATACAGAGGAAATGGAAGTTGAATGTACAGAAGGTGCTGATTCTGATAAAACAGAAGAATTGAACTTAGACACAGAGATGGAAGTAAATTCTGATGAAACTGAAGCTATTGAGGAACCTGTGTTAAGGTCATAAGAAACAGTTGAAAGTTCAGTTGTTGAAAACAAGTGTACATATATTGTTCCCTATGTCAAAGTTAATTTGGTGAACTCTAAGTCAGAAGAAAGGAGACTGAATGAGGTATTGATCAGAAGGATGCAAAGTGAATTAGTCAGAGCTCTAAGTGTTCAAAATATTCAGAGATTTGTGAAAACAGTAAGGCCTATTGATCTGATGGGAGAAGAAGATAGTACTGTTGATTATTCTCAGAAGTTTCAAGAGGAGTTTCAGCTCAACTATGCTGATGATATTGATACAACAGAAGAATATGATAAAGTGGAAGAATACTTTATGCCTTCGGAATACCTATTCAGAAAGCCAATTGAAATTCCTAAGATTGACTTGCCAATTTTAGGGGAGCGTTTATGTGATTTTATTCTGGAATTAAGTGATGTACCACTTGCTAGACAATTTCAGGATGATATCTTTCCAGAGGAAATATATGAGAATCTCTATCACACAGAAGGAGATTATGAAGTTTTGGAGAACAATATTGATGGTTTCATGGATGAGAGATCTCAGATGACTTATGCAGAAGCTTCAAACATATTCAGAATTCCTGATTCAAGATTACATATTCAGAAAAGGATTGAGAAAGTGTTGATGTTTCAATCAGAAGAATTTGATGGTCTAAAGTATGTAAGATTGGAAGTTAAGAAAGAAAGAAGTACAAAAGTTTCAATGTCCAACTTTGATTTTCACAGATTAACTCTTGATGATCAGATCTTCCTAGTTAAATTCTTTGCCAGTACTGAAGAGGCCTGGATAGAGATTGAATGCATAAGACTTCTTGGCATTTATGTCAGAAATATGCATATGTATGATTTTCAGTTGGCTATTGAAGGAAGAAAAGAAAAATGCAATTTAAGTTGTCCAGCAAAGATTTCAGGGTTTGGTGTGAATTTGAAGGGATTTATAAATGAAGGAATGGAAACTGAAGGATTTGCATATACAGTTCAAGGAAGACTTGAAATATTCAAATTAAAGGAATTGGTGAAATATAGTAGTGCAACTTTGAGTTGGTTACTAAGTGAAATGAAAGGAAGTGTTACTACTGAAAGAGAAAATCTAAAGAAAAGATGTGTGAATTCTGTGGAAAGAAGATTAAATCTCAGAAGAAAGATCAGAAACTGTGGTGAATGGTTTTTATCAGAAGTCAATCCTAAAAAGATGCTGCACAATGACTTTGTATTTCCAGCTGAATATGAAGTGAATGAAATTCTTTCAGAAGAAGTTGAAGAAATTCAAGACACAACTCCTCAGAATGCTCAAATGACAAGTGTTGATCAAGCTGAACAATCTGAACCAAAAGAAGATGAAATATCTATTGATTTAAATGGATATTTTCTTGAATTTGATCTACCCAAGTTTTTTAAGCCTAAAGAGATACAATTTCTGGATGTATATTATGACAGACCAAAAGAGACTCAGATCTGGTTGGCAGAGAAATCAAGGTGTATTGGGAAATCAAAACAAGCTGTGTATTCAGATTTCTTAATAACAGGGATCAGAGAACTAAAGGTTAAGCTGTTCAGAAAGCAAGAGTACTTGTCCTTTGAAGTGTTGAGAGAAGATGTTAAAGTGTACTATTTTACTGATGCAGACTTTGAGAAGTTGTCAGTAGTTGATTTCTACAGATTACATAGTGTTTTGTGCTTCAAAGATTCAAGCAAAGACAAGAATGAAAGAAAGGCAAGAAGTGTGGTGATTGAAGCTATGTTCTATATCTTAAGGTGGCATTGTTATACATATTTTCAAATAGCTCTGTATCTACAAAGGCCATGTGTCTATCTTTCAAATCCCAACACAGATCATGATCAGAAAAATGTCTTGAAAACTGGAAGTGTGTCCAAGCATCCAGAATTGGGAGTCTTTCTGAAGAATAAAAGTGAAAAGATCTTCTTCAGAGCAAAGGAAACTGCAAAGTATTGTTCTGGAACTTTAAGAATCATTAAGCACAATTTGGAGAAAAAGATGCTGAAGGTGAAGCAAGCTAATATGACTCAAGAAGTGATCACTCAGCAAGTTGAGACTATTCAAGAAATAATTGTTAAAATTGACAAGAGGATTAATCAGAGAAATGTGCTTTTGCTGAAGATTGTTCCTACTTTGAAAGAATTGGATGATGCAAAGTATAAGTTTATTTGACAAAAAGGGGGAGATTGTTAGATCTGAGTTTTGTCAATAAACCAAGTGTTGAATTCTGATAAGAAGGCTCAGAAGTTCTAAAGAGAAGAGTCAGAGTTCTGACCAAGAAGGCTCAGAAGGAATGCTCTGAAAGTTTGCTAAGTATTGAAGTCTGAGAAGAAGAGTCAGAATAATGTTTAGATGTTCTGAGAGGCTTAATCAGAATAATGTTCAGATGTTCTGAACAACATGTTCAGAACTTATAACTAGATACTTTACTTTGTATTTAGTTAACTAATTAGGACACGTGTATTGTTCCTATTAGTTTTTCTTATATGTACTGTAGCTTTAGTGTTTCCATTGCAGTATATATAGTGGTTAGCACTGTTGCGCTAACTGACTTTCTCGCATATATTTGTATTCATCTTTTGTAATCTTTGAGATAATCTCTCTCTAAGATCTGTAAATCTGTTCTTCATTGAATACAAGTTGGTTCGATCATATTACTTCTCAATTACTGTTATATACATTGATATATTGATCGTAAGAGTGGATCCTAAACTGCCAGTTTTTCCTGTTAAGAATATTCGAAGAAAGATTGTAAGTACCGAAATACTCATCATAAAAATTTTCAAACAACAAAGCAAGATCAGTTAAATGAGATTTAGAAGTAGAAAGTTGATCCTGATTTTTCGTGTTTGGAACAGGTTCTGAACTGAGATGTCCAGAAGCTAATACTCCAGAAAGCACGACTCCTGAACTGTTATGTTCAGAAGCCAAGTCTTCAAATTCATCAAAATTAACATTTACACCCTCAATAACTGTCTTTGACTTCATCATATAAATTCTGTATTATGCGGCGGAGAATGAATGTCCAATGAATATACCCTCGTCGGCCTTTGGACTGAACTTGTTGAGATTTTCTTTGTCATTCAACCCAAAGCACTTACAGCCGAAAACATTAAAATGTTTAATGTCTGGTTTCCGGTTGTTCATTATCTCATATGGAGTTTTGCCAAATCGACGATGAATGATCGAACGGTTTTGTGTATAACATGCAGTTGCCACAACTTCGGCCCATAAGAATAAAGGTAGATCTGCATAAGTCAGCATAGTGCGCGCTGCTTCGACTAAAGTTCTATTGCGCCTTTCCACTACATCGTTTTGTTCCGGTAGTCTGGCAACAAAGAATTGTTGAGTAATCCCGTTAGATTCATAGAAATCTCCCAAGACACTGTTCTTAAACTCCATACCATTATCTGAACAAACAAATTGTACTAACAACCGCAAGTTAATTTGTGCTGATTTTGTTAGCCCCAAGTATCTGTTATGTAAAAGTATTGAAAATATTATCAAGTCAGAAGACCACCAGAGATCGAGCAGAAGACTTAGGTGGCGTTTGTTTTTTAAGTGTTGCTGAAGTCTGAAGTCTGATTTCACTTCTGATTTTTAAGTAGTGCTGCTGAAGTCTGAAATCTAAAAGAAAAAGACTGTTTGTTTTTGTAAGTTGAAGTCTGAAATCTGAAAGAAAAAAATTGTTTGTTTTCGGTAAGCTGAAAACGTCTGAATATATATAATTGTCTATTTTATTCTTCAAAACATGATATTGTTAAATTTATAGTAACATAAATTCGTATTAATTAAATTATACTATTAAAATCAATAACAAAAGTTGATAACTTTCTTTATCCAGCAACATCTTAGATATATGAACAAAATGGTTGATAAAAGCAAAGATAGTATAAACTGTGTTAAAAGCAAAAACAAACAGCCCCTTTCATGGGCAAAAGGAGTTGTGGCTCAACAAAGCAAGAATTGAACCCCAGTAAGATACATGTTTATTTAATAATCCACCAAAGTTTGTGTTTGCTTTCTATGTCAAACCAACCTTCCAACCAAGGACCTTTACATATGCTTCTAACCTGCTTGTAGACCTGATTTAGTCCATGATTTACCATATTTCCCATAAATCTTATCTTGGGAACAAGTCTTTAGCCTTGAAAAGAACATGGAGTTCATGCTAACAAACACTAATTTATCATATCAAAACTCAATATTGCATCCAAACAGAAAATGTAGCAATCAAATTCTGTATATAGAGATAGATTTACAAAAATTGCATTACGAAGATATTGAGATTTGAAAGAAGAAACCTAATGGATTTGTGATGCCCGTGGCTGCAGCAACAGCAGCACCACTTGTTCCAAAGTGAGATGCAACTTTAGATGGAGAAAAATCGTCCATGTCTCAATCTTATAGACCATTTCATATCTTGGACTTCGGGTCTGTGATGCAACCAACTTTTAAAGGTAATCTTATATTATCATTATCCACAGAACCCATCAAAAGCTTCACTTCGAATATATGCTGCAAAAGCAATTGGCCGAAAATAACGTTCCAAGTATTCAGCACCACGGTTCAATGCCACCCTCCTTGATGGGGAAGCCAGTGGCCTCTAAGGATCTGAAAACCTCTAGTGGGGTCTGGACCACATCAGCACTTACATGCTCCCAAGCATCAAATATCTCTCCATCTTCAGTTTCGTGAATAACCATAATGTCACCTCGTAACGTTCAGATTCTCGAAGAATATCTTCTTTTAGTCGAGCTTCCATCCTCTCTACTCTTTCACAATCAATTCCCTACATGCAACATTTCAATATCAGGTTCACAATCGTCACAAAGACACTAAACAGGAAAGATGCAAACACACACACACAAAGATGCCACTTATTTCATTTACTAGTGTCTGTATATCAGAAACACATCAAGATTAGTAATAGATAAGAATAATATCATGGAATAACCATCAAACTTACCATGAAAGTGAGATACAACGTTATATGGCGAAGCCCACCAATTCTGAATGTCCTTCACTAACATTTCGTCTGAATTGTCAAATTCACCAATCAAATCCCAAAAATATTCATTGAAATGCCATGTATACACCAATTTCATACACAAATCTCATATCCTAATGATATGATTTTTAAGGATAATGATTTTTAAGTGCCAACAGGAGCAACATATCAAAAAACACAGCAAATCAGGGTTGTTTGATGAACCATAATCAGCTGATTCACGGCAAAAAAAGAACCAAAAAATGCAGCAAATTGAACCACGTACCATCAAACCAAAAGGAGCAACATATCAAAGCAAAAGAAGCATGAAAATTGAACCAAAATAAGCAAAAATCGCAAATGAACCAAATAGTGAACAGAAATCGACATACCTAGATGGAGATGGAGAAGAAGATCGATCGATTGGAGATGAAGCTGGAGATCGATCGATTGAAGATGGAGATTAGACGACCTGGAGTCGATTTTAGTCGCACATGAGAGATACGATTTTGAGATGGAGGCGGCATAGAGAAATAAGTGACCAGGTTCTCACTTTTTCGGTCAGACCAAAATAAGTGAAAAGTGGGTCTGATTTAATAAAAAAACAAACGGTCTTAATTGATATACCTCTGACCGAAAAAGTGAAAAGAGGGATTTAAGTGCTTAATTTTGAAAAACAAACAGCCCCTTAGAAGAAATCCAACAAGAAGACCAACAGAACTCAACAGAGTTCTGGTGGAACCAACAGAGCTCAAACAGAGCTCTGGCAGAAGATCAACATGAACTGTTCATACCCGAAGACCAACAGAGCTCTGGTGAAGTGAAGACCTCTGTGAAGCCTAAGTCTCGTAAGAAATCCTAAGTGTCAGACACGTGTCCATACTTTCCACGTATGCCCTAAAGAATGGAGACACACTTTCCACGTGTCATTCTAGGATACGATAGTACACTGTCTACACTTTATCAGGGCTATAAATAGTGAGGTAGTGGAACAAACGATTGTAAGCTTTTGGAAGAATAGTTTTCCACAATTGTTAGAGCACACACTGCAGTATTCCATAGCACTACCTCCGTACGATTTTGTGTCCTGCGAGATTTCCGAATACACACTTGAACGTGTTCTTGGTGTTATTCATTATCAATATACGAGCAGCATTTTATACTTGATCTTGTTATCATTATTACTGTTCTATACTTGATTCTCACGGTTACAATATCGTTTACACAATCACTCATTTTAATGGCTTTATATATAATGCTTCCGCTGTCTATTTTATTACCATTAATGTGATGCAACGTGAATCTGGGAACCTACAGTTGGTATCAGAGCTTGCTTGATTTGCTTAAATCAAACAATCCAATCTACCAAGGTTGATTCACTGTTGTTGATTGTGTGTGTGTTTCAAAGCTTCCTAGTACACTCTGTTTTATAGTTTAAAGTTTAAAAGTTACTTTATCACTGTTTTAAGCTTTCCAGTTTAGTTTAAAGATCTTTTCTACTGTTCATTGTTGTTCCATTGGTTACTGTTCACTTTCTTTCAGCTTATAATCTTTCAAAACCGTTTGAAATTGATATACTCTGTTTTTTCTTCTAAAATGGCAAATAACAACATCAACGCCATTTATACTGCTGGTTCTCTGACCAAGCCTCCTACTCTTCTGAGAGATGAATATCCTCAATGGAAGATTAGGATGGTTAACTTCCTTGATGGAATGGACAGAGATTTGATGCGTTCTGTCACGGATGGACCTTGCCAACCCATGGTTTTGGTTCCACGTGTACCTGCAACAGAAACTACTTCTGAGATTCCTGCTTATCTTAAACCTAAAACTACTGGGTTTACTGATGATGAGAAACTTCAAATGGAAAATGACCTTAAGGCAGTTAGACTCTTGATTATGGCCATTCCTAACGATATTTTTCAAGAACTTGACTCATGTGTTACTGCTAAGGAAATCTGGGATCAGCTTCTTAATCAACTTGAGGGTGGTATCAAGACCCAAAAGAACAGAAGGACCCAATGTATTAACGAATACAATGATTTCAAGGCACTTCCTGAGGAAACCTTACAACAAACTTACAACAGATTTAATGTGTTAATAAACAAATGCAAAAAGTGTGGGGTTGTTAGGTCGAAGGAAGATAACAATGTTCTATTTTTGAAAACTTTAAATGATGAATGGTTAAATCTGTCCATGTCTTTACAAGCTAATCAAGACTTTGATGCATGGTCTCTTACTGATGTGTATGGCACTCTTGCTGCACAAGAGAAGGATGTTGTCAAACAGAAAGGCAAATCCACCATTGCAGGTCCAATAGCTTTGATTTCAGATTCAAAGAATGCCACTGAAGGAAATTCCAACAGAGAGAGTTCTAGCAGAGATAAGAAGAAAGAGAAGAAGAATGGTAAGAAGAGTCTAGTAGCAGAAAGTGATGCTGAAGAGAGTTCTTCAGAAGATGATGATATCAATGCCTTTGCTCAATCTCTTGCGTTAATAACTCAAAAATTTAACAAGAGATTCGGCAACAAGGTATTTGATAGAAGAGGAAGGTACGAGAGAGAAGGAAAAGATGAGAAAAGAGGTTATGTTGCACCTCCACAACAGAGCTCCACCAGAACAGAGACCGCTACCACAACCTCAACAGAAGTACAATGCTCCAGTTCCACAGAAATCCGATGCTGCACAACCCATCAATCAGAATGATGGACGCTGCTTTAGATGTGGCAAACCTGGCCATTTCTCTGCAAATTATAGAGGAAAACTGGTAAAAGACCAAGATTACTACAAGAACAAATACAAGTACAATTACAGAGAGAGAAGCTACGTTGCTGAGATGGAGAATTGGATCTCTGATTCATCCTCTGACGATGAACCAGAGCAAGCCAATTTTTGCGGAGTTGCTGTGGATGATGAGAGTTTGGGAAAGGTTGATTGGATGACTGGAGAGATGACAGAGAGAATGACAGAAGAAGATTTGAATTAGAATGCATTTTCTCTTACTATGACAGAGCCAAACAACAGAGCGCTGGAGACCACCAGACCTAGTGCCAAGGTATGTTCTTCTGAATCTAAGTCCGACTATGAGTTGGAAATGCATGTTTCTTTACTAACAGAGGAGTTTCAACTCTTAAAACAAAAGCTTTCTGAAGAAAAAGAGTTAAGAAAGCTAGCTCAAAAGGATCTGTCCTTTTACAAGAGAGAGAAAACTCTCTTGGAACAAGAGAAGGAAGAAATCTATAAAGAGAAATCTGAGCTAGAGATCTTACAGAAACAGAAGGAAAACACTTTTTCAGAAAAAGTTAAAGAATATGAGGAAGTTTTTAAACAAAAGTCTGAAGAGGTTAAAAAGTCTGAAACATAAAGACTTAACTCTGTTGCTTTAAAAGATTATTTTCAAAGAGAAAGGGAAGTTTTGCATCAATCCCTACAAAGAAAAGAGATTATAATCAAGAAGTACCAGGATGCACAAGATGTGCACATTAAGATAAACTCACAGATGGATACGCAAGGTCTCGGTTTCTCTGACCTTGCTCCCTATAATGAAAAGAAGAAGACATCTCTGTCCTCTGCTTTTTGTGTTGGGAAAATCCAAGAGGATGTGATCTCTGGTACTGCTGCTTTCAAAAGAATCAAAACCTCAGATGTTTTCAAAAGGACCAGAAGACTTGATTTCAGGAACGTTAGCTATGAATCCTTGGATCATGAAAAGGCTACAAAACCATCTGAAAAGTTTATTCTTGATCAAGGAAGAGCTAGAATCATACTTCCTGATTCTGCCAAAAGTCTGGATTCAAAAGATATTTTTAATTTCAACTCTTTTAAGGGACAGAAGTCTGTTACTTCTGTGGATGAGTCCTCTGTTGATAAAACACTAAGCAAGCTCAACCCTGAAGCCCCAGTCTTCTCTCCCAACTCTGAAACAATTCGAACGTCTTTTGAAGAAGATCTAATGAAAGTTCTTGAGGAAAATGCTGTTTCTGATGCATTAAAACCCAAGTTGAGAAAGTTTAAGTCGTCTAAAGCTAATATATATGTGATACCTCAAGTGTCTAACACCTCCACCAGAGCCACCGGAGACTTTCTAGCCTCTAAAAGTGACTCTGATTCTGAGGTAGATGAACAGATTTTTTGTGGTCGAAAGAAAGTTTTGCATAAACCTAAGCAGATGCCGGTGGGATCTATAGATTTGAAAAAGGATGTCTCATTCTTTAAGAAACAATCTAGATTCATACCAGTAACTGAGTTTGATAACAAAGGCTTCAAGATTCTTGCTTCTAATGTAGTAGAAGTAGAGAAAATAGAGAAAGCTAAAAGTATTCCAGTGAACAACACCTCTGTTCCCTTAGCTTTTAAACCAATCAGATTTACACCAGAGTAGAAGGGCAAGTGGATAGTCAATGACAGACCTATTCCTGCCTCTGTTGTAAATCAAAGAAGAAATTTGTTTTGGCAAAGTGAATTTGTTTCAAAGAAAAACAACAATATCAAAAAGCCAAATCAGGATAGTATGTATGGTCCAAAAGTTTTTCAATCCCAATCACCATTCAAACAACAGTTTCTGAATAAAAACAGCAATGTGCATCAATTATCTTCATGTTCTATCAACTGTAACTGCATTCAACTGTTGTTAAAGCTGCAAAATCATATGAATGGTCCCCACTGTGCTCTGAATCAGTCAGCTCAAAGGAAAAATCCCAAGACTGTTCATTATACACAGAGAATGACCTCCGGCACACCATCACAGAATGGAAAGACAGTAGGAAAGTCTGTTAACTCCCCAAAGCCTAAGAAGAAAGGACCCATTATGCAATGGGTACCTAAAAAGAACTAATCTGTCTTGCAGAAGCCTCATGTGCAGATCTGGTACCAAGATTCAGGATGTTCTAGGCACATGACAGGCAATAAGGAGCTGCTGACTTCATTCAAGAACAAGAAGGGAAGTGCAGTAACCTTTGGAGGAGATAATGGAGGACAGATTAGAGGCTACGGTACTTTAGTTAATGGTGGTGTTTCAGTTTCTGAGGTTGCTTTTGTCGAGGGATTAAATCATAATCTGCTCAGTATAAGTCAACTTTGTGATCATGGGTTCGATGTCAATTTTAGGAAGAAGTATTGTTCCTTGTTGCTTTTCGAGTCTGGTCAAGAACTTTTAAGAGCCGACAGAAAAGGCAATCTGTACAAAATGAATTTTAATCCAAACCAAAACTCTACAACAGAAAAACTCTGTTTAGTGTCTTTGAAAAATGAAGATGCCTGGCTCTGGCATAAAAGATTTGTCCACTTAAACTTCCAAAATCTTGACAAACTCGTGAAATTGAACTTAGTGAAAGGTCTACCTTCGCTTAAATTTGACAAAGACCATCTTTGTTCTGCCTGTGAATTGGGTAAGATGAAAAGATCTTCACACAGAACTAAGAGTGATCACAATTGCCCCAGACCTTTGCATATGCTTCATGTGGATCTTTGTGGTCCAATCTCTGTGCAAAGTCTGTCGGGTAAGAAGTATATTCTTGTGCTAATTGATGAATTTTCTAGATATACTTGGATTGAGTTCATCAGAGTAAAATCTGATGTCCCAGAAATTCTGATAAGTTTGTTGAGAAGGATACAGGTTCTGTTAGGACTAAAAGTTCAAAAGTTGAGAAGTGATAATAGGACAGAGTTTAAGAATGCCAGAATAGATGCCTATCTTTCAGAAGAAGGAATTTCCCAGAACTTCTCATCTGCCAGAACTCCACAACAAAATGGTGTAGTGGAAAGAAAGAACATAACTCTAGTAGAAGCCGCCAGAACTATGTTGGCCGGTTTTATCCTTCCCATCAACTTCTGGGCAGAGGCAGTCTCAACAGCATGTTTTACCCAAAACAGAGCTGTAATAGTGAAAAGATTTAAGAAGACTCCCTATGAACTCATCAGCAATAGAAGGCCAAATGTGAAATATTTTCATGTCTTTGGTTGCAAGTGTTACATCTTGAATGACAGAGAACAACTAGGCAAGTTCGACAAGAAGGCAGACGAAGGAATCTTTATTGGTTATTCCTTAACCTCTAAAGCCTACAGAGTCTACAATACCAGAACCCGTGTCATTCAAGAAAGAGTTAATGTGTCTTTTGATGAAAGTACATCAAGTTCCTCTGATCGAAAATCACCAGAGGGGACACAGACAGAACAGAAGAAGCCAAGTTCCTCAAAGACAAGGGAAGAAGATATAAATCTCGTGTTCGATGATCTCTTCGATGATGATGATTCCTCTGTTGACATCTCTAGAGGCAATCAAGCTCAGAATTTAATAGAATAGAATCTGACAGGTACAACTCTTACTGGTCCCTCCAATACTTCACCATCCACTTCTCTGTCTACAGGTGTCATACAGAGAAATGAGGAACCATAACAAAATGTAAGAGAGCCTGAGCATGAGCCATCATCACCCCTGTTAACCAATATTGGGAGAGATTCTCTATTCGAAAGTTCACCTTCGCAGAGCCCTTTCGGCACTTCACAGAGCAATGAGGCCACACTCCAAAGTCATGTGCCACAGAGCCCTGGTCCCAATCCACAGAGCTCTGATGTTTAAGAACGTCTTTTCCCATCAGAAGCACAGACTCCACCTCTTGTTCATGCTCCCATGACAAGATGGACAAAGGATCACCCCCATCATCTAATCATTGGTGCTGCTGAAGATGGTGTGAAGACAAGATCGGCCACAATCAATGAAGCTTTCTTTGTCAACTTTCTAAGTATGATTGAGCCGAAGAAGATTTCTGAAGCCCTGGAAGACCCAAACTAGTTAGAAGCAATGCAAGAAGAGCTTCTGGAGTTTGAAAGAAACAAAGTTTGGTCCTTGGTTCCACTTCCTCAAAATAAAACTGCCATTGGAACCAAGTGGGTGTTTAGAAATAAAAAGGATGAAGATGGGATTATCATCAGAAACAAAGACCGTCTGGTTGCTAAGGGACATTGTTAAGAAGAAGGTATCATTATGACAAAACCTTTGCTCTTGTGGCTAGGCTAGAAGTAATAAGAATCTTCTTAGCCTACGCTGCTCATAAGGGTTTCAAGGTCTACCAGATGGATGTGAAATCGGCCTTTCTGAATGGCAAACTTGTTGATCCAAACCCTCAGTGATTTGATAATGACCCTCTCTTAAACACTTAGTGAAAATTGTAAGTAAACAATATGTATTAGAGTTTCACTATCGCTGATAAGTACTAAGACTTTACAGTACCGCTGATAGGAACTCTCACTCTTTAGATTAGATATTCAGCGAACACTGTTCATCATCTTATAGCTCTGAGCTTGTTCAGTCTATGAGATGATCGCTGATAAGTTAGTTGTTTACTTATGATCCCTGAATACAAGTTTAACGTCAACCAAAGTTCTACGCTGAAGTCGAAGATCAAGCTCAAGAACCATCGACAAGTCTACTCATGAACTGATGCGGATATCAACGAAGCAAGACCTGTCCATTCAACGTGAAGTATCAAGTAGAAGACTTCAGCAATCGCTGAACTTTATCATCCGCTGATAAAGATCTGACTCAACGAAAGCTGATCATGAAGTCTCCCTGCAGGTTACTATTGTCTTACCTCCCTTGCACGTCTCCGTACAAACTGTCAGAACGGACATCCCTTTCTGTCTGTAATCGTACAACAACTTTGATTCTACACTATGCACCATGCGGCTACTAAGGTTGTCTACAAAGGTCAATGACATGCAACCACTCAGCTGCTGCCACGTGTAAAGACATACTGCCATGCATTAAATGCATGCAGTATATAAGAAGAAACGTACTTCAGTTTTGAAGTATGATGGGACCAACTTCTTATTTATCTCTTATTGTTAAGTTATTATTCGTAATTTCTTTAACTCTTTCTAGTGCAAGAAACTTAGTGTTTCTCAAGACTTGTTTAGATTAGGTTTATCCTTAATCTTGTTCGGCAACAAGTTGTAAATTGTCTTGATTTATCAATAAACAATTTAGAAAAGTAAAAACGTGTGTTTGTATTCAACCCCCCCCCCCCCCCCCCCCCCTCTACAAACTTGTATAGACCTTTGGGACCAACAAGTGGTATCAAAGCAGATTTGTTTAATCAAATAAACAAGATCTGATCTATACTAAGATTTCTCTTCCTAGCTATTTCTTAAAATGGCTACCAACACAAATACAAACTATATTGACAACGATTCTCTTGCAAAACCCCCTAGATTCTCCAGAGATAATTTTAATCTATTGAAAAATAGGATGGCTCTCTTCTTAGAAGGTGTAGACCCTACTATGCCTTACTATCTTGAAAATGGCCCATATATTCCTATAAGAATTGATGTTGCAGTTCAAGCCGCTGAGAATAGACCTGCTATTCCAGAAAGGCTGATTCCCAAGGAAATTCATATGTGGACTGATGAAGATAAGAAGAAAGTGGCTATCGACACCAAAGCCAGATCCATACTCTCCATGGCTCTTCCTGACGAAGTCTACCATTCCGTCATGAACCTGAAAACCTCAAAACCTATGTGGGACACAATCTGTGTTCAGTATGAAGGTACTTCTGAAGTCCAGGACTCTCGAAAGATCAACCTGGTAAGACAGTACGAAAGCTTCATTTGTGGTAAGAATGAAACTCTCTCTGAAGTACACCAACGTTTTAACTACTTAATAATAGATCTGAAAACTGTTGGTAAGGAATATTGTAACTTTGAAGTACTGACAAAGTTCTTAGAATGTTTACCAGAAAGCTGGGACAGTTATTCTATGTGTCTCAAGCTGTCAAAGGATCTAAAATCAATGACCCTTTCTACCTTATATGGCACGATGCTGAATCATGAGCAATCGAGTCATCTTAAGAAGAATCTTGTAAAAGATTCCAAAAGCACCCATGTTGCTTTATACTCAGAGTCACCTTCCCCTCAGCGATCCACTATCACTGTCACTGAGTTGGAAACTAACTCTGAAAGATCATCAGACTCTGACGTTTCAGATAATGATGAAACTCTGGCATTCCTGGCTAATAAGTTCAGGAGATTTGCTAGAAAGAGTAATTTCAAGAAAAATAAACCTCTTGCTATTACTGGCAAGCCAAGATCATCAACCCCCGTTGATAAGGCTACTGCCACTTGCTATAACTGTGAAAAGATATGACATTTTGCTAGCAAGTGCAGGTCAAAGAAAGTCTCTAGACCCTCAGCTTTTCCCAAGAAAAACTTTACTCACAGGACTAGAGATGAAAAATACAAAAAGCTGAAAGAAAGGTATTCAAAGCTGAAAACCTTTAAGAAGAAAAGCAAAGGCCTTATGGCTGACTATGATTGGGCTACCTCTGATGAAGAAGAATCATCTGACTCTGAAGATGATGATGAAGCCAATCTATGTCTCATGGCAAAACTTGAAGATGAGGAAGAAAATTCTGACATTCCCTCTACTTCAACCTCTGCTACTAAGGTATCACCTTCCTTCTTTACCTTCCTTCTTTACCTTCCTTATATGAAGCCATGAATGGCAAAACTGTGGTTAAAAATCAAAACCTTGATCTCGCTGAACAACTTAAAAACTGTCACCTTCAAATAGAAAATCTTTCTAAAATTGAAGATGATTTTAAAGATCAAGTTCACTTAAATCAGCTAGTCAAAATCGAGCGCGAAGAAGCTATCGCTGCATTAAAAGCTGAAAAAGCTATTGTTGATGGATGGTATAATTCCTCAACAAAGATCACTGAGATATTTAAGTCTCAGATTCCCTTGAGTGATAAACGTGGTCTTGGTTACAAAGCTGATACTCTAGAACCAACCACTGACCGTTCCATGCTTAAGTTTGGAATGTTCATATCCTCTATCCCTGACACTTTCTTATCTCAGTGTTCCTCTTCTAAACCACCTATCCCTGAGGAAATCTCTACCTTAACTTCTAAAGGTAAAGAAAAATTTGTTTATCCAAAACCTACCTCAGTCTTTAAAAACAAAGGTAAAGGAAATGCTTTTAACCAAAATCCTCAGAAGGGTACCTCTGTACCAAAGCTGAACGCTTCTAAAGCTTCAGTGATTTATCCCTCTAGTTCAAAGAATAAGATCCCTGGATTTATTCAGCGTGGATCTATTCAGCGATCTACTCCTAGAATCAAAGTGGAAATTATTGGTAAGAAATCCGAAGAACTGAATGTTCCTCCCATTTTAAAAGCCAATAGCTTACTTGGTGCTGGTCATTCTAATTCAAAATCAAAAGCTCAGCATGCAAATAGTCCTAGAACTAATTTTAGTTATAGGAAATGTTATAATTGTGGACATACCAATCATATTGCTAGTAAGTGCCCCACAGCCACCTAAGCTGAAAGGATAGTTAAGGTGAAGATCATTGTCCCCAAGGCAAAGAAGACCATTGAGGTTAAGAAATTAACCAAAGTGAAAACTGACAAAGCTGAATCTTCAAATGCTGCGAAGACTGCTGAACCTTCCACCTCCTCTTCTACCCCCACTGACAAGTGTGTACACATGTTTAAGTGGGTAACCAAGAAAAACTAATCTTCCTTTGTAATGCAGGTTAAGAAGGGTATCTTGTATGAAGAACCTGCTCACTGAGTACAAAGAAGAGAAGGGTCCCTCTGTAACTTTCGGTGGAAATGGAAAAGGACATACCCGAGAAGATAGCTCTCAGCGGTTATTTTGAAGGGCTGAAGCATAATCTTCTAAGCATCAGCCAGCTTTGCGACAAGGATAACAAAGTAATCTTTACTAAGGAATCGTGCTTTGTCGCTGACAAAAAGGAGAAGATAGCTCTCAGCGGTTATCGTTTGGAAAATGTTTATGTAATAAACATGGACTCAACAACCACTGGGAACTCTTTTTTTTTTTTCTCAAAAGCCTCATCTAATGTCAACTGGCTATGGCATAAGAGGCTCTCTCATCTCAACTTCAAGACACTGAACACTCTTTCTTCAAAGGAGTTAGTCACTGGTCTACCTCAGCACTCATACGCCAAAGAATCCTTATGTTCAGTGTGTGAGAAAGGCAAGCAGACCAAATCAAGCTTTAAGTCAAAGCAAGTTTCCTCAGTGTCATCTCCTCTACAACTTCTCCATATGGATTTGTTTGGCCCTGTTAACAAACAATCCATTGCTGGAAAGAAATATACACTTGTCATAGTTGATGAATTCCCTAGATATACATGGGTTATGTTTCTCCGTTCTAAGAGTGATACCCCTGAAGAACTCATCACCTTTGTTCGGAAGATGGAAACCCTGAACAACTTGGCCGTTCGCTCAATAAGGAGTGATCATGGGACTGAATTCAAAAACAGTTCTCTTGATTCCTTCTTTGAGAGTAAGGGTATTTCTCACAACTTTTCTTCAGTGAGAACACCGCAACAAAACAGAGTCGTTGAAAGAAGAAATAGAACTATTATTGAAGTTGCACGTTCAATGCTCAGCGATTCTCACCTGCCTACTCAGTTTTGGGCAGAAGCTGTCAACACTGTTTGTTTTACGCAAAATAGGTCGCTGATAGTCAAAAGATTTAATAAAACAGCCTATGAACTTTTTCATGGGAGAAAGCCTTCAATTAGCTTTCTTCACATCTTTGGATGTCAGTGTTTCATACTGAACAACAGAGATGCCCTTGGAAAGTTTGATCCTAAGGCTGATGATGGAATCTTTCTTGGATACTCCTCAGTCTCCAAAGCCTTCAGAGTCTTCAATCGAAGAAGACAAACTGTTGAAGAAACTATTCACGTCACTTTTGACGAATCTCGTTCAGCGAATTCTCAACCTTCTGCTGATACTAAAGAACTGAATCAATGGATGTTTTATCATCTTGGTGATTCAAAAGATATTCCCACTCCTCATTCTCATACCGTTGAAGATGATAGTCCTACTATCATCCCAAACATGCAGAATAGTGAAGCTGAAACATCATGGGTCTCAGTTGTTCCTTTAAACACTATACCTGCTTCTGAACCAAATGTCTCAGACATTCCATCTACTTCTCAACAATCAGTGAATGAGATGACATCTGCACCTACTCCTCTCTTGGCTGATATTCCAGAAGTTGCTGAAGCCTCATCTTCAGCTCCTCCAATTCAATTTGAGTCAGCGACTTATGCTCCGGCTCAGCAATGGACTATAAATCACCCAATTGATCAAATCCTTGTTGATCCAAACGCTGGTGTTCAGACTCGACAAAGTGCAGGTAATATTTGTTTATTTGTTAACTTTATTTCTCTGATTGAACCAAAGAAAATAGATGATGCCCTCAAAGATCCAAACTGGGTCAGCGCCATGTAAGAATAGCTGACTGAATTCGAAAGAAACAAAGTTTGGAAACTTGTTCGAAGACCAACTGACAAGAAAGTGATTGGCACTAAATGGGTCTATCGAAACTAGTTGGACGAACATAGAACTGTAACCCGCAACAAGGCTCGTCTTGTTGCTCAGGGATACAGACAAGAGGAAGGCATAAATTACGACGAAACATTTGCTCCAGTAGCAAGACTAGAATCTATTCGTCTATTCTTAGCATACGTTGTACACAAAGACTTCAAAGTATATCAAATGGATGTTAAGTCAACATTTCTCAATGGAAAGCTGAATGAAGAAGTCTATGTGGAACAACCTCCAGGATTCTTAGATCCTAAGCGTCCAGGTTATGTTTATAAACTGGATAAGGCACTTTATGGCTTAAAGCAAGCTCCACGTGCATGGTATGACACTTTATCCTCTTATCTCCTAATTTAAATATTTGAGCGAGGTAAAATCGACAAAACTTTATTTTTCAGAATAGTGAAGGGTCATATCATTTTTGTTCAGATATATGTTGATGACATTATATTTGGTTCTACTAACCCTGATCTTTGTACTCGTTTCTCTGAAAGGATGAAAGAAGAGTATAAAATGAGCATGATGGGTGAGCTAACATATTTCCTTGGTATTCAGATAACACAAAATGAAAAAGGAACTTTCATTAATCAGGGAAAGTATGTTAAAGATATGCTGAAGAAATTCGATTTAACTCAGAGTTCAGCTATGAAAACCCCTATGGCACCACCGCTGACACTAAACAAGGATTCAAATGGAATACTTGTTAATGTCACGCTGTATCGTGGGATGATCGGCTCTCTCTTGTATCTTACAGCTAGCCGACCCGATATTATGTACGCAACCTGTTTGTGTGCACGATATCAAGCTGAACCTAAGGAATCTCATATGATCGCTGTAAAGCGAATCTTTCGTTACCTTAAGGGTACTATGAAGCTAGGTCGTTGGTATCCCAAAGACTCAGGGTTTGATCTAATCACCTATTCAGATAGTGCTTTTGCAGGTTGCAAATTGGATAGGAAAAGCACCACAGGAGGCTGTCAGCTCCTGTGTGGAAAGCTGGTGAGTTGGACAAGTAAAAAGCAAAACTCAGTGTCCACCTCAACTGCTGAAGCTGAGTATGTAGCCGCTGGAAGCTGTTGTTCTCAGGTCTTGTGGATGAGAAATCAACTACTAGACTATGACCTTCAGCTCTCGAAAATTCCAATCTATTGCGACAGCACAAGTGCCATCACTATAGCCAACAATCCAGTGCTACACTCAAAGACCAAACATATCGAAATCAGGTATCATTTTATCAGAGATCATGTGATGAATGGTGATAGAGAACTTCATTTTATCCCAGCTGACTATCAGTTAGCTGATCTGTTCACCAAACCTCTTGATGAGACAAGATTCAACTTTCTCATCAGCGAGCTTGGAATGCTGAACTTTGAAGAGTAAAATCTTCAGTGGTTCACATTTTATCAGCGATAGGATAAAACAATTATATAACCCATTCTATCATTCTCTTTCTGAACATAATTGATTCGCTGATACCAAGGTATGTTTTCTCTCTTGCTCGCTGACGTTCGCATATGAATGTAAGATTTCAAAACAAATTGCATCGCTGAATATCTCTTTCTTAACAGCGATACTTTGAAATTTCTTAAACTAACACTGATATATCTATTCAGTACTTCATGTTTTTCAAAATAGTCTCTGAGCTTTCAAAACCTCAGAGACATCCTAAAATATGAAAGGACGTTTGTGACATCATCACAACGGATAAACCCTGGCACGTTATTTTTTTTACACACGTTTTCACGTTTCGTTTACCTTCCAATCAAATGCAAACACGTGTCCGTGTCATGATGAAAAACTTTCCCGCTCGAGTTTTTCTCTCTCTAAAATCTCTCTATATAAACTATTTCAGGTTTATATTTTTTTTTCTTTACGCGAACTTCTTCTCCAAGCAAGAAAAGATTTACTGTTGCTTAATCCCAGAAATCTGTTCATCTCCTTCTTCGATTACCAGGTTAATATTCTTATTATTTACATGCATAACTTGTTTCTGATCTTCTTATTGCTTTTAACAGATCAAACAAAAGAAACCTTTTATAAAATGAAATCATTTCTTTCATAGTTTTATGAACACAACCTTTTCATGGTTGTTCTTCAAGTTTTAATTCAAAATCTTAAACTTGTTGTTCACTCGTTTTTCCAGAATCCTTATCTAAAGGAAAATGGAAAACAAGACTTTTACTGGGTTTGTTTTTCTTTTTCAAAACAAGAAAACCCTAATCTTCATTAAGACATTTCTGTCTGAATGAAATGGACAAAAATCGGAAAACATCTTATTGGAAAATCTTTCACATTAATACTATTCTTTATATATGTTCATGGTTGTTATAACACAAATGGCATCTTCTACTCCTGCTCCTACCGCTGAGAAATCCACGGTTGCAAAGAAATTGACTCTTGTCAAAGCTCCTCAGGTCAAGTTCAAGCTTGAGGAAATCGATTTTTCAAAATCGAACAACCTTCATGCGCTTTTCGAGTTTCCTCCTCGAAAGCAAGTCACACATCTGGATGATGCTGTGAACTACCTCAAAACATGTTGCTTATCCACAGCCCTGACCATTACACCCCCTGCTCATCAATTCCTACTATCTCAGTTCTGGTATACTGCCAGAAGAGCTCAGGTACCCCATGCCAAAGACTCAACGAAGATCGTTGACTCTATTCTGTGTGACACAAAATTTGGCACCACCAAAATCAACCCTGCCATAATAGGAAAACACTGAGCCTTCCTACCTCAACCAAAGAAAACCGCTTTGTCTCTCTCCCAAACCACAAAAACCATACTGATAGGGAAGCCATCATTGCATTCTTCGATGCAATGGGTTACGCATGGGACACTGGAAGGGACAAGAAGCCTGAGAAGAAACTGACAATAATCAAGAAGTCCAAAATGCCCAGCGAGATGAACTTCATCTTCGCACATCTGATAAGCTGCATGACAGCGAAGAGTGGCTCCTCTGATCAAGCTTCTCAACCTCAGCAAGCAATGGGCTATGCATTGCTGAAAGGTCTAAATGTTGACTGGGCCTCAATCATCTACGACGACCTTGCGTTCAGAGTGGATATGGCGGAAAGATATGCATGGGTTCCTTATCCCAGATTCATCAGCATCGTCTTTCAACTTGGACTTGGCGAAAGGTACCCAACAGAGGGTGATATGAGACTCTCTCAGGTTGGCCCTATGGTACTCGACTTCAAGTTGCTGGAAAACGAGGTACGTCTTTCTACTCTCTTATCTCTTCTCAATCCTCCTTCTTCTACTTCTGCAGCTCATTCAGTGGAAATCCCCACCGCTGATACCCACGCTGCACCCTCCAGTCCTTCTCGAAAAAGGAAACAATCTACTTCCCAACTTGGTTCCCAAAGAATCAAGAAAACCAAGGAGCAACCCCCCGAGCATTTACACGCAGAAGACTCCACAGCTCATCTTGAAGAGCTGATGGCAAGTTCAGTGGTACGCTCTGCCACGGCTGATCAAACCACCCCTTCCATCCCAGCTTCAGCGTCTCTAAACGCTGAAGTTTTAAACTTGGAAATGAACCCACCTCCTTCAGCCTCTCTACAGACTGAAGTGATTGACAGCGGATCCAACGCTGAACCCCGCACCCAACCATCATTCTCATCCCTCATTCCTCCTACTCAATCTTTGGTCTCTGCACCAATTTTCCCAACTTTCTTAGGGACACCCTTCATCGTACATGACTCAGGTGCAGACACTCTAAATATGATGATGGATGCATACTTAGGATCTGCAGGCACCTCCATGCGCCAAGGTACTCTTAAAGGCGACATGGAATTTCATTCAGGACATAAAGGGTTCGACAACTTCGCCAACCCGCCTGCAGGTATAAACACAATCCAAAACACTCCTCTCTCTCTCTACCCCAAACTTCTGAGCTTTCCTCTGTTCATAAGTTAATAACTGTTTTAGGTCCTAATTTGGGGGATATCAATACCTCCCTGAAGGCCCTGGAAACAAAGGTGGAAAATTACAATACCATTCTCTCTACAAACTCTTCAGCGGTTACAGACGCTGGAGAGAAACTCAAAAAGCTGACCGAGATCGTCGATCCAAAAGCCTCCAAAACTGATCTGGAGAAGGTGGATGGTAGCATCGCTCAATTTGCTACCACCCTCGCTGACAATTCAACCGCCACCACCTCTCTTTCAACAAACTTCACCTCTCTGTCCAATGAAGTCACATCATTGAAGACAGAGGTTGGTTCTCTTAAGAGTGAAGTTTCCACGATCAAGGCTAACGTCTCCGCCGTCAAAGATATTGTTCAGAAAGTGCTCGATCGCCTGAACGTCCCAACTTCTAATTTTTCTCAGTTCGATCGCGAAGCTCTTGAAAAGATCAATCCTGCTATAACTGTCCTGGAAGTCAGATTAGCAAAGATTGAGAACTGTATTGGGATCTCAGGCCTAAAAGACAGGGACCAAATACACACTACCAATGCTGAACAATATGTTACCTCCCCCAACCATGATGTAGAAGAGGGGGAGAAGACTAAAGAAGACCTTCCCCATAATGCTGAGGGGGAGGGTATTGAAACTGTTGCTGCTGGTACTTCTACTTCACGACCTCAGGGAGTTGAAAACCCTGAGGAAACCGAGAAACCATCCTCTGTATCTGAGGGGGAGCAACTCGATGAGCAACATAAGGAAGCTGCTGCTGACGTGACCGAACCTTATGCTGAAGAGGTCGAGTCTGAAGAAGAAACTGAAGATGATGAACCTGTCGACATCTCTGATGAAGAACCATCATCATCCCCCAAAGATGATGATGATGACGATGATGATGACGACTTCTTCTTCTACGTCCAGCCTGTTGCAAAAGCCCCAGCTCAAAAAGGGGTCGAGATAAAAGAACCTTCATGGGAGCGGACCAAGACAAAGCCTGCAGCGTCTGAAGCTGACAAAGGCAAAAACAAAGGCCTCGCTGAAGAAGACAATCTGACGATCTTGCTTTAAAAGCCAGTTTGTCAGGTACACTACCTTCTATTCCCTTACACTGCATCCCTCCTCTATCCCTTCTCAATCTCAATCCTTCTATCCTTAAAACCTTATACACTTAACCACATTCTTTTCTCTATCTCTTTCTTCCCAACTTTTCTTACTTAAACAATCGTTGTGTTTCAGCTAGTCCTCTCCCCTGTTTTAGGATCCCGCTGAAGCTCCTTCGACTATACCAGGAATAATCCCAGCCACAAGAGCTGAAGAAATAATCCCAGTCTTGGATTTAACCACTGAGACTGATGAACCTGAAGAACAACTGCTCTCTCACAAAATAGACCTTCCTTGGCTCCTCAAAAGCTAAGTGAAGAGGATCAAGAAAAGAGAGATGCAATGATCAAACAGCTTGAAGATCAGCGAATCATTCATCCTAGTGACAAAATCCCTACTCCCACAAAGTTCAGGATATCAAGGAAAGAATACGAGGATCATCTAAGAGCTGAAAGATTACTCGCCGAAAAGAAGAAAGCTGAAGAAAAAGATAAGGCTCTCGCCATCCAGCTTGTCTAAAAATTGGTGAAAGACCCCGCGTTGAAAAGAACTCCCATTGATGTCCAACGTCAGCTATGGGATGATGCCCAAATGATCGTTGAAGAAAAGACTAAAGTATCTGATTCGACTTTGGAATGGTGTAAAGAAATGCTGAACTATCGATCTCGACCATCCAAAATCATCGAGGTAAATATCAGAGGAAGACTGTTTGTAGACGTTCCTGTTGTGGAAGTTGGTGTATTCAGAGAAGACAAAACCAAGCAAACCTTCTATGCTGCTACTTTAGAAAAATTTGGTTTCTTTGAATGGTTGGAAGTGAAATTAGCCATTCAGCGATCGCGCTCAAAGTTCAAGAGCCATGTGGAGAAAAATTTAAATACTCAGATCGACTTGGCCTCTTCTGCAGTGGATATTCCTCCTTCCACTCTTCTTCCTCCTCAACAAAGAAGAGTCTCCGCTAAGGAAAACAAAGCCTCAGACTCAGGTCCTTCTATACGGAATGAAACAGGTATTGGTTTCTCTCGTGCTGAAGTTCTTGGTCCGGTTGCGGACCTCTCAGCGCTTGACACCTCCCTACCACCTGGTGAAACTTTCATCCCTGGCAAAGTCGTAAGTGATCCCTATGGTATATTCTTTCTAGACTACCAAGGAAATCAACACTTTCAACGCATCTCTGAGCTTCCAATCACTCCCATTGAACAGCTCAGAGATCTCATATACTGGTGTGAAGTCAGACGCGACATTCAGACACGTCACCTTAAGCCCCTGATCTTTGAAGAAGCAAAGAACAAAAAGGATCAAGGTGTCACTGTCCCTGACTGGATGATTCCCACATCAAAGACCCTCGATTAACTTCTCATCAAGGAAGAACCTTTTGACGGATCGGATCGCCTTGTAATTATTTCTATCCTTATCTGTCTACATCTTCTATACTTGTAATTTTATTTGTCAACCAAAGTTCTACGCTGAAGTCGAAGATCAAGCTCAAGAACCAGCGACAAGTCTACTCATGAACTGATGCGGATATCAGCGAAGCAAGACCTGTCCATTCAACGTGAAGTATCAAGTAGAAGACTTCAGCAATCGCTGAACTTTATCATTCGCTGATAAAGATCTGACCCAACGAAAGCTGATCATGAAGTCTCCCTGCAGGTTACTATTGTCTTACCTCCCTTGCATGTCTCCGTACGAACTGTCAGAACGGACATCCCTTTTGTCTGTAATCGTACAACAACTCTGATTCTACATTGTGCACCATGCGGCTACTAAGGTTGTCTACAAAGGTCAATGACATACAACCACTCAGCTGCTGCCACGTGTAAAGCCATTCTGTCATGCATTAAATGCATGCAGTATATAAGAAGAACCTTACTTCAGTTTTGAAGTGTGCTCGGACCATCTTCTTATTTCTCTCTTATTGTTAAGTTATTATTCGTAATTTCTTTAACTCTTTCTAGTGCAAGAAACTTAGTGTTTCTCAAGACTTGTTTAGATTAGGTTTATCCTTAATCTTGTTCCGCAACAAGTTGTAAATTGTCTTGATTTATCATTAAACAATTTAGAAAAGTAAAAACGTGTGTTTGTATTCAACCCCCCTCCTTCTACAAACTTGTATAGCCCTTCGGGACCAACAAGTGCAAGAGGAAGTTTATGTCCAGCAACCACCTGGTTTTGAATGTCCCGAGTTTCCAGACCACGTTTACAAGTTAGACAAAGCTCTGTACGGCCTTAAGCAAGCTACCAGAGCCTGGTATGAAACTCTGTCAAATTTTCTGTTGACTAATCACTTCGAGAAAGGTACTGTCGATACAACTTTATTCTTCAGAAGGTACAAAAATGATATACTTCTGGTGCAAATATATGTTGATGACATTATTTTTGGGTCTACACGGCAAGAGTACTGTGATAGGTTTGAGGATTTGATGAAAAGTGAATTCAAAATGAGCATGATGGGAGAACTTTCGTTCTTCCTTGGTTTACAAGTAAAACAATCCATCAGAGGGACTTTTATAAGTCAGTCCAAATACATCTCTGATATTTTGAAAAAATACAAGCTCAACAATTCAAATCCAAAGAAAACTCCTATTGCCACTGGAGTTAAACTTGACTCTGACCTTAATGGTGAACCTACAGATGTCAAGAACTACAGAGGCATGATAGGATCACTTATGTACTTAACTGCTAGTAGACCTGATATAATGTTTGCAACCAATCTCTGTGCCAGATTTCAAGCAACCCCTAAAGAATCTCATTTGCCTGCTGTCAAGCGCATATTTAAATATCCGAAAGGGACTCAATTTTTAGGTCTCTGGTATCCTCTTAATTCTGGTTTCGAGCTTGTAGCATATACAGACTCAGATTATGGAGGATGCAAGAATGACAGAAAGAGTACTCCTAGTTGTTGCTCTCAAGTGATATGGATGAAAACCCAGCTCAAAGACTATGGCCTGGAGTATGGCAAAATCCCAATTCTGTGTGACTCCAAGAGTGCCATAGCAATTACAGCTAATCCAGTTCAGCACTCCAAGACAAAGCACATCGACATAAGGTACCACTTCATAAAAGACCATGTTGAAAAAGGGACGATTGAAATGTACTTTGTTTCAACCGACTTCCAACTTGCTGACTTATTTACAAAAGCCCTTGATGAAAGGAGATTTAACTTCTTAATCAGCAAATTGGGTATGCTGAACATGTCCTCCTAACTCTGTTTAAAACTCAACAGAGCCTCTGACGATCATACCAGAGCTCTATCAAATAAGTTGGGAAGGATAGTTCAAACAGAGCTTCTGATATTCACCAGAACTCTGTCGTGTATACTTTTTCAACAAGCTTTCAGTGAATCTGTTTGTATACACTTTTCAAAATTTCTTGTTTGTAAATATTTTTTTCTTTTGAATAAAGTTTTTTTTTATCTTTCAAAAGGCTGAAAAGAAAAATCTTTCAATTAAGCTCACTGTTTGAGGGGGAGCTTATAAAGGAAAAATGTGCATGGTTTTAGGGGGGAGCAAGTCAAAATCAGATTTCCAAATCCAAAATGACTGCTTTTTTGATATGAAAAATCTTTTTAGAAAGAGGGAAAACTTGTTCTGATGAAAACCTTTGATAATGTCAAGACCTTACTAGAACTCTGATATTTCACCAGAGCCTCTGTTGTTTCTCACCAGACCTCTGTGAAATTTCTAAATTAGTTATGTTCTTGGTTCTTTGACTACTTTCACATCAGATCTGAATTTTTGAATGATTTTTGGGTAAAGGTGAAACATCATGGGATAATTGAACGAAATGGAAAAGGTTACTCGATAGATGCAAAACTGCAAAGCTCCACCAGAGCTCTGTCAGTTTTTCTTCCACGTCATCAGAATCATGTCATCAGAGATGCGGGTCATTCTTTAAGCATCAACCACTTGTCACCCACACATCTCTAACCGTGACGGTTTGCTAGCCCAAAAGTTGTCAGAACCAAATCTTACGTGGCATTCTCTGATTGAAAGACAAACCACTAGTTGTTTCCACGTTCTACTGTAGAGGTCGTTCCACTATCTGAAACTCGAGTGCCTACAGTACCTACGACGTTAATCCAGCCACATGTTTAGCGTATAAATATCCACCCTCAGGACCCATTTCATGTTTACGATTACGAATCATTCAAAACCCTTCATCTTTCCCTCTCAAAGTTTAAAATCTTTGTGTTCTTCAAGAAAACCTAAGTTGTAACTATGGCAGAAGCTCAAAACCCACAACATTCTGCAAAATCAAGCAGAATAGGCCCCGTTGATGAAATTGTTATCCTACCATACGAGTTCGCAGATAATAACTACCGGTTTGACGCAAACTCAGTCCTCTATTTACCCACATACCACATTTGTGTTGAGTTTTTCAGAAACTCATAAATTTTCAGAGCCGTAACCGAGTTCGACAACAACATTCCCGAGCTCTACGTACAACAATGGTGGACTATGTGCCAGTTCATCGAAGAACAAGATGGGATCGTTGGCAATGTCGATTCTAGAAATGGAGGCGCAGGTACAATCCGCATTCGCGCAAGCACTTTCAGGAGGATTTTCCGGATGAGGACGAGAAGACAGCTTAGAATAAAAGCTTACGAGAAACCCCTAAAAGTAGCGGTTCTTCTTGATTTTGTGAAGTTCTTAGGCTACAACAAAGACCTGAACAAAATAGGCGAATTCAGGAGACAAAATCTACCCACAGGGTGGAACTTCATGTTCTCCACCCTGAACAGAACCCTTACCTGCAAATTTGGTAGTCAAGATCAAACCAGCACAGAAATCCTACAAATAATGTATGGCCTGTTCTTCAACAAAAATTTTGATTATGCCAACATACTGTACAAAGACCTGCTTGTTGCTGTTAACACAAAAACCTCAACCATCGCAAGAGGAGGAGTTGTTGGAACCCACAGGTTTCTGAAGTTCATCAAATTCCCACGTTTCATAAGTCTGGTAATCAGAAGAGCCTTCCAACGCTTGGAACTAATCCAACAGGGAAATCCTACACAAGTTTGGGTTATGTCCAGGTTTCTTCCCACAACCTTTGGTGAATACCCTTTCATCAGAAGAGTTCCAGGTACAATGCTTGCTCTTATTCATCCTGAACATATCTCTATCCAAAACTATCAGAGTGCTGCTCAACCTCAAGAACATGAGGTGAGAACCCCAGCATATTTAGGATCTGAGCCTTCACTTGAGAGTTTGAGTAAGGAAATTTCTAATAACTAATAATTTATAAACATTTTATAATCATCCAAGTTTTTGATCAGTTTTAACAATGTATTTAGGACCTATTTGAAAGTTGGTGTCCTAGAAAATTGTAAATCTCAAAGATTTTGTGCAGCAGAAGTCTTTTGAAAGATTTGAGTGATCTACAGAGGTTCTTTGGATGAAAGTACTCTGTAGCTTAAGACTTCTGTAGCATTGTGCGTGTAATTTGTTTCCGAGATGACATTCCAAAAGATCGATAGAGGTTAAATTTGCGATCATAGAGCATATTCCTGGCAGAGCTTCTGTTGAGCCCAGTAGAAGCTCTATGACCTCAAATTTCTCATATCTCAAATTTTATGAAACTTTTTGATCTTTTGATTCTTGAAATGTTATCCACAGTATATTTAGGACATATTTGACACTTTTTGTCCTAGAAAACTGTTTTCAAAAACCTAAAAGTACGAGATATCAACCTTTTGTTCTTTTAGTTCGGTGAGTGTGATTTCCTCTGTCGCATTCTTAGCTCCCCCTTGACTTATAAATCTCTGTAGATTCAGCAAGGTCTCCTTTTTCGCTCCCCCTTGATCTAACAACTTCTGTAGATCAAGTGTCTTCTTCTGCTCCCCCTTGACCTATGCTTGGTTCAGAATAAGATAAGTTGTGCACAGGACATAGGTCAAGATCATCAGAGGTTTTGTAGAGGTTGTCAGAGGTTCTGAGCAGACCTTACAGAAGTTCTGTGATATCAAGAACTATTATAGATTTAAGAATTTACATACAGAAAATAATAAAAAGATAAAAATATTTACATAATATACAGTATCTATGTTATACTTACAGAGGTTTTGGGTACCCATAAACGTATGGGTCCTATTGTATGAAACGCCTTTATGCATTTGTCATACATACCAGAAATGAAAGGCTTTTTGTCTTTTTGAGCATTTTGAACAGGTATAGGGCCTTTTACTATCCAAACCTTTTTCAACTTTTTAAAAGTTTGATTAACTAATTTTTCCAACCTATGATCATGCAAAAATTTCGATGTTGAGGTCTGAAGTTTTGAAAACATATTAGGCTTAAAAGATCCTTCACGATTGAATTTCCTGATCTGTTTAGCAAAAATATTCTTTTTCCTTAAATTTTCCTCAAGCATCTTTTGGAGATTAGATTTGCATCTTTTCTCCAACATGATTTCAGTTGATAAATTAGAGAGTCCTTTTGTTAGTTTGAATATTTCTGTTTTAAAAATCCTTCTCTCTTTTTCAAAGTCATCTTTTTGACTTAAATCTTGAAATCTTTGAACCTTCAACTGTTCAGATTATTTCCTTTCTTTTTCAAGGATATTCTGCAATTCTGAGATTTTATAAGTAAGCTTCATCGACTTTGTTTCAAGAACAGTTTTCTTCTCTTCATAATTTCCTCTTTCATTGACCACAATCTTTTCAAAATTGAAAATTAGTTTAGAGAAGTTTAAACATTTTAGTTCAAGTCTTTTCTTTTCTTCATCTGACAAAGATAAGTTCCTTTTTAGTTCAAGATTTTCACAGTTTAAGTTTTTAACAGATTTTTCAAGTTCAGCAATTTTATCAGAAATAATAAAAATGCTTTTGTTCTTTTCATCTAGCTCTTTTTCAAGAGAAGGAATTATTTCGCGAAAATTTGTGCTGGGTTTTGAATAAAAAATTGAGTCAGCATCACCATAAAATTTCAATCTAGATATTTTAAATGAAGTTTTTAACGAAAGAAACAGTTTTTATGATGTTACCAGATCAAATGAATCGAAGATGACAGTAAAACAGAAACTGTTTGAAGGAATGAAGAACATGTTAAAAACAGACAATTTCTATCAAAAATCTTTGTAAAAACGAGGATCACTTGATATTAAAAATCAAACTTTGCTCTGATACCAATTGTTGGTTCCCGATTTGTTTAAACAAGATTATCAGATCTATTAGTTCAAGTTTAAGTATGATGCGGAAGCGTATTTGAAGAACTAACAGATATGTTTGATAGATTTAGAACACACACTATCAAATAAACATTGATGAGAATAGATTTATAGCACAAAGACCCCCTGTATTTAATATATCAAGAACACTTAGTACAGATTTGACACTAATTGAGTGTAAGTGTTTTGTGTTGTGTGTTAAGTGATTGTGTAAACTTGTAAAGTGTAAAAACCGGTGATTCTTAGGAAGAACTCAACATGAGTCTTCCTTTTATACTACTACAAAAGATCTATTCTAGACAAGAGACTGTTGCTACAGGAAAGAAGAGATGGTATGAACAGTTGGAAAACTGCATGCATTAAATGTCGCAGACGTCTATGTTGTACTAAGCCCTATTGAGTCCACTCAGAGTTTGACACGTGTTGAAGTTGGATAGGGATGCTACCATACAATTTGATGAATAGACCCTGGAACAGTAGCAAGATATTTCTTTAACAGTGGTAAGATATTATAAGTATCTTGAGTCTTCAGTGAGGACAACAGAGGCTCTGTAAAGTGTTGCAGAGGTTCTGCGGTCTGGTCCTTTGTAGAGTAGTCCACTGGGTTCCTTGTCTTCTGAAGTTGTCTGCAGAGGCTCTGTTATTGGTGACAGAGATTCTGAGGTCTTGATCTTCTGTAGCGTTCTTCTGTAGTTTCTTCGGTCTTTGATCACTCTTGATCAAACTTCCTTTGCTTCTTCTTAGATGCCCGACAGAGCTTCTGTTGCACTCAGCAGAGCTTCTGTGGAAGTTCTTCTGTACTTGGCCATTTTTCAATACTTCTAATGTTTCAGAATATTGGAGCTAACAGCTTAGTTGATTTTTCTTCAAAAGATTTTCGTTCAGCTTCAAACTCATATCTTTCTTTCTCAGGTTTCTCTTTTTCTAAGAATAAAACTTTTTCAAAATCAGAAACTTGTTTTGAAAGTTTGATATTAATAGTCTCACAAGAGAAATTTTTTCTTTTAAAATCATTTCTTTCAGAGTCTAGAGATTTTCTTTCCAAACAAATCGTTTCTTTTAGCTTGACATTTTCTCTTTCAAAGGACTTTGCCGTCTCTTGAAGCTTCTTGATTTCATCGTGAAGAATTGAGTTGTCTCTCTTTGCTTCAAGATCTGCAATATGAGATTCAAGATCAGTAATCCTTTTTGAAAGTTTAATATTGTGTTATTCTAAAAGAAACTTTTCATTTGAGGAAGACATTTCTGAAATATGTTTCTTCAGATCAACATTTTCATCTTCCAATGCTTTCATGTTCCCTTGAAGTTTTTTCATAACATCCGGAAGAGTTGTGTCTTCTTCTTTTGCTTCTTTTCTTTGTATGATTTTAAGATCTGCAATCTGTCTTTCTAAATCTTTTATCACCATGTATTGATGATAAAATATCTTATCATCGGATATAGACATTTTTGGATCCCTAAAAAAATATCAAACAAAAGAATTAGATGTAATATATCAAAATAATAACAAAAATATACCTAATAGAGTAATCGTCAAGAGAAACTTCGCTTAGAAGTTAAATTATGTGCACACTCGTAAAAATCAGAAAAATACAATTAAGGTCAGAAAAATTTTCAAAAATAAAGTCTGAAAAACAAATTATAATTTTGTCTTTCAAAAATTAAATTTGAAAAATTTACGCGGAATTGTTGAACTTTAATCAGCAAACCTGCAAAATACAAGAAAAAATTATCAGTTACGAGTTTTGCGGAGTTGCTGTGGATGATGAGAGTTTGGGAAAGGTTGATTGGATGACTGGAGAGATGACAGAGAGAACGACAGAAGAAGATTTGAATTAGAATGCATTTTCTCTTACTGTGACAGAGCCAAACAACAGAGCGCTGGAGACCACCGGACCTAGTGCCAAGGTATGTTCTTCTGAATCTAAGTCCGACTCTGAGTTGGAAATGCATGTTTCTTTACTAACAGAGGAGTTTCAACTCTTAAAACAAAAGCTTTCTGAAGAAAAAGAGTTAAGAAAGCTAGCTCAAAAGGATCTGTCCTTTTACAAGAGAGAGAAAACTCTCTTGGAACAAGAGAAGGAAGAAATCTATAAAGAGAAATCTGAGCTAGAGATCTTACAGAAACAGAAGGAAAACACTTTTTCAGAAAAAGTTAAAGAATATGAGGAAGTTTTTAAACAAAAGTCTGAAGAGGTTAAAAAGTCTGAAACATAAAGACTTAACTCTGTTGCTTTAAAAGATTATTTTCAAAGAGAAAGGGAAGTTTTGCATCAATCCCTACAAAGAAAAGAGATTATAATCAAGAAGTACCAGGATGCACAAGATGTGCACATTAAGATAAACTCACAGATGGATACGCAAGGTCTCGGTTTCTCTGACCTTGCTCCCTATAATGAAAAGAAGAAGACATCTCTGTCCTCTGCTTTTTGTGTTGGGAAAATCCAAGAGGATGTGATCTCTGGTACTGCTGCTTTCAAAAGAATCAAAACCTCAGATGTTTTCAAAAGGACCAGAAGACTTGATTTCAGGAACATTAGCTATGAATCCTTGGATCATGAAAAGGCTACAAAACCATCTGAAAAGTTTATTCTTGATCAAGGAAGAGCTAGAATCATACTTCCTGATTCTGCCAAAAGTCTGGATTCAAAAGATATTTTTAATTTCAACTCTTTTAAGGGACAGAAGTCTGTTACTTATGTGGATGAGTCCTCTGTTGATAAAACACTGAGCAAGCTCAACCCTGAAGCCCCAGTCTTCTCTCCCAACTCTGAAACAATTCGAACGTCTTTTGAAGAAGATCTAATGAAAGTTCTTGAGGAAAATGCTGTTTCTGATGCATTAAAACCCAAGTTGAGAAAGTTTAAGTCTGCTAAAGCTAATATCTATGTGATACCTCAAGTGTCTAACACCTCCACCAGAGCCACCGGAGACTTTCTAGCCTCTAAAAGTGACTCTGATTCTGAGGTAGATGAACAGATTTTTTGTGGTCGAAAGAAAGTTTTGCATAAACCTAAGCAGATGTCGGTGGGATCTATAGATTTGAAAAAGGATGTCTCATTCTTTAAGAAACAATCTAGATTCATACCAGTAACTGAGTTTGATAACAAAGGCTTCAAGATTCTTGCTTCTAATGTAGTAGAAGTAGAGAAAATAGAGAAAGCTAAAAGTATTCCAGTGAACAACACCTCTGTTCCCTTAGCTTTTAAACCAATCAGATTTACACCAGAGCAGAAGGGCATGTGGATAGTCAATGACAGACCTATTCCTGCCTCTGTTGTAAATCAAAGAAGAAATTTGTTTTGGCAAAGTGAATTTGTTTCAAAGAAAAACAACAATATCAAAAAGCCAAATCAGGATAGTATGTATGGTCCTAAAGTTTGTCAATCCCAAGCACCATTCAAACAACAGTTTCTGAATAAAAACAACAATGTGCATCAATTATCTTCATGTTCTATCAACTGTAACTGTATTCAACTGTTGTTAAAGCTGCAAAATCATATGAATGGTCCCCACTGTGCTCTGAATCAGTCAGCTCAAAGGAAAAATCCCAAGACTGTTCATTATACACAGAGAATGACCTCTGGCACACAATCACAGAATGGAAAGACAGTAGGAAAGTCTGTTAACACCCCAAAGCCTAAGAAGAAAGGACCCATTATGCAATGTGTACCTAAAAATAACTAATCTGTCTTGCAGAAGCCTCATGTGCAGATCTGGTACCAAGATTTAGGATGTTCTAGGCACATGACAGGCAATAAGGAGCTGCTGACTTCATTCAAGAACAAGAAGGGAAGTGCAGTAACCTTTGGAGGAGATAATGGAGGACAGATTAGAGGCTACGGTACTTTAGTTAATGGTGGTGTTTCAGTTTTTGAGGTTGCTTATGTCGAGGGATTAAATCATAATCTGCTCAGTATAAGTCAACTTTGTGGTCATGGGTTCGATGTCAATTTTAGGAAGAAGTATTGTTCCTTGTTGCTTTTCGAGTCTGGTCAAGAACTTTTAAGAGCCGACAGAAAAGGCAATCTGTACAAAATGAATTTTAATCCAAACCAAAACTCTACAACAGAAAAACTCTGATTAGTGTCTTTGAAAAATGAAGATGCCTGGCTCTGGCATAAAAGATTTGTCCACTTAAACTTCCAAAATCTTGACAAACTCGTGAAATTGAACTTAGTGAAAGGTCTACCTTCGCTTAAATTTGACAAAGACCATCTCTGTTCTGCCTGTGAATTGGGTAAGATGAAAAGATCTTCACACAGAACTAAGAGTGATCACAATTGCCCCAGACCTTTGCATATGCTTCATGTGGATCTTTGTGGTCCAATCTTTGTGCATAGTCTGTCGGGTAAGAAGTATATTCTTGTGCTAATTGATGAATTTTCTAGATATACTTGGATTGAGTTCATCAGCGTAAAATCTGATGTCCCAGAAATTCTGATAAGTTTGTTGAGAAGGATACAGGTTCTGTTAGGACTAAAAGTTCAAAAGTTGAGAAGTGATAATAGGACAGAGTTTAAGAATGCCAGAATAGATGCCTATCTTTCAGAAGAAGGAATTTCCCAGAACTTCTCATCTGCCAGAACTCCACAACAAAATGGTGCAGTGGAAAGAAAGAACATAACTCTAGTAGAAGCCGCCAGAACTATGTTGGCCGGTTCTATCCTTCCCATCAACTTCTGGGCAGAGGCAGTCTCAACAACATGTTTTACCCAAAACAGAGCTGTAATAGTGAAAAGATTTAAGAAGACTCCCTTTGAACTCATCAACAATAGAAGGCCAAATGTGAAATATTTTCATGTCTTTGGTTGCAAGTGTTACATCTTGAATGACAGAGAACAACTGGGCAAGTTCGACAAGAAGGCAGACGAAGGAATCTTTATTGGTTATTCCTTAACCTCTAAAGCCTACAGAGTCTACAATACCAGAACCCGTGTCATTCAAGAAAGAGTTAATGTGTCCTTTGATGAAAGTATATCAAGTTCCTCTGATCGAAAATCCCCAGAGGGGACACAGACAGAACAGAAGAAGCCAAGTTCCTCAAAGACAAGTGAAGAAGATATAAATCTCGTGTTCGATGATCTCTTCGATGATGATGATTCCTCTGTTGACATCTCTAGAGGCAATCAAGCTCAGAATTTAACAGAATAGAATCTGACAGGTACAACTCTTACTGGTCCCTCCAATACTTCACCATCCACTTCTCTGTCTACAGGTGTCATACAGAGAAATGAGGAACCACAGCAAAATGTAAGAGAGCCTGAGCATGAGCCATCATCACCCCTGTTAACCAATATTGGGAGAGATTCTCTATTCGAAAGTTCACCTTCGCAGAGCCCTGTCGGCACTTCACAGAGCAATGAGGCCACACTCCAAAGTCATGTGCCACAGAGCCCTGGTCCCAATCCACAGATCTCTGATGTTTAAGAACGTCTTTTCCCATCAGAAGCACAGACTCCACCTCTTGTTCATGCTCCCATGACAAGATGGACAAAGGATCACCCCCATCATCTAATCATTGGTGCTGCTGAAGATGGTGTGAAGACAAGATCGGTCACAATCAATGAAGCTTTCTTTGTCAACTTTCTAAGTATGATTGAGCCGAAGAAGATTTCTGAAGCCCTGGAAGACCCAAACTAGATAGAAGCAATGCAAGAAGAGCTTCTGGAGTTTGAAATAAACAAAGTTTGGTCCTTGGTTCCACTTCCTCAAAATAAAACTGCCATTGGAACCAAGTGGGTGTTTAGAAATAAAAAGGATGAAGATGGGATTATCATCAGAAACAAAGACCGTCTGGTTGCTAAGGGACATTGTTAAGAAGAAGGTATCATTATGACAAAACCTTTGCTCTTGTGGCTAGGCTAGAAGTAATAAGAATCTTCTTAGCCTACGCTGCTCATAAGGGTTTCAAGGTCTACCAGATGGATGTGAAATCGGCCTTTCTGAATGGCAAACTTGTTGATCCAAACCCTCACTAATTTGATAATGACCCTCTCTTAAACACTTAGTGAAAATTGTAAGTAAACAATATGTATTAGAGTTTCACTATCGCTGATAAGTACTAAGACTTTACAGTACCGCTGATAGGAACTCTCACTCTTTAGATTAGATATTCAGCGAACACTATTCATCATCTTATAGCTCTGAGCTTGTTCAGTCTATGAGATGATCGCTGATAAGTTAGTTGTTTACTTATGATCCCTGAATACAAGTTTCATGTCAACCAAAGTTCTACGCTGAAGTCGAAGATCAAGCTCAAGAACCATCGACAAGTCTACTCATGAACTGATGCGGATATCAACGAAGCAAGACCTGTCCATTCAACGTGAAGTATCAAGTAGAAGACTTCAGCAATCGCTGAAATTTATCATCCGCTGATAAAGATCTGACTCAACGAAAGCTGATCATGAAGTCTCCCTGCAGGTTACTATTGTCTTACCTCCCTTGCACGTCTCCGTACAAACTGTCAGAACGGACATCCCTTTCTGTCTGTAATCGTACAACAACTTTGATTCTACACTGTGCACCATGCGGCTACTAAGGTTGTCTACAAAGGTCAATGACATGCAACCACTCAGCTGCTGCCACGTGTAAAGACATACTGCCATGCATTAAATGCATGCAGTATATAAGAAGAACCGTACTTCAGTTTTGAAGTATGCTGGGACCAACTTCTTATTTCTCTCTTATTGTTAAGTTATTATTCGTAATTTCTTTAACTCTTTCTAGTGCAAGAAACTTAGTGTTTCTCAAGACTTGTTTAGATTAGGTTTATCCTTAATCTTGTTCGGCAACAAGTTGTAAATTGTCTTGATTTATCAATAAACAATTTAGAAAAGTAAAAACGTGTGTTTGTATTCAACCCCCCCCCCCCCCCCTCTACAAACTTGTATAGACCTTTGGGACCAACAAGTGGTATAAGAGCAGATTTGTTTAATCAAATAAACAAGATCTGATCTATACTAAGATTTCTCTTCCTAGCTATTTCTTAAAATGGCTACCAACACAAATACAAACTATATTGACAACGATTCTCTTGGAAAACCCCCTAGATTCTCCAGAGATAATTTTAATCTATGGAAAAATAGGATGGCTCTCTTCTTAGAAGGTGTAGACCCTACTATGCCTTACTATCTTGAAAATGGCCCATATATTCCTATAAGAATTGATGTTGCAGTTCAAGCCACTGAGAATAGACCTGCTATTCCAGAAAGGCTGATTCCCAAGGAAATTCATATGTGGAATGATGAAGATAAGAAGAAAGTGGCTATCGACACCAAAGCCAGATCCATACTCTCCATGGCTCTTCCTGACGAAGTCTACCATTCCGTCATGAACCTGAAAACCTCAAAACCTATGTGGGACACAATCTGTGTTCAGTATGAAGGTACTTCTGAAGTCCAGGACTCTCGAAAGATCAACCTGGTAAGATAGTACGAAAGCTTCATTTGTGGTAAGAATGAAACTCTCTCTGAAGTACACCAACGTTTTAACTACTTAATAATAGATCTGAAAACTGTTGGTAAGGAATATTGTAACTTTGAAGTACTGACAAAGTTCTTAGAATGTTTACCTGAAAGCTGGGACAGTTATTCTATGTGTCTCAAGCTGTCAAAGGATCTAAAATCAATGACCCTTTCTACCTTATATGGCACGATGCTGAATCATGAGCAATCGAGTCATCTTAAGAAGAATCTTGTAAAAGATTCCAAAAGCACACCTGTTGCTTTATACTCAGAGTCACATTCCACTCAGCGATCGACTATCACTGTCACTGAGTTGGAAACTAACTCTGAAAGATCATCAGACTCTGACGTTTCAGATAATGATGAAACTCTGGCATTCCTGGCTAATAAGTTCAGGAGATTTGCTAGAAAGAGTAATTTCAAGAAAAATAAACCTCTTGCTATTACTGGCAAGCCAAGATCATCAACCCCCGTTGATAAGGCTACTGCCACTTGCTATAACTGTGAAAAGTTATGACATTTTGCTAGAAAGTGCAGGTCAAAGAAAGTCTCTAGACCCTCAGCTTTCCCCAAGAAAAACTTTACTCACAGGACTAGAGATGAAAAATACAAAAAGCTGAAAGAAAGGTATTCAAAGCTGAAAACCTTTAAGAAGAAAAGCAAAGGCCTTATGGCTGACTATGATTGGGCTACCTCTGATGAAGAAGAATCATCTGACTCTGAAGATGATGATGAAGCCAATCTATGTCTCATGGCAAAACTTGAAGATGAGGAAGAAAATTCTGACATTCCTTCTACTTCAACCTCTGCTACTAAGGTATCACCTTCCTTCTTTACCTTCCTTCTTTACCTTCCTTATATGAAGCCATGAATGGCAAAACTGTGGTTAAAAATCAAAACCTTGATCTCGCTGAACAACTTAAAAACTGTCACCTTCAAATAGAAAATCTTTCTAAAATTGAAGATGATTTTAAAGATCAAGTTCACTTAAATCAGCTAGTCAAAATCGAGCGCGAAGAAGCTATCGCTGCATTAAAAGCTGAAAAAGCTATTGTTGATGGATGGTATAATTCCTCAACAAAGATCACTGAGATATTTAAGTCTCAGATTCCATTGAGTGATAAACGTGGTCTTGGTTACAAAGATGATACTCTAGAACCAACCACTGACCGTTCCATGCTTAAGTTTGGAATGTTCATATCCTCTATCCCTGACACTTTCTCATCTCAGTGTTCCTCTTCTAAACCACCTATCCCTGAGGAAATCTCTACCTTAACTTCTAAAGGTAAAGAAAAAGTTGTTTATCCAAAACCTACCTCAGTCTTTAAAAACAAAGGTAAAGGAAATGCTTTTAACCAAAATCCTCAGAAGGGTACCTCTGTACCAAAGCTGAACGCTTCTAAAGCTTCAATGATTTATCCCTCTAGTTCAAAGAATAAGATCCCTGGATTTATTCAGCGTGGATCTATTCAACGATCTACTCCTAGAATCAAAGTGGAAATTATTGGTAAGAAATCCGAAGAACTGAATGTTCGTCCCATTTTAAAAGCCAATAGCTTACTTGGTGCTGGTCATTCTAATTCAAAATCAAAAGCTCAGCATGCAAATAGTCCTAGAACTACTTTTAGTTATAGGAAATGTTATCATTGTGGACATACCAATCATATTGCTAGTAAGTGCCTCACAGCCACCTAAGCTGAAAAGATAGTTAAGGTGAAGATCATTGTCCCCAAGGCAAAGAAGACCACTGAGGTTAAGAAATTAACCAAAGTGAAGACTGACAAAGCTGAATCTTCAAATGCTGCGAAGACTGCTGAACCTTCCACCTCCTCTTCTACCCCCACTGACAAGTGTGTACACATGTTTAAGTGGGTAACCAAGAAAAACTAATCTTCCTTTGTAATGCAGGTTAAGAAGGGTTTCTTGTATGAAGAACCTGCTCACCGAGTACAAAGAAGAGAAGGGTCCCTCTGTAACTTTCGGTGGAAATGGAAAAGGACATACCCGAGAAGATAGCTCTCAGCGGTTATTTTGAAGGGCTGAAGCATAATCTTCTAAGCATCAGCCAGCTTTGCGACAAGGATAACAAAGTAATCTTTACTAAGGAATCGTGCTTTGTCGCTGACAAAAAGGAGAAGATAGCTCTCAGCGGTTATCGTTTGGAAAATGTTTATGTAATAAACATGGACTCAATAACCACTGAGAACTCTTGTTTTTTTCTCAAAAGCCTCATCTAATGTCAACTGGCTATGGCATAAGAGGCCCTCTCATCTCAACTTCAAGACACTGAACACTCTTTCTTCAAAAGAGTTAGTCACTGGTCTACCTCAGCACTCATACGCCAAAGAATCCTTATGTTCAGTGTGTGAGAAATGCAAGCAGACCAAATCAAGCTTTAAGTCAAAGCAAGTTTCCTCAGTGTCATCTCCTCTACAACTTCTCCATATGGATTTGTTTGGCCCTGTTAACAAACAATCCATTGCTGGAAAGAAATATACACTGGTCATAGTTGATGAATTCTCTAGATATACATGGGTTATGTTTCTCCGTTCTAAGAGTGATACCCCTGAAGAACTCATCACCTTTGTTCGGAAGATGGAAACCCTGAACAACTTGGCCGTTCGCTCAATAAGGAGTGATCATGGGACTGAATTCAAAAACAGTTCTCTTGATTCCTTCTTTGAGAGTAAGGGTATTTCTCACAACTTTTCTTTAGTGAGAACACCGCAACAAAACAGAGTCGTTGAAAGAAGAAATAGAACTATTATTGAAGTTGCACGTTCAATGCTCAGCGATTCTCACCTGCCTACTCAGTTTTGGGCAGAAGCTGTCAACACTGTTTGTTTTACGCAAAATAGGTCGCTGATAGTCAAAAGATTTAATAAAACAGCCTATGAACTTTTTCATGGGAGAAAGCCTTCAATTAGCTTTCTTCACATCTTTGGATGTCAGTGTTTCATACTGAACAACAGAGATGCCCTTGGAAAGTTTGATCCTAAGGCTGATGATGGAATCTTTCTTGGATACTCCTCAGTCTCCAAAGCCTTCAGAGTCTTCAATCGAAGAAGACAAACTGTTGAAGAAACTATTCACGTCACTTTTGACGAATCTCGTTCAGCGAATTATCAACCTTCTGCTGATACTAAAGAACTGAATCAATGGATGTTTTATCATCTTGGTGATTCAGAAGATATTCCCACTCCTCATTCTCATACCGTTGAAGATGATAGTCCTACTATCATCCCAAACATGCAGAATAGTGAAGCTGAAACATCATGGGTCTCAGCTGTTCCTTTAAACACTATACTTGCTTCTGAACCAAATGTCTCAGACATTCCATCTACTTCTCAACAATCAGTGAATGAGATGACATCTGCACCTACTCCTCTCTTGGCTGATATTCCAGAAGTTGCTGAAGCCTCATCTTCAGCTCCTCCAATACAATTTGAGTCAGCGACTTATGCTCCGGCTCAGCAATGGACTATAAATCACCCAATTGATCAAATCCTTGGTGATCCAAACGCTGGTGTTCAGACTCGACGAAGTGCAGGTAATATTTGTTTATTTGTTAACTTTATTTCTCTGATTGAACCAAAGAAAATAGATGATGCCCTCAAAGATCCAAACTGGGTCAGTGCCATGTAAGAATAGCTGACTGAATTCGAAAGAAACAAAGTTTGGAAACTTGTTCGAAGACCAACTGACAAGAAAGTGATTGGCACTAAATGGGTCTATCGAAACAAGTTGGACGAACATGGAACTATAACCCGCAACAAGGCTCGTCTTGTTGCTCAGGGATACAGACAAGAGGAAGGCTTAAATTACGACGAAACATTTGCTCCAGTAGCAAGACTAGAATATATGCGTTTATTCTTAGCATACGTTGTACACAAAGACTTCAAAGTATATCAAATGGATGTTAAGTCAGCATTTCTCAATGGAAAGCTGAATGAAGAAGTCTATGTGGAACAACCTCCAGGATTATCAGATCCTAAGCGTCCAGGTTATGTTTATAAACTGGATAAGGCACTTTATGGCTTAAAGCAAGCTCCACGTGCATGGTATGACACTTTATCCTCTTATCTCCTAATTTAAATATTTGAGCGAGGTAAAATCGACAAAACTTTATTTTTCAGAATAGTGAAGGGTCATATCATTTTTGTTCAGATATATGTTGATGACATTATATTTGGTTCTACTAACCCTGATCTTTGTACTCGTTTCTCTGAAAGGATGAAAGAAGAGTATAAAATGAGCATGATGGGTGAGCTAACATATTTCCTTGGTCTTCAGATAACACAAAATGAAAAAGGAACTTTCATTAATCAGGGAAAGTATGTTAAAGATATGCTGAAGAAATTCGATTTAACTCAGAGTTCAGCTATGAAAACCCCTATGGCACCACCGCTGACACTAAACAAGGATTCCAATGGAATACCTGTTAATGTCACGCTGTATCGTGGGATGATCGGCTCTCTCTTGTATCTTACAGCTAGCCGACCCGATATTATGTACGCAACCTGTTTGTGTGCACGATATCAAGCTGAACCTAAGGAATCTCATATGATCGCTGTAAAGCGAATCTTTCGTTACCTTAAGGGTACTATGAAGCTAGGTCTTTGGTATCCCAAAGACTCAGGGTTTGATCTAATCGCCTATTCAGATAGTGCTTTTGCAGGTTGCAAATTGGATAGGAAAAGCACCACAGGAGGCTGTCAGCTCCTGGGTGGAAAGCTGGTGAGTTGGACAAGTAAAAAGCAAAACTCAGTGTCCACCTCAACTGCTGAAGCTGAGTATGTAGCCGCTGGAAGCTGTTGTTCTCAGGTCTTGTGGATGAGAAATCAACTACTAGACTATGACCTTCAGCTCTCGAAAATTCCAATCTATTGCGACAGCACAAGTGCCATCACTATAGCCAACAATCCAGTGCTACACTCAAAGACCAAACATATCGAAATCAGGTATCATTTTATCAGAGATCATGTGATGAATGGTGATATAGACCTTCATTTTATCCCAGCTGACTATCAGTTAGCTGATCTGTTCACCAAACCTCTTGATGAGACAAGATTCAACTTTCTCATCAGCGAGCTTGGAATACTGAACTTTGAAGAGTAAAATTTTCAGTGGTTCACATTTTATCAGCGATAGGATAAAACAATTATATAACCCATTCTATCATTCTCTCTCTGAACATAATTGATTCGCTGATACCAAGGTATGTTTTCTCTCTTGCTCGCTGACGTTCGCATATGAATGTAAGATTTCAAAACAAATTGCATCGCTGAATATCTCTTTCTTAACAGCGATACTTTGAAGTTTCTTAAACTAACACTGATATTTCTATTCAGTGCTTCATGTTTTTCAAAATAGTCCCTGAGCTTTCAAAACCTCAGAGACATCCTAAAATATGAAAGGACGTTTGTGACATCATCACAACGGATAAACCCTGGCACGTTATTTTTTTGACACACGTTTGCACGTTTCGTTTACCTTCCAATCAAATACAAACACGTGTCCGTGTCATGATGAAAAACTTTCCCGCTCGAGTTTTTCTCTCTCTAAAATCTCTCTATATAAACTATTTCAGGTTTATATTTTTTTTTCTTTACGCGAACTTCTTCTCCAAGCAAGAAAAGATTTACTGTTGCTTAATCCCAGAAATCTGTTCATCTCCTTCTTCGATTACCAGGTTAATATTCTTATTATTTACCTGCATAACTTGTTTCTGATCTTCTTATTGCTTTTAACAGATCAAACAAAAGAAACCTTTTATAAAATGAAATCATTTCTTTCATGGTTTTATGAACACAACCTTTTCATGGATTTTCTTCAAGTTTTAATTCAAAATCTTAAACTTGTTCTTCACTCGTTTTTCCAGAATCCTTATCTAAAGGAAAATGGAAAACAAGACTTTTACTGGGTTTGTTTTTCTTTTTCAAAACAAGAAAACCCTAATCTTCATTAAGACATTTCTGTCTGAATGAAATGGACAAAAATCGGAAAACATCTTATTGGAAAATCATTCACATTAAGACTATTCTTTATATATGTTCATGGTTGATATAACACAAATGGCATCTTCTACTCCTGCTCCTACCGCTGAGAAATCCACGGCTGCAAAGAAATTGACTCTTGTCAAAGCTCCTCAGGTCAAGTTCAAGCTTGAGGAAATCGATTTTTCAAAATCGAACAACCTTCATGCGCTTTTCGAGTTTCCTCCTCGAAAGCAAGTCACACATCTGGATGATGCTGTGAACTACCTCAAAACATGTTGCTTATCCACAGCCCTGACCATTACACCCCCTGATCATCAATTCCTACTATCTCAGTTCTGGTATACTGCCAGAAGAGCTCAGGTACCCCATGCCAAAGACTCAACGAAGATCGTTGACTCTATTCTGTGTGACACAAAATTTGGCACCACCAAAATCAACCCTGCCATAATCGGAAAACACTGAGCCTTCCTACCTCAACCAAAGAAAACCGCTTTGTCTCTCTCCCAAACCACAAAAACCATACTGATAGGGAAGCCATCATTGCATTCTTCGATGCAATGGGTTACGCATGGGACACTGGAAGGGACAAGAAGCCTGAGAAGAAACTGACAATGATCAAGAAGTCCAAAATGCCCAGCGAGATGAACTTCATCTTCACACATCTGATAAGCTGCATGACAGCGAAGAGTGGCTCCTCTGATCAAGCTGCTCAACCTCAGCAAGCAATGGGCTATGCATTGCTGAAAGGTCTAAATGTTGACTGGACCTCAATCATCTACGACGACCTTGCGTTCAGAGTGGATATGGCGGAAAGATATGCATGGGTTCCTTATCCCAGATTCATCAGCGCCGTCTTTCAACTTGGACTTGGCGAAAGGTACCCAACAGAGGGTGATCTGAGACTCTCTCAGGTTGGCCCTATGGTACTCGACTTCAGGTTGCTGGAAAACGAGGTACGTCTTTCTACTCTCTTATCTCTTCTCAATCCTCATTCTTCTACTTCTGCAGCTCATTCAGTGGAAATCCCCACCGCTGATACCCACGCTGCACCCTCCAGTCCTTCTCGAAAAAGGAAACAATCTACTTCCCAACTTGGTTCCCAAAGAATCAAGAAAACCAAGGAGCAACCCCCCCGAGCATTTACACGCAGAAGACTCCACAGCTAATCTTGAAGAGCTGATGGCAAGTTCAGTGGTAAGCTCTGCCACAGCTGATCAAACCACCCCTTCCATCCCGGCTTCAGCGTCTCTAAACGCTGAAGTTATAAACTTGGAAATGAACCCACCTCCTTCAGCCTCTCTACAGACTGAAGTGATTGACAGCGGATCCAACGCTGAACCCCGCACCCAACCATCATTCTATCCCTCATTCCTCCTACTCAATCTTTGGTCTCTGCACCAATTTTCCCAACTTTCTCAGGGACACCCTTCATCGTACATGACTCAGGTGCAGACACTCTAAATATGATGATGGATGCATACTTAGGATCTGCAGGCACCTCCATGCGCCAAGGTACTCTTGAAGGCGACATGGAATTTCATTCAGGATATAAAGGGTTCGACAACTTCGCCAACCCGCCTGCAGGTATAAACACAATCCAAAACACTCCTCTCTCTCTACCCCAAACTTCTGAGCTTTCCTCTGTTCATAAGTTAATAACTGTTTTAGGTCCTAATTTGGGGGATATCAACACCTCCCTGAAGGCCCTGGAAACAAAGGTGGAAAATTACAATACCATTCTCTCCACAAACTCTTCAGCGGTTACAGACGCTGGAGAGAAACTCAAAAAGCTGACCGAGATCGTCGATCCAAAAGCCTCCAAAACTGATCTGGAGAAGGTGGATGGTAGCATCGCTCAATTTGCTACCACCCTCGCTGACAATTCAACCGCCACCACCTCTCTTTCAACAAACTTCACCTCTCTGTCCAATGAAGTCACATCATTGAAGACAGAGGTTGGTTCTCTTAAGAGTGAAGTTTCCACGATCAAGGCTAACGTCTCCGTCGTCAAAGATATTGTTCAGAAAGTGCTCGATCGCCTGAACGTCCCAACTTCTAATTTTTCTCAGTTCGATCGCGAAGCTCTTGAAAAGATCAATCCTGCTATAACTGTCCTGGAAGTCAGATTAGCAAAGATTGAGAACTGTATTGGGATCTCAGGCCTAAAAGACAAGGACCAAATACACACTACCAATGCTGAACAATATGTTACCTCCCCCAACCATGATGTAGAAGAGGGGGAGAAGACTAAAGAAGACCTTCCCCATAATGCTGAGGGGGAGGGTATTGAAACTGCTGCTGCTGGTACTTCTACTTCACGACCTCAGGGAGTTGAAAACCCTGAGGAAACCGAGAAACCTTCCTTTGTATCTGAGGGGGAGCAACTCGATGAGCAACATAAGGAAGCTGTTGCTGACGTGACTGAACCTTATGCTGAAGAGGTCGAGTCCGAAGAAGAAACTGAAGATGATGAACCTGTCGACATCTCTGATGAAGAACCATCATCATCCCCCAAAGATGATGATGATGACGATGATGACGACGACTTCTTCTTCTACGTCCAGCCTGTTGCAAAAGCCCCAGCTCAAAAAGGGGTCGAGATAAAAGAACCTTCATGGGAGCGGACCAAGACAAAGCCTGCAGCGTCTGAAGCTGACAAAGGCAAAAACAAAGGCCTCGCTGAAGAAGACAATCTGACGATCTTGCTTCAAAAGCCAGTTTGTCAGGTACACTACCTTCTATTCCCTTACACTGCATCCCTCCTCTATCCCTTCTCAATCTCAATCCTTCTATCCTTAAAACCTTATACACTTAACCACATTCTTTTCTCTATCTCTTTCTTCCCAACTTTTCTTACTTAAACAATCGTTGTGTTTCAGCTAGTCCTCTCCCCTGTTTTAGGATCCCGCTGAAGCTCCTTCGACTATACCATGAATAATCCCAGCCACAAGAGCTGAAGAAATAATCCCAGTCTTGGATTTAACCACTGAGACTGATGAACCTGAAGAACAACTGCTCTCTCACAAAACAGACCTTCCTTGGCTCCTCAAAAGCTAAGTGAAGAGGATCAAGAAAAGAGAGATGCAATGATCAAACAGCTTGAAGATCAGCGAATCATTCTTCCTCGTGACAAAATCCCTACTCCCACAAAGTTCAGGATATCAAGGAAAGAATACGAGGATCATCTAAGAGCTGAAAGATTACTCGCCGGAAAGAAGAAAGCTGAAGAAAAAGATAAGGCTCTCGCCATCCAGCTTGTCTAAAAATTGGTGAAAGACCCCGCGTTGAAAAGAACTCCCATTGATGTCCAACGTCAGCTATGGGATGATGCCCAAATGATCGTTGAAGAAAAGACTAAAGTATCTGATTCGACTTTGGAATGGTGTAAAGAAATGTTGAACTATCGATCTCGACCATCCAAAATCATCAAGGTAAATATCAGAGGAAGACTGTTTGTAGACGTTCCTGTTATGGAAGTTGGTGTATTCAGAGAAGACAAAACCAAGCAAACCTTCTATGCTGCTACTTTAGAAAAATTTGGTTTCTCTGAATGGTTGGAAGTGAAATTAGCCATTCAGCGATCGCGCTCAAAGTTCAAGAGCCATGTGGAGAAAAATTTAAATACTCAGATCGACTTGGCCTCTTCTGCAGTGGATATTCCTCCTTCCACTCTTCTTCCTCCTCAACAAAGAAGAGTCTCCGCTAAGGAAAACAAAGCCTCAGACTCAGGTCCTTCTATACGGAATGAAACATGTATTGGTTTCTCTCTTGCTGAAGTTCTTGGTCCTGTTGCTGACCTCTCAGCGCTTGACACCTCCCTACCACCTGGTGAAACTTTCATCCCTGGCAAAGTCGTAAGTGATCCCTATGGTATATTCTTTCTAGACTACCAAGGAAATCAACACTTTCAACGCATCTCTGAGCTTCCAATCACTCCCATCAAACAGCTCAGAGATCTCATATACTGGTGTGAAGTCAGACGCGACATTCAGACACGTCACCTTAAGCCCCTGATCTTTGAAGAAGCAAAGAACAAAAAGGATCAAGGTGTCACTGTCCCTGACTGGATGATTCCCACATCAAAGACCCTCGATTAACTTCTCATCAAGGAAGAACCTTTTGACGGATCGGATCGCCTTGTAATTATTTCTATCCTTATCTGTCTACATCTTCTATACTTGTAATTTTATTTGTTGTACTTGTAATTTTTCCACTTCCCTCTGTATTCTTTACGAAGTTTAAAGAAAAATTTCAGCGAATGTACTTTACTCCTTCAGTACTGAAAAGATCCCAGAAAACAGTAAAAGGGACAAATATTTTATGAGTTCTTTTTATCCTTATGTTTTCATTAAATACCAATTTTCTCTGTTGCTATGTCATAATCAAATAGGGGGAGATTGTTGATCCAAACCCTCAGTGATTTGATAATGACCCTCTCTTAAACACTTAGTGAAAATTGTAAGTAAATAATATGTATTAGAGTTTCACTATCGCTGATAAGTACTAAGACTTTACAGTACCGCTGATAGGAACTCTCACTCTTTAGATTAGATATTCAGCGAACACTGTTCATCATCTTATAGCTCTGAGCCTGTTCAGTCTATGAGATGATCGCTGATAAGTTAGTTGTTTACTTATGATCCCTGAAGACAAGTTTCACGTCAACCAAAGTTCTACGCTGAAGTCGAAGATCAAGCTCAAGAACCAGCGACAAGTCTACTCATGAACTGATGCGGATATCAGCGAAGCAAGACCTGTCCATTCAACGTGAAGTATCAAGTAGAAGACTTCAGCAATCGCTGAACTTTATCATTCGCTGATAAAGATCTGACCCAACGAAAGCTGATCATGAAGTCTCCCTGCAGGTTACTATTGTCTTACCTCCCTTGCACGTCTTCGTATGAACTGTCAGAACGGACATCCCTTTTGTCTGTAATCGTACAACAACTCTGATTCTACATTGTGCACCATGCGGCTACTAAGGTTGTCTACAAAGGTCAATGACATACAACCACTCAGCTGCTGCCACGTGTAAAGCCATTCTGTCATGCATTAAATGCATGCAGTATATAAGAAGAACCTTACTTCAGTTTTGAAGTGTGCTCGGACCATCTTCTTATTTCTCTCTTATTGTTAAGTTATTATTCGTAATTTCTTTAACTCTTTCTAGTGCAAGAAACTTAGTGTTTCTCAAGACTTGTTTAGATTAGGTTTATCCTTAATCTTGTTCCGCAACAAGTTGTAAATTGTCTTGATTTATCAATAAACAATTTAGAAAAGTAAAAACGTGTGTTTGTATTCAACCCCCCTCCTTCTACAAACTTGTATAGCCCTTCGGGACCAACAAGTGCAAGAGGAAGTTTATGTCCAGCAACCACCTGGTTTTGAATGTCCCGAGTTTCCAGACCACGTTTACAAGTTAGACAAAGCTCTGTACGGCCTTAAGCAAGCTACCAGAGCCTGGTATGAAACTCTGTCAAATTTTCTGTTGACTAATCACTTCGAGAAAGGTACTGTCGATACAACTTTATTCTTCAGAAGGTACAAAAATGATATACTTCTGGTGCAAATATATGTTGATGACATTATTTTTGGGTCTACACGGCAAGAGTACTGTGATAGGTTTGAGGATTTGATGAAAAGTGAATTCAAAATGAGCATGATGGGAGAACTATCGTTCTTCCTTGGTTTACAAGTAAGACAATCCATCAGAGGGACTTTTATAAGTCAGTCCAAATACATCTCTGATATTTTGAAAAAATACAAGCTCAACAATTCAAATCCAAAGAAAACTCCTAATGCCACTGAAGTTAAACTTGACTCTGACCTTAATGGTGAACCTACAGATGTCAAGAACTACAGAGGCATGATAGGATCACTTATGTACTTAACTGCTAGTAGACCTGATATAATGTTTGCAACCAATCTCTGTGCCAGATTTCAAGCAACCCCTAAAGAATCTCATTTGCCTGCTGTCAAGCGCATATTTAAATATCCGAAAGGGACTCAATTTTTAGGTCTCTGGTATCCTCTTAATTCTGGTTTCGAGCTTGTAGCATATACAGACTCAGATTATGGAGGATGCAAGAATGACAGAAAGAGTACTCCTAGTTGTTGCTCTCAAGTGATATGGATGAAAACCCAGCTCAAAGACTATGGCCTGGAGTATGGCAAAATCCCAATTCTGTGTGACTCCAAGAGTGCCATAGCAATTACAGCTAATCCAGTTCAGCACTCCAAGACAAAGCACATCGACATAAGGTACCACTTCATAAAAGACCATGTTGAAAAAGGGACGATTGAAATGTACTTTGTTTCAACCGACTTCCAACTTGCTGACTTATTTACAAAAGCCCTTGATGAAAGGAGATTTAACTTCTTAATCAGCAAATTGGGTATGCTGAACATGTCCTCCTAACTCTGTTTAAAACTCAACAGAGCCTCTGACGATCATACCAGAGCTCTATCAAATAAGTTGGGAAGGATAGTTCAAACAGAGCTTCTGATATTCACCAGAACTCTGTCGTGTATACTTTTTCAACAAGATTTCAGTGAATCTGTTTGTATACACTTTTCAAAATTTCTTGTTTGTAAATATTTTTTTCTTTTGAATAAAGTTTTATTTAATCTTTCAAAAGGCTGAAAAGAAAAATCTTTCAATTAAGCTCACTGTTTGAGGGGGAGCTTATAAAGGAAAAATGTGCATGGTTTTAGGGGGGAGCAAGTCAAAAACAGATTTCCAAATCCAAAATGACTGCTTTTTTGATCTGAAAAATCTTTTTAGAAAGAGGGAAAACCTGTTCTGATGAAAACCTTTGATAATGTCAAGACCTTACTAGAACTCTGATATTTCACCAGAGCCTCTGTTGTTTCTCACCAAACCTCTGTGAAATTTCTAAATTAGTTATGTTCTTGGTTCTTTGACTACTTTCACATCAGATCTGAATTTTTGAATGATTTTTGGGTAAAGGTGAAACATCATGGGATAATTGAACGAAATGGAAAAGGTTACTCAATAGATGCAAAACTGCAAAGCTCCACCAGAGCTCTGTCAGTTTTTCTGCCACGTCATCAGAATCATGTCATCATAGATGCGGGTCATTCTTTAAGCATCAACCACTTGTCACCCACACATCTCTAACCGTGACGGTTTGCTAGCCCAAAAGTTGTCAGAACCAAATCTTACGTGGCATTCTCTGATTGAAAGACAAACCACTAGTTGTTTCCACGTTCTACTGTAGAGGCCGTTCCGCAATCTGAAACTCGAGTGCCTATAGTACCTACGACGTTAATCCAGCCACATGGTTAGCGTATAAATATCCACCCTCAGGACCCATTTCATGTTTACGATTACGAATCATTCAAAACCCTTCATCTTTCCCTCTCAAAGTTTAAAATCTTTGTGTTCTTCAAGAAAACCTAAGTTGTAACTATGGCAGAACCTCAAAACCCACAACATTCTACAAAATCAAGCAGAATAGGCCCCGTTGATGAAATTGTTATCCTACCATACGAGTTCGCAGATAATAACTACCGGTTTGACGCAAACTCAGTCCTCTATTTACCCACATACCACATTTGTGTTGAGTTTTTCAGAAACTCATAAATTTTCGGAGCCGTAACCGAGTTCGACAACAACATTCCCGAGCTCTACGTACAACAATGGTGGACTATGTGCCAGTTCATCGAAGAACAAGATGGGATCGTTGGCAATGTCGATTCTAGAAATGGAGGCGCAGGTACAATCCGCATTCGCGCAAGCACTTTCAGGAGGATTTTCCGGATGAGGACGAGAAGACAGCTTAGAATAGAAGCTTACGAGAAACCCCTAAAAGTAGCGGTTCTTCTTGATTTTGTGAAGTTCTTAGGCTACAACAAAGACCTGAACAAAATAGGCGAATTCATGAGACAAAATCTACCCACAGGGTGGAACTTCATGTTCTCCACACTGAACAGAACCCTTACCTGCAAATTTGGTAGTCAAGATCAAACCAGCACAGAAATCCTACAAATAATGTATGGCCTGTTCTTCAACAAAAATTTTGATTATGCCAACATACTGTACAAAGACCTGCTTGTTGCTGTTAACACAAAAACCTCAACCATCGCAAGAGGAGGAGTTGTTGGAACCCACAGGTTTCTGAAGTTCATCAAATTCCCACGTTTCATAAGTCTGGTAATCAGAAGAGCCTTCCAACGCTTGGAACTAATCCAACAGGGAAATCCTACACAAGTTTGGGTTATGTCCAGGTTTCTTCCCACAACCTTTGGTGAATACCCTTTCATCAGAAGAGTTCCAGGTACAATGCTTGCTCTTATTCATCCTGAACATATCTCTATCCAAAACTATCAGAGTGCTGCTCAACCTCAAGAACCTGAGGTGAGAACCCCAGCATATTTAGGATCTGAGCCTTCACTTGAGAGTTTGAGTAAGGAAATAGTAGAAGAAGTTAACAGACCAGAGAGAAGAGCAGCCGAAGTGGGGTCTTCCTCTGCAAGAGGGATGGAGGAGGAAGTACAGGACAGAGCATCCCCTAGGGAGGCTGTTCAAGAGGGAGATAGGGAAATTATAGAGGAGATGGCAGAGAGATCGCACTCCTCTGGTAATGGTGAGAAAGAGGTACATGTGATAGAGAGTACACCAGAGCTTTCTTTATCCCTAGGAGCCGAGAGAAACGAGAGCTTAGAAGAAGATGTTTGTGTGAACACACATGTGCGTTTCCTTAGTCCAACTCCCAGTGCAAGCACTCCATCTATCCATGAGGATCTAGCTCATATGGATATTGAAACAGAGGTGCACACCTCGAACCCAAACCAACAAGAACCGCCAGAGGCAACTCTTCATGCCTCTGGTACGCACATACCTAGGGAATCCATTTTTGGTAATGATGTTCCTTTGTCCCCGGACATCAATAGGACAACTACACACGATGATGCCTCTGTGGCTCATGTATCTAAGGTGGAACAACTTAGGTCCTTGGGTAATTTTCGATTTACTCGTAGAGATTGCCTATCTCAGAGGCAATTTGACAGCCTTGTCGCACAAGGATTAACTTGTCTAGATCACAATGTTAACTCCCACGTTTACTTCAACCTCTTAGATTCTGAGGATGAGAGACTTGAAGAAACCAGAACACCTGTAGTTGTTTCCCCTCCAAGGGAACATCAAGGATCAGGTGGGAGTCCTACAATAGCCAACATCAAAACAACTCTTAACGTAGGCGCCTCTGAACTTGAGGCGGAATTGGATACATGTGTTGAATCCAAGGTTACCCCCATTGACACTATCACAAGAGCAGAGTTCGAAAGCTTCTGTGATAGTATCAACAACTCCTTGAATGAGTATAAACTTATCAATGAACAGAAGGAGGAGCTGATCCGCAAGGAGAATGCTTCTCTTAAAGAGGAACTGCAAAAGATCACTAATAAATATGCAGAGGCTGAACGACTCAGAACATAGACTGAAAGGGTCAGAGCAGAGGAGACAACGAAGATATCAACAGAGCTAAAGAGCTAAAGAGACTCATAACAAAGAATCACACGACAACGATGAACAGAACCATGCCCATCCCTACACTTATTCTCTCAGACTCAAACGTCAAAACCTTGACAGAGCTCATCAATAACTCTGTTAAGGAATCAATCAAAGAAGCCACAACATCATCTGCTACTCCACTGAATATATCTGGTCCAAGCCCAAATGAACTACCAATGTCAGTCGGCCAGATAGGAGAATTCAGCAAATCTGTTCTTAGCAAGATGATGACCATCTCATCAAAGTTTGTCATGAAGGCACAAGCAATGTAACGACATGTGCAGGCATCTCTTGACACTCATAAAATTAACTTTGAGAGTCAAGTTGATGAAATCAGAACTGCTGCAACAGAGGTCAAAGATGCATTGAAAAATGAAGTCTCAAATTTCACAGAAGCCATTCAAAAGACCGCCACACTCAAACGACCTGCAGAAGGAGCACCAGAAGGAGAACCCTCGAGCAAAAGAGCGAAAGCTGCTTCAAAATTTGTTGCTCTGTTGTTGGTCCCGAAGGGTTATACAAGTTTGTAGAAGGGGTGGGGGTTGAATACAAACACACAGATTTTAGTTTTCTAAATTGTTTATTGATAAATCATTAACAATTTACAGCTTGTTGCAGAAACAAGATTAAGGATAAATCCTAAATCTAAACAAGTTGGAACACTAAGTTTCTTGCACTAAGAAGGAGAATGAAATTACTAATAATAACCTATCTCAAGATAAGAAGGATGAACTTGTCCAGAGTTAGCAAGTTACTTCAAAATGAAGTGAGTTCTTCTTCTTATATACTGCATTCATTTAATGCATTGCAGTTTACACTTTACACGTGGCAGCAGCTGATTGGTTGCATGTCATTGACCTTTGTTGACAACCTTAGTGGCCGCATGTTTGAACAGTGTAGTATCAGAGTGGTTGTACGATTTCAGACAATAAGGAGGTTCTATTCTGACATATCGTACGGAGTCGTGCAAGGGTGGATGAGACAAAAAGTACTTTGTACGGAAGACTTCATGATCAGCTTTTCGATGAATCAGCGATCTATCATTCTTCATCAGTGAATGATAGAGTTCAGCGATAGCTGAAGTCTTGTACTTGATACTTCACGTTGAGTGGACAAATCTGAGTCTTCGCTGATCCGCATCAGTTCATTAGGAGACTTGTCGCTGGTTCTTGAGCTTGATCTTCGACTTCAGCGTAGAACCTATGTTGACGTGAAACTTGTCTTCAGGGATCATAAGTAAACAACTAACTTATCAGCGATCACCATAAGTACTGAACAGACTCAGAGTATTATGGTGAACAGTTTCGTTGAATGTTTAATCCAAAGAGCGAGAGTTCCTATCAGCGGTACTGGAAGATCTTAGTACTTATCAGCGATAGTGAAACTCTGATACATATTGTTTACTTACAATTTTCACTAAGCATATAAGAGAGGGTCATTATCAAATCACTGAGGGTTTGGATCAACAATCTCCCCCTATTTGATTATGACATAGCAACAGAGAAAATTGCTATATAATGAAAACATAAGGATAAAAAGAACTCATAAAATATTTGTCCCTTTTACTGTTTTCTGGGATCTTTTCTGTACTGATGGAGTAAAGTACGTTCGCTGAAATTTTTCTTTAAACTTTGTAAAGATTACAAAGGGAAGTGGAAAAATTACAAGTACAAAAGATGTAGACAGATAAGGATAGAAAGAATTTCAAGGCGATCCTATCCGTCAAAAGGTTCTTCCTTAATGAGTTGTTCATCAAGGGTCATTGATGTGGCAATCATCCAATCAGGGACATCTACTCCTTGATTCTTTTTCTTCAGAGCTTCTTCAAAAATCAAGGGCTTCAGGTGTCTAGCTTTGATGTCGCGTCTGACTTCACACCAGTATAAGAGATCTCTGAGTTGTTCGATGGGAGCGAGGTGGAGCTCAGAGATACGTTGAAAGTGATGGTTTCCATCGTAGTCTAGAAAGAATATACCATATGGATCACTTACAACTGTGCCAGGAATGAAAGTTTCTCCAGGTGGTAGGCAGGTGTCAAGCGCTGAGAGATCAGCATCAGGGCCAAGAACTTCAGCACGAGAGAAACCAATACCTGTTTCATTCCGTATAGGAGGACCTGAATCAGAGACTTTCTTTTTCTTAGCAGAGACTTTTCTTTATTGAGGAAGAGTAGGAGGAATATCCACAGCAGAAGAAAGCAGGTCGATCTGTTTGTTTAAGATCTTCTCGACATGGCTTTTGAACTTTGAGCGCGATCCCTGAAAGGCTAATTTTGTTTCTAACCATTCAGAGAGACCAAACTTTTCTAAGGTAGCAGCATAGAAAGTTTGCTTGGTTTTGTCATCTCTGTAGACATCCACTTCAACAACAGGAACGTCGGCGTACAGTTTTCCTTTGATGTTTGCTTTGAGGATTTTGAATGGTCTAGATCGATAGGTCAGCATTTGTTTAGCCCATTCCAAGGTCGTGTCAGATACCTTAGTCTTTTCTCTAACGATCTTTTGAGCATCATCCCATAGCTGACGTTGAACATCAATGGGAACTCTTTTCAGCTTGGGGTCTTTTATTGATCGTTGAGTAAGCTTGATGGCATATTCTCTATCTTTTTCTTCAGCTTCCTTTCTTTCAGCGATTAAGCATTCAGCTCTGAGGTGTTCCTTGTATTCCTTTTGGGAAACTCTGAACTTTGGAGGAACGGAAGGAAGTTGATCACGCTTCAGAATGATTCGCTGATCTTCGAGTCTCTTAATCATTGCATCTCTCTTTTCTTGATCCTCTTCACTTAGGTTTTGAGGAGCCAAGGAAGGTCTGTTTTTGTGAGAGAGAGTCTGTTCTTCAGGTTCATCAGTCTTAGAGATCAAGTCCAAGACTGGGATTATTTCTTCAGCGTTGAGAGCTGGGATTGTTGTTGAAGTCACAGCTGTAGGAACTTTAGTGATATCCTCAAACATGGGAGAGGACTAGCTGAAACGCAGCGATCTTACAAGTAAGAACATGGGTAGAACAGAGATGTAAAGAATGGGATTGTGTATAGAGGTTTGCGGAGGTAGAGAACTGATAAAGTGTATAGAGGAGGGATGTTGTGTAAGATTAATGTACCTGACAAACCGACTTGTTAAGCAAGATCATCAGATTTTCATCTTCAGCGACACCTTTTCCTTTGCCTTTGTCAGCTTCGGATGCTGATGGATTTGTCTTTGCCCGCTCCCCTGAAGGTTCATTTATCAGAATCCCTTTAAGAGCTTTAGTTCTCTGAGCAGGCTTGACGATAAAAGAATCATCATCATCGTCATCTTCGTCATCATCATTCTTTGGAGAAGAGGATGGTTCAGCATCAGACAAATCGATGGCTTCTTCATCTTCAGCTTCAGACTCAGTTTCTTCAGCTTCTTCTTCGAGTTGCTCCCCCTCAGATACAGAGGCGAGCTTCTCGGTTCCCTCCGGGTTTTCATCTCCCTGAGGTCCAGCGGCTGCTTCAGCTTCAATTGTCTTCTCACCCTCTTCAGTGAAGGTGAGGTCTTCAGTCTTCTCTCCCCTGATAGATTCATCATGGGAAAGGTCTTCAGCGCTTTTGGAGAGGTCTTCAGCGCTCTTCTCCCCCTCTTTATCATGATGACTGGGGGAGGAATGAGAAGATTCAGCAGCGCATGTGGTTTCCCTGTCTTCTTGGCCAGGGATCCCTATATACATTTCAATCGCTGATAATCTGTTTTCCATGTCAAAAATACCAGGATTGATCTTCACAAGTTCAGCACGATCCGCCGTAGTAAAAGATGGAGGTGCAGGGGCAGGTGCAGGGGCGGTCGTGTTGGTCAGAATCTGCTTCAACAAGTTCTGAATTGAAGAGATGTCATTCTTCGTCGTGTTGACATCAGTCTTCACAGAACTCATATCAGTTTTTACTGAACTGACATCAGTCTTTACAGCAGACATATCACCTTCGAGTGTGCCAACCGATGTCTTCAGCGTTGTGACTTTGCTGGACATGGTGTCTACAGATTTCTTGATGTCGAGGTAGTCTGTGTAGATGTCAGCGAGAACTTTAGCAAAGTTGCTCAGAGATTGATCAACCTTCTCCATGTCAGCTTTGGAGGCATTCTTTCCGACTTCGGTTGTAAGTTTTAAGAGATTCTCTCCAGCGGTTGTTACAGCTGAAGAGTTGCTGGAAAGAGTAGACGTGAGACCAGTCAGCGTTGTCTCTACTGTCTTCAGAGACGTGTTGATGTCTCTCAAATTAGGACCTGTAACATATAAAAACTTGTGAACAGAGGAAAGCTCAGAAGTTTGGGGTTTAGTAACAATGTATAGGGATTGGTGAGTACCTGCAGGAGGATTGGTGAATTCATCAAAATCACGGGTTCCTGAGTAAAGTTCCATATCGTCAGCGAGAGTACGTGGACGTATGGACAGCTCTGCAGGTCCTACTTCCGTCGTTCCTTTTGCTCCTAGAGGAATGACAGGTGCAACTGTGATAACTGGAGTGGGGTCCAAATGAGTGGAGGGAGAAGCGAAGGGTAAGAAAGGAGGTTGGTTACCGAGTTCAGCGTTGGAATTGCTGAGAATCACTTCATCAGTCTTTTGAGAGACTGAGGTAGGTTGCGTAGTTTCCAAGTTTGTAACCTCAACGTTTGGAGATGCTGAGGTCGGGATTAAAGGGATGGCTTGTTCAGGTGTGGCAGAGCGTACCACTGAACTTTCCTTCAACTCAACAAGAGGAGCTGAGGAGTTTTTAGCAGGAGATTGCTTGGGTTGCTCCTTGGTCTTCTTAGTTCTTTTGGAACTGTTGGTTCCCAGATTCACGTCGTATCACGATAATGGTAGTTAAATAGACAGCGGAAGCATTTAAATATAAAGCCATTAAAGTGAGTGATTGTATGAGACGATATGTAAACTGTGATATCAAATATAGAATAGGAATATGATAACAAGATCAAATAAGAAACGCTGCTCGTATATTGATAAAGATAACACCAAGAACAAGATCAATGGTGTATCAAGAAATCACAGAGACAATATCGTACGGGGTAGTGCTATGAGGATATGACAGTGTGTGCTTTTACAATTGTGGAAAACTATTCTTCCAAAAGCTTACAATTGTTTGTTCCACTACCTCGCTATATATAGCCTCATAAAGTGTAGACAGTGTACTATCGTACCCTGGAATGACACGTGGAAAGTGTGTCTCCAATCTTTAGGGCATACGTGGAAAGGTGTGGACACGTATCTGACACTTCGGATTTCTACGAGACTTAGGCATAACAGAGGTCTTCACTTCAACAGAGCGTGTTATGACAGAACTCTGTTGGTCTTCGGGTATGAACAGTTCTTCTGTTGATCTTCTGCCAGAGCTCGGTTGAGCTCCGTTGGTTCCACCAGAACTCTGTTGAGTTCTGTTGGTCTTCTTTGTTGGTCTTCTAAGTCTTCTGCTTTATCTCTGTAGGTCTTCTGACTTGGTTTTATTTTCAATACTTTCATTTTACAGATACTTGGAGCTAACAATCTCCCCCTAAGTATTGAAAATAAAAAATTGGAAATGACAAGAGATTGAAAACAAAAGAACAGAGAACTTTACCCTCTGTTACCCTGTGCACTATTCTTTTAAGATTTTACAATAGAAAGAACAAGTACAATCAAGCGTAATTATCTCCCCTAAGGATTCTGTCGAATCTTCTGATTAGCTCACGGAAGTCAAGCATCAGATTAATTATGTTGATGAAGGACCTTTGCTGTTCTTCCGGACACTTGTTCCTCGGGAGACTTTGAACTATGTTTTTGAGATATGCTAGCGACTCACTTGTGTACTTATGAGCTTCAGCAGATCTGATGGCTTTCTTTGTCCCTTTCTGTCGGCAGATAAAGACTGGAGGATCTTCAACTACAGTTCCAGTCCTAAAATGTCGATAGCCCTCAAGATCTTCGTTTGGTGGTGCAATCGCCAGTTTCTCAATTTCAAACGCTATGCCTAGCTGAAAATCTGTCTGAGTTCTGAGATTGATGTGCTCTTGCATAGCTAGTTTGACTTCAGGTAAGGCTATTCTTGCTGGAGTATATCTGTCAGAGAAGTTCAAGCAGTAGGCATGAAGCACAGTTAGATCGTACGGATTTAGAAGGACAAGATCGTTGTCGTTGAAGAATTCGTTCTTTCCTTCTGTTGATTCCACAGTGTACTCATGATAGGTCATTCTGTTGTGCTGGAACTTCTTATGCTTGATGTCTAGGATTCTCTTGATACTGAAGTGTGAGTTGATGTTTCTGTTCAGATTGGACTTGTTTCGGATGAACATCCGCCTTGCTTCAGTAATGGTGTTTATTCTGATTGGGTTAAGGTAAGGATTTATGGGTACGGCATTTGCAGGAATGATATCTCTGTCAGCATAAAGAAATGCAAATACCGTTTCCAAGGCAGGTTTATCGGTGTGTTGGGTGGATGATTCTGGGTTTTGTTCTGGTATCATTGGGTATCATGAGTTTCAGCCATAAGAGTATCGATATGAACATATTCTTGAGCAGCTTCTGTTTGGCTTTGTTCATCAGCAGAGATTGGGATTGATCTCTCTGGTTCAGTCCTTGGTGAAGTAGGAGGGGTATCCAGGCAGATAATCTCTGGTGGTTCTTGTGTTGACTCTTCTGTCGGTTTGATGACTCGATCTTTGAACATGTAGTCGAATTCCACCGTAGGTATATCTTCTTCTGTTATCCCCATATCTTCTGTCCCGACCTCTTCTGTTAATTTCTCTTTGCCTCTTTCAGTAGGCATTTCAGCCTCTCTCTCTTCTTCTTTCTCTGTCTCTGTTTCTTTCTCTTTTTCTTTCTCTTTCTCTGTCTCTTTCTCTTTCTCTTTCTCTGTCTCTTTCTCTTTCTCTTTCTCCTTCTCTTTCTCCTTCTCCCCATTTTGTTGACCCGAGGACTCACCTAAATTACTATCTGATGCAGCATCGTGGAAATCATCATCATCATCAGAGGAGTCTTCATCAGAGAGTCTGGAGACAATGGGTGAGAATTGGTCAACAAACTTACGTCTTTTTCCAGAAGGCTCTCCCTCTGGTGCTTTCTCAGCAGATCGTTTCTGTATGACAGATTGTAAGATTGCATCTGTGAAAGTAGGAACTGCTTTCTTCAAGGTGTCTTCCACTTCTGCTGCAGCACCTCTGATTTCCTCGACTTGGCTCACAAAGTTGAATTTGTGGGAGTCCAGTGATTCCTTCACAAGTGCTTCTGTTGCCTGGGCTTTCATGACAAATTTGGACGAGATTGTCATCATTTTCTTTATGACGTCCCTTCTGAAGTCGCCCATTTGACCGACTGTCATTGGCAAACTGTTTGGGTTGGGGCTGGAGATGTTGAGAGGATCAGCATCTGACGTTGTGGCTTCTTTTATGGATTTCTTAACAGAGTTATCAATGAGCTCTGTCAAGGTTCTGATGTTGGATTCTGATAGGATAACTGTTGGGACTGGCAGAGTTCTGTTCATTTGAGCTGTATGGTTGTCGATCACAAGTCTTTTCAGGTCAGCTACTTCTGTCGATACCTTTGTGTTCTCTTCTGCTCTGTCGGTTCTTAGATCTGCTATCTCTGTAGCCAGTCTGCCAATTTCCTCTCCTCTTGTCTGTTCAGCTTCTGTTCTGATCCTTTCAGTGTCAATGTATTTCTGATGAAGTTCGGCATATTTCTCTGACAGTTTCTGCAGTTCGTCTCTGAGAGAAGTATTTTCCTTGAGGATCAGTTCCTCCTTTTGAGAATTGATAAGTTTATACTCATTCAAGGAGTTGTTGATACTATCACAGAAGCTTGTGAACTCTGTTTTTGTGACAGTGTCAACGGGGGTAACCCTGGTACCAACTAATGGATCCAGTTCTGCCTCGAGTTCAGAGGCCCCTGCGTCAAGAGTTGTTTTGATGTTGGCTCTTGCAGGACTTCCACCCGATCCTTGATGTTCCTTTTGAGGGGAATCACCTACAGGTGTTCTGATCAGAAGTTCCTCCTCCAGCTCAGGTTCTGAGGAAGGAAATCTGATATGATGAGAAGCATTTGGATCAAGCAAGTGTTTCCCTTGTGCAACTAAGGTCTCATACTGTCCCTGAGTCGGACAGATGCTACGTGAGATTACAAAAATCTCGGGTCTATGTTGTGTTCCGACTACATGAGCCACAGAGGCATCATTATGTGTAAGTGACCTGTCGATGTTCTGGGGCAAATGAACATCACTAGCAAGACTAGCTTCCCCGGCTTCGTGCGTACCAGAGGCATGAAGAGTTGCCTCTGATGGGTCTGGCTGGTTAAGGTTCGAGGTGTGCACCTCTGTTTCAATAATCCCTTGGTCTTGATCACCAGGATTAGGTAATGTGGTAGCACTGGGAGTTTGGTTAGGATCTCGCACAGATGTGTCAACTTGGACATCTTGTTCTATACTCACATTTCCCTCGGTTTCTAGGGTTTCAGAATTCTCTGGTGAGCTCTCTATCTCATGAATCTCTACACTGCCAGAAGGGTGCGATCTCTCTGTCACCACTTCTGCAGTCTCTTCTGCTCCCTCTTGAACAGTCTCCCTAGGGGATGCTCTGTTCACTACTTCCTCCTCCATTACTCTAGAGGAAGACCCCACTTCGGGTACTCTGTCCTCTGGTCTATTTTCTTCTTCTTCTATTTCCTAACTCGCACTCTCCACAGAAGGCTCAGAACCTAAATATGCTGGGGTTCTCACCTCAGGTTCTTGAGGTTGAGCAGCAGTTCTATAGTTTTGGATAGAGATGTGGGTTGGATTGATCAGAGCAATCATTGTACCTGGAATTCTTCTGATGAAAGGGTAATCTCCTGAAGTTGTTGGTTGGAATCTTGCCATGGTCCAGACAGGAGTAGAACGACCCTGATGTGTCAGTTCCAGTCTGTCGAATGCCCTTCTGATCACCAAACTGATAAAGCGAGGAAACTTGATGGCTTTAAGGGATTTGTGTCTTCCAACTTCTCCACCTCTGGCTAGAGCAGTGGTTTTAGTGTTGACAGCATCTAGAAGTGCATTGTAGAGGATCCCTGCATAGTTGAAGTTTCTGTTGAAGAACAGACCATACATGATTTCGAGGATTTCAGTGCTCGCTTGGTCTTGACTGCCGGATTTGCAGGTGAGGGTTCTGTTGAGGGTTGAGAACATAAAATTCCACATTTGTGGTAGATTTTGTCTTCTGAAGGCTCCTATTCTCTCTAACTCTTTGTTGTAACCCAAAAACTTCACGAAGTCGAGAAGAACAACAACAAAAGGTGGTTTCTCATAGGCATCAATACCTAGCTGTCTTTTGGTTTTCATCCCAAAAGTTCTTCTGAGAGTTCTTTCACGAATCCTTATTGTTCCTAATCCTCCATTACCAGAGTTGACACTTCCGACTATTCCGCTTCTGACGCCGTCTTCAATGTATTGGCATGTGGTCCACCATTGTTGTACATATATTGCAAGAAGATGATCGTCAAAGGCTGTTAGGGCTGTAAAAACTTCTGAGTTTCGGAAAAACTCAATATAGATGTGGTAAAGGGGTAAATAGAGTGCTGGATTGGGATCAAAACGGTAGTTGTTATCAGCCAACTCGTATGGTAGAATAACGATGTTATCTACGGGTTCGTTGTTACTGGAATCATCAGAGTTCTGGGGTTGGTTTTGGGGTTCAGGCATTGTTGCAGGTTAGGGTTTTTCTTGAGAACCACAAGATATAGGTTTCTGAGAGGGAAAAGATGAAGGGTTTGAAATGGTTGTTAAGCGTAAGAGTGAAATGGGTTGAAGTTGGGTATTTATACGGGAAACATGTGGGTGGGAAAACAACGTAGGGACTGTAGGCACTTGAGTGTCAGAAAGTGGAACGGCCTGAACAGTGTATCGTGGGAACACCTAGTGGTTTGTCTTTCAATCAGAGGATGCCACGTAAGATTTTGTTCTTACAATCGTAGGACAAGTAAACCGTCACGGTTAGAGATATGCGGGTGACAAGTGGGTGATTTTCAAAGAATGACCCGCATCTCTGCTGACGTGTTTCTGATGACGGGACAGAGAAACTAACAGAGCTCTGGTGGAGCTCAGTTATTTTCTTTCTCTGTTGAAATGATCTTTTCAACTTTGCTTAGTGACCAATCATGTTTCACCTTTACCCAAAAACATTTTAAAATTCTGTATCTGATGTGAAGAATCAAAGAACAAGGACAGAATTGACCAACAATTTTCAACAGAGATCTGATGAGAAACAACAGAGGCTCTGATGAGAATATCAGGGTTCTGCTAAGTTCGACTTTCTCAAAAGAATTTCATCAGAACAGGTTTTCCCTCTTTCAAAAAGATTTTTCTTTCAAGATCAAGAGAGCCAAGTCATATGAATTTGAAATCAGAATTTTTTTTTTTTTTTTTGACTTGCTCCCCCTAAAACCATGCATATTTTCTTTTATAAGCTCCCCCTAGAAATATGAGCTTAAAAAAAACTTGCTAAAAGAAATATTTACAGAGATATATACAAACGAATTCACTGGAAGCTTGTTGAAAAAGTATGTTTTACAGAGCTCTGGTGAATGACAGAGGCTCTGTTGAACTATCCTACCCAACTATTTTGACAGATCTCTGGTAGGAACATCAGAGTTCTGTTGAGTGATAAATAGTGTTAGGACATGTTCAGCATACCCAATTTGCTGATTAAGAAGTTAAATCTCCTTTCATCAAGGGCTTTTGTAAAAAGATCAGCAAGTTGGAAGTCTGTTGAAACGAAATACATTTCAATAGTCCCTTTTTCAACATTATATTTTATGAAGTGATACCTTATATCGATATGCTTGGTCTTTGAGTGTTGAACTGGATTAGCTGTGATTGCTATTGCGCTTTTGGAGTCACAAAAAATTGGAATTCTGTCATACTCCAAGCCGTAATCCTTGAGTTGAGTTTTCATCCAGAGAACTTGAGAACAACAGCTAGCAGCAGCAACGTATTCTGCTTCTGCTGTAGAGGTGGACACGCAGTTCTGTTTCTTGGATGTCCAACTTACTAACTTCTCTCCAAGAAATTGACAGCTACCAGACGTACTCTTTCTGTCGTTCTTGCATCCTCCATAGTCTGAATCTGTATATGCTACAAGCTCGAAACCAGAATTCAGAGGATACCAGAGACCCAAAAATTGAGTCCCTTTCAGATATTTAAATATGCGCTTGACGGCAGAGAAATGCGAAACTTTAGGATTAGCCTGAAATCTAGCACAGAGACACGTTGCAAACATTATATCGGGTCTACTGGCAGTTAAGTACAGAAGTGACCCTATCATACCTCTGTAGTTCTTGACATCTGTTGGTTCACCATTAAGGTCAGGGTCAAGCTTAACTCCAGTGGCAATAGGAGTTTTCATTGAATTTGAGTTGTTAAAATTGTACTTTTTCAAAATGTCAGAGATATATTTGGACTGACTTATGAAAGTCCCTTTGTCGGTTTGTTTTACTTGTAAACCAAGGAAGAAAGAAAGTTCTCCCATCATGCTCATTTTGAATTCACTTTTCATCAAATCCTCAAACTTATCACAGTACTCTTGCCGTGTTGACCCAAAAATAATGTCATCAACATATATTTGTACCAGAAGTATATCATTCCTGTATCTCCTAAAGAATAGAGTTTTATCGACAGTACCTTTCTCGAAGTGATTAACCAACAGAAAATTGGACAGAGTTTCATACCAGGCTCTGGGAGCTTGCTTAAGCCCATACAGAGCTTTGTCTAGCTTGTAAACGTGGTCTGGAAACTCCGAATTTTCAAAACCAGGTGGTTGCTGGACGTAGACTTCTTCTTGTAGTCTGCCATTTAGGAAGGCAGATTTGACGTCCATTTGGTAGACCTTGAAACCCTTGTGAGCAGCATAAGCTAAGAAGATTCTGATTGCTTCTAGCCTAGCCACAGTAGCAAAAGTCTCGTCATAGTCAATTCCTTCTTCTTGACAGTATCCTTTTGCAACCAGACGGGCTTTGTTTCTGATGATAATCCCATCTTCATCCTTCTTGTTTCTAAACACCCACTTGGTTCCAATGGCTGATTTGCCTTTTGGGAGTGGAACCAAGGACCAAACTTTATTTCTCTCGAATTCAAGAAGCTCTTCTTGCATAGCTTCGATCCAGTTTGGGTCTTCAAGTGCTTCAGAAATTCTTTTCGGCTCAATCATGCTCAAAAAGTTAACAAAGAAAGCTTCGTTGATTGTAGCCGATCTTGTCTGGACACCATCTTTAGCAGCACCAATTATAAGATGTTGGGGGTGATCCTTAGTCCATTTTGTCATGGGAGCATTGACAACAGGAGGGGTTTGTGCTTTAGATGAGAAAAGACGATCTTCAGCAACAGAGCTCTGAGGGTTGGTGCCAGGGTTCTGTGGCACACAACTCTGAAGAGTGGCCTCATTGCTCTGTGAATTGCCAACAGGGCTCTGCGAAGGTGAACTTTCAAACAGGGAGTTTCTGCCGATATTTGTTAGCAGAGGTGATGATGGCTCTTGTGTAGGTTCTGGTTGTGGTTCCTCGTTTCTCTGAATTATACCTGTAGACAGAGAAGTAGATGGTGAAATATTGGAGGGACCAGTAAGAGTTGTACCTGTCAGATTTTGTTCTGTTGAACTTTGAGCTTGATCTCCTCTGTTGATGTTGACAGAGGAATCATCATCATCATCGAAGAAATCGTCGAATAGGAGATTGATATCTTCTTCCCTTGATTTTGAAGAATTAGGCTTCTTCTGTTCTGTTGGTGTCCCCTCTGTTGATTTGCGATCAGAGGTACTTGATGTACTTTCATCAAAGGACACGTTCACGTTTTCTTGAATGACGCGAGAACTGGTGTTGTAGACTCTGTAGGCTCTAGAGGTCAGGGAATAACCAATAAAGATTCCTTCGTCCGCTTTCTTGTCAAATTTACCCAGCTGTTCTCGGTCGTTCAAGACATAACATTTACACCCAAAAACATGAAAATATTTCACGTTTGGTCTTCTGTTATTGATGAGTTCATAAGGCGTCTTTTTAAATCTTTTCACTATTACAGCTCTGTTTTGAACAAAACAAGCTGTTGAGACTGCTTCTGCCCAGAAGTTGATGGGAAGGACAGAACCGGCCAACATGGTTCTGGCGGCCTCTACCAGAGTTCTGTTCTTTGTCTCCACTACGCCATTCTGTTGTGGAGTTCTGGTAGCTGAAAAGTTTTGGGAAATTCCTTCTTCTGATAGATAAGAATCTATTCGAGTATTTTTGAATTCTGTCCCGTTGTCACTTCTCAACTTTTGCACTTTTAGTCCTAACAGAACCTGTATCCTTCTCAATAAACTTATCAGAATTTCTGGGACATCAGATTTTGCTCTGATGAACTCAATCCAAGTATACCTAGAATATTCATCAATAAGCACAAGAATATACTTCTTGCCAGACAGACTTTGCACAGAGATTGGACCACAGAGATCCACATGAAGCATATGCAAAGGTCTTAAGCAATTGTGATCACTCTTGGTTCTGTGTGAGGATCTTTTCATTTTTCCAAACTCACAAGCAGAGCATAGATGGTCTTTGTCAAATTTCAGCGAAGGAAGACCTTTTACCATGTTCAATTTCACGAGTTTGTCAAGATTTGAAAATTTTAAGTGAGCAAATCTTTTATGCCAGAGCCAGGCATCTTCTTTGTTCAAAGAGACTAAACAGAGTTTCTCTGTTGTAGTTCCCTGGTTTGGATTAAAATTCATTTTATAAAGATTGCCTTTTCTGTCGGCTCTTAAAAGTTCTTGACCAGACTCAGAAAGTAATAATGAACAAAACTTCTTCCTGAAATTGACATCGAACCCATGATCACAGAGTTGACTTATACTGAGAAGATTATGATTTAATCCTTCAACATAAGCAACTTCGGAAACTGAAACACCACCATTTACCAGAGTACCATAACCTCTAATTTGTCCTCCATTGTCTCCTCCAAAGGTGACTGCACTTCCTTTTTTGTTCTTGAATGAAGTCAGCAGCTCCTTATTGCCTGTCATGTGCCTGGAACATCCTGAATCTAGGTACCAGGTCTGCACATGAGGCTTCTGCAAGACATATTAGTTTCTTTTAGGTACCCATTGCATGATGGGTCCTTTCTTGTTAGGCTTTGATGGGTTAACAGTCTTTCCTACAGGCTTTACATTCTTTGATGTTGTGCCAGAGGTTTTCTTCTGTGTGGTCTGATCAGTCTTGGGATTTATCATCTTTTGTGACTGATTCAGAACACAGTGAGGTCCATTCATATGATTTTGCAGTTTTCTTAACAGATGAACACAATTGCAATTGATGGAACGTGAGGATTGATGCAAGTTGTTATTCAAGAATTGTTTATTAGATGGAGTTTGATTCTGAAAAGCTCTAGGACCATGCATTCTGTTTGAACTATTCTTTGAGACAGATTCTCTTTTCTCAAAATTGATCTCTTGATTTCTACCAGAATTGGAAGTATGTCTGTCATTTACTATCCATTTTCCCTTCTGTTCTGGTGTAAATCTGATTGGTTTAAAAGTTGGAACAAAGGTGTTGTTAAGTAAAGTACTTGCCTTCACCTTACCTTTTACTTCTGTTGAGTTAGAAGCAAGAATTCTGAATTCTTTGTTTTTAAACTCAGTTACCGGTATAAATCTTGATTGTTTCTTGAAAAATGATATGTCTTCTTTTAAATCAAAGGATCCAGTCGGTATCTGTTTAGGTTTGTGCAAAGCATTTGGTTGAGTACAGAAAATTTGCTCATCTACCTCATGATCAGAGTCACTGTCAGAGGCTAGAAAGTCTCTGGTGGCTCTGTTGGAGGTGTTACTCTCTGAAACAGGCTTTGTAGAATCAGGTTTTGCAGTTTTAAACCTTCTCAACTTGGGTTTTAAAGCATCAGAAACAGCATTTTCTTTACGAACTTTCATGAGATCTTCTTCAAAAGATGTTCTTATCGTTTCAGAAGTAGGAGAGAAGACTGGTGCTTCAGGGTTGAGCTTGCTCTGTGGTATTTCAACAGAGGATTCAGCCTCAGAAGTGACAGGCTTCTGTTCCTTGAAATAATTAAAGTTGAAAATCTCTTTTGGATCCAGACTTTCGACAGAGTTAGGAATTAAGATTCTAGCTCTTCCTTGATCAAGAATAAACTTTGAAGATGGTTTAAGAACCTTGTCATGATCCAAGGAGTCATAGCTGACATTCCTAAAGTCAAGCCTTTTCGTCCTCTTGTAAACGTCCGAGGTTTTAATTCTTTTGAAAACAACATTACCAGAGATAACATTCTCTTGGATTTTCCCAGCACAGAAAGTAGTTAACAGAGATGTTTTCTTCTTTCCGTTCCAGGGAGCAAGGTCTGAGAAACCAAGACCTTGCGTATCCATCTGAGAATTTATCTTAACATGCACATCCTGTGCATCCTGATACTTTTTGATTTGAAGTTCTTTTCTCTGTAGGGACTGATGTAAGATTTCCCTTTCTTTTGAAAAAAGTCTTTTAAAGCGACAGAGTTAAGTCTTTCATTCTCAGACTTCTTCATTTCTTCGGTTTTCTGTTTTAACAGATTTTCGTACTCTTTAACCTTTTTAGAAAAAGTACTTTTCTCTTTCTGCTGTAAGATCTCTAGCTCAGATTTCTCCTTGAAGATATCTTCCTTTTCTTGTTCCAAGAGAGTTTTCTCTCTCTTGTAGAAGGACAGATCCTTCTGAGCTAGCTTTCTTAGCTCTTTTTCCTCAGAAAGCTTTTGTTTCAGTAATTGAAATTCCTCAGTTAATTGCGAAACATGCATTTCCAGTTCTGAGTCAGACTTGGATTCGGAGGAACATACCTTGGCACTGGGTTTAATGGTCTCCAGCGCTCTGTCGTCTGGCTCTGTTACAGTAAGAGCAAATGCATGAGCTATATCTTCTTCTTCTGTTCTCTCTATTCGTTCTCCAGTCATCCAGTCATCCTCTGTCATACTTTCATCATCTACAGCAACATTGGCTTGCTCTGGTTCATCATCAGAGGATGAGTCAGAGATCCAATTCTCCATCTCGGCGACATAACTCCTTTCTCTGTAGTTGTACTTGTATTTGTTCTTGTAGTAGTCTTGATCTTTTACAAGTTTTCCTCTACAGTTAGCAGAGAAATGGCCAGGTTTGCCACATCTGAAACAACGACCATCGTTTTGGTTGATGGGTTGTGCAGCATCAGTCTTTTGTGGACCAGGAGCGTTGTACTTCTGTTGAGGTTGAGGTCTCTGTTCTGTCGGGTTTCTGTTCTGGTGATTCTGTTGAGGTGCAGTATAACTTCTGTCACCTTTTTCTTCTCTTTCGTACCTTTTTCTTCTGTCAAATGTCCTGTTGACAAATCTCTGGGTAAATTGTTGAGTTATTAACGCAAGAGATTTAGCAAAGGCATTTATATCACTATCCTCATCTGATGAACTCCTTTCATCATCACTTTCTGCAACCAAGCTCTTCTTCCCTTTCTTTTTATCTCTTTTCTTATCTCTGCTAGGGCCATCTCTGTTGAGTTTCTCTTCTGCTGAGTTCTTAGATTCTGAAATCAAAGCGATAGGACCTGCAATGGTGGATTTGCCTTTTTGCTTGACAACATCCTTCTCTTGTGCGGCCAGAGTGCCAGACACATCAGTAAGAGACCATGCATCTAAGTCCTGATTAGCTTGTAAAGACATGGACAGATTCAACCATTCATCATTTAAACTTTTCAAAAACAGAACATTGTTATCTTCCTTCGACCTAACAACCCCACACTTTTTACATTTGTTAATCAGAATATTAAATCTGTTGTAGGTCTGTTGTAAGGTTTCCTCAGGAAGTGCCTTGAAATCATTGTATTCATTTATACACTGGGTCCTTCTGTTCTTTTGGGTTTTGATACCACCCTCAAGTTGATTTAGAAGTTGATCCCAGATTTCCTTGGCAGTAACACATGAGTCTAGTTCTTGAAATATATCGTTCGGAATGGCCATAATCAGAAGTCTCACTGCTTTAAGGTCATTTTCCATTTTGCTCTTTTCTTCTTCGGTAATCCCAGTGGTTTTGGGTTCGAAGTGAGCAGGAATCTCATCAGTGGTTTCTGTTGCGGGTACACGTGGGACATAAACCATGGGTTGGAATGGTCCATTCGTGACAGATCGCATTAAGTCCTTATCCATTCCATCAAGGAAGTTGACCATCCTAATCTTCCATTGAGGGTATTCATCCCTCAGAAGAGTAGGAGGCTTGGTCAGAGAACCAGCAGTATAAATGGCGTTGATGTTTGCCATTTTTTGAAAAGAAAACAGAGTATGAGAGTTTCAAATGGTCTATAATGAGAATAAGCTAAAGTATGAGGAACAGTAACCAATGAAATAGTAGAACAGATGTTTTAATCTAGACTGGAAAGCTTAGTATGATATTAAATGAACTGAGAAGATGTAAAATACTTTAAGCAGTAAAACAGAGTATAATGAGGCTTTTAAACACACACACAATCAACAACAGTGAATCAACCTTGGTAGATTGGATGCCTTGATTTGAGCAAATCAAGCAAGCTCTGATACCAATTGTTGGTTCCCAGATTCACGTCGTATCACGATAATGGTAGTTAAATAGACAGCGGAAGCATTTAAATATAAAGCCATTAAAGTGAGTGATTGTATGAGACGATATGTAAACTGTGATATCAAATATAGAACAGGAATATGATAACAAGATCAAATAAGAAACGCTGCTCGTATATTGATAAAGATAACACCAAGAACAAGATCAATGGTGTATCAAGAAATCACAGAGACAATATCGTACGGGGTAGTGCTATGAGGATATGACAGTGTGTGCTTTTACAATTGTGGAAAACTATTCTTCCAAAAGCTTACAATTGTTTGTTCCACTACCTCGCTATATATAGCCTCATAAAGTGTAGACAGTGTACTATCGTACCCTGGAATGACACGTGGAAAGTGTGTCTCCAATCTTTAGGGCATACGTGGAAAGGTGTGGACACGTATCTGACACTTCGGATTTCTACGAGACTTAGGCATAACAGAGGTCTTCACTTCAACAGAGCGTGTTATGACAGAACTCTGTTGGTCTTCGGGTATGAACAGTTCTTCTGTTGATCTTCTGCCAGAGCTCTGTTGAGCTCCGTTGGTTCCACCAGAACTCTGTTGAGTTCTGTTGGTCTTCTTTGTTGGTCTTCTAAGTCTTCTGCTTTATCTCTGTAGGTCTTCTGACTTGGTTTTATTTTCAATACTTTCATTTTACAGATACTTGGAGCTAACAGGAACTAAGGTGGGTGTCAGAATGTTTCCTTTTAAGAGGAATGGAGGTAGCAGCTGGGGTATCAGCGGTGGGTTTGTCCGCTGAAGGAGCTGCAGAAGTAGAAGAAGTAGTAGGGTTAAGAAGAGTCAAGAGTGTAGAAATACGTACCTCATTCGCCACTAGTTTGAAGTCGAGTATTTTAGGGCCGACCTGAGAGAGTTTCAGGTCACCCTCTTCTGGGTAGCTGTCTTTCATGCCTCTTTGGAAAATAGCGCCGATGAACCGAGGATATGGAACCCATGGAGGTCTGTCAGCGACGGTGTCCACTCTGAGAACCAGGTCATCATAGATAATCGATGCCCAGTCTATGTTGAGACCTTTCAGCAAAGCATATCCCATTGCTTGCTGAGGCTTAGCGGCTTGGTCAGAGGAGCCGCTCTTTGCAGTCATGCAGCTGATCAAATGGGCGAAGATGAAATTCATCTCGCTGGGCATTTTCGATTTCTTGATAATCGTCAGCTTCTTCTCGGGCTTCATGTCTCTGCCGATTTCCCATACATAGCCCATTGCGTCGAAAAATGCAATGATGGCTTCCCTGTCTGAGTTTTTCTTGGGGTTAGGGAGGGGAACAAAGGGTTTTTCGTTGGTGGCGATGGGAAGGCTGAGAGCTTTGTGAATTATGGCAGGGGTAATCTTCATGGTGCCATATTCGATATCGTAGAGGATGCAATCGATTGTTTTGGAGGGGTCTTTGGCTGAGGGTAGCTGAGAGTGTCTGGCTGAGTACCAGAATTGTGAGAGCAAAAGCTGATGTGCAGGAGGTGTTATGGTCAGGGCTGTGGAGATGCAGCAATTCTTTAGGAAGTTCACAGCATCAGCTAGATGTGTGACTTGCTTTCGAGGAGGAAACTCGAGAAGCGCATAGAGGTTGTTCACTTTAGTCCAATCCAGTTTGTCAAGGGAAAATTTGACTTGAGGAGCCTTGAAGATGTCCATTTCCTCAGCAGTGTCATCAGCAGAAGTGTTTTCAGCGTTGGTGTTCTTGGGAATGTCAGAAAATGCCATTCTCTGTATTATCAGTTCAACCAAAGGATTAACAAATAAGAATAATCTTAATGTGGAAAGATTTTCCAATAAGATGGTTCGAATTTTGTCCATTTCATTCAGACAAAATGTCTTAATGAAGATTAGGGTTTTTTTTTTAAACGAAATTTCAAACCCAATTAAAAATCTTGTTTTCCAGTTTCCTTTGAAGATAGGGATTCTGGAAAAACGAATGTGTGAAGAACAAGTTTAAGATTTTTGCAATTAAACTTGAAGAACAACCATGAAATGGTTGTGTTCATAAAATCATGGAAGAAAATGATTTTATTTTTAAGAAGTTCTTTTGTTTGATCTTGTTAAAACAAAGAGAAGATCAGAAACAAGTTATTTGCATTTGGTAAATAATAAGAACATATTAACCTTTGATGTTTGAAGAAGATGAACAGTTGTTCTTGAAAAATCGAGAGCCAATTGCAACAGTGAATTCTTTCTTTGCTTGGAGGAGAAGTTCGCGTAAGAGAAAAATATAAACGAAGAATTTGTTTATATAGAGAGATTTTAGAAAGAGAAAATCTTGATACGGAAGTGCTTTCCGTTTATCGATGATACCACCCCATATCGGACGTCAACCGCCACTGACTGAAGGATCTCCATCCGACTCCCCCACACCCTCCAACATCCGACTCCGACACAACCGACTCTGATACGGAAGTGCTTTCCGTTTATCGATGATACCACCCCATATCGGACGTCAACCGCCACTGACTGAAGGATCTCCATCCGACTCCGCCACACCCTCCAACATCCCTACATCCCGGCCAACCTTGGGAGACATAAGGAGAGAAGAGGGAGCATTAGTTGAAAATTTAGAACATGCGAGTCGGAGAGAATGGAGGTCAAAACAAAACCATGAGAGAGCGAGCCTGAAAAATAAAGAGGCTGATGAGCGAATCTGAGCCAGTGTCGCCCAGGTAGCCACATCTACTATCTCGTCTCATTTGTTGGGACGAGGTATTGAAGAAGCCGTCGTGGACCTAGCGACGCAATTGCACAGCCCCCTAGCCACTCAACCAACTCTCAACAGTTGGTTGTTTCATTTTCTCACGGAGATATAGCACAAAATCTACCGGTCTCTCACTCGGAGAGTCTCGGTATTGAAACAAGAGAACAACCTCCCCCGGTCTCGACTTCTTTCAGCGCACCATTGAGTCTAGAGCCACTTGCTATTATAACATCTTCTTTGGCTAGGACACAGGATGTGACTGCTAATATCGGTGCTCTTAGTGACTCGATCAGAACTTCCGTAGTATGTCTGCACTTGAGCGGAATGCGAGGATTGGAAGGAAATCCTACAATAGACAACGTCACACCAGTATGTCTGAACTTCTGTTGATTCAATAGTCGTGACCTCAATGGGCAATCTAAGTGATCCCGGCGGTGATGATTTACCCGACATTTTGTCAAGGAAATATCTGGACGGTGCCTTAAAAGCTGTCCGCGAGTCACTGGAAAAGTAGTTCACAACAGAGCTAGATAAAGTGAAAAGCCTCGTCAAAGGGAAGGATAAAGTGGTCGAAGCCAAAACCAGACCGACACCTCCCCCGGCACCTGCTTAGCCCAATTACACGGTGAATGATCTAAAGACCATGCTCCTTGCCCAGTTGCTCCAACACGACAACTGTTGTTCACTAAAATCTAGCAAATGTAATCCCAAATGTAGAGAGAATCTAGAGAGAGAATTTGTCATTCATAGATTGAGAATGAAAGTACAAATGACACACAAGCTTTCTCTCTCTAGAATCTCTCTCTAACTTTTCACTAAGATATTACAATTAAGATCATTCACCTTGCTTAACAACTAAGCAAGTCCTATTTATACCTAAGAATTACAACACTTTAATTCCTAATTACATTGACTTTCTAACTAAAACTACTTTGACTTTTACAATGTTTGACTATTACAAGACTTTACAATAAATCTTGAATACAATATATTGCTCTAACATTATCCCCCTTTGGATTCAAGATTTAAAAAAATGGCAGCAGTCGTCAGCTCTTGATCTTCAAAACTTTAACTCTGACTGCTTTAAACAATGATGCTTTGGCAATCTTCAAACAGTTGAATCTTCACAAGTTCACGTCGTACTAGATACTTTGACAGTCTTTAAACATTCAACTTTGAAGAGTCTTCAGTCAAACTTGAAAAGTCTTCGTCTTCTTTTTGAAAAGTCAATCTTCATGAATATAATCTTCAACAAATTTTCTTCAAGTCTTGAACGCGAATTTCAGATCTTTGCATTTTCAAAATCTTTGAATCTTTAGTCTTTGAAGCTTTGAACTCGAACTTTGAATGATTTCTTGAACTTTGTATCTTCATATCTTTGACCTTGAATTGTCTTTGAACTTCTTTTAACATCGAACTCTCTCAAATCATCTCGAAACATCTTCTTGACTTTGACACATCATTTCTCCCCCTTAATCTTTCATTAACAAATCTCTCTTTTCTTCAGGGTATTATTTCTCCCCCTGTTCTTCAGTATACTATTTCTCCCCCTTTTTGATGATTGTGAGCATCATGATCATCAAAACCTTTATCAATTCCAGCACGCACTTTGTTCACCACAAGTAACATTCTTCTCCTTTTCGATCTGATAAACCATCAATTCCAAAAGAATTTATCCGAATCTTTTCAAATTCAGACAAAAGAATGTGGTAACCCTGAAACAACGGATGAATCAGTTAAAATGCCTGTAAGCAGCACGGAGCCACTTAGTACAACGGATGTACTTTGTAAAGGAACTTTTTGATGTTCACTCCCCAGGGCTTCCATTCAATCATCGAAAAACCACAAAGGAATTTCTATGAACGTTATGACAAGAAAACATATTCCTTGTGTGTACGTGCACGTGTAGAAAGAAATAAAGCAACATATGCTTGAAAAAATAGGCTCAAAGCGTGTAAACAGTTGAGACAGCAACAATTTTCCACGGACTCAATGTGAATGAATGAAGAGCGAAGGTGGGGCAAACTTCCTTCATTTTCAATATCCAAACCTTCCGAATGAAGATTAGATATATTATATGTTGCGTCCCCAAGAAAAATGAAACATTTCTTTGTTGAGAAAGAAATGAGTAGCTGGTGGGGTTAAATGCAAGAGTTGGCATGGGCTAACTGCCAGTTTCAATGATGGTCACCAAAGAATGTGCACCAATCAGTAATGTGGCTTCCCGGCTCAGAAAATGGTTGGTGCAGAGTTCTCTTATTCTTTTAACTCTGTTCTCACACCCTCTTTCTGTTTTTAATCCGCTCACTTCTACCCAAACTCTCATTTACATTTTACCTCAGCACATTGAGATACTCAATCGGATGAGTTATCTCCCCCACTCTTTGATGTAGACCCCTCACCCCTCAATCACTCAAGGATAACTTCTTGGGTAGGAAACACTGGTTAACGTGAATCCATAGAAGTACAATGTAGCTCATACACTGATCCCATGAAATTTTGTCCTAAAAATGATGCGTTGTTCAACAGTTTAGTTTGAACAATTATGAATATCGGCATTTGATTAACATTGTCATCAGAATGTATGCTCCTCAATAATCAAGAAATATTTGAGCATTTGAACTTTGAAGGATTTCTCAAAACAAGGATAAAGAATGAATGAAATGAATTCGAATGACTTGTTTGAGAATCTGACAATGTATCAATCAGATCAAATATCATGAAATGTAATCATGTAAGGATTAGGGTATCAAAGAACTGAAAATTTGTTTATATGAACAAATATAAACAATCTTTGAATGAAACGCTTAAGTTCTCACGCTGAAATGAATGTATGATGCTGAACAAAATTTGAAGTACAAACGGGAGTATTACCATCGAAAAATTGTTTCATTTTGAGACATGGTAATAACAAAGTCAATATGAAGCTGAACCGGTGTGTATGAATACTTGAAAGTATAGAAAAGATAATGCACAAGTATTAATCTTTGGAAACACACGGTCAGAATTGATGTTACGGTAATCCGATATATATATATATATATATATATATATATATGTATGTATGTATGTATGTATATATATGTATGTATATATATATATATATGTATGTATATATATATATATGTATATATATATATATATATGTAAGTATATATATATGTATGTATATATATATATATATGTATGTATGTATATATGAAAAACATTTAAAATCACACTTCTAAAATTATAAAATCTGTTTGAATTAGAGAAGTGGTATGAACATTTAAGCAAAATGTTTTTCATGCTTGAAAGTCGTTCTTCTTTCAAACAATCTGAGATTAAGATCAGAAGATATTTACATTCAGAAACGTTGAGGCTCCTCCTCAAATCATGATACAATGATTTAAAAGATTTATAAGCTTCCCCTTAACATTTGCAAAAGATCTTTATTTTGAAAAATCTGCACAAATAACAAGACTTGGATCAAAATATCCTTAATCATTAAACGAGTTCTGAATTACCAGGATTGAAGATAAATTCAGAAGTCATAGTCGTTGAAGAACGAGTCCTGATCTGATATGATCAGAAGTCATAATCTTTGAAGAACGGGTTCTGAACTGAATTATTCAGAAGCCTAAATCGTTGTAGAACGAGTTCTAAACTGAGATGTTTAGAAGCCATTATCGTTGCTCCCCCTTAATGGCACATATATTCTTCAAAAAATCTGCACCGCTTCTCTTCTGTTTTTCAGTCATGTGTGTGATATATGTTTCCAAATCAGCACAACACATGATGAACCTGCAAAAACAGATTAAGCAGATTTTGGTACCCAACGGTACTTGGGTCCTAGTGTGTTAGGTGCAGTTCTATTTGAAGAAATTCTGTAAGTACCGTACCAATATTGAGCAAAATCTTTGTGAACAAAATCATTAGTTCCACAGTAAGAACAACAAATTTTCTTTTGAACTAACCTGAATAATTGATTTATAGAGTAAACTAAATCAGGCTTGACAAAAGATTTACCTTGAAATGCGTTGTTCTTGTTGGCATTTGGCGTGGGAACCTTTGATTTTGGCACCTCTTTCTCGGGAGTTGTGCCTTTGACTCTCCATTCCATCTTAACTCTTTTGAAGACAATATTATCTTTAGGTCTTGAAGAAGAAGAGATATTAGCTTTAGGCACATGCAAATCATTATCTGAATTATCAAACAGAGGATTAGAAAAGAGATTAGAAAAACAAATCTGATCTTTTGAGAAATCATTTGATCTATTAAATTCTTGTGAAAAAATGTCATTAAAGTTTGAACTTGAAGCTGTCTTAAACGAGCATTCAGAATTAGTTGAATCTACAAGTGGAGTCTGAATAATCGTGTCAGGACTGACTTGTTTTGAAACATCAACTTTAAAAACAATGTCTTCAAGTTCTTTGATTTTGTTCATTAAAACATTATTTTCTTTAAAAATCAGATCATATTTCTTTTGAATATCAGATTTTATCTTTTGTTCCTTCATAATGTCTGTTGATAAACCGGATAATTTTTTTTTGTTAACTTCTTTATCTCATTTTGAAAAATCTTTCGTTCATCTGAAAAATCATCTTTCACACTTTTTGCTCTAAAACTTTCAATTTTCATCGTTTCAAGCTCTTTTCTATCCATTTCAAGTTATGTTTCTAAATTAGATAGTTTGTGTGAAAGCTTATGTTGGTTCCCGATTTGTTTAAACAAGATTATCAGATCTATTAGTTCAAGTTTAAGAATGATGCGGAAGCGTATTTGAAGAACTAACAGATATGTTTGATAGATTTAGAACACACACTATCAAATAAACAGTGATGAGAATAGATTTATAGCACAAAGACCCACTGTATTTAATATATCAAGAACACTTAGTACAGATTTGACACTAATTGAGTGTAAGTGTTTTGTGTTGTGTGTTAAGTGATTGTGTAAACTTGTAAAGTGTAAAAACCGGTGATTCTTAGGAAGAACTCAACCTGAGTCTTCCTTTTATACTACTACAAAAGATCTATTCTAGACAAGACACTGTTGCTACAGGAAAGAAGAGATGGTATGAACAGTTGGAAAACTGCATGCATTAAATGTCGCAGACGTCAATGTTGTACTAAGCCCTATTGAGTCCACTCAGAGTTTGACACGTGTTGAAGTTGGACAGGGATGCTACCATACAAGTTGATGAATAGACCCTGGAACAGTAGTAAGATATTTCTTTAACAGTGGTAAGATATTATAAGTATCTTGAGTCTTCAGTGAGGACAACAGAGGCTCTGTAAAGTGTTGCGGAGGTTCTGCGGTCTGGTCCTTTGTAGAGTAGTCCACTGGGTTCCTTGTCTTCTGAAGTTGTCTGCAGAGGCTCTGTTATTGGTGACAGAGGTTCTGAGGTCTTGATCTTCTGTAGCGTTCTTCTGTAGTTTCTTCGGTCTTTGATCACTCTTGATCAAACTTCCTTTGCTTCTTCTTAGATGCCCGGCAGAGCTTCTGTTGCACTCAGCAGAGCTTCTGTGGAAGTTCTTCTGTACTTGGCCATTTTTTAATACTTCTAATGTTTCAGAATATTGGAGCTAACAATCTCCCCCTAAGTATTGAAAAATAAATTTTGACTTTTTGAATTTTTGGCTAATTTAAGATAGACAGAGGTTAAACAATACCTCAGAAGATTATTTCTTTCATTTAGAATTTATGCCAGAGGCATTTACATTTGAGTATATTAAATGAACAGAAATAAAACGTTGACAGAGGTTCTTTGAAGTGACTCAGATTTTTGCATTTGGGAAGTCGTCGAACTTTCTGTTGTCTTTTCCTACTTCCTTGAGTTCTTCATAGAATTTGAGGCAGAGATTTCTTAAGCTTAGTGTAGCATCAATCTCTTAGATCATCATCAGAGTAGATTCTTCATCCATAAGCTCTGTTGCTTTGTTCTCCTCTAGTATTTTTCTGAACATGTTCAGAGTACGGGTTGTGTACTTCTGACAGTCCATTATCACAAACAGTTTAAGTTGATCAGCAGGATTCTTGAATACTAACCCGTACCTTGGAGTTTTGATGATCGAATTGTGTATGGCATTGGGTGGGTAGAAATCCTCTGGTGGTCTGATGCTTAGAGTAGTCACACCTAGATCGATGGCTAGTTGAAAGTCGAGCATGCTGTAGATTAGGAGCTTTTCACGCATCGCCTTTCTGAGAACTCGAAAAGATCTTTGGTGGCAGTCGTTATTGAAGTTGTCTTTCGTCCATTGCAGAAGGTCAGGTAAGTCATAGGGATTGAGGTTTCGGATATCAGCATCAGAGAATTGATTCTCTGATATGTCAGACCTTTTGACTTTCCAGATTGTATACATCGTATGAGGATAGGTTCTCATTTTAGAGTATCTACAATAGATTACCTTCTTTATCTTGTGAATGGAGTAAACTTGATTGACCGATTTTGACTTTGTAGAGGTGAAGATGGCATTGAATTCCTCTCTTAGCTTCTGATCTCGGACATGAGCTGGCAGATCGCTCTGGAAGTGCTGTCTGTAGAGATAACTGTAAACATGCTCTTCTATTTGTTCAATGGTTGGAGTATTTCTTGGAATTGGTCTCCTTAGCTTATCCATTTGTCGAGTGATGTCTGCTACTTTACCTTCTGTTACCTTAGCTGTGGGATCCAGGGTTGGGTTTTCTGACAGAGGTTTCAAGTTGAATGCCCAGTCTTCCTCTTCGGGTTTAGGAGTGATGAAGGCATTAAAGGCACCTTTCATCAACTTCTCTGTAGCAACTGACATCTTCTTCTTTGGCTCTTCTTCTGTCATTATTCCCTTGCCTTTATCTTTTAGTTTTGAGGTTTCAGAGGTTGGGTTTTGGATTTGTGTGGGTGAAACCTCTGTAGATTTGACGGTTGAAGGTTCTGTGGGTTTTGGGGTTGGATGCTCTGATGTTCTGGTTGTTGCCTCTAAAGGTTTTGATACTTCGGGTTGTGAGGTCTCTGTTGGTGAGGAGTCTTCGGGTCTTGGAGGTGGGATGTCAAAACGCTTTGTTGATTGAAAAGCCGATACAAATTCCATTATGCGAAGAATGAACTCTGCAGAGCGTTTTGGTCTTTGGGGTTTTCGAGCTATGGTTTTGACTCTAGTTTTGCGCGGGATTGGTTGTGAGGTTGGTGTTGGTTCTTTGGGTGAGGGTGGAGTTTGTTCTGTGGATGAGGATGCAAGAGTGATTACCTTAGGTTCTGTGGTTGGTGCATCCTCTGCTGAGATAGAGGTGTTTTGCCTCTGTTGTGTTCCTTGTGTTTCCTTCGGGGTTTCTGTTGTAGAGGGTTCTGCAGTTTTCTCTGTAGTTTTTGCAGAAGCAGCCTATGTTGTTTCCTTTGTTCTCTCCCCCTCAGGATGACCAGATTCACCATCATCAGGATCATCCTGCCTTCTTTTAGCAGCAACTTCTGTTCTGCAGGTGTCTTGAGCTGCTTGCCTTGCTGCTTGTTTCTTCATTGTTTCAAAGTAGATTGCGATCGAAGTCTTGAAGGCTTTGGTCGCACTTTTCTCGAATTCTGCAGCGGTTGTTTTGGCAATGTCAGTGGCAGAGGCGATGGCAGTAGCAGCAGAAGTTTCTTTATTTGACTTTATTTCTGCAAGGGCTTCTTTAACTTCTGTGGATAAGGTATCCACTTTGGTATTTAATCCTGTAAGCGCGCCTGAAGTTGAATCTGTAAAAGTCATGAATGAGCTTTGCAACTTATTCAATGTTTGAGTTACAGAGGTTACAAAGACTTGGAACTCATTCTTCGTAACATGTTCCTCTTGGGTAACCTCTGGAGGAACAACCCCTTCTCCAGAGTGAGTCCCTGTTCCTGGGACACCTTCTTTCATTCCTGTTTGATCGTTGAGAATGGAAGGATTTCCTTATGATCTTCGAGAAGAAACAAGAGTTTCAGTCTCTACAGAAGTTCTGTGAAGAACAGTGTCCAAATCCACTCCAGAGGTGGGTATCGGAATGTCCTTCTTTTGACTTGGAGACTTGTCTAGAGTCTCTTCGTCTTTGTGCTTACTACTTCTCTCTGAGAGAAGTTTTGGCCCTATATTGTGCGTGGCAGAGGAAACGAAATCCTCTGTTGGGTGTTCTAGTGTGATCTGGGGCGATTGATCACGAACATTTGGTGAGTCTCTTTGAGGAGACTCCCTAGGAATGGATTCCCCGGTTTCTGTGGGCGCAGAAGTCGAAAGAGTGACTTCTGGCTAGATGGGTTGGGTTTGGATCGAGTTGTGCTGCTCTTTTTCAATAACTCCTTCTACAGCTAGACCTGCGGAGTTAGATGTGTGGGTTGCACTAGGAGGGGGTGAGGGATGTGTGCCTTCTTCATCTTCGGCATCTTTTTTCTTTTTCATTTTCTTTTCCTCCAGATGTTTCTACCCTATCCTCTAACCTATTTTCAGTAATTTTACCTATTTGGACCTCTTCTTCTGCAGTTTCTTGTCTTGGCAGAAGTGAATCAAGACCCTCTGTGATTTTATGGGTTTGTAGAGGTGGAGGTTGAGGTTGTTCTTTTTCGATTCCCTCTGTAATTGATTGCAGAGGAGAAGAGAGTTTCTTCTTCTTTGATTTCCTTTTCTTCGGTTTAGGTGCCCCCTCTTCTGTAGATTTTGACTTTCTTTTTCTTTTGGAAGAGGGAGGGGCAGAGTGACCTTGGGTTTGTGGTGGAGATGAGGGTTATGTGGTATGTTCAGTGGGTGAAGAAGATGGTTCTGCAGGGGGTTGTTGGATAGCAGAAGCAGAGGCAAGTGGTTCCTCTGTAGGGGTCTTGGTTTTCTTTCCCTTTTTCTTCTTCTTCTCTTTAGATCCCTCAGAAGACTTCCTCTTTGAAGGATAGAGGTATTTCCTTATATTTCTGAAGTTCTTCTGGTTGGCCTTGTGTTTAGCCAACTTTATCTTCTATTCTTCCTTTGTTAGTCTCTCCTCAACACTACCTCCTATGGGTAATCCTATACGCGGGGGTGTTACAGAACTGGGTTCAGGAGTTCTGTAAACGCGTGTGTACTCACTAACTAGTTCTTCATTAGTAGAATAACCTAACATTACCTTTGACAGTGGTCTGCTGTGCGGGTAGCCGTCCTCATGTTCTGTAGGGGTGTTCTTGGACATAGGAAATTTCTTAGGTTTGGGACCGTCCATTGGCCATTTTTGGATAAGGAGTAGGGGTTCGAAAAGTACACTGAGGATTCGCTGGTATTGCAGAGGGGGCAACCAGTTGTGATCAGACATTTTGGCTTTCTGGGAGGCGATTTTTCGATCGATGGTGTTGATGATCTCTTGCATCATTATGGTGGCATAATCTAGTGGTAGATCATAGTACACACCATACATGATTGAGAGAATTTGAGGTGAGCTTTGATCAATGCTCCCGATTTTTCCCGTGAGGCAGCGATTTAAGATGGAGAATAAGGTATTCCACAGAGGGGGTAGTCTTGCTCTGCGGAAATCGTTCCTCTTTTTCAACTGTTGGTTGTACCCTAACATGTGCAGAAAGTCGACAAGTTCTTCATTTGTTGGTTGGGGGGCATACTTTTGATTCCCATGAGTCCTCTTGTTGGAAAGCCAAATTCTAATGAGAACATGGTGCGGTTGAACATCAGTTCAAGACTGTTACTTTGGTTAGGTTTAGAAATATAGCCTCTGATCAAATCGGTGTCAGCGTCATACCGGCAAGATTGCCAAAACTGATGTAGGTAACATACAGGTAATTGTTCAACAGTTTTGCTCAGAAGAGGGTAAAGAAAGTGGTTCTCTAGGATGTTTAGCAAGATGGCATGTTCTTTACCAAAAGCCGTAGGAGAAGGAACAAGATAACAATTGTTTGATTTAATGGGAAGGGTTTGCTCGAAATGGTCATTAGAGAAAAATTGTTGCAGGTGGGTAGTGGGTACAAAGGATGCCTCGTCGCCGGAGTCATGTCTGTTGGTATCGGCGGCGGTATGTGAGTTGTGGGAGTGCTCAGAATGTACTGGAGAAAGTGGCGGAGAGTTCATCGGTGAAACGTGAGTAGCTTTGGAACTGGAAGCCATTTGAAAGTTTGAAAGTTCTAGGTTTTCAGAAAGAAATAAGCAAGTTCGCCGGAGAAGATGAGAGAATAGTAAAGTTTTGAAAGTTATTTTAACTTAGGTTTTATATTGTGGTAACGGGTAGAATTTGGAACGGTGAAAATGTGAGAAAGTTAATAAAATTTGAGGTCCGCACTCGAGTTCATTTGGCGTGGAGCAAGTTTCCAGGACGACGTTATATATACGTCAATGAAAACTCGACATGTCAATAGTGTCAGTGATGACGAGACGTCGTGGGCGGCCATATTAAATGAAGAGCACGTGGGTTTAAATTTTCACCACAGAAAAGTTACCGTTAAAAAAGTTACCGTTACAGAAGTTCCTAAGTGGAAATCTTTACAGAAGCTCTGTGGGTACAGCAGCTCTGTGATTTTGAAAAACTTTTATCTCTATAGATTGTATCTTATGAAAATTGTTTGAAAAACGCAAGGAGAGGATCGATAAATCTTTAGTAGAGAAATAGTCCCACAGAGGTTTTTGGACCTCTGCCAGAGCCAGCAGAGGCTCTGTTACAGGAAATTTCTAATAACTAATAATTTATAAACATTTTATAATCATCCAAGTTTTTGATCAGTTTTAACAATGTATTTAGGACCTATTTGAAAGTTGGTGTCCTAGAAAATTGTAAATCTCAAAGATTTTGTGCAGCAGAAGTCTTTTGAAAGATTTGAGTGATCTACAGAGGTTCTTTGGATGAAAGTACTCTGTAGCTTAAGACTTCTGTAGCATTGTGCGTGTAATTTGTTTCCGAGATGACATTCCAAAAGATCGATAGAGGTTAAATTTGCGATCATAGAGCATATTCCTGGCAGAGCTTCTGTTGAGCCCAATAGAAGCTCTATGACCTCAAATTTCTCATATCTCAAATTTTATGAAACTTTTTGATCTTTTGATTCTTGAAATGTTATCCACAGTATATTTAGGACATATTTGACACTTTTTGTCCTAGAAAACTGTTTTCAAAAACCTAAAAGTACGAGATATCAACCTTTTGTTCTTTTAGTTCGGCGAGTGTGATTTCTTCTGTCGCATTCTTAGCTCCCCTTGACTTATAAATCTCTGTAGATTCAGCAAGGTCTCCTTTTTCGCTCCCCCTTGATCTAACAACTTCTGTAGATCAAGTGTCTTCTTCTGCTCCCCCTTGACCTATGCTTGGTTCAGAATAAGATAAGTTGTGCACAGGACATAGGTCAAGATCATCAGAGGTTTTGTAGAGGTTGTCAGAGGTTCTGAGCAGACCTTACAGAAGTTCTGTGATATCAAGAACTATTATAGATTTAAGAATTTACATACAGAAAATAATAAAAAAATAAAAATATTTACATAATATACAGTATCTATGTTATACTTACAGAGGTTTTGGGTACCCATAAACGTATGGGTCCTATTGTATGAAACGCCTTTATGCATTTGTCATACATACCAGAAATGAAAGGCTTTTTGTCTTTTTGAGCATTTTGAACAGGTATAGAGCCTTTTACTATCCAAACCTTTTTCACCTTTTTAAAAGTTTGATTAACTAATTTGTCCAACCTATGATCATGCAAAAATTTCGATGTTGAGGTCTGAAGTTTTGAAAACATATTAGGCTTAAAAGTTCCTTCACGATTGAATTTCCTGATCTGTTTAGCAAAAATATTATTTTTCCTTAAATTTTCCTCAAGCATCTTTTGGAGATTAGATTTGCATCTTTTCTCCAACATTATTTCAGTTGATAAATTAGAGAGTCCTTTTGTTAGTTTGGATATTTCTGTTTTAAAAATCCTTCTCTCTTTTTCAAAGTCATCTTTTTGACTTAAATCTTGAAATCTTTGAACCTTCAACTGTTCAGATTCTTTTCTTTCAGAATCAGATTCTTTCCTTTCTTTTTCAAGGATATTCTGCAATTCTGAGATTTTATAAGTAAGCTTCATCGACTTTGTTTCAAGAACAGTTTTCTTCTCTTCATAATTTCCTCTTTCATTGACCACAATCTTTTCAAAATTGAAAATTAGTTTAGAGAAGTTTAAACATTTTAGTTCAAGTCTTTTCTTTTCTTCATCTGACAAAGATAAGTTCCTTTTTAGTTCAAGATTTTCACAGTTTAAGTTTTTAACAGATTTTTCAAGTTTAGCAATTTTATCAGAAATAATAAAAATGCTTTTGTTCTTTTCATCTAGCTCTTTTTCAAGAGAAGGAATTATTTCGCGAAAATTTGTGCTGGGTTTTGAATAAAAAATTGAGTCAGCATCACCATAAAATTTCATTCTAGATATTTTAAATGAAGTTTTTAACGAAAGAAACAGTTTTTATGATGTTACCAGATCAAATGAATCGAAGATGACAGTAAAACAGAAACTGTTTGAAGGAATGAAGAACATGTTAAAAACAGACAATTTCTATCAAAAATCTTTGTAAAAACGAGGATCACTTGATATTGAAAATCAAACTTTGCTCTGATACCAATTGTTGGTTCCCGATTTGTTTAAACAAGATTATCAGATCTATTAGTTCAAGTTTAAGTATGATGCGGAAGCGTATTTGAATAACTAACAGATATGTTTGATAGATTTAGAACACACACTATCAAATAATCAGTGATGAGAATAGATTTATAGCACAAAGACCCCCTGTATTTAATATATCAAGAACACTTAGTACAGATTTGACACTAATTGAGTGTAAGTGTTTTGTGTTGTGTGTTAAGTGATTGTGTAAACTTGTAAAGTGTAAAAACCGGTGATTCTTAGGAAGAACTCAACATGAGTCTTCCTTTTATACTACTACAAAAGATCTATTCTAGACAAGAGACTGTTGCTACAGGAAAGAAGATATGGTATGAACAGTTGGAAAACTGCATGCATTAAATGTCGCAGACGTCTATGTTGTACTAAGCCCTATTGAGTCCACTCAGAGTTTGACACGTGTTGAAGTTGGACAGGGATGCTACCATACAAGTTGATGAATAGACCCTGGAACAGTAGCAAGATATTTCTTTAACAGTGGTAAGATATTATAAGTATCTTGAGTCTTCAGTGAGGACAATAGAGGCTCTGTAAAGTGTTGCAGAGGTTCTGCGGTCTGGTCCTTTGTAGAGTAGTCCACTGGGTTCCTTGTCTTCTGAAGTTGTCTACAGAGGCTCTGTTATTGGTGACAGAGGTTCTGAGGTCTTGATCTTCTGTAGCGTTCTTCTGTAGTTTCTTCGGTCTTTGATCACTCTTGATCAAACTTCCTTTGCTTCTTCTTAGATGCCCGGCAGAGCTTCTGTTGCACTCAGCAGAGCTTCTGTGGAAGTTCTTCTGTACTTGGCCATTTTTCAATACTTCTAATGTTTCAGAATATTGGAGCTAACAACTTAGTTGATTTTTCTTCAAAAGATTTTCGTTCATCTTCAAACTCATATCTTTCTTTCTCAGGTTTCTCTTTTTCTAAGAATAAAACTTTTTCAAAATCAGAAACTTGTTTTGAAAGTTTGATATTAATAGTCTCACAAGAGAAATTTTTTCTTTTAAAATCATTTCTTTCAGAGTCTTGAGATTTTCTTTCCAAACAAATCGTTTCTTTTAGCTTGACATTTTCTCTTTCAAAGGACTTTGCCGTCTCTTGAAGCTTCTTGATTTCATCGTGAAGAATTGAGTTGTCTCTCTTTGCTTCAAGATCTGCAATATGAGATTCAAGATCAGTAATCCTTTTTGAAAGTTTAATATTGTGTTCTTCTAAAAGAAACTTTTCATTTGAGGAAGACATTTCTGAAATATGTTTCTTCAGATCAACATTTTCATCTTCCAATGCTTTCATGTTCCCTTGAAGTTTTTTCATAACATCCTGAAGAGTTGTGTCTTCTTCTTTTGCTTCTTTTCTTTGTATGATTTTAAGATCTGCAATCTGTCTTTCTAAATCTTTTATCACCAAGTATTGATGATAAAATATCTTATCATCGGATATAGACATTTTTGGATCCCTAAAAAAATATCAAACAAAAGAATTAGATGTAATATATCAAAATAATAACAAAAATATACCTAATAGAGTAATCGTCAAGAGAAACTTCGCTTAGAAGTTAAATTATGTGCACACTCGTAAAAATCAGAAAAATACAATTAAGGTCAGAAAAATTTTCAAAAATAAAGTCTGAAAAACAAATTATAATTTTGTCTTTCAAAAATTAAATTTGAAAAATTTACATGGAATTGTTGAACTTTAATCAGCAAACCTGCAAAATACAAGAAAAATTTATCAGTTACGAGTTAAATGCAGGCAAAAATTATTAAAATTGACAAAGAAATGACTAAAACAAAAATAAACGAAAAATAAGGACTAAAAAGACACAAAAATGACTAATGTTAGGATCCAAACGCTTACCACTACGCCAAAAGCAATTGCTGGTGGAGAAGGTGCAACTTATTTCCATATAGCATAGCAGCCAGCGCCACGTTTCGATTTAGGAAGATGCTGGTCAACTAACGAGAGCTTCGCTAGAAGTCAATGGCTGCACAGCATGCCTTTGATATTTTTAATGCACTCCATGGGATTCGAACCCGTGACCTGCTCTGATACCACATGTTAGGATCCAAGCGCTTACCACTACGCCAAAAGCAATTGTTGGTGGAGAAGGCGTAACTTATTTCCATATAGCGTAGCAGCCAGCGCCATGTTTCGATTTTGAAAGATGTTGGTCAATGACCCAACAACTAAAAATGATAAAAATACAAAAAAATAGGGACTAAAACTGACAAAAATGAAACTAATACGAAAAATAAGGACTAAACGTGAAAAATACTAAGAATCGACAAAAATAAGGACTAAAAATGACAAAAACTGAAAAATAATACTCAAAGGAGTAAATGTGTAAAAGTACTAAACTTCTAAATACAGGGACCAACAAAATGACAATACACAAGACTCTAAACAACAAGGACTAAATTTATCAAAATTGAAACCTAAAGTACGGGGACTAAAAGTGACAAAATCTGATAGTTTAAGTACAGGGACTAAAACGGACAGAAAGTGAAACTTATAAGTCCAGGGACCAAACCTGACAAACTCAAAAACTGCTAACTGACTTAACTGGAAAACTTAACTTAGGACCAAATTTGTAACAAATCTAACGAAAAAACGAACGAAATGTTAACTAACTGACACTAACGAAAAAGGACCAAAAATGTCACAAAACTAACGGAACTAACGGAGTTCAGTTATTACTGTTCATCTCTTCCAAAAACCCACGACGATCTGCTTCTTTCTTCTTCTGATTTCTCCTTCGATTCTCGACTAAAACGAATAAAATTTGTTGCGTTGTGTTCCTTATACAAAGACAAATCGAATGTGAGCAAAAAAAAACTAGTTCATGCAACAAATTTCGGTGACCCGTGTTTTTTCGGCGAAACTCCGGCGAGTTCGAAAAAAATGATGAATGACCCGAAACCTTGTTTGAATGATCCGAAACCTTGGTTTGAATGATCCAAAATCTTGTTGAATGATCCGAAACCTTGGTTTGAATGATCCGAAATCTTGTTGAATGATCTGAAACCTTGTTTGAATGATCCGAAACCTTTGTTTGAATGATCCGAAATCTTGTTTTGAATGATCTGAAACCTTGGTTGAATGATCCGAAACCTTCTTAAAGGAACCGAATACTTCAAGTAGCAGATCCGAAAAGTATATTTATTAAGGATACGAATTCTTTTAGCAAGCACCCATACTGCACACTGTGAACCGAGAAGTTTTATTAGTTGAATCTGGAAACTTTCTGAGGATCCGAGAATTTTGTTACTGTGAGATCCGAAAAGTTTTCAATGTGATCCGAAAACTTTTCAAATATATATGAACACACAGTACACACACTAACACACGCAACAAAAAAAAATCCGTGAAATATGGAATTCGGATGTTGTTGACTTTTGACATTTCAGATGCTGTTGACTTTTAACTTTCCTTGTATCTACTGTTGCTTGTTTCACAACCTGCAAAGAACAAACACTCACAAAAGATTTTTTTAACTTTGGATCAAACACAACAACAAACAACTTTTAAACAGAATCTTAACACAATTTAGATTAAAATCTCAGATCTACTCAATTTTTACCAAGAACATCTCATTAACACATTCAAATCAAAAATTTCAAAATTAAGATTTAGAGTTTAAAACTTGAAATTTATGATTGAAACATGTCTAAAAACAATTTTTAGGAAGGATTTTGCACAAAAACGAATCAAAACATCAATATTTTGCAAAATCACAATCCAAAAAATTTCACAGTTAACTTTTTCTCAAGAACACAAAAAATCATTAAATCTTCAAATTCCTCAATTCTTGATGTGATTTTGTAAATCTTTTGTTCCAAAACTGATTTATATCAATGGAGAAACACTTTGCAATCAAAATCAAATCAAAAAACACACAAGAAACGCATAACCCATTTGTGTTCTTCAAACCTTCAAAAATGGAGATTTTCTTCAAATCTTCATGAAATTTTGACGAATTTGTGCACAATTTGATCTCCCAAAGCTCTGATACCAATTGTTAACTCCATATCTATTAGGTAAACAACAAATAATCCATTGATCTTCAATAATCTAGAGTTTTACATAAGAATTGGAAACTTTCTCTCTCTAGATTCTCTCTCTAGAATCTCTCTCTAGATATTACAATTAGGATCATTAACCTTGCTTAACAACTAAGCTAAAGCTATTTATACCTAAGAATTACAACACATTAAATGCTAATTGCATTGACTCTCTATTTAACTACTTTGACTTTGACAGCTTTGACTTTTACTTTGATTTTACACTATTTGACTATTACAAGACTTTTACAATAAATCTTGAATACAATAATGCTCTAACATTCTCCCCCTTTGGATTCAAAATTTAAAGAAATATAGTAGGAGTCTTCAGCATTTGATCTTCAAAACTTTAACTCTGACCGCTTTAAACTTTGAAGCTCTAACAATCTTCAAACAACTTTATCTTCAAAAACTCATTGTGAACTTCGATAAAAATAAGGACTAAAAAGACACAAAAATGACTAAAATGATAAAATACAAAAAATAGGGACTAAAACTGACAAAAATGAAACTAATAAGAAAAACTAAGGACTAAAAGTGAAAAATACTAAGACTCGACAAGAACAAGGACTAAAAATGACAAAAATTGAAAATTAAAACTAAACGGACTCAAAATAACAAAATTTGAAACTTAAAACTCTAGGGACTAAAAGTGTAAAAACCTAAAACCAAAAAACTAGAGGGACTAAAACTGTTAAAAACGTAAACACAAACTACAGGGACTGAATTTGACAAAAACTGAAACCTAAAACTATTTAACTGAACTAACGGAGACTTAACGAAAAGGACTAAAAATGTAATAAAAACTAACTGAAAAACTAACGGACAGTTAGTAAAAATGCTACTGACTGACTAACTATGACTAACAGAATTAGGACCTAAAATGTAAGAAAATCTAACAAATCTAACGAAATCTAACAGCACTTAACGGAAACGGATCAAATATGTTAGAAAACTAACGGAGTACTAACGGCCACCGTTAGTACTGTTCATCATCTTCGATTTCAAACGATTTTACGATCTGTTCATTTCGATTTCGTTTTTCTTCCTTAATTCTCGACCAAATTTCACGATTCTTCTTTCTATATGATCCTTAGACGAAGAAAAATCGCATGCAAACGATTAAATCAAATCATGCAACACAAAAAATGTTTTCCCGACGATAAATGGTTTCACCGGTGAGAAACCTGATTTTTCGGCGAGGTCGAATATCAAATGTTAGCTTGCAATTTTCAGTGCCTTTTTCGATTCTGGAGCTTGAAATATGATCGAAATGAAGAAACAAATCGATCTGTGACAAAATAGAACCGAAAATCTGATGCAAATCCGTTTTCCGGCGAAGCTCCGGCAAACCAAAATTTTTACTTTTCGGATCAAGAGGATCCGAATTGCTCACTTCCCTGATGCTTCTTGATCCGAGAACTGCACTTCCCTGATGCTTCTTGATCCGGAAAGTATGGAGTTCGTATGCTTCTTGATCTGGAAAGTGGTGTTCGTATGCTTCACGATCCGGAAAGTGGATCAATATGCAATCCGAGAATTGTTATGCAGCTGATCCGAGAAGTTAAAGTTAGAAGGATGCGAATAGTGGTGTTCGGATGCTTAATGGTCAGAGAAGTAATTTTCATATGGTGATCCGAAAAGCAAGGCGGACCCAGGAATTTTTTCTTACGGTGGCATCTTTGACGAACCTAAAAAATTTCCACATCGCCCGATGTTGTTTTAGCCTAATTCCATTGCTTTGATAATTTATTTTTAATTTTTTTCTCTATTTCGAGAAACGTTTAAAAAAATCAATTTCGAGAGAACTTTTCGGGGTTTTTTGGTTGATTTTAAGAGTTTTTTGTGGAATTTTTGGTTGATTTTAAGAGTTTTTTGGATACGGTTACACCATTTAATACGATACGGTTACACCCTTCAAAATAATACGGTTGCACTCTTCACACCGCTACAAAATTTTACCCTTTGCCGGACAAACGATACAGTGGCACATGCCACCGTATGCACAAGACTGGGTCCGCCCATGCCAAAAAGTATTGTTCGGATGCTACTTGATCACACACAACTCGCATACACACACGCCTTAAACACACACACACACAGCTCACTCTTAACACAAGCATCACACACAGTAAACACTTAAACACACATACACATGCAACTCATACAAACTCACACTCAGCTCAAACACACACACTCACAGCTGAAAAAAAAATCAAACACTACACACAGTCAACATGATCCGAGAAGTGACAGCAGCATGATCCGGAAATTGATTTTTTTTATGCCTCATCCGGAAAGTGATTTGTGAAACTTTGACTACAACTTATGCGTCTTCTTCTTATAAACTGTTGGTTTTTTCTGCATCTAACAAAAACTCACAAACACAAGTTAAAATTTGACTTTTAAAATCAAACCAAACACAAACACATTTTAATAACAAACAACAACAAAAATGAATCAAAAACTCAGATTTGAATCATTTTTTCTCAAGAACATCAAGAACACCTCAACAACATATTCAAATCAAAAATTTCAAAATTAAAATTTAGAGTTTAAAACTTGAAATTTATGATTGAAACATGTCTAAAAACACTTTTTAGGAAGGATTTTGCACAAAAACGAATCAAAACATCAAAATTTTGCAAAATCACAATCCAAAAAATTTCAGAGTGAACTTTTTCTCAAGAACACAAAAATTCATTAAATCTTCAAATTGATGAAATCTTGATTCGTTTTTGAAAATCTTTTGATGCAAAACTTGATTAATATGATGGAGAAACACTTTGCAATCAAAATCAAAACAAAAAACAAACAAGAAATGCATAACCCATTTGTGTTCTTGAAATCTTCAAAAATGGTGAAAATTTTCAAATTTCTTCAAATCTTCTTCAAATCTTCTTCAAATCTTCATGATTTTTGACGAATTTTGCACACAATTCGATCTGCCAAAGCTCTGATACCAAATGTTGTTCCCTAAAATCTAGCAAATGTAATCACAAATGTAGAGAGAATCTAGAGAGAGAATTTTTGTCATTCATAGATTGCAGAATGAAAGTACAAATGACACACAAGCTTTCTCTCTCTAGAATCTCTCTCTAACCTTTCACTAAGATATTACAATTAAGATCATTCACCTTGCTTAACAACTAACCAATTCCTATTTATACCTAAGAATTACAACACTTTAATTCCTAATTACATTGACTTTCTAACTAAAACTACTTTGACTTTGACAAATTTGACTTTTACAATGTTTGACTATTACAAGACTTTACAACAACACAGACTTCACGACTGATGCAGATCTCATCATAGTTCTACGATCGCAAACATCTGCTCAATCGTCATCCGTAACCGACCGATTGGACCAGCTTGACACGACTCTTAAGGACGTTCAGAAAGCCATTACTACCTTGTCCGAAAGAGTCGCCTCACTCGAAGACACCTGCAAGAGTCAAGCTGGCGGACTTAAACGCTGACACGATGACCAGGATGATCCTGATCACCGTGAGAGGGAGAACAAAAGACAACGACTATTCGAGTCCGATCCAATCCCCACTGAAACTACTCCAACGGTTCAACCGGAACCATCACCTGTGGTACAATCCGAAGACCAACCTGAAGCCTAGCTGAGTCTAACCGAGATGGTCATAGATATGGACATCTCAGACGATAAAGACCCAATGGTTGAAAAGCCCGAGGGAGAATCACAGGCGTTGATCGTACATTCTGCATTGGAAAGGCCCGCACTTGATCTGATAGATCCTGAATCCGAGATCGACCCAGAGACCGAAAACGCATGGTATCAAAAAGCCGTCAGTGCGATAAACTTCGAGGTCAACCTGATCTTTCCTACCGATGCCGACGATGAAATTGACTACGATCAGTCCTGCTACAAAACCTTCAGAGTACCCCAATCTATGCTAATCAGATTCCCAAGACTTCAAAAACAACACATCTGACATCTCCTCAGCAACAACAAGCACTAAAATCATCTTCAAAGTGTATGCATTTAGTGAAAAACAAAGAATCCGTCTTGCTTGAAGGAGGAACGGTAATAAGCACGCACTACTAGGTAGGGATGAGACGACCCAAGCAAATAACATTGTTCAGCAACTGTGGAGAAATACTCGTCTTCAAAATATTTCAAGCCACTGAATGAAGAGAATCCAGAACTTCAATCTTCAAGAAATAGCTGGATGATTATAAGCACTCAAAAGTCTGAATCACAACCAAAGCACCAGAACAATGATTGCAAGCACTCACAATTCTGATTGATCAGGTCAGAAGAATGATTAAGAGCATTCAACGGTCTAGCATCGTCAACAAAACTTCAGAATAATGATTGCAAATATTCAAGCGTCTCTTCCAATCCAATCAAAGACTAAACTCCAACAATCAACTTCTGAATATCTTGAAAGACTTGAGCTCTTTTAAACTTTGACAGTTGCTAAATGTATGTGGCACACTGAATATAAGAATGATGTCACACACGCCTTATGCTAACTTTCATGAACAATGTCCCCCTCCTGAGACTTAGCACGGGGGATCCGAAACCATCAGAATTCGGACCATGAAGCATCCGAAACCAATGAATCCGGATTAAGTAGGGTGCGAATTCACTCAATTCGGATCATGTTGAGTGCGAATTCACTCAATTCGGATCATGTTGAGTGCGAATTCACTCAATTCGGATCATGTTGAGTGCGAATTCACTCAATTCGGATTAAGTAGGGTGCGAATTCACTCAATTCGGATCATGCTGGGTGCGAATTCACTCAATTCGGATCATGCTGGGTGCGAATTCAATCAATTCGAATCCTTCTTGAGTCGAATTCTACACTTGTATTTCCAAGAACACTCCGAATTCTTCTTTGAATGATCCGAATTCACCAAGAATGATCCGAATTCACCAAGAATGATCCGAATTCTGCACTTCGAACACGAAAATCACTAAATCAGCCATAACTTTTTCAATTCTTGATCAATTGTTATGAAATTTGCACAGATTTGTTCGAAATTTGATTCCACACACTTTCTTAGTTAATCACAAATCCTAATTCGATCAATTTAATCGAATTAAGATCCAAACAGTGAACTTGAAGTTTTTGAAAAAATATTCAAGAATCGATCAGATCTGTCAATTCTATGCAGTTTTTGATGTTGATCCAAGAATTAAAGATGATCAGTAATCAATTCCGAGTTCAGTGATGCAAGAAATTGATTCAAAAGATTAAAATTTAAAAAAATCAGATGAATAGTGATGAACACCCAATCCGAATTCTTCAGCTTTAGTGTAAAAATTCTTCAATTTGGTCTTCGATCTGCTTGAATCTTCTGTTTAGCTCTGATACCAATTGTTAGGTCCATGATCTTCATACAATCCAAGTATTGTGTAACAAGATGATGAAGAACTTTATTGAAAAGGAAATCTAACCTAGAGAGAACACAAAGTGATTAGAGATCTACATCTTGTATTAATGAATTCACTTCTTACAAACTACAAGTAAAGACCTATTTATAGTCTTCATCACTTGCTACAACAATTAAGCATAAGCCCTTTAACACAGCTATTGCTTTACAAAACTTTCTATTATAAAGGACAACTTCAGTGTCCTAACAGTGTGTTTTTTATTCTTTCTCATTCATTGGTTTTATTTGATAAGCACTAAGTAGATGGTTGATCTATGATCTCATCCTTGTGTGTGCTTAAGTCCATAGCAATTCTTTTTGCATCTTGGTAGTAAGGTTGTTCATCTTTGTTTGATCTGACCTTTATTTTCAAGATTGGACTATCTTTGATCCAGATTTTGTTTGTCTTCCGCTGCTCATAAACATTTATATATGGATAACAAAATCATTTGAGAAAGATTTGATGTTTTGTTACATGTTCAAAGTCTGATCTGAAACGTTTTTTAAAACTTTGAGTTCTTCTAATTAGTTTTCTGACTTGATCAATTAGAGATCGAATTATTTGCACTCACGGTTTTAAAAATTATATGAAGATCGTCTTATCTTTTACATCAAATCAGATTTAATGACAGATTTGCGCTGCTGTATTAAAGTGATCATATCTCACTCATAAAAACACCGATTGATGCGATTCAAAAGGCCCTGGATTCCTAAGACACAGATGAACAGATTTAGTGTTTTGAGAATTCAGAGATTCGAAATTTATAAGGGTCATATGCATCGTTGAAGTAGACAACAGTGTGCTGATGGAAAGCTGATGGACAGATCTGCGCGACTGTGGTAAAACAACCATATCTTTGTCGTACGAGCTCAAAAAGAGATGATTCAAGATGATCTGAACAGCTAACAAACAAATTCAAGTTGTTTGTGTTTTGAGTTTTTGCAAACTCCAGAGGTAAAATGGTCTAAATTAGTGTCAAAGTAAGTGTAAACACTTCTGCCAAGCCTCTGCCGCACACGACCAAGCTTCTGCCGCACGTGACCAAGCTTCTGCCGCACGCGACCAAGCCTCTGCCGCACACGACCAAGCTTCTGCCGCACGCGACCAAGCTTCTGCCGCACGCGACCAAACCTCTGTCAGCCACGACTAAACCTCTGCCGAGCAGAGACAACCTCTATCGAGCCACGACGAAACCTCTGCCACCAAACCTCTACCAAGCGACGACCAACCTCAACCAAGCAACGACCAAACCTCTGCCGAGCAGCAAACAACCTTCTGTGATACTGTTCACCACAGAGCCTCTGTGAAACCCGACAGGGCCTCTGTGGACTGAACCTCTGCGATCGAACCTCCGAGCCCGATTTTTGTTTACTTGCTGTCAGCTTTGCGCTGCTTCAGAAAAATGCGCATAACTTTTGACTCGGAGCTCCAAATTACTCGATTCCAGTGGCATTGGAAAGATTATTCACAGATGCACGACTTTGATGTTTTGAGTTTTCTCAAATTATGTGTGCTGATATGCCAAACTCAGCCTCAAAGTCTGCTGCAAGGTGCTGGACCGAAAGCATCGCATTTCACTCATGCTCTTTCCGCTTTCAAGAACGGTGTTCTCTCAATGGTTCTTCATGGTGTCAAGCTACATTTGTCACATTTTAAATGTCACTCCATCCTCTGTTATTCACGTTTAAGAGCTCGGTGGGTGAGCCTACATTTGAGGGGGAGCACATGATACTTTGAAGACTTGAAGAACGGAACATCAAAGGTTCTAAAGAAAGCAAAGGGGAGACTATAAGATGATGCTTTCTTTATAAAACATTAGGGGGAGATTGTTAGCTTTAATTAGCTCCTAATTTAATGAATGTTTTATAAAGATATTTTAATGTTTTAGATATTTTGTAATAGATATTTACTTAGATATTTTTGTCTAGATTTTAGATATCTTAAATATCTAATGTAAATATGGCCCTATATAAGAGGTGTCCATATGTCTTTTTAAGTAGTGAGAAATATGGAAAGCACACAAAAACACACATAGACTAGTTTCTTATGAGAGTCGTTTCATGTTTAGTGTGGTGTTCTTCAACATTTCTCCTCTCCATATTTAATCATCAATGAATATGAGATAAGTTACTTTATGATTGTTCTTCATATATATCTTATCTCTATATTTAAATATGGACTTTATATTTCTTCTATTGTTGCTCAAAAATGGGATCAACATAGACTCATGGACACTCTCTGATCTCTATGGAACACTAGCTGCACAAGAGCCTCAAATAGCACAGGCTAAAACAATAGCCATTGCACCATACGCATTGGTTAGTAAATCAACAGAGGCTACAGAGAGACCAAGAAATGAGAGAGCAACAAAGGAGAAGAAGAAGGAGAAGAAGAAGATAGTGATGGTTGATAGCGAAGAAGACGAGCTGATAGAGGAAGAAATAACTCTTGCGTCATTAGCTAAATCATTGGCTCTATTGACAAGAGAGTTCAGAGGTAACCAAAGAAATTTTGGAAATGACAGATATAGCAGAGACAACCAGAGAGATAGAAGAGATGATGAAAGAAGAGAAGAATCAAGTGACCGACAGAGGTCAGACTATAGAAGAAATGACCGACAGAGGTCAGATGACAAGGTAGGCCACACACAAGAATGCTACAAATGTGGTAAGTCTGGTCATTATGCAAACGAATGCCGAACAGAGAAAGGTGGAGACCAACAGAAGTCCGACGATCGAACTGGAAACACCTCCCAAGGTTGCTTCAACTGCGGCAAGCCAGACCATTTAGCAAAAGATTGCAGAAGTAGACAAAATCGCCCACAAAAGGACTCAGCTTTTTACAAAAAGAAGGCTGAATATTATGCACAAAAATCCCTAATGGCGAACAAAGGGCATTCTGAAGCAAATAAGGAGGACTTCGAGTCAGACTCTACCTCTGATGATGAATTCACCACCAATGCCCTGTTCTGTGGCATGGCAGAAGTCGACTCGGGCACTGACAATGAGGTATCCATTTCAAACTCTACCTCTTGTATTAAATATGAAGAAAATGATTCAGTTAGACTTAACATTGAACTGATTGAACTCAAAGAGATAAATGAAAGTATTCAGAAAAGAGTCACCTTTAATGAGAGAGAAGTAAGGCTTCTCACTCAAGAAAAAGCCAAAATTTTTTAAGAAAAGGAAAGAGTAGAAAAATATTGGAGCAAAAATGTAGATCCTTTAAAAAGGCAAATTTCTGAATTAACCTCTGCTTTAAAAGTCAAAACTAAAGAGCTTTCAGTTTCTAGGAGTGAAACAACTGACATAAGAGCTCTCAAAGAATACTTTCAAAAAGAGAGAGAGGTACTTTGGCAAGATCTACTCAGAAGAGAGGTTTTACTTAAAAACTATAAAGATGCACAGAAGGTGTATGAGAAAGTAAACTCACAAATAGGAAGACGAGGTATAGGGTACGATGATATTAATCTAGGTGTTGAAGTCAAAAGATTTAAACCTCTGTCTTCTCTGTTTGTGGTAGGAAAAACAAGTAAACCAATTTTTCAAAACTTACTCTCTGTAAGTAAAAGGGTTAAAATCTCTGAAGAACCTCACTTGAGGAAACATACGAAGATGATCAATGTGTGGTTTGAAAACACAGATTCATCATCTTCAACCTCTTTGAATAGAGGAATCAAACCAAAGAAATATCTGAAAACACAAGATCAGATTGGTATCTTTAAGTTTGGTAAACCAGAGACTCAAACACAGGTCGCTTTTGTCTGTATGATAGATGTCAAAAAGAAATTATCTGCAAAAGCTCCCGAGTTTAAACCCATCTTTTCAGAAGAAAATCTTAAAAGATCAATTGAAAAAGAAATTTTGGAAGTTTTGAAATTAAATGCTTTAGAAAATCTCTGTACATCTTCTATAGATCAAATTCTCGCTGAAGAGATCTCATCTGAAACCTCTGCCATCTATGAAAGTTTTTCTACAGAGGAAGAAAACTCGTACGATACATGCTCAGAAAATCCAGCCTCTGTCGAAAGAAATGACTCAACCTCTGTATATGAGGACGATTCATCCTCTGACGACTCAGAGACTGATTCTAAATCAGGGATAATTCACTGTGACACAGAGGATGTTAAATTCTCCTCTGAGGTTCTTAACAGAACAATTTCTCCAAAAGAGAAAATCACATAGATACCTATCTGTCCAGATTTTCTAAAAATGTGTATACAAGTCAAAACCCCTGCAGAGCTTGATAATTTGAAAAAGGCCTCTGAAAATCCTAAAAGCTCAAATTTTTCAAAACCTTTAAGGCCTGAAGCTAACAAATATCTTTCCTATGTGACAGTGAAAACAGACGTTCACCACAGAAGAGACTCACAGAAGGCAGGGCCTAAACAAGATTTTTGTAAAAAACATTCTAGTATTCATAGATCTTCTTGTAATAGGAAATCTAATGTTAAGAACGAATGTAATGCCTCTGTGACTCAGTTCAATGAATTCAATGAAAAGTTCAAACAAATCACGTCTCATATTAAATACTGTCATTGTTTTGATCTTATGTTCAGATTGAAAAATCACTTCTCAAGTCCAGATTGCTTACTCTCCACTAAAATTCAAACTCAAAAGTCAAAACCTAGAGAGATACAATCTGATCTTTCTACAAAAGATAAAATGTATTTCAAGAATGCTAAGGCAAACTTGAAAAATTCTAACAATATTGGACACATATGGATATGGGTACCTAAGTCTCTGTGATTGTCTTACAGAAGCAGTATGTGCCAATTTGGTATCTTGACTCCGGATGCTCAAGGCACATGACTGGCGACAGAAGTTTACTATCCACGTACAAAGAAACACACGATGGTGGATCTGTAACTTTTGGAGACAACAAGAAGGGACACATCAAAGGCTATGGAGTCATACAGAAGGAAAACGTCTCTGTATACAAAGTTGCATATGTGAATGGCCTTAAACACAACCTACTCAGTGTAAGTCAACTCTGTGATACAGGATTTGATGTCTTGTTCAAAAGGACTTTCTGCTCTCTGCAAAGTGAAGACACAGGAATGGAACTTCTGCGAGCCGAAAGAAAAGGTGATCTGTATCTAATGAACTTTTGTTCAACAACCAAGGACAAAGCTTGCCTTGTAGCTTGCGAAAGTAAAGAAGCCTGGTTATGGCATAACAGGTTCTGTCACTTGAACTTTCACACCTTGGATAAATTGGTCAAACTTGATCTAGTTAAAGGTTTGCCTAATGTTAAATTTAATAAGGATCACTTGTGTTCTGCCTGTGAGATGGGAAAACTCAGAAGAGCTTCCCACAGAGGCAAAACAGATGTGTCGTGCACTAGGCCTCTGTACATGCTTCATGTCGACCTCTGCGGTCCTATTGCCATACAGAGCCTAGGTGGCAAAAATATATACTTGTCTTGATTGATGAGTATTCGCGCTTCACATGGGTTGAATTTGTTCGAAAGAAATCGGATGTTCCAATCATCTTGATTAATCTAATGAAAAGAATCCAAGTTCTTTATGAATGCAGAATACAGAAGTTAAGAAGTGACAATGGCACAGAATTTAAAAACTCTGTCATTGAAGCCTATCTTTCTACAGAAGGAATATCACAGAACTTCTCTGCCGCACGCACTCCACAGCAGAATGGCGTAGTCGAAAGGAAGAATCCAACGCTCGTGGAGGCCGCAAGAACTATGCTATCAGCATACGGATTACCGATGAACTTTTGGGCAGAAGCAATTTCTACCGCTTGTTACACACAGAATCGGTCAACCATTGTGAAAAGACACATCAAAGCTCCTTACGAACTGATCAACAAAAGGCGGCCAAACATCAAGTTTTTCCATGTGTTTGGATGTAAATGCTTTGTTTTAAACGACAAAGATTCAAGAGGGAAGTTTGAAGTAAAAGCTGACGAAGGAAAATTCATTGGATACTCTGCCACTTCCAAAGCCTACAGAGTATACCTTACAAGATCTCGCAAAATCATAGAAAGTATCAATGTTTCTTTTGATGATTCTTTCCAAATGACTTCTGAGCAAATCCGTTCAGAACTCGAACTTAAAAGAGAAACCTCTGGCATCTCGCAAACGAAAGAAGACTTAAATCTTCTATTTTTAGAGATGTTCCACGATGACATTGATCCTTCTGTTGGAACCATCAGAGTTTCTGAAGAACCATCCTTTGTCGGACAATATCCTACAGGTATGATTCTAACTGGTCCAAATAATGCTTCATCTTCTTCTATAAATACTACAGATGCAAATGCCGAAGAAGAAAATGCAGAAGATGAAACGTCAAGAAAAACGACCACAGAAGCTGCTGAAAAACAAACTCCACAATCCACAGAAGAACCAATTACAGAGGTAATTGAGGACCAAGACTATACGTCCTCAGAGGAACAAACTCCACCACCACTCATACCAATCATTCCACAAATGGTAGAATCTTCTACCAAGGTAAGAAGAACGACAGAGGCTATACAAGAAGAAGATCCACAAGAAGCTTCTGAAGAAAGGTTCGATGACATTGATGATCATCTTCCTCGCACCACTCAGTGGACAAAAAGCCATCCTCCAAGCCAAATAATCGGAGAACCTTCTGACTCAGTAAAAACCAGGTCTGCCACTGCTAATTTTTGTTTCTTTACAAATTTTATTAGTGTGATAGAACCAAAGAAGATTTCTGAAGCACTAGATGACCCAAACTGGGTAGACGCCATGCAAGAAGAACTTCTGCAGTTTGAGCGTAACAGAGTATGGACTTTAGTACCTCTGCCACGAGGGAAACAGGCAATTGGGACTAAGTGGGTCTACAAAAATAAGAAGGATGAAGATGGAGTGGTCATCAGTGTTGGTCCTGAAAGGCCTATACAAGTTTGTAGAAGGGGGGGGGGTTGAATACAAACACATTATTTTACTTTTCTAAATTGTTTATTAATAAATCATTAACAATTTACAGCTTGTTGCGGAAACAAGATTAAGGATAAACCTAAATCTAAACAAGTTGGAACACTAAGGTTTCTTGCACTAAGAAAGATATGGAGATTACTAATAAAAACCTATCTTGAGAGAGATTTGAACTTGTCCAGAGTTAGCAAGTTACTTCAAAAGAAGTGAGTTCATCTCTTTATATACTGCATGCATTTAATGCAAGTCAGTATACACTTTACACGTGTCATCAGCTGGTTGGTTGCATGTCATTGACCTTGGTTGACAACCTTAGTAGCCGTAAAGATGAACAGTGTAGTATCAGAGTGTTTGTACGATCTCAGATTTTCGGAGGTTCTTTTCTGACATTTCGTACGGCGGCGTGCAAGGGAGGTTAAGACAAAAGTACTTTGTACGGAGGACTTCATGACCAGCTTTCGTTGATTCAGCGATTATCATTTACTATTCAGCGAATGATAAAGTTCAGCGATAGCTGAAGTCTTGTACTTGATACTTCACGTTGAGTGGACAAATCTGAGTCTTCACTGATCCGCATCAATTCATTAGTAGACTTGTCGCTAGTTCTTGAGCTTGATCTTCGACTTCAGCGTAGAACCTTTGTTGACGTGAAACTTGTCTTCAGGGATCATAAGTAAACAACTAACTTATCAGCGATCACCATAAGGACTGAACAGACTCAGAGCATTATGGTGAACAGTGTTCGCTGAATGTTTAATTTAAAGAGCGAGAGTTCCTATCAGCGGTACTGTAAGATCTTAGTACTTATCAGCGATAGTGAAACTCTGATACATATTGTTTACATACAATTTTCACTAAGTATTTAAGAGAGGGTCATTATCAAATCACTGAGGGTTTGGATCAACAATCTCCCCCTATTTGATTATGACATAGCAACAAAGAAAATTGCTATTAAATGAAAACATAAGGATAAAAAGAACTCATAAAATATTTGTCCCTTTTACTGTTTTCTGGGATCTTTTCAGTACTGATGGAGTAAAGTACATTCGCTGAAATCTTTCTTTAAATCTTTGAATCAGATTACAATGAAGAACAGAAAGATTACAAGTACAAGCGAAATAAATTACAAGTACAGAAGGATAACTGATACAATAGAGAAAAAGGAGATTATATCAGTTTTCAAAAGGTTCTTCCTTAATGAGAAGTTCATCAAGGGTCGTCTTTTCAGTGGGAATCATCCAGTCAGGAACCGGTATACCTCGTTTTCTTTTATTCAGCGCTTCTTGAAAAATCAAGGGTTTTAGGTGTCGTGCCTGAATGTCCTTTCTGAAGTCACACTAGTAGGTAAGATCTCTGAGCTGTTCGATTGGAGTGATTGGAAGCTCAGCGATCCGTTGAAAGTATTTACGTCCGTCATAGTCAAGAAAGAATATTCCATAAGGATTACTGATGACTTTACCAGGGACGAAAAGTTCACATGGTGGCAAAGAGATGTCAAGGGCAGATAGATCAGGATCAGGACCAAGCACTTCACCGCGAGAGAAACCAATTCCAGTTTCATTTCGTAAGACAGGTCCTGAGTTTGAATCTTGACGTTTCTTCCTTGGAGAGCCCCTTTTTCTTTTCGGCTTTAGATCAGGAACAGGAGGAATATCCACACAAGAAGATATCAAGTCGATCTGTCTGTTTATCAGCTTTTCGAAATGATTCTTGTACTTAGATTGTGATGGTTGGATAGCTAACCTCATCTCCAGCCATTCAGAGAGACCATACCTTTTTACAGTGTCAGCGCGAAAGGTTTCAGATGTGCATTCTTCTCTGAACAGTTTGATGTCAACAATAGGTACTCCGATAGAGGTTCTTCCAGAGATGAATACCTTGTTGATCTTCGCTGGACGATATCTGAAGTGAATTTTCTCTTTACACCGGATCAAGGTGGTCTGAGAAACTTCAGTTTTCTTTTCCACGATCTTCTGGGCTTCTTCCCACAACTTTCGTTGGATTTGAATGGGAACACGCTTCAGCTTGGGGTATTTGATAGATTCTTGAGTGAGCTTGATGGCGTATTCTCTGTCTTTCTCTTCAGCTTCCTTCCTTTCAGCAATGAGGCGTTCAGCTCTAAGGTGGTCCTGGTATTCAGCTTTTGAAATTCTGAACTTGGCAAGAACTGAAGGTAGTTGATCAGGCCTTAGAATGATTCGCTGATCCTCGAATCGCTTTATTATTTCTTCTCTTCTCTTTTGATCCTCTTCACTCAGCCTTTGAGGAACTGAGGAAGGTCTCTTATTGTGCGAGAGAGGTTGTTCTTCTGGTTCATCAGTCTCAGAGATCAAATCCAAGACTGGGATTATTTCATCAGCAGCAGCTGGCTTTATTTGTGAAGTCGCAACAGTAGAACCTTCAGCGACATCCTCAAACAGGGGAGAGGACTAGCTGAAACGCAGCGATCTTACAAATAAGAACTGGGTAGAAGAACTTGGGTAGAAAAGATAGACAAAGAATGTGGATGTGTAGAGAGGTTGTTGAGTAGAGAACTTATTGAGTTGTTGAGAAGTTCAGGGAAGGAAAAAATAAAGTTTTAGTGTACCTGACAAACCGGCTTTTCAAATAGGATCGCTAGATTTTCATCTTCAGCGAGGCCTTTGTCTTTGCTTTTCTCAGCGCCAGAGGCTGAGGGCTTTGTCTTTGTCTTCTCCCCTGATGGTTCTTTTATCGAGATTCCTTTAAGAGCTTTGATCCTTGGGGCAGGTTTGACGAAAAAGAAATCATCGTCATCTTCATCATCATCATCATCATCCTTTCTTGGAGAGAAGGATGGTTTGTCTTCAGGGATGTCGATGTCTTCATCTTCTTCTGCTTCGGATTCCTCAGCATCTTCTTCGAGTTGCTCCCCCTCAGATACAGAGGCGAGCTTCTCGGTTCCCTCAGGGTTTTCATCTCCCTGAGGTCCAGTGGTCAGATCTTCAGTCCTCTCTCCCCTGATAGATTCATCATGGGAAAGGTCTTCAGCGCTCTTGTTCAGATCTTCAGCGCTTTTCTCAAGATTTTCAGCGCTTTTCTCCCTGGAATGTTCAGCGCTCTTCTCCCCCTCTTTCTCATGATGACTGGGGGAGGAATGGGCAGACTCAGCATTGGTGTTATCTCTGTCTTCTGGGCCAGAGATTTTCACACAACCTTCAAGCTTTGCTATTCTGTCTTCTAGGCCAGAAATAGCAGGCGTGATTTTCCTCAGCTCTGTGGGATCCTCCTTTGTGAAAGATTCCAAAATAGGGACAAGGGCAGGAGCAGGAGCTGGACTATTTGCCTTGTTTACCAGCGTCTCGATCATCGTCTTCATAGAACCAACGTCGGTCTTTACAGAGCCTAAGTCAGTCTTTACCTCTGACATATCGCCCTCGAGTTTTGCAACCGATGTCTTCAGCGTTGTTACTTCGCTGGACATGGTCGAAACTGATGTTTTGAGGCTTGTGTAGTCAGTGTAGATGTCACAGAGCACCTTGGCAAAATCGCTGAGCGTCTTATCAAGACTCTTGATGTCTTCAGTGGAAGCTTTCTTCTCCACCACCGTTGTCAGCTTTGTCAAATTCTCTCCAGCGTTTGTTACAGCTGTTGAGTTGTTGGAGAGTGTGGTGGTGAGACTTGACAGCTTTGTTTCCACGGACTTTAGAGAGGCGTTGATGTCTCCCAAATTAGGACATGTAACATATAAGTACTTGTGAACAAAGGAAAGCTCAGAAGTTTCAGGTTTAGTTACAGTGTTTAAGGTGGGATTTGTACCTGCAGGAGGATTGATGAACTCGTCAAAGTTGCAAGTTCCTGAATAGTGTTCCATATCCTCTTCGAAAGTACGGTGAGGTATGGTGATCTCTGCAGGTCCTTTCTTCATCATTTGTTGAGAAGCATCAGCGGTGGCTTCTAGAATGATGGCATCTCCAGTGTTCGCTGGAGGAGTGTCCAAGTGAGTGGAGGGAGAAGCGAAGGTTAAGATTGGGGTTCGGGTTCTGAGTTCAGCGTTGGAATCGCTGACAATCACTTCATCAGTCTTTTGAGAGACTGAGGGAGGTTGGGTAGTTTCCAAGTTTCTAACCTCAGCGTTTGGAGACGCTGAAGTCTGGATTGGAGGGATGGCTTGCACGGGTGTGGCAGAGCGTACCACGGAACTTTCCTTCAGCTCTTCAGAATGAGCTGAGGAGTCTTCAGCATGGAATTGCTGGGGTTGCTCCTTGGTTTTCTTGATCCTTTTGGAATCAAGTTGGGTGTGTGAGGGTTTCCTTTTCTTATAAGGAGAGGATTTTGTGGCCGGGGTATCAGCGATTGGTATTGTCGCTGAAGGAGCCACAGAAAGCGGAGAATTTAGAAGAGTGAGAAGAGTAGAGAGACGTACCTCATTGGCGACAGGCTTGAAGTCGAGAACCTTAGGGCCAATCTGAGAAAGTTTCAGATCACCCTCTTCAGGATAGCTGTCCTTCAGGCCATATTGAAAGATGGCGCTGATTAATCGTGGGTAAGGAACCCATGCTGGTCTGTCAGCGGCAGAATTGACACGTTGAATCAGGTCTTCATAAATAATGGAGGCCCAGTCAATATTTAGACCTTTCAGCAGTGCGTATCCCATGGACTGCTGAGGTTGGGCGGCTTGATCAGAAGATCCGGATTTTGCTGTCATGCAGTTGATCAGGTGAGCGAAGATGAAATTCATCTCGCTGGGCATCTTGGATTTCTTTATCAGCGTCTGTTTCTTCTCAGGCTTCTTGTCCCTTCCAATATCCCAGATATAACCCATTGCGTCAAGGAAAGCAATGATTGCTTCTCTGTCAGCATGCTTTTTATGGTCAGGGAATGGAATGAAGGGTTTTTCTTTGGTGGCATTTGGGAAGTTTAGGGCTTTGCGGATAATGGCGGGTGTAATCTTGATGGTGCCATACTCAGTATCGCTGAGTATGCAGTCTATGGTTTTGGATGGATCTTTGGCAGAGGGTAGCTCAGTGTGTCTGGCAGAGTACCAGAACTGGGATAAGAGCCGCTGACTGGCAGGAGGTGTTATGGTCAGGGCTGTGTAGATGGGGTTGTTCTTAAGAAAACTTACAGCATCGTCCAGATGTGATACTTGCTTCCGAGGAGGAAACTCGAGAAGAGCTGAGAGGTTGTTGGCCTTAGACCAATCGAGTTGATCCAGCTCGAACTTAACCTGGGGGGCTTTGAAGATGTCCATTTCCTCAGAGTCAGTGGAGATGGACTCAGCGGTAACATTCAGCTTTGAAGATGCCATATCACTGTATTATTAGTTCAACCAAAGATGTTAACAAATAAGAATTATCTTAATGTGGAAAGAAATTTTCGTTTAAGATTTTTTGAATGTTGTCCATTTCATTCAGACAAAAAATGTCTTAATGAAGATTAGGGTTTTTCTTGATTTTTAAAAGAAAAGTAAAACCCATAAAGTCTTGTATTCCAGTTTCTAAAAGAAAAATGGATATGAATGAAGAACAAGTTTAAGATTTAGATTTAAAACTTGAAGAACAACCATGAAATGGTTGTGTTCATAAAACCATGAAAGAAATGATTTTATTTAATAAAGTTCTTTTGTTTGATCTTGTTAAAACAAAGAGAAGATCGAAAACAAGTTATACGCATTTGATAAAAGATAAGAACATATTAACCTTGAAGTTTTGATGAAGAAGATGATGAACAGTTCTTGAGGTTTTTGAGAGCACAAATGCAACAGAGGATTCTTTTCTTGCGGAGAAAGATTGTTCGCGTAAAAGACAAATATAAACCAAGAGTTGTTTATATAGGGATTTTTAGAGAGAGAAAACCTTGAGCGGGAAAAGGTTTTCATCATGACACGGACACGTGTTTGCATTTGATTGGAAGTTTGAACAAAACATGCAAACGTGTGTCAGAAAGAAATCGTGCCGAGTGTAATTTGTTGCAATGACGTCACAACTGTCCTTTCACATTCTTTTAGGATGTCTCTGAGGTTTTGAAAACTCAGGGACTCTTTTGAAAAACATGAAGCACTGAATAGAAAATGTCAGTGAAGATTTAAGGAAATTTTCAAAATATCGATGTTAAGGAAGAGATATTCAGCGATGCAATTTATTTTGAAATCTTGCATTTTCATGCAATTGTCAGAGAGAGAAAACATACCTGGATATCAGTTTAACCAAGTTTATTCAGAGAGAAGATGATGAAATGGATTATATAAGTTGATTTTATCCCGAAGGCTATACACGATTGTATAAACGTATCGCTGATTAAATGTGAACCGCTGAAGATTTTATCCTTCAAAGTTCAGCATTCCAAGCTCGCTGATGAGAAAGTTGAATCTTGTCTCATCAAGAGGTTTGGTAAACAAATCAGCTAACTGATAATCAGTTGGGATAAAATGAAGTTCTATATCACCATTCATCACATGATCTCTGATAAAATGATATCTGATTTCTATGTGTTTTTCTTTGAGTGTAGCACTGGATTATTTGCTATAGCGATGGCACTTGTGCTGTCGCAATAGATTGGAATTTTGGAGAGCTGAAGATCATAGTCTAGTAGCTGATTTCTCATCCACAAGACTTGAGAACAGCAGCTTCCAGCGGCTACATACTCAGCTTCAGCTGTGGAAGTGGACACTGAGTTTTGCTTCTTACTTGTCCAACTTACCAGCTTTCCACCCAGGAGCTGACATCCTCCTGTGGTGCTTTTCCTATCCATTTTGCAACCTGAAAAATCACTGTCTGAATAGGCGGTTAGATCGAATCCTGAGTCTTTGGGATACCAAAGACCTAGATTCGCTGTACCCTTGAGATATCGAAAGATTCGCTTTACAGCTTTCATATGGGATATCTTAGGTTCAGCTTGATATCGTGCGCACAGACATGTTGCAAACATAATATCGGGTCGGCTAGCTGTAAGATACAATAGTGAGCCGATCATCCCACGGTACAGCGTGACATTGACAGGAACACCCTTTGTGTCCTTTTCAAGTATCAGCGGTGGTGCCATAGGGGTTTTCATAGCTGAACTTTCAGTTAAGTCGAATTTCTTCAGCATATCTTTAACATACTTTCCCTGATTTATAAACGTTCCTTTTTCAGTTTGCTTAATCTGAAGACCAAGGAAATATGTTAGTTCACCCATCATGCTCATTTTATACTCATCTTTCATTCTATCAGCGAAACGAGTACAAAGCTCAGGGTTAGTAGAACCAAATATAATGTCATCAACATATATTTGAACTAAAATGATATGACCTTTCACTTTTCTAAAAAACAAAGTTTTGTCAATTTTACCTCGCTCAAATTTTTCAATATGGAGATAAGTAGAGAGAGTATCATACCATGCACGTGGAGCTTGCTTTAAGCCATAAAGTGCCTTGTCCAGTTTATAAACATAACCTGGACGCTTAGGATCTGAGAATCCTGGAGGTTGTTCCACATATACTTCTTCATTCAGCTTTCCATTTAGAAATGCTGACTTAACATCCATCTGATGTACAGTGAAGTTTTCGTGTACAGCATATGCTAAGAAAAGACGAATAGATTCAAGTCTTGCTACTGGAGCAAAAGTTTCGTCATAATCTATGCCTTCCTCTTGTCTGTATCTCTGAGCAACAAGACGAGCTTTGTTGCGAGTTACAGTACCATGTTCGTCCAACCTGTTTCGATAGACCCATTTAGTGCCTATCACCGTTTTGTCAGTTGGTCTACGAACAAGTTTCCAAACTTTGTTTCTTTCGAATTCAGTCAGCTCTTCTTGCATAGCGCTGACCCAGTTTGGATCTCTGAGGGCATCATCTATTTTCTTTGGTTCAGTTAGAGAAATAAAGTTAACAAATAAACAAATATTACCTGCACTTCTACGGGTCTGAATACCAGCGTTGGGATCACCAAGAATTTGATCGATTGGGTGATTTACAGTCCATCGCTGAGCCGGAGCATACGTCGCTGACTCAGTCTGAACTGGAGAAACTGAAGATGAGGCTTCAGCTACTTCTGGATTATCAGCTAAGAGAGGAATGTTTGCATTTGCCACTTCATTCACTGATTGCTGAGAAATAGATGGAATTTCTGAGACATTTGGATCAACTGCAGGTATAGCGTTTATAGGAACAGCTGAGACCCAAGATGTTTCAGCTTCACTATTTTGCATATTGGGAATGATAGAAGGACCATCATTTTCTACGGTGTGAGCATGAGTGGGAATATCTTCTGAATCACCAAGATGAGAAAACATCCATTGATTCAGTTCTTCTGTATCAGCGTTCGGTTTAGAATTCGTTGAACGGGATTCGTCAAACGTGACGTGAATAGTTTCTTCTACAGTTTGTCTTCTTCGGTTGAAGACTCTGAAGGCTTTGGAAACTGAGGAGTATCCAAGAAAGATTCCATCATCAGCCTTAGGATCAAACTTTCCAAGGGCATCTCTGTTGTTCAGTATGAAACACTGACATCCAAAGATGTGAAGAAAGCTGATTGAAGGCTTTCTCCCATAAAAAAGTTCATAGGCTGTCTTTTTGAATCTTTTAACTATCAGCGACCTGTTTTGCGTAAAACAAGCAGTGTTGACAGCTTCTGCCCAAAACTGAGTAGGCAGGTGAGAATCGCTGAGCATTGAACGTGCAGCTTCAATAATTGTTCTATTTCTTCTTTCAGCGACTCCATTTTGTTGTGGTGTTCTCACTGACGAAAAGTTGTGAGAAATACCCTTGCTCTCAAGGAAGGAATCAAGAGAACTGTTTTTGAATTCAGTTCCATGATCACTCCTTATTGAGCGAACAGTCATATTGTTCAGAGTTTCCATCTTCCGAACAAAGGTGATGAGTTCTTCAGGGGTGTCACTCTTAGAACGGAGAAACATTACCCATGTGTAACGAGAGAATTCATCAACTATGACCAGCGTATATTTCTTTCCAGCGATGGATTGTTTGTTAACGGGGCCAAACAAATCCATATGGAGTAGTTGTAGAGGAGATGACACTGAGGAAACTTGCTTTGACTTAAAGCTTGCCTTGGTCTGCTTCCCTTTTTCACACGCTGAACATAAAGACTCTTTGGCGTATGAATTTTGAGGTAGACCAGTGACTAACTCTTTGGATGAAAGAGTATTCAGTGTCTTGAAGTTGAGATGAGAGAGCCTTTTGTGCCACAGCCAGTTAACATCAGAAGATGCTTTTGAGAAGAAACAGGAGTTCTCAGTGGTTGTTGAGTCCATGTTTATAACGTAAACATTTTCCAAACGATAACCGCTGAGAGCTATCTTCTCCTTTTTGTCAGAGACAAAGCAGGATTCCTTAGTGAAAATCACTTTGTTATCCATGTCGCAAAGCTGACTGATGCTTAGAAGATTATGCTTCAGCCCTTCAACATATGCGACTCTTCTGAAGGATGTTGTACCATTTGAAAGTACACCATACCCTCGGGTGTGTCCTTTTCCATTTCCACCGAAAGTCACAGAGGGACCCTTCTCTTCCTTGTATTCAGCGAACAGGTTTTTCTTTCCAGTCATGTGTCTAGAGCATCCGCTATCGAGATACCAGATACCCTTCTTAACCTGCAATGCAAAGGAAGATTAGTTTTGCTTGGGTACCCACTTCACCATGTATACGCGTTTGTCAGTGGAAGAAGTTGGAATGGGTTCAGTAGTCTTTGCAGCATTTGAAGATTCAGCTTTGTCTTTCTTCTCTTTGGTCAATTTCTTGACCTCAGCGGTAGGAGTCACCTTGACCTGAATTGCAACTGGTTTGATCTTCTTGGGTGCTATCTTCACCTTAGCTATCTTATCAGCTTTGGTGGCTGTGGGACACTTACTTGCAATATGATCGGTAAGTCCACAGTGATAACATTTCCTATAACTAAAATTAGTTCTAGGACCACTTGAGTGCTGAGCTTTTAATTTGGAATTAGAAGTGCCAGCACCAAGTAAACTATTGGCTTTAGAAATGGGATGAACATTCAGTTCTTCAGATTTCTTACCAAGGACATCCAATCTGAGTCTAGGAGTAGATCGCTGAATAAGTCCAGATATCTGCTTCCTTGATCCAGAGGGATGAGCCACTGAAGCTTTAGAGGCATTCAGTTTTGGTACTATGATACCCTTCTGAGGATTCTGGTAAATAACAATTCCTTTACCTTTGTCTTTAAAGACAGAGGTAGGTTTTGAATAAACCATTTTCTCCTTGCCTTTTGAGGAGGTAGGAGTTTCCTCAGGGATTGGTGTAACCGACGAGTACTGAGATGATGAAGTGTCAGCTACTGAGGATACGAACGTTCCAAATTTAAGCATTGAACGTTCAGTGGTTGGTTTTGGAGTATCATATTTATAACCCAGACCACGTTTATCACTCAGAGGAATCTGAGCCTTAATTATCTCAGTGATCTTTGTTGAAGAATTACACCATCCTTCAACAGTAGCTTGTTTGGCTTTTAATGCAGCGATAGCTTCTGCTCGTTCGATTTTGACTAGCTGATTTAAATAGACTTGATCTTTAAAATCATCTTCAATTTTAGAAAGCTTTTCTATTTGAAGGTGGCAGTTTTTAAGCTTTTCAGCGAGATAGTGACCTTTCAGAGTTACTTTCTAACTCAGTGATAGTGACTGAGGGTCGCTGAGTAGAAGGTTCCTCTGAGATTAAAGCAACAGGGGTGCTTTTGGAATCTTTTACAAGATTCTTCTTAAGATGGCTAGATTGCTCATGATTCAGCAATGTGCCATATAAGGTAGCAAGAGAACCATTGTCTATATAATTTGTGTTTGTGTGGGAGGCCATTTTCAGATAATAGCAAGGAAGAGAAATATCTTAGATTAGATCTTGTTTATGAGATTAAACAAATCTGCTCTGATACCACTTGTTGGTCCCGAAAGGCCTATACAAGTTTGTAGAAGGGGGGGGGGGGGGGGGGTTGAATACAAACACACTATTTTACTTTTCTAAATTGTTTATTGATAAATCATTAACAATTTACAGCTTGTTGCGAAAACAAGATTAAGGATAAACCTAAATCTAAACAAGTTGGAACACTAAGGTTTCTTGCACTAAGAAAGATATGGAGATTAGTAATAAAAACCTATCTTGAGAGAGATTTGAACTTGTCCAGAGTTAGCAAGTTACTTCAAAAGAAGTGAGTTCATCTCTTTATATACTGCATGCATTTAATGCAAGTCAGTATACACTTTACACGTGTCATCAGCTGGTTGGTTGCATGTCATTGACCTTGGTTGACAACCTTAGTAGCCGTAAAGATGAACAGTGTAGTATCAGAGTGTTTGTACGATCTCAGATTTTCGGAGGTTCTTTTCTGACATTTCGTACGGCGGCGTGCAAGGGAGGTTAAGACAAAAGTACTTTGTACGGAGGACTTCATGACCAGCTTTCGTTGATTCAGCGATTATCATTTACTATTCAGCGAATGATAAAGTTCAGCGATCGCTGAAGTCTTGTACTTGATACTTCACGTTGAGTGGACAAATCTGAGTCTTCGCTGATCCGCATCAGTTCATTAGTAGACTTGTCGCTGGTTCTTGAGCTTGATCTTCGACTTCAGCGTAGAACCTTTGTTGACGTGAAACTTGTCTTCAGGGATCATAAGTAAACAACTAACTTATCAGCGATCACCATAAGGACTGAACAGACTCAGAGCATTATGGTGAACAGTGTTCGCTGAATGTTTAATTTAAAGAGTGAGAGTTCCTATCAGCGGTACTGTAAGATCTTAGTACTTATCAACGATAGTGAAACTCTGATACATATTGTTTACATACAATTTTCACTAAGTATTTAAGAGAGGGTCATTATCAAATCACTGAGGGTTTGGATCAACAATCAGAAACAAAGCACGATTGGTGGCCAAGGGTTATAGACAAGAAGAAGGCATAGATTACGATGAGACTTTTGCTCCTGTCGCACGGCTCAAAGCAATAAGAATATTCTTAGCCTTCGCAGCCCACAGAGGTTTTAAAGTCTATCAGATGGACGTAAAATCAGCTTTTCTCAACGGTGAAATCCAAGAAGAGGTGTACGTAAATCAGCCACCAGGGTTTGAAAGCTCAAAGTTCCCAAGGCATGTATACTACCTTGAAAAGGCTCTGTACGGACTGAAACAGGCTCCAAGAGCATGGTACGAACGACTTTCTACCTTTCTTCTAGTAAATGGCTACGACAGAGGTACAACAGATACTACCTTATTCTATAAACGTAAAAACAGTGAAATAATGCTTGTACAAATCTATATGGACGGCATAATTTTTGGGTCTTCTAACACAGAAGAGTGCAAAAGTTTTGAAAACTCATGCAGAGTGAGTTTGAAATGAGTATTGTTAGATCTGAAGTTTTGTCAATAAACCAAGTGTTGAAGATCTGATAAGAGGACTCAGATGTTCTGATTAGAGAAGTCAGAGGTCTGACTGTGAAGACCGAAGTATTGATCAGTGGAAAGAGAAGTCAGATGTCTGATAAGAAGAGTCAGATGGTCTGAGTAGAAGACTCAGACAATCTGAGTAGAGGAGTCAGCGATATGAACGAGTCAGAAGATCTGAGAAGCTTTATCAGAAGAATGTTCAGAAGTTCTGAACTACTTGTTCAGAACTTATGACAAGATACTTTACTTAGTATTTTATAAACTAATTAGGACACGTGTTATGTTCTTATTAGTCTTTCTTATTTGTACTGTAGCTTTAAGATGTTTGTTGCAGTATAAATAGTAGTTAGCTCTATGTTGCTAACTGATTGATTTTTTCCCGTATAACTTTGTATTCATTCTCTGTAATCTTTGAGACTCTCTCTCTCATAGATCTGTATTTCTGTTCATCATTGAATACAATTGGGCTTGATCATACAACTTCTCAATTACTGCTTTCTATATTGATTGTGAGATTAGATCCTGTTCTTTCAAGTATGATGGGAGAACTAACATTCTTCCTCGGACTCCAAGTCAAACAAACATCAGAGGGAATTTTTATAAATCAGGCCAAATATGTCTCTGACATTCTTTTCAAGTATAGCCTCTCTGATACCTCTGCAATGAAAACTCCAATGGCCACTGGAAATAAGTTATCCTTAGATCCAGATGGCATCTCTGTAGAATGCACTCTCTACAGAGGCATGATTGGATCTCTGTTATACTTAACTGCAAGCAGATCTGACATTATGCATGCCACATGTCTTTGTGCACGTTATCAAGCTAAATTGGCTACTCTGCTCCTCCCTCTTCTCCAAAACAGAAGAAGAAAAGAAAATCAAAAACCACAGAGGAAGGGGCACCAAAACCTAAGAGGAGGAAAACCAAAAAGAAGCATGGTAAATCACTTGAGAAATTGGTTACCATAGAAGAGGAAGCAATCGAAGAAGAAAGAACTGCAGAAGAAGGAGATGCAGAAGAAGAAATAACAGAAGAGGGATATCAATCGCCCCATCAATCCCCAGATCGATTTGCTCACCAAGGAAACATTAACGATTTCCTACAGAACCCCGAAATTGCCAACACTTTAAATACAGCAGGGTGGACGGCACAACCTCTCGACCACCATTCCCTAGAAGAACAATACTTCTCTATTTCCGGCATTGACACACATCTGCAAGAAGATGATCAAACACCCAGAGATCAATCAGCTGAGACACCTATTATTCTACAGAACCCCTTCATTCTGCAAGGATTGGACGTTCACAGAAGGAGTCCAAGCCCCGCTTTAGAAGAAATAGGACAAACAGAAGCTCAGTGGAATAGAGATGAAGTAACAGTGACAAGAATAGAGGTCTCAGAGGTAGATTCAGACGAAGAAGAAGCTGTCTGGATACGAAAAGGTCTCTATCACCCACATGTCATGAAGTTATATGGCTCTCATCAAATGTATGACTTCTTAGGCACAGAGCAAAGAACTTCAACAGAGGATAGGGTAGAAACATCTGGAGGAAAAGAAAATGTAAAAGAAAAAGATGCCGAAGATGAAGAAGGCACACATCCCTCACCCCCTCCCAGTGCAACCCACACATCTAACTCCGCAAGTCTAGCTGCAGAAGGAGTTATTGGAATAGAGCAGCACAGCTCGATCCAAACCCAACCCAACCAGCCAGAAGTCACTCTTTCGACTTCTGTGCCCACAAAAACAGGGGAATCCATTCCTAGGGAGTCTCCTCAAAGAGACTCACCTATAGTTCATGATCAATCGCCCCAGATCACACTAGAACACCCTACAGAGGAATTCGTTTCCTCTGCCACGCACGAAATAGGGCCAACCCTTCTTTCAGAGAGAAGTAGTGAGCACAACGACGAAGAGACTCTAGACAAGTCTCTGAGTCAACAGAAGGATAATCTAGTACCCACCTCTGCAGTGGATCTAGACAATGTCGTTCACAGAACTTCTGTAGAGTCTGAAGCACTAGATGCTTCTGCTCGAAGATCAGATGGAAATCCTTCCACCCCCAACGTACAAACAAGGGTGAACGAAGGTGTCCCAGGAGCAGGGACTCACTCTGGAGACGAATGTGTTCCTCCAGAGGTTACACCAGGGACACAAGTATCAAGGGATGAGTTCCAAACCCTTGTCACCTCTGTGAACCAAACCATGAAAGAGTTGCAAAGCTCTTTCACATCTTTTGCAGAGAAAACATCAACGGCCATGCTGAATCTGAACACCAAAATGGACAATATGTCCACAGAGGTGAAAACAGCCATCACAGAGATGAAATCTTCTACGCAAACAACTGCAACAACTACAGCCACTTCTGCTGCTAAAGATTTTGGAATTACCGTAACTTCTGCATTCAAGGAATCAGTAAAACATTTCCTTGAACAAATGAACAAGCAATCCAACAAATCACAGAGCATCACACCTGCAGAACTACAGAAGGCTCTGCAAAAGGTTCAAGCAGAAGCAATGCGCAACACAATACTGATGCAGCCTAAAGACTACATGACCAGAGCACAGCTAACAGAGCTCGGCCAAAATGTCATAAACCAGGTCACTGAAGTCATTGTCTCCCTCACTACTGCAAATGCCAACTACGTCAAAGAGTTCAGAAAAAGTGTCGGCAGAATGCGCTTCAACACAGAAGTAGAGCTTGCAACTCTTTTCGGCCTCTGTGATGATGTATGTGCGAAGTTGATGGCCGCAGGAGCAGAACTACCAAAGAAACCCAAAGCTTCCTGCAGAGCAGAGGGTACTTCTGATAAAAGTCAGGATGATTCTGATGATGACCATCCTGGTCCATCAGATAATCCTGAGGGGGAGAATATAAGGGAGAAAGCTACGACCAGAGGAATACAAGCTCCACCAATCGCAGCAGAACCAATCAGTCAAGCCCCTCCAGAACAAACCCAAGATCAACAACAAAATCAACAGACCACAGAGACAACACCCATCTCTGTGGAATCAACTCCTGAAGAAACCAATATTCCAGAAGCTGATCAGCATACCACAGAGGCAACAACCACCCCTGTGGTAATCAACTTGGAAAAGAGTCCTTCAACAAAATCAACAGAAAAACCCCAAACCATACCAAGAAGAAAGTCGATTGCCACCAAATCAAAAAGAGCAACGACCTCTGCGACCTCTGCTTTTGATATTCTGAGAATGATGCACAATAAAATGACTGAACGAATGGCGCTGAGAGAAGAAGAAAGGCACAGGTTCACATTAGCTTTCAAAATGGCAAGAAGATTCGATGTCCAATCTTCACCAACAGAAATAGAGCTCACAGAAGAAGTCACCAAAGAACCTCCAACAGAGGTTACAGAGCAACTCAATCCAACAGAACCATCGCCACAAAAGTCCTCTAAAACACAAGTGTCAAAACCTACAGAGGCAACCATCAAGCCAACAGAAGCACCAACCTCCAAACCTACAGAAGAAACAGGTTCTGCACCTCCAAAAGGCAAAGACAAGGGAAAAGCAATACTGACAGAAGAGCCCAAGAAAAAGAAATCATTGCCCAAGCCTACAGAGAAATTGATGAAGAGCGCCTTTGATGCCTTCCAAACTCCAAAGCCTGAAGAAGTTGATTGGGCATATGGATTAAAGCCTCTGACAGACATTCCTCTAACTGGCAGAGCTGCAGAAATTGTTCAAAAGATGGAGAGTCTCAGAAGACAAGTACCACAACCTGGTCCAACACATGAAGAGATGGAAGAAGTGGTATACAAATACCTCTATAAACAAACCTTTCAGACCAATCATCCAACAGATCATGTGACAGATTCAAGGATCAGAGAAGAATTTGAGAACATCTTCACAAGAACAAAGCCAAGAACCAAAGCAGATGTCTTCTCAATCCACAAGATCAAAAAGGTAATCTTCTGCAAGTTCTCCTTTACAAGAACCTATCCAAGGGTCAGGTACAATCTTTATAGAGTCAGAAGAGAAGACAATTCAGAAACCACCTTCGCTGATGCTGACCTAAGAAATATCAATCCTTATGATCTACCTGACCTTTTGCAATGGACAAAGGACAACTACAACACAGAGGCAAACACCAGAGCCTATCAAGTATTAAGAAAAGCTATGAGGGAAAAGCTTCTGATCTTCAGTATGATAGATTTTCAACTAGGAAAGGATCTTGGTCTCAAACATCTAAATTTACGACCACCAGAAGATCGCTGCCCACCCGACGCCGTGCCCAACTCTACCATTACAGAACCAAGATTCGGGTTAGTATTTCAAAACCCACAAGGCGAAATCAAACTATTTGTGTGCATGGATTGTCAGAAGTACGCAACTAGTACTCTGAACAAGTTCAGAGCAAGCCTTGTAAAATACAGAGGTACAGAGAAAATGGATAGAGATGCTGCAGATACTTTCATCAGAGAGATTGATGCCATAATCCGCCTAAGAGAACTCTGCATCAGTTTCTACAAAGAGATCAGAAGAATCGGAAGAGACAACAGAAGCTACAACGATTTCAAAGATGCCAAAATCTGATTCTCAAACCTCAAATCTCTGCAAACCAAGTCAAAAGTTTATCTTTCATTGTACTCAAATGTAAAATGCCTCTGGCATATTTCTGAATGACAGAACTTTCGAGGTATTGTTTAACCTCTGTCTTATCTAACTTAGCCTAACTAAACTCAAGTTAAATTTTTTATTTTTCACTACTTAGGGGGAGATTGTTAGCTTCAATCTTCCTAATCATAGAAGTATTTAGAAGTAGTGAAAAATAGGCTAAGTGAAGAAAGCCTCTTATAGAGGCTCTGCCGAACTTACCGAGAGATCAAGATCAAGAAGCTACAGAAGCTAAAGAGGCGCCCTACAGAAGCTCTGTCATACGCGCAAAGAAGACCAAAGACTCGGAATCCGTTGAAGACTGCTATTCTAAGGACCAAACCGCAGAACCTCTGTGGCCCTTCACAGAGCCTCTGCGGTCTTCAACAAAGACTTCAAAGATATTTATAATATCTTTCTACTGCTACAGGACCTGTTCATCAGCTTGCATGGTAGCATGGCCTGTCCAACTGCAATGTGTCAAACTCTGGTTGGATTCAATAGGGCTTAGTACATAATAGACGTCTGCTGCATTAAATGCAATACAGCACGTCCAACTGTTCATGCCATCCGTCCAACTATTCATACCGTCCTTTGTGAATAGTAGCATATGCTTTATGGTCCCCTTAGAGTAGTATATAAGGAAGACTCATGTTGAGTTCTTCCTATCTATCTATCCATCGATCGATCAATCGAACAATCAAAACAAGAATTCAAGAGAGAAAAACATCACAAGAACACATAGCTTTAAACACTTTGAGAGTCATATCTGTTTTAAAAGCTTTGCTTACTCACTGTTCTTGAATCTGTTCTTAATATATATATTCAGTAAACTTTGAGATATTATTTCCTGTTCACTGTTTATTTGTATTATGTTCTAAATCTGTCGATCATATCTGTTAGTTATTCAAATACGCTTCCGCATCAAACATAAATTCGAACTAATAGATCTGACAATCTTGTATAAGCAAATCGGGAACCAACAGTTAATCTCTGTAATTAGTTAATGTTTGTATTTTAAAGACTTAGGGGGAGATTGTTAGCCCCAAGTATCTCTGATGTAAAATAGTGAAAATACTCCAAGTCAGACACTAGAGATTGCGTTGAAGACCAAGCATAGGAGCGTCAGAGACCGAGCTTCAGAGACTACCACTTCAGAAGATCAACAGAGCTCTGAAGAATGCCCTCTGATGACCAAGTCCTCTGTTGATCTCAAGACTCGTAGAAATCTCTCAAGTGTTGATGCACTGTCTGCACTTTCCACGTCAGCCCTAAAAGGACCACAATATACTTTACACGTGTCATTCCAGGGTTAGATAGTACATTGTTCTTCACTTTATCGGGCTATAAATAGTGAAGTAGTGGAGCACACAATTCTGGGAATTTGTAAGAACACGTTGCACTGTATTTTTCAATTCCACTACTCTTGTACGAATTGTAGCTAAGAGATTCTTGAAGATTACACACACACTTCAGTGTTCTTGGTGTTCTTAAGTAATATACGAGCAAGTTATTTCATATCATACTTGTTTTTGTTCAGTATATTATTATCTCTTTTTGTTGTTCTTTTTTAAAACAATCACTCACTTACAAACGTATATTTATGCTTTCGCTCAACCTATTATGTTTGATTAGTGAGACAAGGTGAATCTGGGAACCAACAAAATCAAGCCAAGTATACACTAGGAGGATATAGTCTTTGGTGCCACGGTGTGGGTTTGTACATAGATCTCCGCCCATCGGGGTAATGCCATGGTTGTAACCCTCGGATGTGTCGGGCCATTTTAGTGTCTTTCATGGTAGCTTGACTGTTAGATCTGAAGTTGTTGATCCAAACCCTCAGTGATTTGATAATGACCCTCTCTTATATACTTAGTGAAAATTGTAAGTAAACAATATGTATCAGAGTTTCACTATCGCTGATAAGTACTAAGATCTTATAGTACCGCTGATAGGAACTCTCGCTCTTTAAATTAAACATTCAGCGAAACTGTTCACCATTAATACTGAGTCTGTTCAGTCATTATGATGATCGCTGATAAGTTAGTTGTTTACTTATGATCCCTGAAGACAAGTTTCACGTCAACAAAGGTTCTACGCTAAAGTCGAAGATCAAGCTCAAGAACCAGCGACAAGTCTCCTAATGAACTGATGCGGATCAGCGAAGACTCAGATTTGTCCACTCAACGTGAAGTATCAAGTACAAGACTTCAGCTATCGCTAAACTTTATCATTCGCTGAATAGAAAATGATAATCGCTGAATCAACGAAAGCTGATCATGAAGTCCTCCGTACAAAGTACTTTTGTCTTAACCTCCCTTGCACGACTCCGTACGAAATGTCAGAAAAGAACCTCCGACTGTCTGAAATCGTACAACCACTCTGATACTACACTGTTCATCCATGCGGCTACTAAGGTTGTCAACCAAGGTCAATGACATGCAACCAACCAGCTGATGACACGTGTAAAGTGTATACTGACTTGCATTAAATGCATGCAGTATATAAAGAGATGAACCCACTTCATTTGAAGTAACTTGCTAACTCTGGACAAGTTCAATCTCTTATCTCAAGATAGGTTATTATTAGTAATTTCATTATCTCTCTTAGTGCAAGATATCTTGGTGTTCTAACTTGTTTAGATTTAGGTTTATCCTTAATCTTGTTTCCGCAACAAGCTGTAAATTGTTAATGATTTATCAATAAACAATTTAAAAAAGTAAAATCTGTGTGTTTGTATTCAACCCCCCCTTCTACAAACTTGTATAGGCCTTCGGGACCAACAAGTGGTATCAGAGCGGATTTGTTTAACCTCATAAACAAGATCTAATCTAAGATATTCCTCTTCCTTGCTATTATCTGAAAATGGCCACCAACACAAACACAAATTATATAGACAATGGTTCTCTTGCTAAACCCCCTATATTTTCCAAAGATAACTTCAACTTATGGAAAAATAGGATGACATTCTTCTTAGAAGGTGTAGACCCTACTATGCCTTACTATCTAGAAAATGGTCCATTCATCCCTGTAAGAATTGATGCTGCTGTTCCAGCCGCTGAGAATAGACCTGATATTCCAGAAAGGCTGGTACCTAAGAAAATCTTTCAATGGACTGACGAAGATAAGAAGAAAGTGGCTATAGATACAAAAGCCAGATCCATACTATCCATGGCTCTTCCTGATGAAGTCTACCATTCCGTCATGAACCTGAAAACATCAAAGGCCATGTGGGACACAATATGTGTTCAGTATGAAGGAACGTCTGAAGTCCAGGATTCAAGAAAGATCAACCTGGTAAGACAATACGAAAGCTTCATTTCTGGTAAGAATGAATCTCTCTCTGAAGTTCACCAACGTTTTAATTGTTTAATTATAGATCTGAAAACTGTTGATAAGGAATATTCCAACTTTGAAGTACTGACAAAGTTTCTAGAATGTTTACCTGAAAGCTGGGACAATTATGCTATGTGTCTCAAGCTATCAAAGGATCTAAAATCAATGACCCTTTCAACCTTATATGGCACGTTGCCGAATCATGAGCAATCGAGCCGTCTTAAGAAGAATCTTGTAAAAGATTCCAAAAGCACCCCTGTTGCTTTAATCTCAGAGGAACCTTCTACTCAGCGACCCTCGGTCACTATCACTGAGTTAGAAAGTAACTCTGAAAGGTCATCAGATTCTGATTATTCAGATAATGATGAATCTTTGGCTCTCCTAACTAAGAAGTTCAGGAGATTTGCCAAAAATAAAATGTTTAGAAAGAACAAACCTCTTTCCATAACTGACAAGCCTAGATCATCAGCGTTTGTTGATAAGGCTACTGCTACTTGTTTTAACTGCGAAAAGACAGGACATTTTGCTAACGAGTGCAGGTCAAAGAAAGTTTCTAGACCCTCAGCTTTTACAAAGAAACCCTTTGCTCCAAGAAATAAAGATGACAAATATTCAAAGCTGAAAGAAAAATATGCAAAGCTGAAAAGCTTTAAGAAGAAGAATAAAGGCCTGATGGCTGACTATGATTGGGCTACTTCTGATGAAGAAGCATCATCATCTGACTCTGAAGATGATGAAACAAATCTATGTCTTATGGCCAAGATTGAAGAAGAGGAAGAAAGTTCAGACATTCCCTCCACTTCAACATCTGCTATTCAGGTATCACCTTCTTTCTTTACCAATATTGCAAATATTGATGAAGCTGATAGTCTCCGTAAGATCGATCTCTTGACTAGAAGTTTATATGAAGCCATGAACGGCAAAACTGTGGTTGAAAACCAAAATCTTGATCTCGCTGAAAAGCTTAAAAACTGCCACCTTCAAATAGAAAAGCTTTCTAAAATTGAAGAAGATTTTAAAGATCAAGTATATTTAAATCAGCTAGTCAAAATCGAACGAGCAGAAGCTATCGCTGCATTAAAGGATGAAAAAGCTACTGTTGAAGATGGTGTAATTCTTCAACAAAGATCACTGAGATAATAAAGTCTCAGATTCCCCTGAGTGATAAACGTGGTTTGGGTTACAAATATGAAACTCCAAAACCAACCACTGAGAGTTCAATGCTTAAATTTGGAACGTTCGTATCCTCAGTCGCTGATACTTCATCTTCTCAGTGCTCCTCGTCCGTTACACCAATCCTTGAGGAAACTCCTACCTCTGTCTCTAAATACAAAGGTAAAGGAATTGTTATTTACCAGAATCCTCAGAAGGGTACCTTAGTACCAAAGCTGAATGCTTCTAAAGCGTCAGTGGCTCATCCCTCTGGATCAAGGAAGCAGATATCTGGATTTATTCAGCAATCTACTCCTAGACTCAGATTGGATGTCCTTGGTAAGAAATCTGAAGAACTGAATGTTCGTCCCATTTCTAAAGCCAATAGTTTACTTGGTGCTGGCACTTCCAATTTGAAATTAAAAGCTCAGCATTCAAATGGTCCTAGAACTACTTTTAGTTATAGGAAATGTTATCACTGTGGACTTACCGATCATATTGCTAGTAAGTGCCCCACAGCCACCAAAGCTGAAAAGATAGCTAAGGTGAAGATTGTCCCCAAGGCAAAGAAGACCAACCCTGGTGCAAATCAGGTTAAAGTGAATCCTACCACTGAAGTTAAGAAATTAACCAAAGTGAAGAAAGACAAAGCTGAGTCTTCAAATGCTGCGAAGACTGCTGAATCTTCCATTCCAACTACTTCCACTGACAAATGTGTATACATGGTTAAGTGGGTACCCAAGGAAATCTAATCTTCCATTGTATTGCAGGTTAAGAAGGGTATCTGGTATCTCGATAGCGGATGCTCTAGACACATGACTGGAAAGAAAAGCCTGCTCGCTGAATACAAGGAAGAGAAGGGTCCCTCTGTGACTTTCGGCGGAAATGGAAAAGGACATACCCGAGGGTATGGTGTACTTTCAAATGGTACAACCTCCTTCAGAAGAGTCGCATATGTTGAAGGGCTGAAGCATAATCTTCTAAGCATCAGTCAGTTGTGTGACATGGATAACAAAGTAATCTTTACTAAGGAATCCTGCTTTGTCACTGACAAAAAGGAGAAGATAGCTCTCAGCGGTTATCGTTTGGAAAATTTTATGTAATAAACATGGACTCAACAACCACTGAGAACTCCTGTTTCTTCTCAAAAGCCTCATCTGATGTCAACTGGCTATGGCATAAGAGGCTATCTCATCTAAATTTCAAGACTCTGAACACTCTTTCTTCAAAAGAGTTAGTCACTGGTCTACCTCAGCATTCATACGCCAAAGAGTCGTTATGTTCAGCGTGTGAAAAAGGGAGGCAGACCAAAGCAAGCTTTAAGTCAAAGCGAGTTTCTTCAGTGTCATCTCCTCTACAACTACTCCATGTGGATTTGTTTGGGCCTGTTAACAAACAATCCATCGCTGGAAAGAAATATACGCTGGTCATAGTTGATGAATTCTCTCGCTTCACTTGGGTAATGTTTCTCCGTTCTAAGAGTGACACCCCTGAAGAACTCATCAATTTTGTTCGGAAGATGGAAACCCTGAACAATCTGACCGTTCGCTCAATAAGGAGTGATCATGGGACTGAATTCAAAAACAGTTCTCTTGATTCCTTCCTTGAGAGTAAGGGTATTTCTCATAACTTTTCTTCAGTGAGAACACCGCAGCAAAATGGAGTCGCTGAAAGAAGAAATAGAACAATTATTGAAGCTGCACGTTCAATGCTCAGCGATTCTCACCTGCCTACTCAGTTTTGGGCAGAAGCTGTCAACACTGCTTGTTTTACGCAAAACAGGTCGCTGATAGTCAAAAGATTCAAAAAGACAACCTATGAACTCTTTCATGGGAGAAAGACTTCAATCAGCTTTCTTCACATCTTTGGATGTCAGTGTTTTATACTGAACAACAGAGATGCTCTTGGAAAGTTTGATCCTAAGGCTGATGATGGAATCTTTCTTGGATACTCCTCGGTTTCCAAAGCCTTCAGAGTCTTCAATCGTAGAAGACAAACTGTAGAAGAAACTATTCACGTCACGTTTGCCGAATCCCGTTCAGCGAACTCTAAACCTTCTGCTGATACTGAAGAACTGAATCAATGGATGTTTTCTCATGTTGGTGATTCATAAGATATTCCCACTAATGCTTATCCAGTAGAAGATGTTAGTCCTATCATTCCAAATATGCAGAACAGTGAAGCTGAAACTTCTTGGGTCTCAGTTGTTCCTATAAACACTATACCTAACGCTGAACCAAATGTCTCAGACATTCCATCTACTTCTCAGCAATCAGTGAATATAATGACAACTGCATCCATTCCTCTCTTGGCTGATACTCCTGACGTCGTTGAAGCTTCATCTTCAGCTCCTCCAGTTCAAGTTGAGTCAGCGTCTCACGCTCCGGCTCAGCGATGGACTATAAATCATCCAATTGATTAAATTCTTGGTGATCCAAACGCTGGGATTCAGACTCGACGAAGTGCAGGTAATATTTGTTTATTTGTAAATTTTATTTCACTAACTGAACCAAAGAAAGTAGATGATGCCCTCAAAGATCCAAACTGGGTCAGCGCCATGCAAGAAGAGCTGACTGAATTCGAAAGAAACAAAGTTTGGAAACTTGTTCAGTGACCAACTGATAAAACAGTAATAGGCACTAAATGGGTCTATCGAAATAAGTTGGACGAACATGGTACTGTAACCCGCAACAAAGCTCGACTTGTTGCTCAGGGATATACAGACAAGAGGAAGGTATAGATTATGACGAAATATTTGCTCCAGTAGCAAGACTTGAATCTATTCGTCTATTCTTAGCATATGTTGTACACAAAAACTTCAAAGTACATTAGATGGATGTTAAGTCAGCGTTTCTAAATGGAAAGCTGAATGAAGAAGTGTATGTGGAACAACCTCTAGGATTCTCAGATTCTAAGCGTCCAGGTTATGTTTAAAAACTGGATAAGGCACTTTATGGTTTGAAGCAAGCTCCTCGTGCATGGTATGACACTCTTTCTACTTATCTCCATATTGAAAATTTTGAGCGAGGTAAGATTGACAAAACTCTATTTTTTAGAAAAGTAAAAGGTCATATCATTTTAGTTCAAATATATGTTGATGACATTATATTTGGTTCTACTAACCCTGAGCTTTGTACTCGTTTCGCTGATAGAATGAAAGATGAGTATAAAATGAGCATGATGGGTGAACTAACATATTTCCTTGGTCTCCAGATTAAGCAAACTGAGAAAGGAACTTTCATAAATCAGGGAAAATATGTTAAAGATATGCTGAAGAAATTCGACTTAACTGAAAGTTCAGCTATGAAAACCCCTATGGCACCACCGCTGACACCTGATAAGGACACTAAGGGTGTTCCTGTCAATGTCACGCTGTACCGTGGGATGATCGGCTCTCTATTGTATCTAACAGCTAGCCGACCCGATATTATGTTTGCAACATGCTTGTGTGCACGATATCAAGCTGAACCTAAGATATCTCATATGAAAGTTGTAAAGCGAATCTTTCGATATCTTAAGGGTACAGCGAATCTAGGTCTTTGGTATCCCAAAGATTCAGGATTCGATCTAACCGCCTATTCAGATAGTGATTTTGCAGGTTGCAAAATGGATAGGAAAAGCACCACAGGAGGATGTCAGCTCCTGGGTGGAAAGCTGGTAAGTTGGACAAGTAAAAAGCAAAATTCAGTGTCCACTTCCACAGCTGAACTTGAATATGTAGCTGCTGGAAGCTGTTGTTCTCAAGTCTTGTGGATGAGAAATCAGCTACTAGACTATGATCTTCAACTCTCCAAAATTCCAATCTATTGCGATAGCACAAGTGCCATCGCTATAGCAAACAATCCAGTACTACATTTAAAGACCAAACATATAGAAATCAGATATCATTTTATCAGAGATCATGTGATGAATGGTGATATAGAACTTCATTTTATCCCAACTGATTATCAGTTAGCTGACTTATTTACCAAACCTCTTGATGAGACAAGATTCAACTTTCTCATCAGCGAGCTTGGAATGCTGAACTTTGAAGGATAAAATCTTCAGCGGTTCACATTGATCAGCGAAAGGATAAAATCAACTTGTATAACCCATTCTATCATCTTCTCTCTGCATAAACTTGATTCACCGATATCAAGGTATGTTCTCTCTTTCTCTGACAATCGCATGAAAATGCAAGATTTCAAAACAAAATGCATCGCTGAAATTTCTTAAAACCTTCACTGAATATTTTCATTCAGTGCTTCATGTTTTCAAAAGTATCTCTGAGTTTTTCAAAACCTTAGAGACAACCAAGAATATGAAAGGACAGTTGTGACGTCATTGAAACGGATAAAACCCCGGCACGTTTTCTCCTCCTGACACACGTTTGCACGTCTCGTTCAAACATCCAATCAAATGCAAACACGTGTCCGTGTCATGATGAAAATCTTTTCCCGCTCAAGATTTTCTCTTTCTAAAATCTCTATATAAACAAATTCTTTGTTTATATTTTTCTTTTACGCGATCAATCTTTCTCCGCAAGAAAGAATTCACTGTTGCATTTGTGATTTCAAAAACTTCAAGAACTGTTCATCATCTTCTTCATCAAACATCAAGGTTAATATGTTCTTATTTATTACCGAATGCGTATAACTTGTTTCCGATCTTCTCATTGTTTTAACAAGATCAAACAAAAGAACTTCGTAAAATGAAATCATTTTCTTTCGTGGTTTTATGAACACAACCATTTCATGGTTGTTCTTCAAGTTTAAATGCAAAATCTTAAACTTGTTCTTCATTCGTTTCCAGAATCTTATCTTCATAGAAAACTGGAAAACAAGAAAATGGGTTTTACATTTCATTTCAAAAATAAAGAAAAACCCTAATCTTCAGACATTTTGTCTGAATGAAATGGACAAAATTCGAACCATCTTAATGGAAAATCTTTCCATATTAAGATTATTCTTATTTGTTAATCTTTGGTTGAACTGATAATACAGGAAATGGCAACGTCTAACATTCCTACTACCGCTGAGAACATCTCTACTGACTCTGAGGAAATGGAAATCATCAAGGCTCCTCAGGTTAAGTTCACTCTGGATCAACTAGACTGGACTAAGATAAACAACCTTTCTGCGCTTCTCGAGTTCCCTCCTCGAAAGCAAGTCACACATCTGACAGATGCTGTGAATTTCCTGAAGAATTGCTGCATTTCAACAGCCCTGACCATTTCACCTCCTGCAAGTCAGCTGCTACTATCTCAGTTCTGGTACTCTGCCATACACTCTCAGCTACCATCCGCCAAAGATCCCTCCAAAACAGTTGATTGTATCCTCTGCGATACTGAATATGGCACGATAAAGATCACACCTGCCATCATTCGCAAAGCTCTGAACTTTCCCATCGCTACAAAGGAAAAACCTTTTGTTCCTTTCCCTGACCATAAGAAGATCGCTGACAAAGAAGCTCTTATTGCATTTTTTGATGCAATGGGCTATGTATGGGAAATGGGCAGAGACAAGAAGCCTGAGAAGAAGCTACCACTGCTGAAGAAATCGAAAATGCCCAGCGAGATGAACTTCATCTTCGCTCACCTTATCAGCTGCATGACTGCCAAGACCGGCTCTTCTGATCAAGCCGCTCAACCTCAGCAAGCTATGGGATACGCTCTGCTGAAAGGTCTACACATTGACTGGGCATCTCTCATCTATGATGACTTGCTGCAAAGAGTAGACTCTGCCGCTGACAGGCCTGCTTGGGTTCCCTACCCCCGATTTATCAGCGCTATCTTTCAATATGGCCTGAAGGATAGCTACCCGCAAGAGGGCGATCTAAAACTCTCTCAGATTGGCCCTAAGGTACTCGACTTCAAACCTGTTGAAAATGAGGTACGTCTTTCTACCCTCTTAACTCTTCTCAACCCTTCTTCTTCTACTTTTGTGGCTCCTTCAGCGACAATACCCATCGCTGATACCCTGGCCACAAAATCCTTTCCTTCTAAGAAAAGGAAACATTCATCTACCCCACTTGATTCTAAAAGGATCAAGAAAATAAAGCAGCAACCCCAGCAATCTCATGCTGAAGACTCCTCAGCTCTTTCTGCAGAGCTGAAGGAACGTTCAGTGGTACGCTCTGCCACACCTGAACAAGACATCCCTTTTATCCAAACTTCAGCGTCTCTAAACGCTGAGGTTACAAACTTGGAACCGACCCAACCTCCTTCAGTCTCTCAAAAGACTGATGATGTGATTGTCAGCGAATCCAACGCTGAACTTATAACCCAATCCCCACTCTTATCCTTCGCTCCTCCCTCCACTCATTTGGTCTCTACTCCAGATCTAACCGGCGCTGCCATCATTTCCTCGGAACCTAAAGCTGAATCTCTAGGAATGATGATGACAGGACCTGCAGAAAAATCCATGGGCACTTTTGAAGATGACATGGAACTTTACTCAGGAACCCGTGATTTCGATGAATTCACCAATCCTCTTGCAGGTAAACAACAACCCATAAACACTGTGACTAAACCCCAAACTTCTGAGCTTTCCTCTGTTCACAAGTTTTTATATGTTACAGGTCCTAATTTGGGAGATATCAACGCCTCTCTAAAGTCCGTGGAGACAAAGCTGACAGGTCTCACCACTACTCTCTCCAATAACTCTACAGCTGTAACAAACACTGGAGAGAATCTGAACAAGCTGACAACAGTGGTGGAGAAGAAGGCTTCCACAGATGACATGAAGCAAGTTGATAAAACTCTCAGCGACTTCGCCAAGGTGCTCGCTGATATCTACACATACTACACCTCTCTCAAAAACTCAATTTCGTCCATGTCCAACGAATTTACAACACTGAAGACATCGGTTGGAACACTAGAGGGAGATATGTCTGCTGTGAAGACAAATGTCAACACTCTGACGACTGACTTAAGCTTTGTAAAGACTGACGTTGGTTCGATGAAGACTATGATCGAACAGCTGCTGCACAAGGCGAATACTCCTGCTCCTGCCCCTGTCCCTGATTCTGAACATTTTACAGCGACAGATCGCATTGAGCTCGGGAAGATCAATCCTGCTATTTCTGGCCTTGAAGACAGATTAGCAAAGATTGAAGTTTGTGTAGGTCTCTCTGGCCAAGAAGACAGAGAACCTACCAACGCTGCTGAATCTAGCCATTCCTCCCCCAGTCATCATGAAAAAGAGGGGGAGAAGAGCGCTGAAGACCTCTCCAAGAGCGCTGAAGACCTTTCCCATGATGAATCTATCTGGGGAGAGAAGACGAATACTGAAGAAACCACCGCTGGACCTCAGGGAGATGAAAACCCTGAGGAAACCGAGAAGCTCACCTCTGTATCTGAGGGGGAGCAACTCGAAGAAGAAGCTGAGAAAACTTAATCCGAAGCAGAAGATGATGAAGCCGTCGACATCCCTGATAATGAACCATCTTCTTCTCCAAAGAATGATGATGATGATGACGAAGATGACGATGACTTCTTTATCGTCAAACCTGCTCCGAAGATCGAAGCTCTTAAGGGAATCTCTATAAATGAACCTTCAGGGGAGCGGACAAAGACAAAGCCCTCAGCCTCTGGAGCTGAGAAAGGAAAAGGCAAAAGCGTCGCTGAAGATAACAATCTGATGATCTTGCTTGAAAAGCTGGTTTTTCAGGTATGCTAAACATCTCTCACTCCATCCCTCCTCTATCATACCTATCAGTTCTACTACCCAAGCCTATACACTTGAACCAATTCTCTCTATCTGATTCTACCCAAGTTTTACTCGTAAGATCGCTGTGTTTCAGCTAGTCCTCTCCCCTGTTTGAGGATATCGCTGATGGCTCCACAACTGCGACTTCACCAAAAATACCAGTTGTTGCTGAAGAAATAATCCCAGTCTTAGATTTAATCTATGAGACTGATGAACCAGAAGAACAGCTACTCTCGCACAGAGGCTAACCTTCCTTAGCTCCTCAAAAGCTAAGTGAAGAGGATCAGAAAAGAAGAGAGGAGATAATAAAGCGATTCGAGGATCAGCGAATCATTTTGAGGCGTGATGAACTACCTTCAGTTCCTCCAAAGTTCAGAATTTCCAAAAAGGAATACAAGGAACATCTCAGAGTTGAACGTCTAATAGCTGAAAGAAAAGAAGCTGAAGAAAAAGACAGAGAATACGCCATCCAACTTTCTAAACGTTCAATAAAAGACCACAAGATGAAAAGAGTTCCCATTGATGTTCAACGTCAGCTCTGGGAAAACGCCAAGAAGATAACTGAAGAAAAGAGAACTGTGTCTCAGTCAACTTTAGCCTGGTGCAAAAAAAAGGTCAACTATAGAGACTCTCCTGCCAAAATCAACAAGGTATTCATCTCTGGAAGAACAACCCTTGTTTCAATCGCTAAAATCGAGATATTCAGAGAAGATAAGAAGTCCGAAAAAATCTATGCTGAAGCCATAACGAAGTACGGTGTCTCTGAATGGTTGGAGATCAGGTTAGCCATCCAGAAGTCCAAGTCGAAATACAAGGAACATGTTGAAAAGCTGATCAACAAACAAATCGACTTAGTCTACTCCTGTGTGGATATTCCTCCTCCTCCCCCTCTCGAAAGTCAGAAAAGAAAGACCTCAGCGAAGAAGAAGAAGAAATCTATATCTTCAATTGATGGCCCTGTCATTCGAAATGAAACAGGTATTGGTTTTTCACGTGCTGAAGTCCTTGGTCCTGATCCTGATCTTTCCATGCTTGACACATCTCTTCCTCCTGGTGAGACTTTCATCCCTGGCAAAGTCATAAGCGAACCCTACGGGATATTTTTTCATGACTACGATGGTGGAAAGCGTTTTCAACGGATCGCTGAGCTTCCAATCACTCCAATCGAACAGCTCAGAGATCTCATCTACTGGTGTGACTTCAGAAATGAACCTCAGGCACGACATCTGAAACCCTTGATTTTTGAAGAAGCGCTGATCAAAAGAAAACAAGGTGTAACCGTTCCTGACTGGATGATTCCCACCACATCAATGACCCTTGATGAACTTCTCATCAAGGAAGAACCTTTGTAAGCTGATAGGATCGCCTCTTTCATCTAGTTTATCAGTTATCCTTTTGTACTTGTAATTGTTGGTCCCGAAAGGCCTATACAATTTTGTAGAAGGGGGGGGGGGTTGAATACAAACACACTATTTTACTTTTCTAAATTGTTTATTGATAAATCATTAACAATTTACAGCTTGTTGCGGAAACAAGATTAAGGATAAACCTAAATCTAAACAAGTTGGAACACTAAGGTTTCTTGCACTAAGAAAGATATGGAAATTACTAATAAAATCCTATCTTGAGAAAGATTTGAACTTGTCCAGAGTTAGCAAGTTACTTCAAAAGAAGTGAGTTCATCTCTTTATATACTGCATGCATTTAATGCAATTCAGTATACACTTTACACATGTCATCAGCGGATTGGTTGCATGTCATTGACCTTGGTTGACAACCTTAGTAGCCGTAAAGATGAACAGTGTAATATCAGAGTGGTTGTACGATTTCCGATTTTCGGAGGTTCTTTTCTGACATTTCGTACGGCGGCGTGCAAGGGAGGTTAAGACAAAAGTACTTTGTACGGAGGACTTCATGATCAGCTTTCGTTGATTCAGCGATTATCATTTACTATTCAGCGAATGATAAAGTTCAGCGATAGCTGAAGTCTTGTACTTGATACTTCACGTTGAGTGGACAAATCTGAGTCTTCGCTGATCCGCATCAGTTCATCAGTAGACTTGTCGCTGGTTCTTGAGCTTGATCTTCGACTTCAGCGTAGAACCTTTGTTGACGTGAAACTTGTCTTCAGGGATCATAAGTAAACAACTAACTTATCAGCGATCACCATAAGGACTGAACAGACTCAGAGCATTATGGTGAACAGTGTTCGCTGAATGTTTAATTTAAAGAGCGAGAGTTCCTATCAGCGTTACTGTAAGATCTTAGTACTTATCAGCGATAGTGAAACTCTGATACATATTGTTTACATATAATTTTCACTAAGTATTTAAGAGAGGGTCATTATCAAATCACTGAGGGTTTGGATCAACAATCTCCCCCTATTTGATTATGACATAGCAACAAAGAAAATTGCTATTAAATGAAAACATAAGGATAAAAAGAACTCATAAAATATTTGTCCCTTTTACTGTTTTCTGGGATCTTTTCAGTACTGATGGAGTAAAGTACATTCGCTGAAATCTTTCTTTAAATCTTTGAATCAGGTTACAATGAAGAACAGAAAGATTATAAGTACAAGCGAAATAAATTACAAGTACAGAAGGATAACTGATACAATAGAGAAAAAGGAGATTATATCAGTTTTCAAAAGGTTCTTCCTTAATGAGAAGTTCATCAAGGGTCGTCTTTTCAGTGGGAATCATCCAGTCAGGAACCGTTATACCTCGTTTTCTTTTATTCAGCGCTTCTTGAAAAATCAAGGGTTTTAGGTGTCGTGCCTGAATGTCCTTTCTGAAGTCACACCAGTAGATAAGATCTCTGAGCTGTTCGATTGGAGTGATTGGAAGCTCAGCGATCCGTTGAAAGCATTTACGTCCGTCGTAGTCAAGAAAGAATATTCCATAAGGATTACTGATGACTTTACCAGGGACGAAAAGTTCACATGGTGGCAAAGAGATGTCAAGGGCAGATAGATCAGGATCAGGACCAAGCACTTCAGCGCGATAGAAACCAATTCCAGTTTCATTTCGTATGACAGGTCCTGAGTTTGAATCTTGACGTTTCTTCCTTGGAGAGCCTCTTTTTCTTTTCGGCTTTAGATCAGGAACAGGAGGAATATCCACATATGAAGATATCAAGTCGATCTGTCTGTTTATCAGCTTTTCGAAATGATTCTTGTACTTAGATTGTGATGGTTGGATAGCTAACCTCATCTCCAGCCATTCAGAGAGACCATACCTTTTTACAGTGTCAGCGCGAAAGGTTTCAGATGTGCCATCTTCTCTGAACAGTTTGATGTCAACAATAGGTACTCCGATAGAGATTCTTCCAGAGATGAATACCTTGTTGATCTTCGCTGGACGATATCTGAAGTGAATTTTCTCTTTACACCAGATCAAGGTGGTCTGAGAAACTTCAGTTTTCTTTTCCACGATCTTCTGGGCTTCTTCCCACAGCTTTCGTTGGATTTGAATGGGAACACGCTTCAGCTTGGGGTCTTTGACAGATTCTTGAGTGAGCTTGATGGCGTATTCTCTGTCTTTCTCTTCAGCTTCTTTCCTTTCAGCAATGAGGCGTTCAGCTCTAAGGTGGTCCTGGTATTCAGCTTTTGAAATTCTGAACTTGGGAGGAACTGAAGGCAGTTGATCAGGCCTTAGAATGATTCGCTGATCCTCGAATCGCTTTATTATTTCTTCTCTTCTCTTTTGATCCTCTTCACTCAGCTTTTGAGGAACTGAGGAAGGTCTCTTATTGTGCGAGAGAGGTTGTTCTTCTGGTTCATCAGTCTCGGAGATCAAATCCAAGACTTGGATTATTTCATCAGCAGCAGCTGGCTTTATTTGTGAAGTCGCAACAGTAGAACCTTCAGCGACATCCTCAAACAGGGGAGAGGACTAGCTGAAACGCAGCGATCTTACAAATAAGAACTGGGTAGAAGAACTTGGGTAGAAAAGATAGAAAAAGATTGTGGATGTGTAGAGAGGTTGTTGAGTAGAGAACTGATTGAGTATTGAGATGTTCAGGGAAGGAATATAAGTAAATTTTTAGTGTACCTGACAAACCGGCTTTTCAAATAGGATCGCTAGATTTTCATCTTCAGCGAGGCCTTTGTCTTTGCTTTTCTCAGCGCCAGAGGCTGAGGGCTTTGTCTTTGTCTTCTCCCCTGATGGTTCTTTTATCGAGATTCCTTTAAGAGCTTTGATCCTTGGGGCAGGTTTGACGATAAAGAAATCATCGTCATCTTCATCATCATCATCATCCTTTCTTGGAGAGAAGGATGGTTTATCGTCAGGGATGTCGATGTCTTCATCTTCTTCTGCTTCGGATTCCTCAGCATCTTCTTCGAGTTGCTCCCCCTCAGATACAGAGGCGAGCTTCTCGGTTCCCTCAGGGTTTTCATCTCCCTGAGGTCCAGTGGTCAGGTCTTCATTCCTCTCTCCCCTGATAGATTCATCATGGGAAAGGTCTTCAGCGCTTTTGTTCAGATCTTCAACGTTTTTCTCCCTGGAATGTTCAGCGCTCTTCTCCCCTTCTTTCTCATGATGACTGGGGGAGGAATGGGCAGACTCAGCATTGGTGTTATCTCTGTCTTCTGGGCCAGAGATTTTCACACAACCTTCAAGCTTTGCTATTCTGTCTTCTAGGCCAGAAATAGCAGGCGTGATTTTCCTCAGCTCTGTGCGATCCTCCTCTGTGAAAGATTCCAAAATAGGGACAGGGGCAGGAGCTGGACTATTTGCCTTGTTTACCAGCGTCTCGATCATCGTCTTCATAGAACCAACGTCGGTCTTTACAGAGCCTAAGTCAGTCTTGACCTCTGACATATCACCCTCGAGTTTTGCAACTGATGTCTTCAGCGTTGTTACTTCGCTGGACATGGTCGAAACTGATGTTTTGAGGCTTGTGTAGTCAGTGTAGATGTCGCAGAGCACCTTGGCAAAATCGCTGAGCGTCTTATCAAGACTCTTGATGTCTTCAGTGGAAGCTTTCTTCTCCACCACCGTTGTCAGCTTTGTCAAATTTTCTCCAGCGTTTGATACAGCTGTTGAGTTGTTGGAGAGTGTGGTGGTGAGACTGGACAGCTTTGTTTCCACGGACTTCAGAGAGGCGTTGATGTCTCCCAAATTAGGACTTGTAACATATAAGTACTTGTGAACAAAGGAAAGCTCAGAAGTTTCAGGTTTAGTTACAGTGCTTAAGGTGGGATTTGTACCTGCAGGAGGATTGATGAACTCGTCGAAGTTGCAAGTTCCTGAATAGTGTTCCATATCCTCTTCGAAAGTACGGTGAGGTATGGTGAACTCTGCAGGTCCTTTCTTCATCATTTGTTGAGAAGCATCAGCGGCGGCTTCTGGAATGATGGCATCTCCAGTGTTCGCTGGAGGAGTGTCCAAGTGAGTGGAGGGAGAAACGAAGGTTAAGATTGGGGTTCGGGTTCTGAGTTCAGCGTTGGAATCGCTGACAATCACTTCATCAGTCTTTTGAGAGACTGAGGGAGGTTGGGTAGTTTCCAAGTTTCTAACCTCAGCGTTTAGAGACGCTGAAGTCTGGATTGGAGGGATGGCTTGCACGGGTGTGGCAGAGCGTACCACGGAACTTTCCTTCAGCTCTTCAGAATGAGCTGAGGAGTCTTCAGCATGGAATTGCTGGGGTTGCTCCTTGGTTTTCTTGATCCTTTTGGAATCAAGTTGGGTGTGTGACGGTTTCCTTTTCTTATAAGGAGAGGATTTTGTGGCCGGGGTATCAGCGATTGGTATTGTCGCTGAAGGAGCCACAGAAAGCGGAGAATTTAGAAGAGTGAGAAGAGTAGAGAGACGTACCTCATTGGCGACCGGCTTGAAGTCGAGAACCTTAGGGCCAATCTGAGAAAGTTTCAGATCACCCTCTTCAGGATAGCTGTCCTTCAGGCCATATTGAAAGATGGCGCTGATGAATCGTGGGTAAGGAACCCATGCTGGTCTGTCAGCGGCAGAATCGACACGTTGAATCAGGTCTTCATAAATAATGGAGGCCCAGTCAATATTTAGACCTTTCAGCAGTGCGTATCCCATGGACTGCTGAGGTTGGGCGGCTTGATCAGAAGATCCGGATTTTGCTGTCATGCAGCTGATCAGGTGAGCGAAGATGAAATTCATCTCGCTGGGCATCTTGGAATTCTTTATCAGCGTCAGTTTCTTCTCAGGCTTCTTGTCCCTTCCAATATCCCAGATATAACCCATTGCGTCAAGGAAAGCAATGATTGCTTCTCTGTCAGCATGCTTTTTATGGTCAGGGAATGGAATGAAGGGGTTTTCTTTGGTGGCATTTGGGAAGTTTAGGGCTTTGCGGATAATGGCTGGTGTGATCTTGATGGTGCCATACTCAGTATCGCTGAGTATGCAGTGTATGGTTTTGGATGGATCTTTGGCAGAGGGTAGCTCAGTGTGTCTGGCAGAGTACCAGAACTGGGATAAGAGCCGCTGACTGGTAGGAGGTGTTATGGTCAGGGTTGTGTAGATGGGGCTGTTCTTCAGAAAACTTACAGCATCGTCCAGATGTGATACTTGCTTCCGAGGAGGAAACTCGAGAAGAGCTGAGAGGTTGTTGGCCTTAGTCCAATCGAGTTGATCTAGCTCGAACTTAACCTGGGGGGCTTTGAAGATGTCCATTTCCTCAGAGTCAGTGGAGATGGACTCAGCGGTAACATTCAGCTTTGAAGATGCCATATCACTGTATTATCAGTTCAACCAAAGATGTTAACAAATAAGAATTATCTTAATATGGAAAGAATATCCATTAAGATTTTTCGAATTTTGTCCATTTCATTCAGACAAAAAATGTCTTAATGAAGATTAGGGTTTTTCTTGATTTTTAAAAGAAAAGTAAAACCCATAAAGTCTTGTATTCCAGTTTCTAAAAGAAAAATGGATACGAATGAAGAACAAGTTTAAGATTTAGATTTAAAACTTGAAGAACAACCATGAAATGGTTGTGTTCATAAAACCATGAAAGAAATGATTTTATTTTAAAAAGTTCTTTTGTTTGATCTTGTTAAAACAAAGAGAAGATCGAAAACAGGTTATACGCATTTGATAAAAGATAAGAACAATTTAACCTTGAAGTTTTGATGAAGAAGATGATGAACAGTTCTTGAGGTTTTTGAGAGCACACATGCAACAGAGAATTCTTTTATTGCGGAGAAAGATTGTTCGCGTAAAAGACAAATATAAACCAAGAGTTGTTTATATAGGGATTTTTAGAGAGAGAAAACCTTGAGCGGGAAAAGGTTTTCATCATGACACGGACACGTGTTTGCATTTGATTGGAAGTTTGAACAAAACGTGCAAACGTGTGTCAGAAAGAAATCGTGCCGAGTGTAATTTGTTGCAATGACGTCACAACTGTCCTTTCACATTCTTTTAGGATGTCTCTGAGGTTTTGAAAAAACTCAGGGACTCTTTTGTAAAACATGAAGCACTGAATAGAAAAATATCAGTGAAGATTTAAGGAATTTTCAAAATATCGCTGTTAAGGAAGAGATATTCAGCGATGCAATTTATTTTGAAATCTTGCATTTTCACGCGATTGTCAGAGAGAGAAAACATACCTGGATATCAGTTTAACCAAGTTTATTCAGAGAGAAGATGATGAAATGGATTATATAAGTTGATTTTATCCCGAAGGCTATACACGAATGTATAAACGTATCGCTGATTAAATGCGAACCGCTGAAGATTTTATCCTTCAAAGTTCAGCATTCCAAGCTCGCTAATGAGAAATTTGAATCTTGTCTCATCAAGAGGTTTGGTAAACAAATCAGCTAACTGATAATCAGTTGGGATAAAATGAAGTTCTATATCACCATTCATCACATGATCTCTGATAAAATGATATCTGATTTCTATGTGTTTTGTCTTTGAGTGTAGCACTGGATTGTTTGCTATAGCGATGGCACTCGTGCTGTCGCAATAGATTGGAATTTTGGAGAGCTGAAGATCATAGTCTAGTAGCTGATTTCTCATCCACAAGACTTGAGAACAGCAGCTTCCAGCGGCTACATACTCAGCTTCAGCTGTGGAAGTGGACACTGAGTTTTGCTTCTTACTTGTCCAACTTACCAGCTTTCCACCCAGGAGCTGACATCCTCCTGTGGTGCTTTTCCTATCCATTTTGCAACCTGCAAAATCACTGATTTATAAACGTTCCTTTTTCAGTTTGCTTAATCTTTAACATACTTTCCCTGATTTATAAACGTTCCTTTTTCAGTTTGCTTAATCTGAAGACCAAGGAAATATGTTAGTTCACCCATCATGCTCATTTTATACTCATCTTTCATTCTATCAGCGAAACGAGTACAAAGCTCAGGGTTAGTAGAACCAAATATAATGTCATCAACATATATTTGAACTAAAATGATATGACCTTTCACTTTTCTAAAAAACAAAGTTTTGTCAATTTTACCTCGCTCAAATTTTTCAATATGGAGATAAGTAGAGAGAGTATCATACCATGCACGTGGAGCTTGCTTTAAGCCATAAAGTGCCTTGTCCAGTTTATAAACATAACCTGGACGCTTAGGATCTGAGAATCCTGGAGGTTGTTCCACATATACTTCTTCATTCAGCTTTCCATTTAGAAATGCTGACTTAACATCCATCTGATGTACAGTGAAGTTTTTGTGTACAGCATATGCTAAGAAAAGACGAATAGATTCAAGTCTTGCTACTGGAGCAAAAGTTTCGTCATAATCTATGCCTTCCTCTTGTCTGTATCCCTGAGCAACAAGACTAGCTTTGTTGCGAGTTACAGTACCATGTTCGTCCAACTTGTTTCGATAGACCCATTTAGTGCCTATCACCGTTTTGTCAAGTGGTCTACGAACAAGTTTCCAAACTTTGTTTCTTTCGAATTCAGTCAGCTCTTCTTGCATAGCGCTGACCCAGTTTGAATCTCTGAGGGCATCATCTTTTTTCTTTGGTTCAGTTAGAGAAATAAAGTTAACAAATAAACAAATATTACCTGCACTTCTACGAGTCTGAATACCAGCGTTGGGATCACCAAGAATTTGATCGATTGGGTGATTTACAGTCCATCGCTGAGCCGGAGCATACGTCGCTGACTCGGTCTGAACTGGAGAAACTGAAGATGAGGCTTCAGCTACTTCTGGATTATCAGCTAAGAGAGGAATGTTTGCATTTGCCACTTCATTCACTGATTGCTGAGAAATAGATGGAATTTCTGAGACATTTGGATCAACTGCAGGTATAGTGTTTATAGGAACAGCTGAGACCCAAGATGTTTCAGCTTCACTATTTTGCATATTTGGAATGATAGAAGGACCATCATTTTCTACGGTGTGAGCATGAGGAGTGGGAATATCTTCTGAATCACCAAGATGAGAAAACATCCATTGATTCAGTTCTTCTGTATCAGCGTTCGGTTTAGAGTTCGCTGAACGGGATTCGTCAAACGTGACATTAATAGTTTCTTCTACAGTTTGTCTTCTTCGGTTGAAGACTCTGAAGGCTTTGGAAACTGAGGAGTATCCAAGAAAGATCCATCATCAGCCTTAGGATCAAACTTTCCAAGGGCATCTCTGTTGTTCAGTATGAAATACTGACATCCAAAGATGTGAAGAAAGCTGATTGAAGGCTTTCTCCCATGAAAGAGTTCATAGGCTGTGTTTTTGAATCTTTTAACTATCAGCGACCTGTTTTGCGTAAAACAAGCAGTGTTGACAGCTTCTGCCCAAAACTGAGTAGGCAGGTGAGAATCGCTGAGCATTGAACGTGCAGCTTCAATAATTGTTCTATTTCTTCTTTCAGCGACTCCATTTTGTTGTGGTGTTCTCACTGACGAAAAGTTGTGAGAAATACCCTTGCTCTCAAGGAAGGAATCAAGAGAACTGTTTTTGAATTCAGATCTATGATCACTCCTTATTGAGCGAACAATCATATTGTTCAGAGTTTCCATCTTCCGAACAAAGGTGATGAGTTCTTCAGGGGTGTCACTCTTAGAACGGAGAAACATTACCCATGTGTAACGAGAGAATTCATCAACTATGACCAGCGTATATTTCTTTCCAGTGATGGATTGTTTGTTAACAGGGCCAAACAAATCCATATGGAGTAGTTGTAGAGGAGATGACACTGAGGAAACTTGCTTTGACTTAAAGCTTGCCTTGGTCTGCTTCCCTTTTTCACACGCTGAACATAGAGACTCTTTGGCGTATGAATGTTGAGGTAGACCAGTGACTAACTCTTTGGAGGAAAGAGTATTCAGTGTCTTGAAGTTGAGATGTGAGAGCCTTTTGTGCCATAGCCAGTTGACATCAGAGGATGCCTTTGAGAAGAAACAGGAGTTCTCAGTGGTTGTTGAGTCCATGTTTATTACATAAACATTTTCCAAACGATAACCGCTGAGAGCTATCTTCTCCTTTTTGTCAGAGACAAAGCAGGATTCCTTAGGAAAATCACTTTGTTACCCATGTCGCAAAGCTGACTGATGCTTAGAAGATTATGCTTCAGCCCTTCAACATATGCGACTCTTCTGAAGGATGTTGTACCATTTGAAAGTACACCATACCCTCGGGTGTGTCCTTTTCCATTTCCACCGAAAGTCACAGAGGGACCCTTCTCTTCCTTGTATTCAGCGAGTAGGCTTTTCTTTCCTGTCATGTGTCTAGAGCATCCGCTATCGAGATACAGATACCCTTCTTAACCTGCAATACAAAGGAAGATTAGTTTTGCTTAGGTACCCACTTCACCATGTATACGCGTTTGTCAGTGGAAGTAGTTGGAATGGGTTCAGCAGTCTTCGCAGCATTTGAAGATTCAGCTTTGTCTTTCTTCACTTTGGTCAATTTCTTGACCTCAGCGGTAGGAGTCACCTTGACCTGAATTGCAACTGGTTTGGTCTTCTTGGGTGCTATCTTCACCTTAGCTATCTTATCAGCTTTGGTGGTTGTGGGACACTTACTTGCAATATGATCGGTAAGTCCACAGTGATAACATTTCCTATAACTAAAATTAGTTCTAGGACCACTTGAGTGCGGAGCTTTTAATTTGGAATTAGAAGTACCAACACCAAGTACACTATTGGTTTTTGAAATAGGACGAACATTCAGTTCTTCAGATTTCTTACCAAGGACATCTACTCTGAGTCTAGGAGTAGGTCGCTGAACTGATCCAGAGGTCTGATTTCTAGAACCAGATGAATGAATCACTAAGGCTTTGGAAGCATTCAACTTAGGTACTAAGGTACCCTTATGAGGATTTTGATAAATAACAATTCCTTTACCTTTGTCTTTAGAGACAGAGGTAGGTTTTGAATAAACCATTTTCTCCTTACCTTTTGACGAGGTAGGAGTTTCCTCAGGGATTGGTGTAACCGACGAGGAGTACTGAGATGATGAAGTGTCAGCGACTGAGGATACGAACGTTCCAAATTTAAGCATTAAACGTTCAGTGGTTGGTTTTGGAGTATCATATTTATAACCCAGACCACGTTTATCACTCAGAGGAATCTGAGCCTTAATTATCTCAGTGATCTTTGTTGAAGAATTACACCATCCTTCAACAGTAGCTTGTTCAGCTTTTAATGCAGCGATAGCTTCTGCTCGTTCGATTTTGACTAGCTGATTTAAATAGACTTGATCTTTAAAATCATCTTCAATTTTAGAAAGCTTTTCTATTTGAAGGTGGCAGTTTTTAAGCTTTTCAGCGAGATCAAAATTTTGGTTTTCAACCACAACTTTGTCGTTCATGGCTTCGTATAAACTTCTAGTCAGTAGATCGATTTTACGGAGACTATCATCTTCATCAATATTTGCAATATTGGTAAAGAAAGAAGGTGATACCTGAATGGCAGATGTTGAAGTGGAGGGAATGTTTGAACTTTCTTCCTCTTCTTCAATCTTTGCCATGAGACATTGATTTGCTTCATCATCTTCAGAATCAGATGATGAGGCTTCTTCATCAGAAGCAGCCCAATCATAGTCATCCATCAGGCCTTTTCCTTTCTTCTTAAAGCTTTTCAGCTTTGCATACTTCTCCTTCAGCTTTGAGTATTTGTCATCTTTATTCCTTGGAACAAAGGATTTCTTTGTAAAAGCTGAAGGTCTCATGATTTTCTTTGACCTGCACTCGTTAGCGAAATGACCTGTCTTTTCGCAGTTGAAACAAGTAGCAGTAGCCTTATCAACAAAAGCTGATGACTTAGGCTTTTCAGTTATTGAAAGAGGTTTGTTCTTTCTAAACATTTTCTTCTTGGCGAATCTCCTGAACTTTTTAGTTAGGAGAGCCAAGGATTCATCATCATCTGAAGAATCAGAATCTGATGACCTTTCAGAGTTACTTTCTAACTCAGTGATAGTGACCGAGGGTCGCTGAGTAGAAGGTTCCTCTGAGAGTAAAGCAACAGGGGTGCTTTTGGAATCTTTTACAAGATTCTTCTTAAGATGGCTAGATTGCTCATGATTCAGCAATGTGCCATATAAGGTAGCAAGTGTCATTGATCTTAGATCTTTTGACAGCTTGAGACACATAGAATAATTGTCCCAGCTTTCAGGTAAACATTCTAAAAACTTTGTCAGCACTTCAAAGTTAGAATATTCCTTACCAACCGTTTTTAGATCTATAATTAAGCAATTAAAACGTTGATGAACTTCAGAGAGAGTTTCATTCTTACCAGAAATGAAGCTTTCGTATTGTCTTACCAGGTTAATCTTTCTTGAATCCTGGACTTCAGACGTTCCTTCATACTGAACACATATTGTGTCCCACATGGCTTTTGATGATTTCAGGTTCATGACGGAATGGTAGACTTCGTCAGGAAGGGCCATGGATAGTATGGATCTGGCTTTTGTATCTATAGCCACTTTCTTCTTATCTTCATCGGTCCACATGTGTATTTCCTTTGGAATCAGCCTTTCAGGAATAGCAGCTCTAGTTGCAGTGGCTGGAACTAAAGGATCAATAGTTACAGGGATGTGTGGGCCGTTTTCAAGATAGTAGGTCATAGTGGGGTCTACACCTTCTAAGAAGAGCATCATCCTATTTTCCATAAGTTGAAGTTGTCTCTGGAAAATCTAGGGGGTTTTGCAAGAGAACCATTGTCTATATAAGTTGTGTTTGTGTGGGAGGCTGATAACTCTATTTTTAGAGTTATTATTTCCATTTATTTTCCACTTTATTTTGTCAATTTTAGCCATTTCACTTCTAAAAACCCCCATTCTTGGTATGATTTACGAAAACGAGCAAAAGGAGTGAACCATGGTCTTTAATAAATTATTTGGGGAAGTTTTGGGTGTTTTCTCGATTTTTCATCCGCAGTGACGTATACAGTGCCCACTCCGGTTCCCCACTCTTCGAGCTGATCAAAAAGAAATCAAAAAGAAACTTTTAGTTGGGATCTAATTTTCTGGAGGAGGAAGGTTCATATGGCAGAGAAATGGCTGGAGAAGTACAAGGTAGTTCTCATTGAAGATAGCATCAAGTACACCTCTTTGTACTTGGAGATTGACTTGGAGAAGGGACCATTGGATAAAAGAATTGCACAAGGAGCTGAATTCTGCCACAACTCAGCAGTCTTTACCCATTGGAAGACCCACCTCTTTTGTGTAATACCCAACTCCTTCTCCTAGTATATAAAGGAGCACTTGGGTGCCATTAAATGCATGCTTGGTTTTCATCCTTGAATATTTTTAGTCTCAAATTCTCTCAACTACCACATTAGCTTTAGTCTTTTATTTACTGCAGTAACTAGCTTTAATTTTCAGTAATTTACTTTCTTAGTTTAAATTGTAGTTCGTATTACACAGTGCAGGGACGACTTCTCGTTCCCCACTGTGAGCAGTTAATTCAAATCACTTTCAGTTTTATTATGTGCAAATCTTCATCTTTTGTTTTCTTTACTTCGGAAATGTTAGGCTAAACATCCTTTGGGATGTAGGAAGGAGAAGTACCTGGATTTTATCAAAAATGCTTGAGTAATCTTTATACTTAGAATATTTGTTGTTTTGGTCTTTCATTCTCGATATTTACCCAAGGATGCGAACAAGCTGATCACTTGCAAGGATCTAAAGTCTAGTTCTTAACTTAGAAATAAGTAGAGCGCAGTGACACGAGCTTGAATGATGCTAGGGGATTCGAAAGAATTCTTTTGACACTTACGAAAGTGAGGTCGGCACAGTGAGCTAATCTCTGCCCACTGGAGTAGTAGGCAAGCTAATTTGTGTATTAAAAACACTTAGAGTATTTGTCTCTACACATTCCATCGAGGCCTGAAAAGGTCCATTTAGAGATTACCATTGACAAAACAACAAGTACTAAGAGTATGGGATTTTTATCTAACGGTGTGAGTATTTTGTAACCGGGCTTTTCTAGCGAAAATGTCCACCACGAATACGAGGATCACTCTAAGGACCGAGTATTTGAGATAAAATTTAGGGAAAATCCAACCTACATTCCTCCTTTTTAGCATTTAGTAAATCGTTTCAAGTAGCTATTTTACCAAACCAAACCAAAGTATTATTTTCCTCTCTAGTTGAAACTTGTAAAAGGAGCTCATGAGAACCGTATTGTCTTGATTGTCCAGTCTCTGTGGATTCGATTCTGGTATTTTACCAACTATTACTTGCTGTGACGATCATAGTGGACAGTGTACACTTGCACTTCCCACTGTGGACAGTTTGCAACCCACTGCGATTAAAACACACATTTCGCACGTAACAAGTTTTTGGCGCCGTTGCCGGGGACTGGCGTGATTTTAAATCTCAAGACATTAGTTTTTGTTCGAGCCCGAGTAACTAGTTTTTCTAAGCTGTTCGTATTGTATGCCACGGCGACAACTCGAACATTTGGTTCCAATAGATCTCGAAATAGAAAAAACGTTGCGAAAAACACGAAGAAGCAAGAAAACAAATCGACAACCTCCTGTGATCCCCACTGTGAACATGGCTGCAGTACCGCCACCTATAGTGGAGACCACAATCACGATTGCCGATAACAAAGATCGAAAAATACGGGACTATGCTACTTCCGGAGTTGGTGATTTAAGCTCCGGAATTTTGAGACCCAATATTGTTGCAACGCATTTTGAACTCAAACCGGTGATGTTTCAAATGATCCAAGCCATGGGTCAATTTGGAGGATCGCCATCTGAGGATCCGCACTCGCACTTAAAATCTTTTTTAGAAATGACCGATTCCTTTCAATTGCAAGGTGTTAGTGATGAGGCATTAAGACTAAGGCTTTTCCCTTTTTCATTAAGGGACAAAGCAAAATCTTGGCTGAACGCACATGCACCTCACTCGATAACCACTTGGCAAGAACTTGCCGATAGATTTTTGCAAAAATACTTTCCTCCAACAAGGAATGTTAGATTTCGAAATGATATAATTTTATTTAGACAAGAGGAAGATGAGGCTGTTTCGGATGCATGGGAACGATTTAAAGATTTACTTCGAAAGTGCCCACATCATGGCATCCCACATTGCATCCAATTGGAGACCTTTTACAATGGTCTTTCCAATGCAGCCAAAATCATCTTAGATGCAACAGCCGGTGGAACATTTACGAGTATGACTTACAACGAAGGATATCAAATCTTAGAAAAAGTGTCCAACAACAATACCGAATGGTCAAATCCGAGAGCACCCATGTCTAAGACCAACACCATAGATTCCGAAGCACTCAAAACCATGAATGCACAATTAGTGGCCTTGACAAAAATCGTTTTAAATCAAAATCGAGGCCAAGTCAATTCCGCAACCCATCTCGCTGATAACTGCTCCCTTTGTGGAGAGGAGCATGTTTTCGACTTTTGTCCAGCAAACCCCGAATCTGTTAATGTCATAGGGACCAACCAAAGGAACAACCCTTATTCGCAGACTTATAATCCAGGTTGGAGAAATCATCCGAATTTCTCTTGGTCCGGTAATCAAGGACTCCAACCCCAAGGACCGAGTCACATCCAGCAAAGACCATACAATCCCCCGGGATTTCAGCAACATCACAGTGGGCAATCCCCACATCACAGTGGGCAATCCCCACATCACAGTGGGCAGTCCCCACAACCATACCAACCACGATCCAACCAACCAGCTGAGGCTCAACAATCGATCGAGTCGATTCTCAAAGGTTTTATGAATCAAACCCAAGCAGCCATTAGGAATATAGAGACCCAAGTAGGACAGCTAGCCGTTGAAGTTAAGAATAGACCACCAGGAACGTTACCGAGTGATACCGAGCAAGCTAGAGTGATAGGAAAAGGACCAGAACATGTCAAGTCCATAACTTTAAGGAGTGGAAAGGATCTGAAAAATATCATTTTTGAATCTGATGATTCGCCTCAAAAACCCACTGTGAGCACCTCAGGGGGCACTCCTCAAGTCACTGTGATCCCCACAGTGGGGACCGACATCCCTGACCTTCCCACTTTTGGACCTGTCCTAAAGACTACTGTTCCAAAGCCAATACCACAGCAAACTCAGATTGACCCACGAAACATTCCATTTCCTCAAAGAATGAAGCCTAAAAATGTCGATGTTCAGTTTAAAAAATTCTTAGACATTTTTAAGCAACTTCACATTAACATACCCTTGGTAGAAGCTCTCGAGCAGATGCCAAGCTATGTTAAATTCTTAAAAGATATTTTGAACAAAAAGAGGAAGTTGGGTGAATTTGAAACTGTGGCTTTGACCGAAGAATGTAGTGCCCTCCTAACAAGCAAGATTCCACCTAAGTTGAAAGACCCGGGTAGTTTCACCATTCCATGCATTATAGGAGGACAAGAAGTAGGCCAAGCACTCTGTGATTTAGGAGCTAGTGTCAACTTGATGCCTTTGTCCATTTTTAACAAGTTAGGGATTGGAGAGGCTAGACCCACAACCGTGACATTACAACTAGCCGACCGATCCATTGCCTACCCCAAGGGAAAAATAGAAGACGTTTTGGTCCAAGTGGATAAATTTATCTTCCCCGCCGATTTTCTTGTTTTAGATTATGAGGCCGATAAAGAAATCCCAATCATCTTAGGACGTCCGTTTCTTGCAACCGGACGTACTTTGATCGATGTGCACAAAGGAGAACTCACGATGCGAGTTAATGACCAAGAGGTAACTTTTAATGTTTTCAAATCTCTCAAATATATAGACACCGAAGATTGTTTTGCCTTAAGTTCGATTTATGAAACCCACAATTTTGGCAATTTGCCCACAGTGGGGAGTACAGTTCCCACAGTGGGGATTGACAGTGAGCACTCTGAATCAGAGAGTAATGACACTTTTAAGGATGAGTGTAATAAAATGGTTGCAGCTTTTGAACCTCTGGACTTCAAGGATAGAGATGTTCAATCCCCTTCAATAGAACAACCTCCCGAGTTAGAGCTTAAACCATTGCCTTCCCATTTAAAGTATGCTTATCTCGCTAAGGATAATAAACTTCCCGTCATTATCTCTTCCAAACTTAGTGAGAAACAAGAACAACTTCTGATTGATTTGTTGATAAAGCATAAGGGAGCAATTGGTTGGACCATAGCGGACATTCGAGGGATTAGCCCCTCTTTATGTCAACATAAGATTAACTTGGAGAATGACCACCCGGGGAAAGTCCAACCCCAAAGAAGGTTGAACCCCATCATGAAGGAGGTAGTTAAGAAAGAAGTCTTGAAATGGTTAGATGCCGGTATTATCTATCCCATTGCCAGTAGTAGTTGGGTGAGCCCCGTTCAATGTGTCCCTAAAAAGGGAGGAACAACAGTGGTCAGGAATGAAAAGAACGAACTCATTCCAACTAGGACTGTTACGGGATGGAGAATATGCATGGATTATAGGCAACTGAATCTAGCAACAAAGAAAGACCATTTCCCGTTACCTTTTATTGATCAAATGCTTGATAGATTAGCGGGAAAGGAATTTTATTGTTTTCTAGATGGATACTCCGGATATAACCAAATCCACATCGCACCCGAAGACCAAGAAAAGACCACCTTTACTTGTCCATATGGTACTTTTGCATTCCGGAGAATGCCTTTTGGTTTATGTAATGCTCCCGCTACTTTTCAACGCTGTATGATGGCCATTTTTACTGATATGATAGAAGATACCATAGAAGTTTTTATGGACGATTTTTCTGTGATCGGCACATCATTTGATAACTGTTTGAGGAATCTAGAAAAAAGTTTGGTGAGATGTGAAACCCACGACCTTATTCTAAATTGGGAAAAATGTCATTTCATGGTCGAAGAGGGCATCGTTTTGGGTCATCTTGTGTCGAAAAAGGGTTTGGAAGTTGATGAAGCAAAACTAGAAGTAATCTCCCAACTTCCCGAGCCCACAACGGTAAAAGGCATTCGCAGTTTTTTAGGTCACGCAGGTTTCTATAGGAGGTTCATAAAAGATTTTTCCAAAATAACTAAACCCCTATGTAACCTGCTGCAACATGAAAGAGAGTTTGTTTTTACCAAAGAATGTAGAAACGCATTTGAAATAATCAAAAATGCCTTAGTTACTGCACCCATAGTGACCACTCCTGACTGGTCACTCCCATTTGAAGTCATGTGTGACGCCAGCGATTGGGCTATAGGTGCAGTACTAGGCCAACGAAAAGATAAGATTTTTCATCCAATATACTATGCAAGCAAGACTTTGATCGAGGCTCAAATCAACTACACTGTAACCGAAAAAGAACTACTTGCAGTAGTTTTTGCTTTTGATCGTTTCAGGTCTTACTTAATTGGAGCAAAGGTCATAGTACACACCGATCACGCAGCCATCAAATATTTGATCAACAAGGCTGACTCTAAACCGAGGTTGATCAGATGGGTGCTGTTGCTGCAGGAATTTGACCTCCAGATCATCGACAGAAAAGGAACAAGCAATCAGGTTGCTGATCATCTGTCCAGGCTCGAGAAGACAGTGGGCACTGTTGACCCCACTCCTGACCCCACTCCGGTAAAAGAAACTTTTCCCGATGAACAATTATTATCTGCGCAACATCATAATGAAACTCCTTGGTATGCTGATATTGCAAACTTTTTAGCAAGTGGATTTAAGCCCCACGGGATGAGTGGACAACCATTCAAGAAATTTTTACACGACACACGACAATACGTTTGGGACGATCCCTTCTTGTACAAGATAGGGGCGGACCAAATATTAAGGCGTTGTGTCCATGGGAGTGAACAACATCAAATACTCCATGGTTGTCACACATCCCACTACGGTGGCCACTTCGGTGGAAACCGTACCGCAGCAAAAATTTTGCAAAGTGGATTCTTTTGGCCCACTGTTTTTAAAGACTCATTTGAATTCGTGAAAAATTGTGAGCAATGTCAACGTACGGGGAATATATCGCAAAGAAATGAAATGCCTCTTAACAACATTCTAGAGGTCGAACTTTTTGATGTATGGGGGATAGATTTTATGGGACCTTTTCCAAATTCCAACAATAACTTTTACATCTTGGTTGCGGTAGATTATGTTTCAAAATGGGTAGAAGCCATTGCTTGTCACTCCAATGATGCTAACACTGTGGTGAAGTTCTTACACAAAAATATATTCACTCGCTTCGGAACACCACGAGCATTAATTAGTGACGAAGGCACCCATTTTGTAAACAAAGTCATGGCCTCGGTTCTTGCTAAATATGATATTCATCATAGAGTGGCCACCGCATACCACCCACAAACCAATGGGTTGGCCGAGCTTTCAAATCGTGAGATCAAGGGAATTTTGGAAAAAGTTGTTAAGCCACACCGTAAAGATTGGTCAATCAAACTCGATGATGCTCTTTGGGCCTATCGAACAGCCTATAAAACTCCTCTGGGAATGTCTCCATTCAAATTAGTTTTTGGCAAAGCTTGCCATTTACCGATTGAATTAGAGCACAAGGCGTTCTGGGCCCTTAAAGAGCTTAACATGAGTGAGGATGCCGCGGGAATCAAAAGGAGTCTGCAAATACATGAGCTAGAGGAGTTGCGATATCACTCCTATGAGAATGCAAAGTTGTACAAGGAAAAGACCAAGATGTGGCACGATCGTCGAATCAACCATAGGGAGTTCATGGAAGGACAACAGGTACTATTGTTCAATTCTCGTCTCAAACTCTTTCCAGGTAAACTTAAATCAAGATGGACGGGACCATACACCATTGTCAAGGTGAGTCCTTTCGGAACAGTGGAGTTGAAATCCCCACAATCGGGTCAAACCTTTAAAGTCAATGGGCAAAGGGTAAAGCATTTTTTGCATGAAAGTGCCCACATCCCTGCCCACTCTCCGCCTCGCTATGGTTAGAGAAATTCACAACCGTGTGTAAATATTTTATTTCACTTATTTGTTGTCTTTTTATTATTTTTGGTCTTTTTAATTCTGCATGGTAGTTTGTTTTAATGTGTGTAGAAGAACGTGCCACCTTTTGAAGAAAAATCAAGGAAAGTACTTTGCAGTGGGGAAGGCTCAGGTCACTGCGCTCCCCACTCCCCACCTGACGAATGAAAGGACTATTTTTGGGGCCCAATGCTGACAAGCTTTCACCTTTTGCTGCCATCAAGTCTACTTTTAGGCCATGGTGTCATAGTTCATCATTTCCCAAGCAAAGCTATCATTGTCAATCCTCTCCCTCTCTCCTAAAACCGGCGGTTTCCCCCCAATTTTGAAAAGAAAACATTTCCAAAAACCACCTTAACCTCCTTTGCTTCCAAAATTTACCCAACAAACTTTCTCTTCTTCATTTCTCTCTCTACGAAAAACCCACCAGCAAAACCCTTCCAAAACCCTAAAAATGGCAAGAACCAAGAGAATGAACACCAACCCCGATGCACTCACACGTGCGGCCGTCCGCCGCAGGACCGCCGAGGAACAACCACCGCAAGCCACCCAAACCCCGTGAATGGTTTGTTTTTAAAACAATGGTTTCGCTCTTTTGCTCACCAAAAACAATTTTATTTTGTTTGGTTGATCTTTTTGTGCCTATGGCTAGGCATTGACACTATTTGCTGTTTTAACTTTTTAAATATCGATGCATGAAAATCCTACCGGTAGGTAGGTACTTTTGGGTACTAACATATTGATTGTTTGAATGCTTGTTTGACCTCGTTTCCATTTCAAGGTACAACTTTCGACTTCCGACTTAAAAGGTCACTTTTGTAAGTACAAATCTCAACTTGTCCCGTGAAATGATATAGGCCATTTTTCGCATCCAAACACGATCCTTTTTGTACCCCCAAACCACCACCTTTGTTCATTAATTCAATGTCACAATGGGGACACTGTGAGATTTTAAGTTTGAGGTGGGAACTTCCAGAGTGACCTCCAGTTTGCTCACAGTGAGGACACTGTGAAGTCCAAGTTTGAGGTGGGTAAGCCGTACCCCCCTCCAAAAAAAAAAAAGAGAAAACACAAAAATACAAAAACAGAAGAAAATAGGAGTAGCACTAACAAAATTGATGGTGTGCCTTTTCTGGACCATCAAAGTGCTCACTCCCAGAAAACGATGGTGTGCCTATTCTGGACCATCAGAATACCCACCCTCACAAAAAAATAGCCATACTCATTATACCCAAATAAAGCCTGAAAGTGTACGTTCTTATCATAGCAAAATACTAAACACCCACTTCTTGAAATAAAAATCTCAAAGCGAGATCTTCGGTCCATGTTTGGAAATTTTTGCCAAAACCCTTGGGAAAAGATTCAAAGCCATAAACCCTTCAAACCCAAGAAAGCCCTATTGATCAAAAGGTAAACAAGGGAAAGGTTTCGTCAAACACAAAAGTGAAATTTTCAAAGTTTGGAACCGAAGGAAGTATCGAAGGAAGGAGATCAACGCCCATTCAAGTCAAGAAATATGTAAGTCCATCAAAGACCTTTTATGCATTGTGTTTCATTTTATTTCTTTCTTTTTATTACTTGGGGACAAGTAATGATTTAAGTTTGAGGTTGTGATAACTCTATTTTTAGAGTTATTATTTCCATTTATTTTCCACTTTATTTTGTCAATTTTAGCCATTTCACTTCTAAAAACCCCCATTCTTGGTATGATTTACGAAAACGAGCAAAAGGAGTGAACCATGGTCTTTAATAAATTATTTGGGGAAGTTTTGGGTGTTTTCTCGATTTTTCATCCGCAGTGACGTATACAGTGCCCACTCCGGTTCCCCACTCTTCGAGCTGATCAAAAAGAAATCAAAAAGAAACTTTTAGTTGGGATCTAATTTTCTGGAGGAGGAAGGTTCATATGGCAGAGAAATGGCTGGAGAAGTACAAGGTAGTTCTCATTGAAGATAGCATCAAGTACACCTCTTTGTACTTGGAGATTGACTTGGAGAAGGGACCATTGGATAAAAGAATTGCACAAGGAGCTGAATTCTGCCACAACACAGCAGTCTTTACCCATTGGAAGTCCCGCCTCTTTTGTGTAATACCCAACTCCTTCTCCTAGTATATAAAGGAGCACTTGGGTGCCATTAAATGCATGCTTGGTTTTCATCCTTGAATATTTTTAGTCTCAAATTCTCTCAACTACCACATTAGCTTTAGTCTTTTATTTACTGCAGTAACTAGCTTTAATTTTCAGTAATTTACTTTCTTAGTTTAAATTGTAGTTCGTATTACACAGTGCAGGGACGACTTCTCGTTCCCCACTGTGAGCAGTTAATTCAAATCACTTTCAGTTTTATTATGTGCAAATCTTCATCTTTTGTTTTCTTTACTTCGGAAATGTTAGGCTAAACATCCTTTGGGATGTAGGAAGGAGAAGTACCTGGATTTTATCAAAAATGCTTGAGTAATCTTTATACTTAGAATATTTGTTGTTTTGGTCTTTCATTCTCGATATTTACCCAAGGATGCGAACAAGCTGATCACTTGCAAGGATCTAAAGTCTAGTTCTTAACTTAGAAATAAGTAGAGCGCAGTGACACGAGCTTGAATGATGCTAGGGGATTCGAAAGAATTCTTTTGACACTTACGAAAGTGAGGTCGGCACAGTGAGCTAATCTCTGCCCACTGGAGTAGTAGGCAAGCTAATTTGTGTATTAAAAACACTTAGAGTATTTGTCTCTACACATTCCATCGAGGCCTGAAAAGGTCCATTTAGAGATTACCATTGACAAAACAACAAGTACTAAGAGTATGGGATTTTTATCTAACGGTGTGAGTATTTTGTAACCGGGCTTTTCTAGCGAAAATGTCCACCACGAATACGAGGATCACTCTAAGGACCGAGTATTTGAGATAAAATTTAGGGAAAATCCAACCTACATTCCTCCTTTTTAGCATTTAGTAAATCGTTTCAAGTAGCTATTTTACCAAACCAAACCAAAGTATTATTTTCCTCTCTAGTTGAAACTTGTAAAAGGAGCTCATGAGAACCGTATTGTCTTGATTGTCCAGTCTCTGTGGATTCGATTCTGGTATTTTACCAACTATTACTTGCTGTGACGATCATAGTGGACAGTGTACACTTGCACTTCCCACTGTGGACAGTTTGCAACCCACTGCGATTAAAACACACATTTCGCACGTAACAGAGGCCATTTTCAGATAATAGCAAGGAAGAGAAATATCTTAGATTAGATCTTGTTTATGAGATTAAACAAATCTGCTCTGATACCAATTGTTGGTCCCGAAAGGCCTATACAAGTTTGTAGAAGGGGGGGGGGGGGTTGAATACAAACACACTATTTTACTTTTCTAAATTGTTTATTGATAAATCATTAACAATTTACAGCTTGTTGCGGAAACAAGATTAAGGATAAACCTAAACCTAAAACTCTATCTTGAGAGAGATTTGAACTTGTCCAGAGTTAGCAAGTTACTTCAAAAGAAGTGAGTTCATCTCTTTATATACTGCATGCATTTAATGCAATTCACTATACACTTTACACGTGTCATCAGCGGATTGGTTGCATGTCATTGACCTTGGTTGACAACCTTAGTAGCCGTAAAGATGAACAGTGTAGTATCAGAGTGGTTGTACGATTTCAGATTTTCGGAGGTTCTTTTCTGACATTTCTTACGGCGGCGTGCAAGGGAGGTTAAGACAAAAGTACTTTGTACGGAGGACTTCATGATCAGCTTTCATTGATTCAGCGATTATCATTTACTATTCAGCGAATGATAAAGTTCAGCGATAACTGAAGTCTTGTACTTGATACTTCACGTTGAGTGGACAAATCTGAGTCTTCGCTGATCCGCATCAGTTCATTAGTAGACTTGTCGCTGGTTCTTGAGCTTGATCTTCGACTTCAGCGTAGAACCTTTGTTGACGTGAAACTTGTCTTCAGGGATCATAAGTAAACAACTAACTTATCAGCGATCACCATAAGGACTGAACAGACTCAGAGCATTATGGTGAACAGTGTTCGCTGAATGTTTAATATAAAGAGCGAGAGTTCCTATCAGCGGTACTGTAAGATCTTAGTACTTATCAGCGATAGTGAAACTCTGATACATATTGTTTACATATAATTTTCACTAAGTATTTAAGAGAGGGTCATTATCAAATCACTGAGGGTTTGGATCAACAGTAATTTATTTCGCTTGTACTTGTAATCTTTTCATTTCTCTTTGTATCCTGATTCAAAGTTTTAAAGAAAGATTTCAGCGAATGTACTTTACTCCATCAGTACTGAAAAGATCCCAGAAAACAGTAAAAGGGACAAATATTTTATGAGTTCTTTTTATCCTTATGTTTTCATTTAATAGCAATTTTCTTTGTTGCTATGTCATAATCAAATAGGGGGAGATTGTTGATCCAAACCCTCAGTGATTTGATAATGACCCTCTCTTATATTCTTAGTGAAAATTGTATGTAAACAATATGTATCAGAGTTTCACTATCGCTGATAAGTACTAAGATCTTACAGTACCGCTGATAGGAACTCTCGCTCTTTAAATTAAACATTCAGCGAAACTGTTCACCAATAATACTGAGTCTGTTCAGTCATTATGATGATCGCTGGTAAGTTAGTTGTTTACTTATGATCCCTGAAGACAAGTTTTACGTCAACAAAGGTTCTACGCTAAAGTCGAAGATCAAGCTCAAGAACCAGCGACAAGTCTCCTAATGAACTGATGCGGATCAGCGAAGACTCAGATTTGTCCACTCAACGTGAAGTATCAAGTACAAGACTTCAGCTATCGCTAAACTTTATCATTCGTTGAATAGAAAATGATAATCGCTGAATCAACGAAAGCTGATCATGAAGTCCTCCGTACAAAGTACTTTTGTCTTAACCTCCCTTGTACGACTCTGTACGAAATGTCAGAAAAGAACCTCCGACTGTCTGAAATCGTACAACCACTCTGATACTACACTGTTCATCCATGCGGCTACTAAGGTTGTCAACCAAGGTCAATGACTTGCAACCAACCAGCTGATGACACGTGTAAAGTGTATACTGACTTGCATTAAATGCATGCAGTATATAAAGAGATGAACCCACTTCATTTGAAGTAATTTGCTAACTCTGGACAAGTTCAATCTCTTATCTCAAGATAGGTTATTATTAGTAATTTCCTTATCTCTCTTAGTGTAAGAAATTTTGGTGTTCCAACTTGTTTAGATTTAGGTTTATCCTTAATCTTGTTTCCGCAGCAAGCTGTTATTGTTAATGATTTATCAATAAACAATTTAGAAAAGTAAAATTTGTGTGTTTGTATTCAACCCCCCCCCCCCCCCTTCTACAAACTTGTATAGGCCTTCGGGACCAACAGAAGTTTTGTCAAAAACACAAGTGTTGACATCTGAGCAGAAGACTCAGAGTTCTGAGTAGGAGACTCAGAACTTCTGAAGTTAAAGATAAAAATGTCCAAGTGCGTAAAGGATGTTCTGAAGTGCTTGATCAGAAGGATGTTCAGAAGTTCTAAACATGTTGTTCAGAAGTTCTAAACATGTTGTTCAGAAGTTCTAAACATGTTGTTCAGAACTTATGTCTTAGGATATTTTCCTTTGTATTCTGTTACTAATTAGAACACGTGTAATTGTTCTATTAGTCTTTCACTTAAATGTACTGTAGCTTTAACATCTCTTTACAGTATATATAGAAGTTAGCACTGTTAAGCTAACTAACTTTTGTCATATCTCTGTATTCACTTTGTAATCTTTGAGAGATTCTCTCTCTAGATTTGTAATCTGTTCTTAATCGAATACAAAGCTTTTGGATCTAATTCTCTATCATTTACTATTCAATTGTTCATAATTGATTGTAAGATTGAATCATGGTTTCTACAATTGGTATCAGAGCCAATCAACAAACAAATTTGTTCAAGATCGTGTTCTTGTGGATTTCAAGATCGTGTTCTTGAAGATTTCTTGATCAATTCGATAATTCAATTTGAAGATTGAATCATGGTTTCTACAATTGATTCCGCTGCTACTCGTAATTCTTGAATTCTTAGTAATTCTTGAATTCTTAGTAATTCTTGAGTTTGTTCTGTTTTTAGATCAAGAAATTCAAATTTGTCATTCTGTTGAATCATCTTACAATCATGTCTTCTAAAGAATTTCTCTCGATGGGATCTGAGACAAAACCACCTGTTCTTATTCCGGAAGAGTATCAGCAATGGAAGATTCTTATTATTCAGTTCTTGGATAATATCGATGAAGTTTATTGAAGGTCTTATTGAAGTTTATGTAGATGTTGCTGCTACACCTGCAACAGTTACTACACCAGAGATTCCTACTACCAGAGTGAAGAACAGCTTTTCACAATACACAGAAGCACAGAAACAGAGACATGCAATTGATAAAAGAGCATTAACCTTGTTGACTTTAGCTATTCCAAATGAGGATTTCAATAGAATCGATAGTGGAACATCAGTGAAAGAGATGTGGGATGAACTTGAGAAACAAATGCTTGGAACTACAAAATCAATTCAAGCAAATTTAAATCAATGCATAAATGCTTATGAAAGATTCAAAGCAAAAGAATGTGAAAGTTTAATTCAGACATATAACAAATTTTGCACAATATTGAACGATCTCGGAAGGAATGGGCTGAAGAAGACAAAGTCAGAGATCAATTACAAATTCCTGAATTGTCTTAATTCAGAATGGTCATCTTTTGCAATTAGTCTACAGATGAACAAAGATATGTGTGAGGAAGATTTGAATGATCTGTTTTGTGTTCTGAATCAACATGAGGATTCTGTTAAGCAAGTGGTTGAGGAAAAGAAAAGTGTTTCTGATCAATTAGCTTTGCTTTCAAAATCCAAAATCAACAAAACATCCAAGAAATCTATTTTTTGTCTGAAATACCAAAGATAGAAGAGGAATCTGAGGAAGAAGGATTTGAGGAAGATGCTGATATCAAGTTAATTGCTGAGAAGTTAGCTTTATTGACTAATACTTTCAACAAGAGATATGGAAATAAGAGGTTTGAGGGTAAGCATAGAAGAGAACAGGGGAGTTCAGAAGAGAAATTTAAGAAGAAGGAAGATAGAGAAGAAATTAAATATAAGAAGAAAGAAGAAAAGGAAGAAAGAAAAGAGAATGATCTTTGTTTTAAGTGTGGAAAATCTGGTCATTATGCAAGGGACTGCAGAGTAAAAGTAGTAAAGGACTATGAGTATTATACAAAGAAAGCTCAGCTGGCCAAAACTAGAGACAGTGAGATTGCAATGTTGGCAGAACAAGAGAACTGGTTGTATTATACTTCTGATGAAGAGGATTGCATCCACTTTTCTCAAATGCAAAGCTATATGGCTAAGATGAGGAATGAAGAAGATTCTGACTATGAAGATGCAGGTTCTGAGTCATCTGCTGAGGTACATTCTGCCCTTGAAATTGATTTAATGACTCAGATTGGCAATATGAATGCTGAATTTGTAAAACTCAGAAAACAAATAAAAGGTGAAAGAATTTTGGTTAACAAATTCAGAACAGAAAAAGAAATAATTAAAGAACAGTTTGAAGAATCTGAGGTTGAGAAACAAAAAGTCAGAAAAGAGAATTCTGATATTTTGAAAAAGATTTCTGAATTGAAAAATGAACTCTCATAAATAAGAGATGGAAAGGTTGATTTGCAAATTAAATTTGATATGTTACTTTATGAAAGAAAGAATTTATATTCAAAAATCAAAGAGTTGGAAGACCTTAATCTGAAAAGAGGTCAAACTCAACAAACCTTGAATCTTCTCACAAGTAATGTTAAAGACACAAGATTTTATAATCCAAAAATGGGATTAGGGTTGGAGGAAAATGTTGTTTTGAAAAGGGCTCCAATAAATCTTTATGACTTTGATAAACTACAAGTTCCTAAACCAGAAATCCCAGTGATTACTGAAATCTTTGTAAGACCTGCAAGTTCTATAACAAGTTCAGATAATTTACAAAAATCAAGTTCTGTAAAAGCAAAGGAAATAATTTTTGAACCATAAACTGGGAAGCCAGAAGTTTCAGAAGACATGGTTAAGAAAGAAATTTCAAAACCAACAGAAGAGAAACCAAGATATAATGATGCTAAATTCAAATATGACCCTCTAAATGTTAGTTACAAAAATAAACAACCAAGTTTTTCATATCCTGACATTGAAAGTATATTTGATGCAAGTAAGGTTTCTGAGACATGTCAATCAGAAATCTGGGTCTTCTAGTTAGAATTCTGACTCCATGAGTCAGAAGTCTGAGTCTGAAGGTCAGAACTCTGAGACTGTTGGTCAAAATTCTGAGTCAACTGAAATTTCTCAATCTAATTAAGAAAGTTTATTAGAACTTGAAAAGAGGTTTAAATTGGTTAACCAAGAACTTGAGGACTTGAGGAAAACATTTGATGAGCTTGAAAATGATTACTGTGATGTTGATTTTAAACTGGAATAAGTTTTAAAGGAAAACAACACTTATGTCCAGAAAATAACAGAGCTTGAGAAACTAAAGGCTGAGTATGATCTTTTTAAGATTAATGCTTTAAAAGAAGATAAGAATCTCTTTGATGAATCAAGTACATTTGAGAATGGTGAATCATCCAAATCATCTGCTAATTCTGAAAAGTTGAATGTTTCAGAAAAGGAAGAAAGCAAAAGGGAAGATGATCTGAAAAGGCCTTCTGAGAAGATTGGGTTGAACACTACGTCTGAACCTAAAGCTAGAAATTCTTGTAATAGTTGCAAATGTAATCTGAATACTATCAATAAAAGTGAAACGATTTCTGATTCAGATCTGTTGTCACTTGCAAGAAAGAATCTTAAATGTGTTCAATGTGGTAGTCATTCATTTCAATTTTCTCAGAAAAGTCAAAATTCAAAGACATTTTCTAAGACTTCTTATACAAACAAAGCAAATCAGAATTCAGAAAAGAAGACTATAAATGTTCCTCAAATTCAGATAAAAGGAAAGAAGATTGAAAACATTTCTCAATCTAAAACAAAAGGAAAGAAGAATGAAAACTTGTTTAGATCAAATGAAAAGAAGACTGAAAGTGCTTCTCATTCTCAACATAAGGTTTTCAAAAAGAAAAGAAATAATTTTGTGAACAGAAAATGTTCTGATTTCATAAAAGTTCAAGGAAAATGGTGCTTAAAAGAATATTTTGAATGGAAAGTTAAAGGAACTTTTGTTAAATCTGAGATTAAAGCTAACAAAGAAGGACACATTCCAGTATGGGTACCTGAATCTAACTAAATGTTTTTGCAGGGCTGTCATGTGTGGTTTTTAGATTCTGGAGCTTTAAGACACATGACAGGTCATAAGTCTTCTCTGACAAATTTCACAGAAAAGGCTGGAGGAGTAGTTAACTTTGGTAATAATAGTAAAGGACAAGTTAGAGGATATGGAGATTTAACAAAAGGGGATCTGACCATTCAAAAGGTTTTTTTATGTGGAAGGCTTACAACATAATTTGTTTAGCATAAGTCAGTTCTTGGACAGTCTTTGTGATATCAAGTTCAGCATAACAGGATGTTTAATTCTGAATGAGAATGGAATAAAGGTGTTTTGGGCTAAGAGACACATGGATTTATTTGTGGTTAATTTTTCAAAGATTCAAGCATTAACCCCAGTATGTCTATTATCAAATGCAACTGCAAATGAATGTTGTCTTTGGCACAGAAGATGTTCTCATTTAAATTTGAAGGAGTTAAACAATCTGGTTGGCAAACATCTGGTTAAAGGGCTACCAAAGATCAAATTTGAGAAGGAATCATTATGTTCAGCATGTGAAATGGGCAAGATGAAGAAAAGCTCTCACAAGTTGAAAATTGACTCATCTTGCAAAACACCATTAGAGATGCTACATACAGATCTGTGTGGTTCTATTTCACTTCAATCAATGGGAGGAAAGAAGTATATACTTGTCATTGTTGATGAGTATTCAAGATACACATGGGTTGAATTCTTAAGAGCAAAATCTGAGGCTGCTGAAACACTGATTAATTTCATCAAAAGAATTCAAGTATTCTTACAACTTCCAGTTCAGAAAATAAGGAGTGACAATGGAACATAGTTTTGAAATGAGACTCTTCAGAACTTTTTGCAAAGCTCTGGAATTTCTCATAACTTTTCTGCTGTCAGAACTCCTCAACAAAATGGTGTTGTTGAAAGAAAGAATAGGACTCTAGTTGAAGCTGCAAGAACCATGTTGGCTTACTCAAATCTTCCAACCTTCCTATGGGCTGAAGCAATTGCCACAGCTTGTTTCACACAGAACAGAACTTTGATTAATAAAAGATTAGATAAAACTGCTTATGAACTGATTAACAAGAGAAAACCACTTATTAAATTCTTTCATGTTTTTGGATGCAGATGCTATGTTCTCAAAGACAGAGAAAATCTTGGTAAATTTGATAAAAAGACAGATGAAGGATACTTTGTTGGTTATTCATTAACTTCCAAAGCATTCTGAATCTACAACAGAAGAACCAAGAGAATTATGGAAAGCATCAATGTCACATTTGATGAGTCAGGAATGAAGACTTCTGAACAAAACAGTTCAGAACTCAATCAAGATAAGACAAAGATGACTTCTGAATCAGATTCTAATCCTAACTGTTCAGAACAAAATTTATTGTTTAAGGATGCATTTCTGGAACTAACTTCTGAATCTTATGCAGATTTTGAAAATCCAGAAATGATTCAAGAAATGAAAAAGGGAGCTTCAGAAGTTCAAACAAAAGTAATTTCTGATACAGGTCCATCTGAGGAATGTCCAAATTTAATCAATACAAGTAATGAAATTTCTGACCCTAGTACTCAGAATTCTGGACAAGGTACTCAGAATTCTGGACAAGGTACTCAGAATTCTAGACAAGTCAATCAGAATTCTGAAACAAGGTACTCAGAATTCTGGTCAAGGTACTCAGAACTCTGAACAAGTTATTCAGAATTCTGACTCTACTACTCAGGATCCAAACTTGGATGTTACACCTCCACAAGTCTCAGAACAAAGGGATAGTTCAGAATTACTTGCTGTTACAGATGAGAATGATACAAACAACAATCTATCAGATATTTAGTTGCTTCCAAGTTCAAACAAATGGACAAAAGACCATCCTATTCATCAAGTGATAGGAGATCCATCAGTGGGAGTTCAGACAAGGTCAGCAACAGCAAATGAAGCAATGTTTGCAGGATTTCTAAGTATGATGGAACCTAAGAAAGCCACTGAAGCCTTAGAGGATCCACACTGAATTTTAGCTATGCAAGATGAATTACTACAGTTTGAAAGAAACAAAGTGTGGAGACTCATTCCAAGACCTGAAGGAAAATCTATTATTGGAACAAAATGGGTATTCAGAAACAACAAAAGATGAGTCAGGTGTTGTAGTCAGAAATAAAGCTAGATTGGTTGCTAAGGGATACTCACAACAAGAAGGAATTGATTATGATGAGACATTTGCACCAGTTTCCAGAATTGAAGCAATCAGAATATTTTTGGCATATGCTGCACATAAGAACTTCAAAGTATACCAAATGGATGTCAAATCAGCATTTTTAAATGGTATACTTAATGAAGAAGTTTATGTCTATCAACCAGAAGGTTTTGTTGATCCTGAGTTTCCAGATCATGTTTATGTTTTAGATAAGGCATTGTATGGTCTGAAACAAGCACCAAGAGCCTGGTATGACACTCTAACTCAACATTAATTAAAATCTGGCTTCAAGAAATGTAAAATTGATACTACTTTGTTCCTAAAGAAAAAAGGTGATGACTTAATTTTGATTCAGATATGTGTAGCTGATATAATATTTGGTTCTACAAGTGCAGATTTATGTAATGAATTCTTAAAAGTCATGGAATCAGAATTTGAAATGAGAGAATTGAACTTTTTCCTTGGTCTTCAAGTAAAACAATTGTCAAATGGAATTTTCATAAATCAAGGAAAATATGTAAAAGATATTTTGAAAAAGTTTAAGATGTTTTATTGTGCTGCTATGAGAACACCTATGGCAACAAATGTCAAGTTAGATGCTGATCTCTCTGGAGTTTCAGTAGATAACAAGGTTTATAGGGGCATGATTGGATCTTTGCTTTATCTGACTGCAAGTAGACCAGATATCATGTTTGCTACATGCTTCTGTGCTAGATTTCAATCTAATCCAAAAGAATCTCATTTGCCAGCTGTTAAAAGAATCTTAAGATATCTCAAAGGTTCACCTGATTTGGTCCTTTGGTATCCAAAAGAAACTGATTTTAAACTGACTGCTTTTACTGATGTTGATCATGCAGGAAGCAGGTTGGACAGGAAAAGTACTTCTGGTGCTTGTCACTTTTTGGGAGACAAGATAGTGAGTTGGGCTTCAAAGAAGCAAAATTGTGTGTCCACATCAACTGCTGAGGCAGAGTATGTAGTTGTTGCTGCTTGCTGTTCTCAAACATTGTGGATGAGAACACAACTCATGGATTACAGCTATCAACTCAACAAGATTCCCATATAAAGTGACTCAGAAAGTGCAATTGCCATCACTCAAAATCCTGTTCAGCACTCAAAACCAAGCAAATTGATGTAAGGTATCATTTTATTAAGGATTATATGGAAAAGGGAACTATAGAAATGCACTTTGTGCATACAAATTATCAATTGGCTGACTTGTTCACAAATCCTCTTGATCACAAAAGGTTCACTTTCCTCATATGCAAAATAGGAATGTTTAATCTGACTAATTGATTATATTTGTTATTTTTCAGAAATAAATAATTTTTCTAAGTAAGATTTTCTGAGTAGTGTACTCAGAACTCTGACTCTCTGGTTCAGAATTCTGACTCTTGAGTTCAGAACTTCTGAGTCTTGAGTTCAGAACTTCTGGTTCAATACTTCAGAAATCTGACTTCAAATATATTCTTCTGAATTGGTAAATCAGAACTTCTGACTACCTTTCAGAACACATTTCTAAAAATTACAAGTGTTTCAATATGTTGTTAAGTTCTTTCTATTGTATTTTTTTCTTCATATTCCTTATGTCTAATATGTGTTTGAGTATATGCTATAGTCAAGGGGACCATTGATGTCTTTAAGAAATCTTTCTGAAGTATCTACAAGGTTTGTATTCTTTTCTTATCACTAATCATTCTAAGGGGAACAAGCTTTCAATGATAAGAATACTTTTTCACTTGTTCAAACTACTTCTGGATCTTAAAAAGATTTTCAAGGTCAGAAGTTAGATTTTAAATAATTTTCAGAAATCTCATATCATCAAAAGATGGACAGAATTTTGATGATAAAATAATTTTCTATCTGTTCAAACTACTTCTGGATATAATCAGAAGTTGAGATTTAAATGAATTTTGTTTCAAGGGAATTTCTTCTGAACTGTATACTCAGAACTTCTGAGTATGCATTCTCAGAACTCTGAGCGTGTTATTCAGAACTTTTAACTTGTGTTATATTCTATCAAATAACACGTGTCAGCTTCAAATGATGTAGCCACGTTTCATTTAATATCTTTTGTGGTACTTCACAGTGTTCGAATCCGTTATAACTCTGACGAAAAGTAACTTTTCACCGTTTGAAACCTTTCAGCTTCGCGGATTTTATATAGACCTTAAAATCCCTCTTTCAATTTCATTTGAATTCCAAGAGTGAAAAGTGAGATACGCATAAATCCAGAGTTCTTCGATTCTGTTTTCTTTCAATCCTCTATATTAATCATGTCTGGTTCAAGAAGAAGTAAAGCTATATCATTACATTCCTCGAAAACCTTGATGGAATCCTCGGATTCAGAGAACGATGAAGTTCAAATGCCTGAAAACATTGTTTTAGGAGGAAATGTTGAAGGAGATGCAGGGGATGAGAATATGGCTGAATCAGAAGGAAACGCAGATGGGGGAAATGAAAATATACAACATGAACAGAGTGCGGTTAGGTCTGTAATGTCTGGAAGATCAAATTCTTTGGAGAGAGTTGTACCTGAGAGTGAGTATTGGGAGTTAGTTGAAAATAATTGTGTGTTAGTGCTTGATGAAACAAGGTTCAAGGAAGAACATAGGATAATCATAGAGTTGCTGAAATACCATCCATTTAAGAAGTGGTTTACAATGAAGAAATCTGTTCTTGTACAGTATATACAACATTGGTGGAAACATTTGGAGTTACAAGGTAACAAATTTATATCTGAAATAGGGGGAGTTGCTGTAACTTTAACTGTACAATTTATGAGAACAATGCTGAGGCTACCAAAAAAATATGATTTACAGGGGAGATTAGATTTCGAAGATTCTCCATTGACAGAGGAATTAATGGCTGAATTCAGAAGATTAGGGTACAATGAGGAGTTGAAGAATCTAAGTTCATTTAGAAGGAACAAATTACCACCAATCTGGGCTTGTTTCTTCAACATTATCAACAAGTGTTTATCTGGGAAAAACAGTTCACTGGATCAAGGTTCAAGGCAAATCTTGCAGATCTTTCATGGGTTAGTGAAGAATAGGCATTATGATTATGCTTCTATCTTATGGGAAGATATGAAGAATACTTTTGAGAGGAATCAGAAAGCATTAGAGGGAAAAACAAGGGATAAGACACTTACATATATACCTTATCAGAGGTATTGGCAGTTGGTAATCTGGTATGCAATGGATCAAGACAGAAACATCCCAAGAAGATCAAATGAGGAGCATGGGCCTATCTTCTACATGGGTAAAATGATTTCTTCACTTAAACTTGAAAATTTTCCCAACCACAGACCTCTTCCAAGGTCACTTAGGCAATATATTCCAGGGGAGAATGAGATATTAAAAGCATATTGCACCTCTATGGGACTTGAACAACCTCAGATCCCTACCCATAAGGACAACCCTGAGAGGAGAGGTGAGGGGTCTAATGTAGTTAAAGAGGGGGAGAATGTTCAGGAGGGAGAACATTCTGAGAGAATTGAGAGGGAAAATTCAGAGAGATTGGTTAGAATGGGAAGTGAAAAACAGAAAGAGAAAGGTGAGGATGAGAGATTGTTAACAGAATTAGAAACAGAAAGAGATAATTCTGATCCAGCTGAATTAATCCGAGCAACCACATCTACTATTGGTTCACAACCCTTGGTGACCAATATTGAAGAAAACACCATGGAGCCCGTGGTGGAACTTGAAAAAAACCCATCCCTAGCCACTCAGAAGCATTCAAACATGCTACTGTTTCACTTCATACAGGGGAACCATCCCATACTCATTTGGAGGGTGGTGATAAATCCCAAGATATTCTTCAAAACTTAGAGTCTGGATTACACAGTAATATCCAATTTAAGCCTGAAATTCCTTTAAACACATGCACATCACAAGAATTTCGTATTCCTGTATCAACATCCATAGACATTCCTATTATTGGTTGTCAAGGATTGGATGGAAGTCCTGGGGAAGTGAACATCTTAAAAGCTTCCTTACACAGTGAATCTGTTGTACATGGTGACTTTGTGACACCTACAGGCCATGAGTTCTCTAAACACATAAAACTGGGTCATTTGTTGATCCAGGTTCACAGTTAGACTCTTCTGAATTTGAAAAGATTCAGAAACAAAATCATGATCTTGGTGTAAAGGTGGAAAATTTGGAGAAAACTGTTGATTCTTTGAAAGATTCAATCAAGGATCTCAAAACATTGTTGGAGGGCAAAGCTAAATCTGTTGAATTAAAGGTGGATGGAGTGAAAGAGTCCTTGGAATCTCATAAAAAGGAGATCAAGGATGAATTGTCAGAATTTCAAAAAGAGCTTTTGAAAAATATGGATGATATGAAGTCTTCACTACTGCAAGCATTCAGTTCCAATTTGGCAAGTGTTTCAAAGCCTCTTGCCATCATGCCTTTGTCTGTAGCAGAGCCAGAATCAGAATCAACTCAGTCCTTAAAGAGGAAATTTGATGATAATGATCCTCATCATCATCAAAAGGGGGAGAAAAGGCAGAAGCTAAGTACTGAGTTAGAAACTGTTGAAAAGACAACAGTTGTTGAGAAGTCAGCAGAAGTTGAGAAGCTAGCAGTTGTTACAATCAGTTCTGAATTTGAGGATGCTATAGAATCAGAAAAAAGTGGTACATGAAAAGTCTTCTGAAGATGGTACTGATAAAACAGAGGTATTGGAGTTAAATACTGAAGTAGAAGTGAATTCTGATGAAACAGATGTGATTATGGCAGATGAAGAGATTCTGATAGATGATGTAGTCATGGCAGATCAAAATGTTAAGGCAGTGAGTATCTTTGGATCTGATGAAGTTACTTTGAATGATGAAAATGTTATGGCAGAAGAGGAAATGATGACTGATTCTTCTGAAGAAGGTTATGAGATAAGTATGGCAGATGTTTCTGAAGAAAGCATAATGGAAAGATCTGAGGTGAGTACATGCTTAGAGATTGTTCCTTATACCAGAGTTGAGCTTCTTAACTATGAGATTGAAGAAAGAAGGATGAATGAGGTTCTGATAAGGAGGATGCATAGTGAGTTGATGAGAGCTCTAAATAATCAGAATGTTTTAAGGTGTATCAGAAGTGTGAGACCAATTGATTTAATGGGTGATTTGGATTACACAGTCAGATATTCAAGAAATTTTGAAAAAGATATTGCAGAATATTTCTTTGAAGATGTGTCAGAAGAAGATCTTGTAAAAGTTATAGATTTCTTCTTGCCTTTCTACACATACAGAAATCCAATTATCATTCCCAGAATTGATTTTCCAGATCTTGAAGAACCACTGTGTGACTTTATTGTTGGAAGAGAAGATACACCACTGGCAAGAAACTTCTATGGTAATGTATATGTTGGGTCACCTAAATTTGAAATTGACTCACCGATGTTCTCCCTTATATCTTACTTAGAATATTGTAGCATGGTTCTTTTAAAGATGACTTGTACAAGATATCAATTGTTCGGTGAAGTCGAAGCTCAACCGGAACCAAGCTTGAAGACATTCTACTTATGGAAAATAGAAGACTCTTCTCTACATTCAACCAAGTCACTATCCACCGAATTTGTTCTCACAAATCGATGGACAACCCATCACCGAATTTGTTCTCATAAATCGGTGGACAACCCATCACCGATCTTGTTCTCACAAATTGGTGGACAACCCCTCCACCGACATGTCCTTTGTCGGTCAGCATCATCCCACCGATAAGGGTGCTGAAATCGGTGGGATCTATGTGTCATCAAATAAATGATTTTCTCTCTGTAGATTGTTTCAAGTTCCAAAGTCAATTGTATCGGTGAAACTTCATCGGTGTGATTGTCATAGAATACACATCAAGAAGATCATTTATTATGGGACAATATCCTTTGGCAGATAAAAGTGACTGTTTGTCGTTTTATCCATTATCAGTTAAAGTCCCTTTCTTCAGCATGGGTTCTATTTCTAGTACCTAGTAAAAGGTGATAAGGACATCTCAGCTTTTCAGAAGTCAACATCCTCAGCAAATATGATGATGACAAGTGTCCCAAGCATTTAATGCTTGTATACTCCTTGTCACTATAAAAGGAAGAAGATATCCCCATGTAAACTACGCTTTCTGGAAGTCTCTCTCAGTGCAAGAAATCTCCATATTGCTTGATAACTTAATAGCTTTGTTCTAAGTGTTCTTGGTTGTTTTGTTTAGTATATACTTTGTGAAAGATTGTTAGAATAGTTTATCTATTATTTTCCGCAACAGTCTTTAAGATTCTTTGTGTAATTCTTGTTGAAAGATTTTCAATAAAAGAATTAAAATTGTGAAAAAAATTAGTATTGTATTCAACCCCCCCCCCCCCCCCCCCCCCTTCTACAATACTTGTTAAGCCATCTAGGACTAACAAGTGGTATCAGAGCAGAAAGTTTAATTCCATAAACTTGATCTGCGATGGCTGCCTCTTCTTCTTCAACCATTGAAAACTCTTTTCAAAACAACTTTTCTGAGAATGGCTCCATAACAAAACCCCCTAAGTTTAATGCTAACAACTTTTCTTTGTGGAAAAGCCGCATGATGCTATTCATGGAAGGAGTGGATACTAGATATCCAACCATTCTCAAAGAGGGACCTATCATCCCTAGAGTTTGGGCTCGCTATGAAACGTAGAGGCCTGGTAAAGAAACCATGGAAAAAGAAATCCCTAGTGACTCTGATGAAGAGAAATCCAGTGCTACTGGTCGTTACATCCTCAAAAATCCTAAGAAATATACTGATGAGGAAAAATGGTTGGTTTCTCTTGACCCTAAGCTAAGAGCAATTATTGCACTCTCACTTCCTGATGAGGTCTATCACTCTCTGGTTAACATTGAAACTGTGAAAGAGATGTGGACCACACTGTGTGTACTGTATGAAGGTACAGAGGAAGTAAAGAAAAGTAAAAAGATTGGTCTTATTAGAAAGTATGAACTCTTTGCTTTTGAAAAAGGAGAATCTCTTCCTAGCTACTATAATCGTTTCAACTCTCTTTTAAATGATCTGAAGTTATTGGGCAGAGTCTATGATAATGAGGAAGTCTTATGTAAGTTCATGGATTGTCTTCCTGAATTTTGGGAGAATATATGTACTTGCATTAAAACTACCAAGGACCTTGAGTTCATGCCCTTAACTGTCCTATATGGAACTCTCTTCACTTTTGAGCAAACCAAGTTACAAAGGAAATCCTTCATCGAAGAGATAAAGAGCTCTTCTATAGCTCTTGTTAGTGAAAGTTCCAAGAAATCTCAAAATGTTCCTAGAATCACCTATCCTTCATCAGACTCTGACAATGACAGCAAAAATAATTCTACCCACCAAACGGAGGCATATCTTAGTGATGCTGATGATGAAGGTGAGGATATTATGGTTGAACAGTTGTCTGATGAAATGGCAATGATGGCTGGTTCTAAGAACAAGTCTCGTCCTTTCAACAAATCCAGAAATTTTAGAATATCTTCATCTTTCAAGACTTCATCTGATATGTCAAATGAAGAGTGTTATAACTGTGGCAAGAAAGGACACTTTGCATCTGAGTGTAGGAGCAATTGTATTACTAAGTCTAGGAACCCATCCTCTGACAAATATTCTTCAAAGAATGAGAAACCCAGAAATAATCCTTTCAAATCAACCTTTTCAAAAAAGGATTCCCAATCCTCATCCTTAGACCATCAGGAGCGTGCTGAGAAGTATAAAGCTAAGTACAAGAAAGAGAAAGAAAGGAGTGAGGGTCTTGAAAGAAAAGGAAAAGGTCTAATGGCAGAAACTCATGACTGGGATGAAGAAGACACCTCTGACAGTGATTCTCACAATATGTGCTTCATGGCCATTTCTGAAGAGATGGAAGATTCTGAAAAAGCTACCTCTCCAATGGCTCTTGTGGCAACTGGGTGCTTGACAGCTTATGCTCAGGTACATCCTTTTAATGATATGACTGATAGTGAAAAGATTGATGCTTACGAATCATTAACTAAAGATTTTTATGCTGTCAAGGATAGCAAGAAAAGAAAATCCATTCAAGTTAAAACTCTCACCTCTCAACTTGAAGTCTGCATGGCTAAACTTGAAAAGTTTGAGGAAATCAAAGCTGAGCTTGAAAATGTGAAAACCATAAATCACGTGATTTCAAAAGAGAAAAATCACCTTTTTAAGAAACTAAAAAGGGAACAAGAGGTTGTTAGAAAATGGTCAAATTCCTCCAAAAATCTTGAACAAATCTTTCAAGGCCAAATCAGTGGTGATAATAAATTCGGTCAAGGATTTGGGAAAACTGTTGCTAATGCCTCTTCTCTTGCACTCATCCCTTCCTCTAGTGCATGGGATGATGCCTCAGAGTCAAGTTCTTGTGACTCTGTTTCTTTAAACTCTATGGATCTAGGTGAAGCTCTAAAATTTGGAATCTTCATTAACGCTAAGGATAATACCTCAACTTCTAAAGTTGAAAAAGCTCAGGACTCTATTGAACCTCCCATGCCTCTTTATGAGTTGTTGAAATCTATTCACATAGATGAACTCTCTTCCTCTGATCCTAAGCCCTCAAAGATCCTTAAGAGAGAACCTCAATTTCCCTCAAAAAGATTCTCCGCTTCTGACAAAGGGAAATCGATGGCCGAATCGGTGGCCGATTCTCATCTCAAAAGAAATACTCCTAAGAAATATTCTGGTGATTCTTCTATGTTTCAAATTCCTAGATCGGTGCTTTTGAAAAAGTCCAACTCCAATGAATCCTCCCACTCACCGATTTATAACACTGACAAAGGAACTCTTGGGTCCAAATCTTTTGCTTCATCCTCTTCAGCCAAGATAATAAAGATTAATGGGAAAAGTCAATACAAGGAAAGTGGTCACAATTATAAAAAGATTTTTATCTATAGAAAATGCTATAACTGTGGTGACACTTTTCACATGGCTAAGGATTGTCCCAAGGAAAGAATAGACAGAACCAAACCTAAGGACCCTTCCTCTTCTAACCCTAAAGGACCCATCACCAAATGGGTACCAAAGAACTAATATGTGTGTGCATGCAGGTTTTTGAGCACCATCAAATATGGTATCTGGATAGTGGGTGCTCACGCCACATGACGGGAAACAAATCTCTCCCCATCAACTATGTGCCTGGAAAAGGTCCATCTGTAACTTTTGGTGATAACTCTAAAGGCTATACCAAAGGATATGGAACTCTCACTAATGGATCTGTCACCTTCAATAAAGTGGCCTTTGTTGACGGCCTCATGCATAATCTTCTCAGCATTAGCCAACTGTGTGATCTTGGATATAAAGTTATCTTTGAACTTTGTATCTGTATTGTGGTGGACAAGAACTTCAATGTGGTGTTATCTGGAAAAAGGATGGAAAATGTCAATATCATTGATATGGGACTATATAACAATTCATCCAATGTCTGCTTTGTGTCAGATGACACATCCAAAAGGAACTGGTTGTGGCATAAGCGTCTCTCTCATCTAAATTTCAAAACTCTTCATAAAATTTCCAACAAAGAGCTGGTGACTGGTATGCCAAAGTAGAAATTTGTCAAAGAGAAGCTGTGTGATGCATGTGAAAAAGGGAAGCTCACCAAAACTTCCTTCAAGACCTAGCAATGCTCTTCCATCACTCTTCCTCTCCAGATGCTGCACATGGACCTATGTGGACCAGTCAGCACTCCAAGTCTAGGAGGCAAAAGGTACATTCTTGTAATTGTTGATGAATTTACTAGATATACTTGGGTGTCTTTTCTCAGGTATAAAAGTGATGCAACTGAAGAAATCATCAATTTTGTCAAGAAAAATGAAGTTCTTAATGGTCAACTTGTTCGTTCGGTAAGAAGTGATAACGACACTGAATTCAGAAACAGTGTTGTTAATGCTATAATATGTTGTAATCAAGGCTTCTTATATATTAGCTTACTTTCCTTTAGTTTGACTTTTGTAATAGTCAAGGGGTATATAAACCCTTTGTAAGCTTTTGCAACATAACAGTTCTTAATAGAGATGACATACTTTCTCTCACTTGAATTTCTCTCTCTATCTTGAATGATCTTGGTTTAACAATTGGTATCAGAGCTGGATTCGAGATTCAGAGGAGATTTTCAGTGATCAATCATGAAAAGTTTGGTTAATTCTACAAGAAAATTCGATCGATTTTCTGCATTTATCAAGAAAATCTCATTTTCTTGAATTTTGATCAAATTTTTCTGATTTTTGATCGAATTGTTCTGCAATCTGGTTCTTTGGATTCGGTTTACTGTTTAGTGAATCTTTAATTCAAGGATCGAGATCTAATTCGAAGGATTTCAAGATCAATTTTGCCTTTTTCTGAGTTTTGGGACTGTTCGATATTTTGCTACCGTTCGTTCTTCCAGATTCTGATTCTGAGGTTTTCAGAGGTTTGTAGTTGAAGAAGAAGTGCTTAGTTTTGTTTTTCGAACCTGTCTGTACAAGTTTTGCTCAGAAATTTTTGGAGTTAAGAGGATTTGTGAAGATTTTGTTCATTTCTCGCTAGATCTGAACTTTTCGCAAGATTCATCTTCTTTTCGCAACCTTCATCATCAGTTTTCGCAACCTTCAGTTTTTCGATCACAAGTATACTTTTCGCATAGCTCTTCGCAACCCTTTGACCCGAAAACCTTATTTTTCGCAACCCTCTGACCCGAAAAGCCAAACATTTCGCAACCTTCTTTTGCGAAAAGTGATCTTTCAGCTTTCAAGTTTCTACCCAAGCCTACTTTTCGCAACCATTGCTTGCGAAAACCTCACTTCTCGCTTATTTTGCTTGCGAGTTCCTTACTTCTTGCAACACTTGCTTGCGAGTTTCTGACTTGGTTAATTTCAGATTTTTTCAGTGTTGACTTTCTGTTGACCATGGCTAACCAAGAGGGTTTATACAAGAACGATATAATGATGTCGTTGGGTTCAAATATTCGTCCTTCGGTTCTTATAAATGAAAATGAGTTCTCCCAATGGCAAGATCGATTCATCAATTTCGTGGAATCGCAAAATAATGGTGCAAACATTATGCGATCATTGATGGAAGGTCCGTTTGTCAAACCGTATGTGAATGTTCCGGCTACCGCAACTACTCCGGCTTCAAGATCTCTTAAGAAACCCGAAGATTATACGCCGGAAGAAAATTTGCGATCTCAAGGAGATAGGGAAGCCAAGTCTTTTCTCATTCAAGCTCTTCCAAACCACATATATAATAGAATTGATTCTTATAAAAATAATATAACAATAATGTGGTCTCAACTTGAGAAAATCATGTTAGGTTCCGCGGTTGCAACTCAACTCCGACAAACGCGATTTATGAACAATTTTGAAGGGTTCAAGGCCAAGGAGAATGAGTCGTTAAAGAGTGTTTTTGATCGTTTTTGGGGTGTGATAAATGATCTTTATAAGATAAAAGTCACCAAGACGGAATTGGAAGCTAACTTGAAGTTTTTAAATGCTTTACAACCAGAGTGGAACAAATCTTGCCATCGTCTTAGAAACGATGTGAGGATATCTGTTGGTTCCTGTTTTGCTTATACAAGATTGTCAGATCTATTAGTTCGAATTTATGTTTGATGCGGAAGCGTATTTGAATAACTAACAGATATGATTGATAGATTTAGAACATAATATAAATAAACAGTGAACAGGAAATAATATCTCAAAGTTTACTGAATATATATATTAAGAACAGATTCAAGAACAGTGAGTAAGCAAAGCTTTTAAAACAGATATGACTCTCAATGTGTTTAAAGCTATGTGTTCTTGTGATGTTTTTCTCTCTTGAATTCTTGTTTCGATTGTTCGATTGATCGATCGATGGATAGATAGATAGGAAGAACTCAACATGAGTCTTCCGTATATACTACTCTAAGGGGACCATAAAGCATATGCTACTATTCACAAAGGACGGTATGAATAGTTAGACGGATGGCATGAACAGTTGGACGTGCTGTATTGCATTTAATGCAGCAGACGTCTATTATGTACTAAGCCCTATTGAATCCAACCAGAGTTTGACACATTGTAGTTGGACAGGCCATGCTACCATGCAAGCTGATGAACAGGTCCTGTAACAGTAGAAAGATACTATAAATATCTTTGAAGTCTTTGTTGATGACCGCAGAGGCTCTGTGAAGGGCCACAGAGGTTCTGCGGTTTGGTCATTAGAAGAGCAGTCTTCACCGGATTCCGAGTCTTTTGTCTTCTTTGCGCGTATGACAGAGCTTCTGTAGGGCGCCTTTTTAGCTTCTGTAGCTTCTTGACCTTGATCTCTCGGTAAGTTCGGCAGAGCCTCTGTAAGAGGCTTTCTTCACTTAGCCTTTTTTTCACTACTTCTAAATACTTCTATGATTAGGAAGATTGAAGCTAACAATCTCCCCCTAAGTAGTGAAAAATAAAAAATTTAACTTGAGTTTAGTTAGGCTAAGTTAGATAAGACAGAGGTTAAACAATACCTCGAAAGTTCTTTCATTCAGAAATATGCCAGAGGCATTTTACATTTGAGTACAATGAAAGATAAACTTTTGACTTGGTTTGCAGAGATTTGAGGTTTGAGAATCAGATTTTGGCATCTTTGAAATCGTTGTAGCTTCTGTTGTCTCTTTCGATTCTTCTGATCTCTTTGTAGAAACTGATGCAGAGTTCTCGTAGGCGGATTGTGGCATCAATCTCTCTAATGAAAGTATCTGCAGCATCTCTATCCATTTTCTCTGTACCTCTGTATTTTACAAGGCTTGCTCTGAACTTGTTCAGAGTACTAGTTGCGTACTTCTGACAATCCATGCACACAAATAGTTTGATTTCGCCTTGTGGGTTTTGAAATACTAACCCGAATCTTAGTTCTGTAATGATAGAGTTGGGCACGGCGTCGGGTGGGCAGCGATCTTCTGGTGGTCGTAAATTTAGATGTTTGAGACCAAGATCCTTTCCCAGTTGAAAATCTATCATACTGAAGATCAGAAGCTTTTCCCTCATTGCTTTTCTTAATACTTGATAGGCTCTGGTGTTTGCCTCTGTGTTGTAGTTGTCCTTTGTCCATTTCAGAAGGTCAGGTAGATCATAAGGATTGATATTTCTTAGGTCAGCATCAGCGAAGGTGGTTTCTGAATTGTCTTCTCTTCTGACTTTGTAAAGATTGTACCTGACCCTTGGATAGGTTCTTGTAAAGGAGAACTTGCAGAAGATTACCTTTTTGATCTTGTGGATTGAGAAGACATCTGCTTTGGTTCTTGGCTTTGTCCTTGTGAAGATGTTCTCAAATTCTTCTCTGATCCTTGAATCTGTCACATGATCTGTTGGATGATTGGTCTGAAAGGTTTGTTTATAGAGGTATTTGTATACCACTTCTTCCATCTCTTCATGTGTTGGACCAGGTTGTAGTACTTGTCTTCTGAGACTTTCCATCTTTTGAACAATTTATGCAGCTCTGCCAGTTAGAGGAATGTCTGTCAGAGGCTTTAATCCATATGCCCAATCAACTTCTTCAGGCTTTGGAGTTTGGAAGGCATCAAAGGCGCTCTTCATCAATTTCTCTGTAGGCTTGGGCAATGATTTCTTTTTCTTGGGCTCTTCTGTCAGTATTGCTTTGCCCTTGTCTTTGGCTTTTGGAGGTGCAGAACCTGTTTCTTCTGTAGGTTTGGAGGTTGGTGCTTCTGTTGGCTTGATGGTTGCCTCTGTAGGTTTTGAAACTTGTGTTTTAGAGGACTTTTGTGGCGATGGTTCTGTTGGCTTGAGTTGCTCTGTAACCTCTGTTGGAGGTTCTTTGGTGACTTCTTCTGTGAGCTCTATTTCTGTTGGTGAAGATTGGACATCGAATCTTCTTGCCATTTTGAAAGCTAATGTGAACCTGTGCCTTTCTTCTTCTCTCTGCGACATTCGATCAGACATTGTATTGTGCATCTTTCTCATAATAGAAAAAGCAGAGGTCGCAGAGGTCGTTGCTCTTTTTGGTTTGGTGGCAATTGACTTTCTTCTTGGTATGGTTTGGGGTTTTTCTGTTGATTTTGTTGAAGGACTCTTTTCCAAGTTGATTACCACAGGGGTGGTTGTTTCCTCCGTGGTATGCTGATCAGCTTCTGGAATATTGGTTTCTTTAGGAGTTGATTCCACAGAGATGGGTGTTGTCTCTGTGGTCTGTTGATTTTGTTGTTGATCTTGGGTTTGTTCTGGAGGGGCTTGACTGATTGGTTCTGCTGCGATTGGTGGAGCTTGTATTCCTCTGGTCGTAGCTTTCTCCCTTATATTCCCCCCCCCCCCTCAGGATTATCTGATGGACCAGGATGGTCATCATCAGAATCATCCTGACTTTTATCAGAAGTACCCTCTGCTCTATAGGAAGCTTTGGGTTTCTTTGGTAGTTCTGCTCCTACGGCCATCAACTTCGCACATACATCATCATAGAGGCCGAAAAGAGTTGCAAGCTCTGCTTCTGTGTTGAAGCACATTCTGCCGACACTTTTTCTGAAATCTTTGACGTAGTTGGCATTTGCAGTAGTGAAGGAGACAATGACTTCAGTGACCTGGTTTATGACATTTTGGCCGAGCTCTGTTAGCTGTGCTCTGGTCATGTAGTCTTTAGGCTGCATCAGTATTGTGTTGCGCATTGCTTCTGCTTGAACGTTTTGCAGAGCCTTCTGTAGATCTGCGGGTGTGATGCTCTGTGATTTGTTGGATTACTTGTTCATTTGTTCAAGGAAATGTTTTACTGATTCCTTGAATGCAGAAGTTGCGGTAATTCTAAAATCTTTAGCAGCAGAAGTGGCTGTAGTTGTTGCAGTTGTTTGCGTAGAAGATTTCATCTCTGTGATGGCTGTTTTCACCTCTGTGGACAGATTGTCCATTTTGGTGTTCAGATTCAGCATGGCCGTTGATATTTTCTCTGCAAAAGATGTGAAAGAGCTTTGCAACTCTTTCATGGTTTGGTTCACAAAGGTGACAAGGGTTTGGAACTCATCCCTTGATACTTGTGTCCCTGGTGTAACCTCTGGAGGAACACATTCGTCTCCAGAATGAGTCCCTGCTCCTGGGACACCTTCGTTCACCCTTGTTTGTACGTTGGGGTGGAAGCATTTCCATCTGATCTTAGAGCAGAAGCATCTAGTGCTTCAAACTCTACAGAAGTTCTGTGAACGACATTGTCTAGATCCACTTCATAGGTGGGTACTAGATTATCCTTCTGTTGACTCAGAGACTTGTCTAGAGTCTCTTCGTCGTTGTGCTCACTACTTCTCTCTGAAAGAAGGGTTGGCCCTATTTTGTGCGTGGCAGAGGAAACGAATTCCTATGTAGCGTGTTCTAGTGTGATCTGGGGCGATTGATCACGAACTATAGGTGAGTCTCTTTGAGGAGACTCCCTAGGAATGGATTCCCCGGTTTTTGTGGGCGCAGAAGTCGAAAGAGTGACTTCTGGCTGGATGGGTTGGGTTTGGATCGAGCTGTGCTGATCTATTTCAATAACTCCTTCTGCAGCTAGACCTGCGGAGTTAGATGTGTGGGTTGCACTGGGAGGAGGTGAGGGATGTGTGCCTTCTTCATCTTCGGCATCTTTTTCTTTTACATTTTCTTTTCCTCCAGATGTTTCTATCCTATCCTCTGTTGAAGTTCTTTGCTCTGTGCCTAAGAAGTCATACATTTGATGAGAGCCGTGTAACTTCATGACATGTGGATGATAGAGACCTTCTCGTATCCAGACAGCTTCTTCTTCGTCTGAATCTACCTCGGAGACCTCCATTCTTGTCTCTGTTACTTCATCTCTATTCCACTGAGCTTCAGTTTGTCCTATTTTTTCTGAAGCTGGGCTTGGACTCCTTCTGTGAACGTCCAATCCTTGCTGAATGAAGGGGTTCTGTAAAATAATAGGTGTCTCAGCTGATTGATCTCTGGGTGTTTGATCATCTTCTTGCAGATGTGTGTCAATCCCAGAAATAGAGAAGTATTGTTCTTCTGGGGAATGGTGGTCGAGAAGTTGTGTCGTCTACCCTGTTGTATTTAAAGTGTTTGCAATGTCAGGGTTCTGTAGGAAATCGTTAATGTTTCCTTGGTGAGCAAATCGATCTGGGGATTGATGGGGCGATTGATATCCCTCTTCTGTCATTTCTTCTTCTGTATCTTCTTCTACTGCAGTTCTTTCTTCTTCGATTGCTTCCTCTTCTATGGTAACCAATTTCTCAAGTGGTTTACCATGCTTCTTTTTGGATTTCCTCCTCTTAGGTTTTGGTGCCCCTTCCTCTGTGGTTTTCGATTTTCTCTTCTTCTTCTGTTTTGGAGAAGAGGGAGGAGCAGAGGAGCCAATTTCTGTGGCATGAGGAGGTGAAGGTTGATCTTCTGCAGCGCTTGTAGAGGTGCCTTCTGCAGTTTTCCTCCTTTTTGATTTTGGAGTAGAAGCAAAAGATTTTGAAGAGGACTTCTTTCCCATGAGCTCTGCACGTTTGGCTATGAAGCTAAGTTGAATAGCCATGTGTTTTGCTAATTTGTTATCTTTTTCTTCTCGAGTGGAAAGAGGTTCTACAATCATTGTTCCTAGGGGGACACCTAAACGCGGGGGTGTCATAGGACTCGGTTTAGGAGTTCTATGATCGCGTATATACTCTTTCTTAAGGGTTTTATTCTTGGCATACCTCAGAAGTTTCTTTGACAAAGGTCTGCAGTGTGTGTAGCCATCTACATGATCAGTGGGAATATTTTTCTCATTGGGAACTGTTTGGGAATTGGCCCTTCCATTGGCCATTTCTGTATTAGCAACAGAGGTTTGAACAAGACTCCCAGTATTCTTTGGAATTGCAGAGGTGGTAGAAACTTAGGATCGTTCTCTTTGACCCTTCTTGTGTTGTTCTTTCTGTCGATGGTGTTAATGGTCTCTTGCATCATTATGGTCGCGTAATCCAGTGGGAGATCATAGTAAACCCCATACATGATAGTTAATATCTGATGTGAGCTCTGGTCAATACTGCCTATCTTCCCTGTCAGGCATCTGTTAAGAATTGAGAACAAGGTGTTCCACAGAGATGGTAATCTGCCTCTGCGGAAGTCATTTCTCTTCCTCAGTGGTGTGTTGTACCCAAGCATTTCTAGGAAACGACAGATCTCGTCGTCTGTTGGTTGCTCTGCGTACTTCTTTAATCCAAGAAGACCCCTTGTTGGTAGGTTGAATTCAAGTGAGAACATTGTTCTATTGAACTTGATTTCCAGATGCTCAGATTTGTCGGGTCTTGAAATGTATCCTTTGATAAGAGAATCATCTTTATCAAATCGGCAACTTTGCCAAAACTGGTTCAGATATCTTACTGGAATTTTCTTTGGGGTTCTTGAGAGTAAAGGGAATATGATATGATTTTCCATTATGTTTAGAAGAATGGCATGGGCTTCGCCGAAAGCAGTGGGTGAGGGGACCAAATAGCAATTGTTGGATTTGATTGGTAATACTTTTTCGAAATGATCCTTTGCTATGAAGTTTTGAAGATGTGTGGTTGGAGCAAAGTCTGCTGAATCGCCGGAATCTTCTAGTTCAATGTTTTGGGCAGGGTTGGGGTTTTCTGAATGTTCAGAATGAGCAGGTGAATGTTCTGATGAGGTTGCCGGAGAGTGTGCAGGGGAGATAGCTTGAGAAGATGAAGCCATTTGGTACTGAGAATAAGAAATTTCCAGGTTTCGCCGGAGAAGAATGTGAGTTTGTAAAAAGTTTATGAGAGGGTAAGCTTGGTTTTTATAGGAGGGTAAAACGGTAGAATTTGAAAGAGTAAAATATATGGTAATGGATTAAAATTTGGAATCCGAACTCAAGTTAGAACGGCGGGTTCAACTTTCCACAGAAAACGTTCCATGTACGCCCAATGAAAATGGGACACGTAGGCCATGTCAGAGGATGACAGGACGTCGTGCGCGGCCCATTAATGCTAGGCGCGTGGGGTTATTCTTAGCCACATGTAATTCACTCTCAGTAAAAGTAACCGTTATTACTACAGAAATGCCCAAGTAACAGATTGACAGAACTTCTGTAGTTTACAGAAGTTCTGTGATTTTGAAAATCTTTGCTGTGTATCCCTTTCTCATATATCTCATTGTTATCATGACTTCTGTGGGGTTCCTTTTTAACCAAAAACGTTTTGTAAAGGCATTGGAGAGGATCAAATAGGATTTTTAGTTAAGAGTTTTTACTCGCAGAGGTTTTGTGGCTCTGTTGGAACTTGCAGAAGCTCTGGGAGGGCCAGCAGAAGCTTTGTGAGGGAAAAAATCTCATAACGAAAATTGTATTAACTTTTCTGATCATCCAATTTTTGATCTGTTTTAAGAGATATTTTTCGGACATATTTGAAAGTTGGTGTCCGAAAAAATTGTTATGGAAAAAGTTTTGTTCGAGAAGGTCATGGTGAGTCTGTTTGGTTTCCGAGATAACATTCCAAAAGATCGATAGAGGTTAAAGTTGCGATCTCAAAGCATATTTCTGGCAGAGCTTCTGTTGAGCTCAGCAGAAGCTCTATGACCTTAAATTTCTCATAACTCAAATTTTATGAAACTTTTTGATCTTTTAATTTTTGAAATGTTATCCACAGTATATTTAGGACATATTTGACAATTTGTGTCCTAGAAAACGGTTTTCAAAAACCTTTTTGTGCGAGAGACATACCTTTTGGTTCTTCTTTTCTCGGCAGTGATGTCTGACTTCTGTCGATATAGATTCATTGACATTCTTCTTTGGCTTTCCCTTGAAAGTTTTACCTCTGTAGATCATTTCAGAATCCCTTTTTGCTCCCCCTTGATCTAATCACCTCTGTAGATCAGGAATTTTCCTTTTGCTCCCCCTTGACCTATGCTTGGATCAAAGAATGATAAGTTTTGCATAGAACATAGGTCATATTTTCCAGAGGTTCTGTAAGGGTTGTCAGAGGTTCTGAGTAGACTTACAGAAGCTCTGTGATTTTAAGAACTATTTAAGATTGAGAACTTACATACAGAAATAAATTAATTAAAGCAAAAATAATTAGAAATATATACATATTTACAGAAGATAAAGCTATACTTACAGAGGATTTTTACGTCATATTGATCATTCCTAACTTACCCACCAAGAAATTGAATTTTTTCTCGTCTAAAGCATTGGTGAATAAGTCCGCGAGTTGGTATTCTGTGGGCACGAAATGCATCTCGATTGTACCGTATTCAACATGATGTTTCAAGAAATGGTACCTTATATCGATATGCTTGGTTTTTGAGTGTTGCACAGGATTGGCAGAGATAGCAATGGCACTCTTGGAATCACAGAAGATAGGTATTTTGAATAGGATGTGGCCGTAGTCTTTTAGCTGAGTCTTCATTCATAGAACCTGAGAACAACAGCTAGCAGCATCAACGTATTCAGCTTCTGCAGTGGATGTTGAGACACAATTTTGCTTTTTGGAGGTCCAACTGACTAGTTTACCACCTAGGAATTGACAACTCCCAGAGGTACTCTTTCTATCGAGCATGCATCCTCCATAGTCTGAATCTGTATAAGCTTTAAGACTAAAACCAGAGACCGAGATTTTTGGTCCCCTTTAGATATCTAAAGATTCTTTTCACAGCATCATAGTGTGATTTCTTTGGATTAGCTTGATAACGTGCACAAAGACATGTGGCATGCATAATGTCAGGTCTGCTTGCAGTTAAGTATAACAGAGATCCAATCATGCCTCTGTAGAGAGTGCATTGTACAGAGATGCCATCTGGATCTAAGGATAACTTATTTCCAGTGGCCATTGGAGTTTTCATTGCAGAGGTATCAGAGAGGCTATACTTGATAAGAATGTCAGAGACATATTTGGCCTGATTTATAAAAATTCCCTCTGATGTTTGTTTGACTTGGAGTCCGAGGAAGAATGTTAGTTCTCCCATCATACTCATTTCAAACTCACTCTGCATGAGTTTTTCAAAACTTTTGCACTCTTCTGTGTTAGAAGACCCAAAAATTATGTCGTCCACATAGATTTGTACAAGCATTATTTCACTGTTTTTACGTTTATAGAATAAGGTAGTATCTGTTGTACCTCTGTCGTAGCCATTTACTAGAAGAAAGGTAGAAAGTCGTTCGTACCATGCTCTTGGAGCCTGTTTCAGTCCGTACAGAGCCTTTTCAAGGTAGTATACATGCCTTGGGAACTTTGATCTTTCAAACCCTGGTGGCTGATTTACGTAAACCTCTTCTTGGATTTCACTGTTGAGAAAAGCTGATTTTACGTTCATCTGATAGACTTTAAAACCTCCGTGGGCTGCGAAGGCTAAGAATATTCTTATTGCTTCGAGTCGTGCGACAGGAGCAAAAGTCTCATCGTAATCTATGCCTTCTTCTTGTCTATAACCCTTGACCACCAATCGTGCTTTGTTTCTGATGACCACTCCATCTTCATCCTTCTTATTTCTGTAGACCCACTTAGTCCCAATGGCCTGTTTCCCTCGTGGCAGAGGTACTAAAGTCCATACTCTGTTACGCTCAAACTGCAGAAGTTCTTCTTGCATGGCGTCTACCCAGTTTGGGTCATCTAGTGCTTCATAAATCTTCTTTGGTTCTATCACACTAATAAAATTTGTAAAGAAACAAAAATTAGCAGTGGCAGACCTGGTTTTTACCGAGTTAGAAGGTTCTCCGATTATTTGGCTTGGAGGATGGCTTTTTGTCCATTGAGTGGTGCGAGGAAGATGGTCATCAATGTCATCGAACCTTTCTTCAGAAGCTTCTTGTGGATCTTCTTCTTGTGTAGCCTATGTCGTTCTTCTTACCTTGGTAGAAGATTCTACCATTTGTGGAATGATTGGTATGAGTGGTGGTGTAGTTTGTTCCTCTAAGGACGTATAGTCTTGGTCCTCAATTACCTCTTGTTGGAACCCAGATACACTTAATCAAGATTAACAGTCTATTAGTTGAGTTTAGAGTTTGATGCGGAAGCGTATTAAACTAACAGATATGTTTGATAGATATTAGAACGCACATATATAAAGAAAACAGTAAGGAATAGAAAGGATTTCTTAAACAGTTACTGTTTATTCAATATATAATAAGAACACGAAGAACAGATTAAGAACTGTTGGTGTGTGAGAGAATATAACACTCAGATATTTGACAATAACGTTTGAGAGTATTAGTGATTCCTTGTGTATTCGTTCTTAGGAAGATCTCAACACGAGACTTCCTTTTATACTATTCTTAGAAGACTATGAAGTAGGTCACTGTTCCTTTTACGGCATGAATAGTGAACTGAATGGTGTGAACAGTGGACTGGATGGTGTGAGCAGTTGTTTGAGCCATGCGCATTTAATGGAGCAGATGTACTATTGGTAAATGCATTAAATGGCGCAGACGTCTATTTTGTACCATGCCCTATTGAGTCCACTCAGAGCTTGACACGTGTTTTGACAGTACTTTTCCATGCAAGTTGATGAACGTATCCAGTAATATCTTCCAAGTCTTCATAGCAGACCACAGAGGCTCTGTAAGGCATTACAGAGGTTCTATGGTCTGACCTTCTGTGGAGCAGTCCACTTGTTTCCGAGTTGATCTTCTTCTTGCGCACTACAGAGGTTCTGTGATTACCTCTGTAGCTTCTGTGGCTTTCTGGACTTGATCTTCTGGAAGAAGTGGCAGAGCCTCTGTGAGAGGCTTTTCTATACTTAGCCTATTTTTCACTACTTCTAAGTATTTCTATGATTAGGAAGATTGAAGCTAACAATCTCCCCCTAAGTAGTGAAAAATAAAAAATTTAACTTGAGTTTAGTTAGGCTAAGTTAGATAAGACAGAGGTTAAACAATACCTCGAAAGTTCTTTCATTCAGAAATATGCCAGAGGCATTTTACATTTGAGTATAATGAAAGATAAACTTTTGACTTGGTTTGCAGAGATTTGAGGTTTGTGAATCAGATTTTGGCATCTTTGAAATCGTTGTAGCTTCTGTTGTCTCTTTCGATTCTTCTGATCTCTTTGTAGAAACTGATGCAGAGTTCTCGTAGGCGGATTGTGGCATCAATCTCTCTGATGAAAGTATCTGCAGCATCTCTATCCATTTTCTCTGTACCTCTGTATTTTACAAGGCTTGCTCTGAACTTGTTCAGAGTACTAGTTGCGTACTTCTGACAATCCATGCACACAAATAGTTTGATTTCGCCTTGTGGGTTTTGAAATACTAACCCGAATCTTAGTTCTGTAATGATAGAGTTGGGCACGGCGTCGGGTGGGCAGCGATCTTCTGGTGGTCGTAAATTTAGATGTTTGAGACCAAGATCCTTTCCCAGTTGAAAATCTATCATACTGAAGATCAGAAGCTTTTCCCTCATTGCTTTTCTTAATACTTGATAGGCTCTGGTGTTTGCCTCTGTGTTGTAGTTGTCCTTTGTCCATTTCAGAAGGTCAGGTAGATCATAAGGATTGATATTTCTTAGGTCAGCATCAGCGAAGGTGGTTTCTGAATTGTCTTCTCTTCTGACTTTGTAAAGATTGTACCTGACCCTTGGATAGGTTCTTGTAAAGGAGAACTTGCAGAAGATTACCTTTTTGATCTTGTGGATTGAGAAGACATCTACTTTGGTTCTTGGCTTTGTCCTTGTGAAGATGTTCTCAAATTCTTCTCTGATCCTTGAATATGTCACATGATCTGTTGGATGATTGGTCTGAAAGGTTTGTTTATAGAGGTATTTGTATACCACTTCTTCCATCTCTTCATGTGTTGGACCAGGTTGTGGTACTTGTCTTCTGAGACTCTCCATCTTTTGAACAATTTCTGCAGCTCTGCCAGTTAGAGGAATGTCTGTCAGAGGCTTTAATCCATATGCCCAATCAACTTCTTCAGGCTTTGGAGTTTGGAAGGCATCAAAGGCGCTCTTCATCAATTTCTCTGTAGGCTTGGGCAATGATTTCTTTTTCTTGGGCTCTTCTGTCAGTATTGCTTTGCCCTTGTCTTTGGCTTTTGGAGGTGCAGAACGTGTTTCTTCTGTAGGTTTGGAGGTTGGTGCTTCTGTTGGCTTGATGGTTGCCTCTGTAGGTTTTGAAACTTGTGTTTTAGAGGACTTTTGTGGCGATGGTTCTGTTGGCTTGAGTTGCTCTGTAACCTCTGTTGGAGGTTCTTTGGTGACTTCTTCTGTGAGCTCTATTTCTGTTGGTGAAGATTGGACATCGAATCTTCTTGCCATTTTGAAAGCTAATGTGAACCTGTGCCTTTCTTCTTCTCTCTGCGACATTCGATCAGACATTGTATTGTGCATCTTTCTCATAATAGAAAAAGCAGAGGTCGCAGAGGTCGTTGCTCTTTTTGGTTTGGTGGCAATTGACTTTCTTCTTGGTATGGTTTGGGGTTTTCTGTTGATTTTGTTGAAGGACTCTTTTCCAAGTTGATTACCACAGGGGTGGTTGTTGCCTCCGTGGTATGCTGATCAGCTTCTGGAATATTGGTTTCTTTAGGAGTTGATTCCATAGAGATGGGTGGTGTCTCTGTGGTCTGTTGATTTTGTTGTTGATCTTGGGTTTGTTCTGGAGGGGCTTGACTGATTGGTTCTGCTGCGATTGGTGGAGCTTGTATTCCTCTGGTCGTAGCTTTCTCCCTTATATTCCCCCCCCCTCAGGATTATCTGATGGACCAGGATGGTCATCATCAGAATCATCCTGACTTTTATCAGAAGTACCCTCTGCTCTATAGGAAGCTTTGGGTTTCTTTGGTAGTTCTGCTCCTACGGCCATCAACTTCGCACATACATCATCATAGAGGCCGAAAAGAGTTGCAAGCTCTGCTTCTGTGTTGAAGCACATTCTGCCGACACTTTTTCTGAAATCTTTGACGTAGTTGGCATTTGCAGTAGTGAAGGAGACAATGACTTCAGTGACCTGGTTTATGACATTTTGGCCGAGCTCTGTTAGCTGTGCTCTGGTCATGTAGTCTTTAGGCTGCATCAGTATTGTGTTGCGCATTGCTTCTGCTTGAACGTTTTGCAGAGCCTTCTGTAGATCTGCGGGTGTGATGCTCTGTGATTTGTTGGATTGCTTGTTCATTTGTTCAAGGAAATGTTTTACTGATTCCTTGAATGCAGAAGTTGCGGTAATTCTAAAATCTTTAGCAGCAGAAGTGGCTGTAGTTGTTGCAGTTGTTTGCGTAGAAGATTTCATCTCTGTGATGGCTGTTTTCACCTCTGTGGACAGATTGTCCATTTTGGTGTTCAGATTCAGCATGGCCGTTGATGTTTTCTCTGCAAAAGATGTGAAAGAGCTTTGCAACTCTTTCATGGTTTGGTTCACAGAGGTGACAAGGGTTTGGAACTCATCCCTTGATACTTGTGTCCCTGGTGTAACCTCTGGAGGAAAACATTCGTCTCCAGAATGAGTCCCTGCTCCTGGGACACCTTCGTTCACCCTTGTTTGTACGTTGGGGGTGGAAGCATTTCCATCTGATCTTAGAGCAGAAGCATCTAGTGCTTCAAACTCTATAGAAGTTCTGTGAACGACATTGTCTAGATCCACTTCATAGGTGGGTACTAGATTATCCTTCTGTTGACTCGGAGACTTGTCTAGAGTCTCTTCGTCGTTGTGCTCACTACTTCTCTCTGAAAGAAGGGTTGGCCCTATTTCGTGCGTGGCAGAGGAAACGAATTCCTATGTAGGGTGTTCTAGTGTGATCTGGGGCGATTGATCACGAACTATAGGTGAGTCTCTTTGAGGAGACTCCCTAGGAATGGATTCCCCGGTTTTTGTGGGCGCAGAAGTCGAAAGAGTGACTTCTGGCTGGATGGGTTGGGTTTGGATCGAGCTGTGCTGCTCTATTTCAATAACTCCTTCTGCAGCTAGACCTGCGGAGTTAAATGTGTGGGTTGCACTGGGAGGAGGTGAGGGATGTGTGCCTTCTTCATCTTCGGCATCTTTTTCTTTTACATTTTCTTTTCCTCCAGATGTTTCTATCCTATCCTCTGTTGAAGTTCTTTGCTCTGTGCCTAAGAAGTCATACATTTGATGAGAGCCGTGTAACTTCATGACATGTGGATGATAGAGACCTTTTCGTATCCAGACAGCTTCTTGTTCGTCTGAATCTACCACTGAGACCTCCATTCTTGTCTCTGTTACTTCATCTCTATTCCACTGAGCTTCTGTTTGTCCTATTTTTTCTGAAGCTGGGCTTGGACTCCTTCTGTGAACGTCCAATCCTTGCTGAATGAAGGGGTTCTGTAAAATAATAGGTGTCTCAGCTGATTGATCTCTGGGTGTTTGATCATCTTCTTGCAGATGTGTGTCAATCCCAGAAATAGAGAAGTATTGTTCTTCTGGGGAATGGTGGTCGAGAAGTTGTGCCGTCCACCCTGCTGTATTTAAAGTGTTGGCAATGTCAGGGTTCTGTAAGAAATCGTTAATGTTTCCTTGGTGAGCAAATCGTTCTGGGGATTGATGGGGCGATTAATATCCCTCTTCTGTCATTTCTTCTTCTGTATCTTCTTCTTCTGCAGTTCTTTCTTCTTCGATTGCTTCCTCTTCTATGGTAACCAATTTCTCAAGTGGTTTACCATGCTTCTTTTTGGATTTCCTCCTCTTAGGTTTTGGTGCCCCTTCCTCTGTGGTTTTCGAATTTCTTTTCTTCTTCTGTATTGGAGAAGAGGGAGGAGCAGAGGAGCCAATTTATGTGGCATGAGGAGGTGAAGGTTGATCTTCTGCAGCGCTTGTAGAGGTGCCTTCTGCAGTTTTCCTCCTTTTTGATTTTGGAGTAGAAGCAGAAGATTTTGAAGAGGACTTCTTTCCCATGAGCTCTGCACGTTTGGCTATGAAGCTAAGTTGAATAGCCATGTGTTTTGCTAATTTGTTATCTTTTTCTTCTCGAGTGGAAAGAGGTTCTACAATCATTGTTCCTAGGGGGACACCTAAACGCGGGGGTGTCATAGGACTCGGTTTAGGAGTTCTATGATCGCGTATATACTCTTTCTTAAGGGTTTTATTCTTGGCATACCTCAGAAGTTTCTTTGACAAAGGTCTGCAGTGTGTGTAGCCATCTACATGATCAGTGGGAATATTTTTGCTCATTGGGAACTGTTTGGGAATTGGCCCTTCCATTGGCCATTTCTGTATTAGCAACAGAGGTTTGAACAAGACTCCCAGTATTCTTTGGAATTGCAGAGGTGGTAGAAACTTAGGATCGTTCTCTTTGACCCTTCTTGTGTTGTTCTTTCTGTCGATGGTGTTAATGATCTCTTGCATCATTATGGTCGCGTAATCCAGTGGGAGATCATAGTAAACCCCATACATGATAGTTAATATCTGATGTGAGCTCTGGTCAATACTGCCTATCTTCCCTGTCAGGCATCTGTTAAGAATTGAGAACAAGGTGTTCCACAGAGGTGGTAATCTGCCTCTGCGGAAGTCATTTCTCTTCCTCAGTGGTGTGTTGTACCCAAGCATTTCTAGGAAACGACAGATCTTGTCGTCTGTTGGTTGCTCTGCGTACTTCTTTAATCCAAGAAGACCCCTTGTTGGTAGGTTGAATTCAAGTGAGAACATTGTTCTATTGAACTTGATTTCCAGATGCTCAGATTTGTCGGGTCTTGAAATGTATCCTTTGATAAGAGAATCATCTTTATCAAATCGGCAACTTTGCCAAAACTGGTTCAGATATCTTACTGGAATTTTCTTTGGGGTTCTTGAGAGTAAAGGGAAGAGGATATGATTTTCCATTATGTTTAGAAGAATGGCATGGGCTTCGCCGAAAGCAGTGGGTGAGGGGACCAAATAGCAATTGTTGGATTTGATTGGTAGTACTTTTTCGAAATGATCCTTTGCTATGAAGTTTTGAAGATGTGTGGTTGGAGCAAAGTCTGCTGAATCGCCGGAATCTTCTAGTTCAATGTTTTGGGCAGGGTTGGGGTTTTCTGAATGTTCAGAATGAGCAGGTGAATGTTCTGGTGAGGTTGCCGGAGAGTGTGCAGGGGAGATAGCTTGAGAAGATGAAGCCATTTGGTACTGAGAATAAGAAATTTCCAGGTTTCGCCGGAGAAAAATGTGAGTTTGTAAAAAGTTTATGAGAGGGTAAGCTTGGTTTTTATAGGAGGGTAAAACGGTAGAATTTGAAAGAGTAAAATATATGGTAATGGATTAAAATTTGGAATCCGAACTCAAGTTAGAACGGCGGGTTCAACTTTCCACAGAAAACGTTCCATGTACGCCCAATGAAAATGGGACACGTAGGCCATGTCAGAGGATGACAGGACGTCGTGCGCGGCCCATTAATGCTAGGCGCGTGGGGTTATTCTTAGCCACATGTAATTCACTCTCAGTAAAAGTAACCGTTATTACTACAGAAATGCCCAAGTAACAGATTGACAGAACTTCTGTAGTTTACAGAAGTTCTGTGATTTTGAAAATCTTTGCTGTGTATCCCTTTCTCATATATCTCATTGTTATCATGACTTCTGTGGGGTTCCTTTTTAACCAAAAACGTTTTGTAAAGGCATTGGAGAGGATCAAATAGGATTTTTAGTTAAGAGTTTTTACTCGCAGAGGTTTTGTGGCTCTGTTGGAACTTGCAGAAGCTCTGGGAGGGCCAGCAGAAGCTTTGTGAGGGAAAAAATCTCATAACGAAAATTCTATTAACTTTTCTGATCATCCAATTTTTGATCTGTTTTAAGAGATATTTTTCGGACATATTTGAAAGTTGGTGTCCGAAAAAATTGTTATGGAAAAAGTTTTGTTCGAGAAGGTCATGGTGAGTCTGTTTGGTTTCCGAGATAACATTCCAAAAGATCGATAGAGGTTAAAGTTGCGATCTCAAAGCATATTTCTGGCAGAGCTTCTGTTGAGCTCAGCAGAAGCTCTATGACCTTAAATTTCTCATAACTCAAATTTTATGAAACTTTTTGATCTTTTAATTTTTGAAATGTTATCCACAGTATATTTAGGACATATTTGACAATTTGTGTCCTAGAAAACGGTTTTCAAAAACCTTTTTGTGCGAGAGACATACCTTTTGGTTCTTCTTTTCTCGGCAGTGATGTCTGACTTCTGTCGATATAGATTCATTGACATTCTTCTTTGGCTTTCCCTTGAAAGTTTTACCTCTGTAGATCATTTCAGAATCCCTTTTTGCTCCCCCTTGATCTAATCACCTCTGTAGATCAGGAATTTTCCTTTTGCTCCCCCTTGACCTATGCTTGGATCAAAGAATGATAAGTTTTGCATAGAACATAGGTCATATTTTCCAGAGGTTCTGTAAGGGTTGTCAGAGGTTCTGAGTAGACTTACAGAAGCTCTGTGATTTTAAGAACTATTTAAGATTGAGAACTTACATACAGAAATAAATTAATTAAAGCAAAAATAATTAGAAATATATACATATTTACAGAAGATAAAGCTATACTTACAGAGGATTTTTACGTCATATTGATCATTCCTAACTTACCCACCAAGAAATTGAATCTTTTCTCGTCTAAAGCATTGGTGAATAAGTCCGCGAGTTGGTATTCTGTGGGCACGAAATGCATCTCGATTGTACCGTATTCAACATGATGTTTCAAGAAATGGTACCTTATATCGATATGCTTGGTTTTTGAGTGTTGCACAGGATTGGCAGAGATAGCAATGGCACTCTTGGAATCACAGAAGATAGGTATTTTGAATAGGATATGGCCGTAGTCTTTTAGCTGAGTCTTCATTCATAGAACCTGAGAACAACAGCTAGCAGCAGCAACGTATTCAGCTTCTGCAGTGGATGTTGAGACACAATTTTGCTTTTTGGAGGTCCAACTAACTAGTTTACCACCTAGGAATTGACAACTCCCAGAGGTACTCTTTCTATCGAGCATGCATCCTCCATAGTCTGAATCTGTATAAGCTTTAAGACTAAAACCAGAGACCGAGATTTTTGTTCCCCTTTAGATATCTAAAGATTCTTTTCACAGCATCATAGTGTGATTTCTTTGGATTAGCTTGATAACGTGCACAAAGACATGTGGCATGCATAATGTCAGGTCTGCTTGCAGTTAAGTATAACAGAGATCCAATCATGCCTCTGTAGAGAGTGCATTCTACAGAGATGCCATCTGGATCTAAGGATAACTTATTTCCAGTGGCCATTGGAGTTTTCATTGCAGAGGTATCAGAGAGGCTATACTTGATAAGAATGTCAGAGACATATTTGGCCTGATTTATAAAAATTCCCTCTGATGTTTGTTTGACTTGGAGTCCGAGGAAGAATGTTAGTTCTCCCATCATACTCATTTCAAACTCACTCTGCATGAGTTTTTCAAAACTTTTGCACTCTTCTGTGTTAGAAGACCCAAAAATTATGTCGTCCACATAGATTTGTACAAGCATTATTTCACTGTTTTTACGTTTATAGAATAAGGTAGTATCTGTTGTACCTCTGTCGTAGCCATTTACTAGAAGAAAGGTAGAAAGTCGTTCGTACCATGCTCTTGGAGCCTGTTTCAGTCCGTACAGAGCCTTTTCAAGGTAGTATACATGCCTTGGGAACTTTGATCTTTCAAACCCTGGTGGCTGATTTACGTAAACCTCTTCTTGGATTTCACTGTTGAGAAAAGCTGATTTTACGTTCATCTGATAGACTTTAAAACCTCTGTGGGCTGCGAAGGCTAAGAATATTCTTATTGCTTCGAGTCGTGCGACAGGAGCAAAAGTCTCATCGTAATCTATGCCTTCTTCTTGTCTATAACCCTTGGCCACCAATCGTGCTTTGTTTCTGATGACCACTCCATCTTCATCCTTCTTATTTCTGTAGACCCACTTAGTCCCAATGGCCTGTTTCCCTCGTGGCAGAGGTACTAAAGTCCATACTCTGTTACGCTCAAACTGCAGAAGTTCTTCTTGCATGGCGTCTACCCAGTTTGGGTCATCTAGTGCTTCAGAAATCTTCTTTGGTTCTATCACACTAATAAAATTTGTAAAGAAACAAAAATTAGCAGTGGCAGACCTGGTTTTTACCGAGTTAGAAGGTTCTCCGATTATTTGGCTTGGAGGATGGCTTTTTGTCCATTGAGTGGTGCGAGGAAGATGGTCATCAATGTCATCGAACCTTTCTTCAGAAGCTTCTTGTGGATCTTCTTCTTGTGTAGCCTATGTCGTTCTTCTTACCTTGGTAGAAGATTCTACCATTTGTGGAATGATTGGTATGAGTGGTGGTGGAGTTTGTTCCTCTAAGGACGTATAGTCTTGGTCCTCAATTACCTCTTGTTGGAACCCAGATACACTTAATCAAGATTAACAGTCTATTAGTTGAGTTTAGAGTTTGATGCGGAAGCGTATTAAACTAACAGATATGTTTGATAGATATTAGAACGCACATATATAAAGAAAACAGTAAGGAATAGAAAGGATTTCTTGAACAGTTACTGTTTATTCAATATATAATAAGAACACGAAGAACAGATTAAGAACTGTTGGTGTGTGTGAGAATATAACACTCAGATATTTGACAATAACGTTTGAGAGTATTAGTGATTCCTTGTGTATTCGTTCTTAGGAAGATCTCAACACGAGACTTCCTTTTATACTATTCTTAGAAGACTATGAAGTAGGTCACTGTTCCTTTTACGGCATGAATAGTGAACTGAATGGTGTGAACAGTGGACTGGATGGTGTGAGCAGTTGTTTGAGCCATGCGCATTTAATGGAGCAGATGTACTATTGGTAAATGCATTAAATGGCGCAGACGTCTATTTTGTACCATGCCCTATTGCGTCCACTCAGAGCTTGACACGTGTTTTGACAGTACTTTTCCATGCAAGTTGATGAACGTATCCAGTAATATCTTCCAAGTCTTCATAGCAGACCACAGAGGCTCTGTAAGGCATTACAGAGGTTCTATGGTCTGACCTTCTGTGGAGCAATCCACTTGTTTCCGAGTTGATCTTCTTCTTGCGCACTACAGAGGTTCTGTGATTACCTCTGTAGCTTCTGTGGCTTTCTGGACTTGATCTTCTGGAAGAAGTGGCAGAGCCTCTGTGAGAGGCTTTTCTATACTTAGCCTATTTTTCACTACTTCTAAGTATTTCTATGATTAGGAATATTGAAGCTAACAATCTCCCCCTAAGTAGTGAAAAATAAAAAATTTGACTTTGAGTTTAGTTAGGCTAAGTTGGATAAGACAGAGGTTAAACAATACCTTGAAATTTCTTTCATTTAGAAATATGCCAGAGACATTTTACATTTGAGTACAATGAAAGATAAACTTTTAACTTTGTTTGCAGAGATTGGAGGTCTGAGAATCAGATTTTGGCATCTTTGAAATCATTGTAGCTTCTGTTGTCTCTTCCAACTTTTCTGATCTCTTTGTAGAATCTGATGCAGAGTTCTCTTAGGCGAATTGTTGCGTCAATTTCTCTTATGATAGTATTTGCAGCATCTTTATTCATTTTCTTTGAACCTCTGTATTTCATAAGGCTTGCTCTGAACTTGTTGAGAGTATTTGTTGCGTACTTTTGACAGTCCATGCATACAAATAGTTTATTTTCGCCTTGAGGGTTTTGAAATACTAACCCAAACCGTGGTTCTGTGATGATTGAGTTTGGTATGGCGTCTGGTGGGCAGCGATCCTCTGGTGGTCGTAGATCCAGATGTTTGAGACCGAGATCCTTTCCCAGCTGGAAATCTATCATGCTGTAGACCAGAAGCTTTTCCCTCATCGCTTTTCTCAATACTTGATAGGCTCTGGTGTTTGCCTCTGTGTTGTAGTTGTCCTTTGTCCATTGCAGAAGGTCAGGTAGATCGTATGGATTGATGTTTCTTAAGTCAGCATCAGAGAAGGTAGATTCTGAATTGTTCTCTCTTCTGACTCTGTAAAGATTATACCTGACCCTTGGATAGGTTCTTGTGAAGGAGAATCTGCAGAAGATCACCTTTTTGATTTTGTGAATTGAGAAGACATCTGCTTTGGCTCTTGGCTTTGTTCTTGTGAAGATGTTCTCAAATTCTTCTCTGATCCTTGGATCTGTCACATGATCTATTGGATAGTTTGTCTGAAAGGATTGTTTGTAGAGGTATTTGTATACCACTTCTTCCATTTCTTCATGTGTTGGACCAGGTCGTGGAATTTGTCTTCTGAGACTCTCCATTTGTTGAACAACTTCTGCAGCTCTACCAGTTAAAGGAGTTTCTGACAGAGGCTTCAATCCATGTGTCCAGTCAACTTCTTCGGGTTTTGGGGTTTGAAAGGCGTCAAACGCACTCTTCATCAGTTTCTCTGTTGGCTTTGACAATGTTTTCTTCTTCTTAGGCTCTTCTGTCAGTATCCCTTTGCCTTTATCTTTTGTTGTCGTGGCAGAACCTGTTGCTTCTGTGGGATTTGAGGTTTGCACTTCTGTAGGTTTGATGGAGGTTGCCTCTGTGGATTTTGACGATTGTGACTTAGAGGACTTTTGTGGCGATGGTTCTGTTGGCTTGACTTTCTCTGTAACCTCTGTTGGAGGTTGTTTGGTGACTTCTTCTGTGAGCTCAGTTTCTGTTGATGAAGTGTTGTCATTGAATCTTCTTGCCATTCTGAAAGCTAAAGTGAACCTGTGCCTTTCTTCTTCTCTCTTCACCATACGATCATTAATTGTTGTGTGCATCCTTTTCAGAATGTCAGAAGCAGAGGTCGTTGCTCTTTTTGGTTTGGTGGCAATCGACTTTCTTCTGGGTATGGTTTGGGGTGTTCCCACAGAGGTGGGTGTTTTCTCTGTGGTTGGTTCATCTGTTTCTTCCAAAATGATTACCTCAGGGGCGGTTGTTGCCTCTGAGGTTTGCTTATCTGCTTCTGTAGTGTTGGGTTCTTCAGAGGTTGAATCCACAGAGATGGGTGTATTCTCTGTGGTTTTTTGAGTTTGTTGTTGGGTTTGTTCTGGAGGTGCTTGACTCAGAGGTTCTGCGGCTATTGGTGGACCTGTAAGTCCTCTGCTTGCAGTTTTCTCTGTAGTTTTCTCCCCCTCAGGATGATCTGATGGACCAGGATGGTCATCATCATCAGAGTCATCCTGACCCTTGTCTGATGTACCCTCTGCTCTGCAGGAAGCATCGGGTTTCTTTGGCATTGTGGCTCCAGCAGCGATCAGTTTCGCGCAGACATCATCACAGAGGCCAAGAAGAGTTGCTAGCTCTGCATCTGTTTTGAATCTCATCCTTCCTACACTTTCTCTGAAATCTTTGACGAAGTTAGCATTGGCAGTGGTGAAGGAAAGGATGACTTCTGTCACTTGATTAATCACGTTCTGCCCAAGCTCTGTCAGCTGTGCTCTTGTCATGTAGTCTTTGGGTTGCATCAGCATGGTATTTCGTATGGTTTCTTCTTGAACTTTTTGTAGGGCCTTCTGTAGATCTGCAGGAGTGATGCCCGTTGACACTGAAGTCTGTTTGTTCAATTGATCAAGGAATTCTTTGACCGAGTCCCTGAACGCAGAAGTTGCAGTTGTTTTGAATTGATGAGCGGCAGAAGTGGCTGTTTCTTTGGCAGTGGTTGTTGCAGAAGACTTCATCTCTGAGATGGCGTTTTTCACCTCTGTGGACAGATCGTCCATTTTGGTGTTCAGATTCAAGAGAGCTGTAGATGTTGTCTCTGCAAAAGATTTGAAAGAGCTTTGCAACTCTTTCATTGTTTGGTTCACAGAGGTGACAAGGGTTTGGAACTCATCCCTTGATACTTGTGTTCCTTGTGTAACGTCTGGAGGAACACATTCGTCTCCAGAGTGAATCCCTGTTCCTGGGACACCTTCGTTCACCCTTGTTTGTACGATGGGGGTGGAAGGATTTCCTTCTGATCCTCGAGAGGAAACCTGAGTTTCGTTCTCTACAGAAGTTCTGTGAAGAACAGAGTCCAAATCCACTCCAGAGGTGGGTATTGGAATGTCCTTCTGTTGACTAGGAGACTTGTCTAGAGTCTCTTCGTCTCTGTGCTCACTACTTCTCTCTGAAAGAAGGTTTGGCCTTAATGTGTGCGTGACAGAGGAAACGAATTCCTCTGTAGGGTGTTCTTGTGTGATCTGGGGCGATTGATCACGAACATTAGGTGAGTCTCTTTGAGGAGACTCCCTAGGAATGGATTCCCCGGTTTCTGTGGGCACAGAGGTTGAAAGAGTAACCTCTGGCTGGATGGGTTGGGTGAGGTTCGAGCTGTGCTGCTCTTTTTCAATGACACCTTCTGCAGCTAGACCTGCGGTGTCAGAAATGTGGGTTGCACTGGGAGGGGGTGATTGATGTGTGCCTTCTTCAACTTAGGCATCTTTTCTTGTTTCTTCTTCTGGTTCTGTGGAAGTTCCTTTCTCTGTGCTCAAGGAGTCATACATGTGATGAGATCCGTATAATCTCATGACATGAGGATGATAGAGACCTTTTCGTATCCAGATAGCCTCTTCTTCATCTGAATCTACCTCTGAGATTTCTATCCCTGATTCTGTGGTTTCTTCTACAGCCGTTGCCTCTGTAACTTCAGTTGTATTCCACTCAGCTTCGGTTTGTTCTGTATCTTCTGAAGCTTGGTTTGGACTTCTTCTGTGGACGTCCAATCCTTGAATGAAAGGGTTTTGTAAAATCACAGGGGTTTCGGCTGGTTGATTTCTGGGTGTTGTGTCATCTTCTTGTAGATGAGTGTCAATACCAGAAATGAAGAAATCATGTTCTTCTGGAGAGCGGTGGTCGAGAGGTTGTGCCGTCCACCCTGCTGTATTAAGGGTGTTTGCAATTTCGGGGTTCTGTAGGAAATCATTCAGGTCTCCCTGGTGAGCAAATCTATCTGGAGATTGATAGGGTGATTGATATCCTTCTTCTGTCATTCCTATTTCTGCATCTTCTTCTTCTGCAGTTTCACCCTCTATGATTGTCTCTTGTGCAATGGTAACCAATTTTTTAAATGATTTACCATGCTTCTTTTTGGCTTTCCTCCTTTTTGGTTTTGGTGCCCCTTCCTCTGTTGATTTGGATCTTTTCTTTTTCTGTTTTGTGAAAAGGGGAGGAGCAGAGGAGCCAATCTCTGTGGCATGGGGAGGTGAAGGTCTATCTTCTGCAGTGCTAGTTGATGTGCCTTCTGCAGTTTTTCTCTTCTTAGCTTTTGGAGTAGAAGCAGAGATCTTTGCTGAATATTTCTTTCCCATTATTTCTGCGCGTTTGGCTATGAAGCTGAGTTGAATAGCCATGTGTTTGCTAACTTTTGATCCTTTTCTGCTTGATTGGAAAGAGGTTTTGCTATCATTGTTCCTAGGGGGACACCTAAACGCGAGGGTGTCATAGGACTCGGTTTTGGAGTTCTATGATCGCGTATATACTCTTTCTTAAGGGATATGTTCGATGCGTAGCGCAGAAGTTTCTTTGACAGAGGTCTGCAGTGTGAGTAGCCATCAGCATGATCAGTGGGGGTATTTTTGTTCATCGGGAACTGTTTGGGAGTTGGCCCTTCCATTGGCCAATTTTGGATTAGCAACAGAGGTTCGAACAGTACTCCCAATATTCTTTGGAATTGCAGAGGTGGTAGAAAGTTGGGATCGTTCTCTTTGACCCTTTTCGAGTTGTTCTTTCTGTCGATGGTGTTTATGATCTCTTGCATCATTATGGTCGCATAATCTAGTGGAAGATCATAGTAAACCCCATACATGATGCTCAAGATTTGATGTGAGCTCTGGTCAATACTCCCTATCTTTCCTGTCAGGCATCTGTTAAGAATAGAGAACAAGGTGTTCCACAGAGGTGGTAATCGGCCTCTGCGGAAGTCATTTCTCTTCCGTAGTTGGGTGTTGTACCCAAGCATTTCCACGAATCGACAGAGCTCTTCGTGTGTTGGTTGCTCTGCATAACTTTTCAAACCCAGAAGACCCCTTGTTGGTAGGTTGAATTCAAGTGAGAACATTGTTCTGTTGAACTTGATTTCAAGATGCTCAGATTTATGAAGTCTTGAAATGTACCCTTTGATAAGAGAATCGTCTTTATCAAATCTGCAGCTTTGCTAAAATTGGTTCAAATAACGGACTGGAATTTTGTTAGGGGTTCTTGATAGTAGAGGGAAGAGGACATGGTTTTCCATGATGTTCAGAAGTATGGCATGGGCTTCGCCGAAAGTAGTGGGTGAGGGGACCAAATAGCAGTTGTTGGATTTGATGGGAAGATTAGCTTCGAAATGATCCTTAGCTATGAAGTTTTGCAGGTGAGTCGTCGGAGCAAAGTCTGCGGAGTCCCCGGAATCTTGTTGTTCAATATCTCTTGCAAGGCTGAGGTTTTCAGAATGTTCTGAATGAGCAGGGGAGTTTTCCGTTGAGTTCGCCGGAGAGAGTTCAGAGGATGTAGCTCGAGAAGATGAAGCCATTTGCAAGTGTTTTGCAGGGTTTCGCCGGAGAAGAAGATGAGAGTTTGTAAAAGGTTTTATGTGAGGGTAAGCTTTGTTTTTATAGGATGGTAAAACGGTAGAATTCGAAAGAGTAAAATATATGGCAATGGAGTAAAGTTTGGAATCCGCACTCGAGTTTGAGCGGCGGGTTCAACTTTCCAAATAAAAACGTTCCATGTACGCCCAATGAAAATGGGACACGTAGGCCTTGTCAGAATATGACAGGACGTCGTGCGCGGCCCATTAATGCTAGGCGCGTGAGGTTGATTTTAGCCATATGAGTTTCACTCGCAGTAAAAGTAACCGTTATTACTACAGAGATGCCCAAGTAATCAGATTGGCAGAGCTTCTGTAGTTTACAGAGGCTCTGTGATCTTGAAAATCTTTGATGTTTATCCCTTTTACATATATCTCATTGTTATCATGACTTCTGTGAGGTTCTTCTTTAACCAAAACATTTGTAAAGGCATTGGAGAGGATAAAATCGGATTTTTGTGAAGAAATTTGCTTCGCAGAGGTTTTGTGGCTCTGTTGGAACTTGCAGAAGTTCTGTGAGGGCCAGCAGAAGCTCTATGAGAGAAAAAATCTCATAACAAAAATTTTATTAGTATTTTTGATCATCCAATTTTTGATTTGGTTTAAGAGATGTTTTTCAGACATATTTGAAAGTTTGTGTCCGAGAAAACTGTTTTAAAAAAAACGGTTTGTTCGAGAAGGTCATGTTCTGCGTTTTCGGTTTTCGAGATAACATTCCAAAAGATCGACAGAAGGTTAATTTGTGATCACAGAGCATATTTCCTGCAGAAGCTCTGTTGAGCTCAGCAGAAGCTCTATGACCTTAAATTTCTCCTAATTCGAATCTTGTGAAACTTTTTGAGCTTTTGATTTTTGAAATGTTATTCACAGTATATTTAGGACATATTTGACAATTCTTGTCCTAGAAAATTGTTTTCCAAAAACCTTTTGTGCGAGAGACATACCTTTTGGTTCTTCTTTTCTCGGCAGTGATATCTGACTTCTGTCGATATGGAGTCATCGACATTTTTCTTTGGCTTTCCCTTGAAAGTTTTATCTCTTTAAATCATTTCAGGGTTCCCTTCTGCTCCCCCTTGATCTAATCACCTCTGTAGATCAAGTAATTTCCTTTTGCTCCCCTTGATCTGATCACTTCTGTAGATCAAGAATTTTCCTTTTGCTCCCCCTTGATATATGCTTGGATCAGAATATGATAAGTTTTGCATAGTACATAGGTCAAGTCTATCAGAGGTTCTGTGAAGGTTGTCAGAGGTTCTGAGCAGACCTTACAGAAGTTCTGTAGTTTCAAGAACTATTGAAGATTTTAAGAATTTACATATAGAAGTAGAATCTTTCAAGACAATAATTTAAGCAATGTATTTACTTATTATTTACAGAAGATAAAACTATACTTACTGAGGATTTTCACACCATGTTAATCATTCCTATCTTACCCACTAAGAAGTTGAATCTTTTCTCGTCTAGTGCTTTGGTGAATAAGTCAGCGAGTTGATATTCTGTGGGCACAAAATGCATTTCGATTATACCGTATTCAACAGGATGTTTCAAGAAGTGATACCTTATATCGATATGCTTGGTTTTTGAGTGTTGCACAGGGTTGGCAGAGATAGCAATAGCACTTTTGGAATCGCAGAAGATGGGTATTTTGAACAGGATGTGGCCGTAGTCTTTTAGCTGAGTCTTCATCCATAGAACCTGAGAACAACAGCTAGCGGCAGCAACGTATTCAGCTTCTGCAGTGGATGTGGAAACACAATTCTGCTTCTTGGAGGTCCAACTGACTAGTTTACCACCTAGGAATTGACAACTCCCAGAGGTACTTTTTCTGTCGAGCATGCATCCTCCATAGTCTGAATCTGTATAAGCTTTAAGACCAAAACCAGAGTTCTGTGGATACCAGAGACAAAGATTTTTGGTCCCTTTTAGGTATCTAAAGATTCTCTTTACGGCATCATAATGTGATTTCTTTGGATTAGCTTGATAGCGTGCACAGAGACATGTGGCATGCATAATGTCAGGTCTGCTTGCTGTTAAGTATAACAGAGATCCAATTATGCCTCTGTAGAGAGTGCATTCTACAGAGATGCCATTTGAATCTAAGAATAACTTGTTTCCATTGGCCATTGGAGTTTTCATTGCAGAGGCATCAGAGAAGCTATACTTGGAAAGAATGTCAGAGACATATTTAGCTTGATTTATAAAAATTCCCTCTGATGATTGTTTGACTTGGAGTCCGAGGAAGAAAGTTAATTCTCCCATCATACTCATTTCAAACTCACTCTGCATGAGTTTTTCAAATCTTTTACACTCTTCTGAATTAGTAGACCCAAAAATTATGTCATCTACGTATATTTGTACAAGCATTATCTCACTACTTTTGCGTTTATAGAATAAGGTAGTATCGGTTGTACCTCTGTTGTAACCATTGACTAGAAGAAAGGTAGAAAGTCGTTCATACCATGCTCGTGGAGCCTGTTTCAGTCCATGTAGAGCTTTTTCAAGGTAGTATACATGCCTTGGAAACTTTGAGCTTTCAAATCCTGGTGGCTGATTAACGTAGACCTCTTCTTGGATTTCACCGTTGAGAAAAGCTGATTTTACGTCCATCTGATAGACTTTAAAACCTCTGTGGGCTGCGAAGGCTAAGAATATTCTTATTGCTTCGAGCCGTGCGACAGGGGCAAAAGTTTCATCGTAGTCTATGCCTTCTTCTTGTCTATATCCCTTTGCTACTAATCTTGCTTTGTTTCTGATGACCACTCCATCTTCATCCTTCTTGTTTCTGTAGACCCATTTAGTCCCAATGGCCTGTTTTCCTCTTGGCAGAGGTACTAGAGTCCATACTCTGTTACGCTCAAATTGCAAAAGTTCTTCTTGCATGGCGTCTACCCAGTTTGGGTCATCTAGGGCTTCAGAAATCTTCTTTGGTTCTATCACACTAATAAAATTTGTAAAGAAACAAAAGTTAGCAGTGGCAGACCTTGTTTTTACTGCGTCAGAAGGTTCTCCGATTATTTGGCTTGGAGGATGGCTTTTTGTCCATTGAGTTGTGCGTGGAAGATGATCATCAATGTCATTCAGACTTTCTTCTTGTGTTTCTTCTTGTGTAGCCTCTGTTGTTCTTCGTGCCTTGGTAGTTGATTCTACCGTTTGTGGAATGATTGGTATGAGTGGTGGTGGAGTTTGTTCCTCTGAGGACGTATAGTCTTGATCCTCGATTTCCTCTGTAATTGGTTCTTCTGTGGTTTGTGCAGCTTCTGTGGTCGTTTTCCTTGATGTTTCATCTTCTGCACTTTAGGACCAGTTAGAGACAAACCTGTAGGATTTTGTCCGACAGAGGATGGTTCTTCAGAAACCCTGATTGTTCCAACAGAAGGATCAATGTTTTCGTGGAGCATCTCTAAAAATAGAAGATTCAAGTCTTCTTTTGCTTGTGAGATGACAGAGGATTTCCCTTTAATTCCAAGTTCTGAACTGATTTGTTCAGAAGTCATTTGGAATGAATCATCAAAAGAAACATTGATGCTTTCTACAATCTTGTGAGACTTTGTAAGGAATGTTCTGTAGGCTTTGGAAGTGGCAGAGTATCCAATGAATTTGCCTTCATCTGCTTTTACATCAAACTTTCCTCTTGCATCTCTGTCGTTTAAGACGAAGCATTTGCATCCGAATACATGGAAAAATTTGATGTTTGGCCGCCGTTTGTTAAGCAATTCGTAAGGCGTCTTGAGGTGTCTTTTCACAATGGTTGATCGATTTTGAGTATAACATGCAGTAGAAATTGCTTCTGCCCAAAAGTTCATTGATAATCCGCATGCTGACATCATAGTTCTTGCGGCTTCCACAAGTGTTCGATTTTTTCTTTCGACAACACCGTTCTGTTGTGGAGTGCGAGCTGCAGAGAAGTTCTGTGATATTCCTTCTGTTGAAAGATAGGCTTCAATGACAGAGTTTTTAAATTCTGTGCCATTGTCACTTCTTAACTTCTGTATTCTGCAATTATAAAGAACTTGGATTCTTTTCATTAGATTTATCAATATATTTGGAACATCTGATTTCTTTCTAACGAATTCAACCCATGTGAAACGCGAATACTCATCAATTAGGACAAGTATGTATTTCTTGCCACCTAGGCTCTGTATGGCAATGGGACCGCAGAGGTCGACATGAAGCATGTACAGAGGTCTAGTGCAAGATACATCTGTTTTGCCTTTGTGGGAAGCTCTTTTGAGTTTTCCCATCTCACAGGCAGAACATAAATGATCCTTATTGAATTTAACATTTGGCAAACCTTTAACTAGATCAAGTTTGACCAGTTTTTCCAATGTGTGAAAATTCAAGTGACAGAACCTGTTGTGCCATAACCAGGCTTCTTCACTTTTGCAGGCAACAAGGCAAACTTTGTCTTTGTTCTTTGAGTTGAAGTTCATTAGATATAGATCACCTATTCTTTCAGCTCGCAGAAGTTCCATACTTGTTTCTTCACTTTGTAGAGAGCATAAAGTTCTTTTGAACAACACATTGAATCCTGTATCACATAGTTGACTTACACTTAGTAGGTTGTGCTTAAGGCCATCCACATATGCAACTTTGTATACAGAAACGTCTTCTTTCCTTATGACTCCATAGCCTTTTATGTGTCCTTTCTTGTTGTCTCCAAAAGTCACAGATCCACCATCTTGTGTTTCTTTGTACGTGGATAGTGCACTTATGTCACCAGTCATGTGCCTTGAGCATCCGGAGTCAAGATACCAGATTGGCACATACTTCTTCTGCAGGACAATCACAGAGATTTAGGTACCCATATCCATATGGGTCCAATATTGTTAGAGTTTTTCAAGTTTGCCTTGGCATTCTTGAAATACATTTTGTTCTCTGCAGAAGAGTCAGATTGTTTCTTTGTGGGATTTGACTTTTGAATTGTCGTAGAGAGTAAACAGACTTGACTTGAAAAATGATTATTAAGTTTAGACATAAGATCAAAGCAATGACAGTATTGAATATGAGATGTAATTTGCTTGAACTTTTCATTGAATTTTTTAAACTCAGCCACAGAGGCATTACATTCTTTCTTTACATTAGATTTCCTATTACTAGAAGATCTATGAATACTCGAATGTTGTTTGCAAAAGATCTGTTTAGGACCTGCCTTCTGTGGGTTGCTTCTGTGGTGAACTTCTTTCATCACTGTCACAGAAGAAAAAGATTTATTAACCTTGGGTTTTGAAAATCTAGAATTTATAGGATCAATAGAGGTCTTCTGTAACATTTTAAGCTCAGCAGAGGTTTTGATATGTAGATTCATTTTTAGAAAACTTGACAGATTGGAATCTCTGTGAGTTTCTCTTTTGGAGAAATAGTTCTGTGAGGAACTTCAGAGGAGAATTTGACATCCTCTGTGTCACAGTGAATTATCCCTGATTTGAAATCAGTCTCTGAGTTGTCAGAGGATGAATCGTCCTCGTATACAGAGGTTGAGTCAATTCTTTCAATAGAGGCTGGATTTTCTGAGCATGTATCGTACGAGCTTTCTTCCTCTGTAGAATAGTTTTCATAGATTGCAGAGGTTTCTAATAAGATTTCTTCAGTGAGAGTTTTATCTATAGAAGATGTACAGAAATTTTCTAAAACGCTTGATTTCCATATTTCCAAAATTTCTTTTTCAATTAAATTTTTAAAGTTTTCTTCTGAAAAAATGGGTTTAAATTCAGGAGCTTCTGCTGATAATTTCTTTTCAATGTTTATCAAACAGACAAAAGCAACCTGTGTTTGAGTCTTTGGTTTACCAAACTTGAAGATACCAATCTGATCTTGTGTTTTCAGATATTTCTTTGGTTTGATACCTCTATTGACAGAGGTTGAAGATGATGAGTCTGTGTTTTCAAACCACACGTTAATCATCTTCTTATGTTTCTTCAAGTAAGGATCCACAGAGATTTTCGCCCTTTTGCTTACAGAGATTAGATTTGGAAAATCTGGTTTGTTCGTTTTTCCAATCACAAATAAAGAGGACAGAGGTTTGTTTCTTTTGCCTTCAACACCTAGGGTGATATCATCATACCCTATACCTCGTCTTCCTATTTGTGAGTTTACTTTTTCATAAACTTTCTGTGCATCTTTATAGTTTTTAATCAAAACTTCTCTTCTGAGTAAATCTTGCCATAATACCTCTCTTTCTCTTTGAAAGTATTCTTTAAGAGCTCTTATGTCAGTAGTTTCGCTCCTTGAAACTGAAAGTTCTTTTGCTTTATCTTTTAACGTATTGGTTAATTCAGAAATTTGTTTTTTTAAAGGATCTAGAGTTTTGTTCCAATTCTTTTCTATTCTCTCTTTTTCCTCAAAAATCTTTGCTTTTTCTTGAGTGAGAAGCCGTACTTCTCTCTCATTGAAGGTGAGTCTTTTCTGAATACTTTGATTTATCTCTTTCAGTTCAATTAATTCAATGTTAATTCTAAGTGTATTATCATATACAGAGGTAATACAAGAGTTGGAATTTGAAGTAGATACCTCAGAGTCAGTGCAGGAGTCGACTTCTGCCATGCCACAGAAGAGGGCATTGGCGGTATGTTCATCGTCAGAAGTAGAGTCTGACTGGAAGTCTTCTGTGTTCTCCTCAGAATGTCCTTTTGCCATTAAGGATTTTTGAGCATAATACTCGGCTTTCTTTTTGTAGAAAGCAGAGTCCCTCTGTGGGCGATTTGATCTGCTTCTGCATTCATTCGCAAAATGGTCGGGTTTGCCGCAGTTAAAACACCCTTGAGGAGTGTTTCCTGTTCGATCATTGGACTTCTGTAGGTCTCCACCTTTCTCTGATCTACATTCATTTTCATAGTGACCAGGTTTGCCGCATTTGTAGCATTCTTGCTGTATGTGGCTTACCGAGTCATCTGACCTTTGTCGGTCATTTCCTCTGTAATGTCTTTCGCTTGACCTCTGTCGGCCACTCGATTCTTCTTCTCTTCTGTCATCTCTTCTGTTTTCTCTATCATATCTTTCATTTCCGGAACCTCTTCTGTTTCCTCTGAACTCTTTTGTCAATAGAGCTAAAGATTTAGCTAGTGACGCAAGAGTTATTTCTTTTTCTGCTTGTTCTTCTTCTTCACTGTCTATTCTCACCATCTTCTTCTTCTCCTTCTTCTTCTCCTCTGTGGCTTTTTCATTTCTTGGTCTCTGTGCATCTTCTTTAGTTTTACTAACCAATGCATATGGTACACTGGTTAGTGTTTTAGCCTGTGCTATCTGAGGTTCTTGTGCGGCTAATGTTCCGTAAAGATCAGAGAGAGTCCAGGTGTCTAGATCCTGATTTGTCTGTAGGGACATAGACAGCTGGAGTCATTCTTCATTTAGACTTTTTAAAAACATGACATTGTTTTCTTCAGAAGTTCTGTCAATGCCTGATTTTCTGCACTTGTTGATTAGAGAGTTGAATCTGTCGTATGTTGTTTGCAGAGATTCTGTTGAAGAGGCTCTGAATGCATGATATTCATTGATGTACTGTGCTCTTCGGTTTTTTTGTGTTTTAGCACCTCCTTCCAACTGTCTTTCCAGTTCTTTCCACAGATCATGCGCTGTTTCACATGAATCCAAGGATTGAAAGAGTTCGTTGGGTATTGCCATAATCAATGTCCTCTTGGTTTTCTGAGCAACTTCATCTTCTGCTTTATCTTCGGTTGACCACTCCCCTTTTGGCTTTGGTTTTTGATGTTCGGGGATTTCGGCAGATTCAGCAGTAGCAGGTATACGAGGTACTACTGTCATGGGAATAGGAGGAGGATTGTACAGATATTGTACTTGATTTTTTTCAGTGCCCTCGAAAAAATGGACCATTCTTATTTTCCACTGAGGATACTCATCTCGAAGGAGACTAGGAGGTTTAGTGAGAGAACCAGTAGTAAAGAAATTATTTGTATTTGTCATTTTTGAATATTTTAGAAAGAAGGTATGACTAAAGAGTTACTTCGATGAACTTGAAGATTTTCTGAGTTTAAGCCGTTTCCAGACACAATAATATCTATCACAAATCTTGATAAGTGGATCACTTGATATTGAAAATCAAGGATGGCTCTGATACCAATTGTTGGAACCCAGATACACTTAATCAAGATTAACAGTCTATTAGTTGAGTTTAGAGTTTGATGCGGAAGCGTATTAAACTAACAGATATGTTTGATAGATATTAGAACGCACATATATAAAGAAAACAGTAAGGAATAGAAAGGATTTCTTGAACAGTTACTGTTTATTCAATATATAATAAGAACACGAAGAACAGATTAAGAACTGTTGGTGTGTGTGAGAATATAACACTCAGATATTTGACAATAACGTTTGAGAGTATTAGTGATTCCTTGTGTATTCGTTCTTAGGAAGATCTCAACACGAGACTTCCTTTTATACTATTCTTAGAAGACTATGAAGTAGGTCACTGTTCCTTTTACGGCATGAATAGTGAACTGAATGGTGTGAACAGTGGACTGGATGGTGTGAGCAGTTATTTGAGCCATGCGCATTTAATGGAGCAGATGTACTATTGGTAAATGCATTAAATGGCGCATACGTCTATTTTGTACCATGCCCTATTGAGTCCACTCAGAGCTTGACACGTGTTTTGACAGTACTTTTCCATGCAAGTTGATGAACGTATCCAGTAATATCTTCCAAGTCTTCATAGCAGACCACAGAGGCTCTGTAAGGCATTACAGAGGTTCTATGGTCTGACCTTCTGTGGAGCAGTCCACTTGTTTCCGAGTTGATCTTCTTCTAGCGCACTACAGAGGTTCTGTGATTACCTCTGTAGCTTTTGTGGCTTTCTGGACTTGATCTTCTGGAAGAAGTGGCAGAGCCTCTGTGAGAGGCTTTTCTATACTTAGCCTATTTTTCACTACTTCTAAGTATTTCTATGATTAGGAAGATTGAAGCTAACACCTCTGTAATTGGTTCTTCTGTGGATTGTGGAGTTTGTTTTTCAGCAGCTTCTGTGGTAGTTTTTCTTGATGTTTCATCTTCTGCATTTTCTTCTTCGGCATTTGCATCTGTAGTATTTATAGAAGAAGATGAAGCATTATTTGGACCAGTTAGAGTCATACCTGTAGGATATTGTCCGGCAGAGGATGGTTCTTCAGAAACTCCGATGGTTCCAACAGAAGGATCAATGTCATCGTGGAACATCTCTAAAATAGAAGATTCAAGTCTTCTTTCGTTTGCGAGATGCCAGAGGTTTCTTTTTTAAGTTCGAGTTCTAAACGGATTCGCTCAGAATTCATTTGGAAAGAATCATCAAAAGAAACATTGATACTTTCTACGATTTTGCGACATCTTGTAAGGTATACTCTGTAGGCTTTGGAAGTGGCAGAGTATCCAATGAATTTTCCTTCGTCAGCTTTTACTTCAAACTTTCCTCTTGAATCTCTGTCGTTTAAAACAAAGCATTTACATCCAAACACATGGAAAAACTTGATGTTTGGCCGCCTTTTGTTGATCAGTTCGTAAGGAGTCTTGATGTGTCTTTTCACAATGGTTGACCGATTCTGTGTGAAACAAGCGGTAGAAATTGCTTCGGCCCAAAAGTTCATCGGTAATCCGTATGCTGATAGCATAGTTCTTGCGGCCTCCACGAGCGTTCGATTCTTCCTTTCGACTACGCCATTTTGCTGTGGAGTGTGTGCGGCAGAGAAGTTCTGTGATATTCCTTCTGTAGAAAGATAGGCTTCAATGACAGAGTTTTTAAATTATGTGCCATTATCACTTCTTAACTTCTGTATTCTGCATTCATAAAGAACTTGGATTCTTTTCATTAGATTAATCAAGATGATTGGAACATCCGATTTCTTTCGAACAAATTCAACCCATGTGAAGCGCGAATACTCATCAATCAAGACAAGTATATATTTTTGCCACCTAGGCTCTGTATGGCAATAGGACCGCAGAGGTCGACATGAAGCATGTACAGAGGCCTAGTGCACGACACATCTGTTTTACCTCTGTGGGAAGCTCTTCTGAGTTTTCCCATCTCACAGGCAGAACACAAGTGATCCTTATTAAATTTAACATTAGGCAAACCTTTAACTAGATCAAGTTTGACCAGTTTATCCAAGGTGTGAAAGTTCAAGTGACAGAACCTGTTATGCCATAACCAGGCTTCTTTACTTTCGCAAGCTACAAGGCAAACTTTGTCCTTGGTTGTTGAACAAAAGTTCATTAGATACAGATCACCTTTTCTTTCGGCTCGCAGAAGTTCCATTCCTGTGTCTTCACTTTGCAGAGAGCAGAAAGTCCTTTTGAACAAGACATCAAATCCTGTATCACAGAGTTGACTTACACTGAGTAGGTTGTGTTTAAGGCCATTCACATATGCAACTTTGTATACAGAGACGTTTTCCTTCTGTATGACTCCATAGCCTTTGATGTGTCCCTTCTTGTTGTCTCCAAAAGTTACAGATCCACCATCGTGTGTTTCTTTGTACGTGGATAGTAAACTTTTGTCGCCAGTCATGTGCCTTGAGCATCCGGAGTCAAGATACCAAATTGGCACATACTGCTTCTGTAAGATAATCACAGAGACTTAGGTACCCATATCCATATGGGTCCAATATTGTTAGAATTTTTCAAGTTTGCCTTAGCATTCTTGAAATACATTTTATCTTTTGTAGAAAGATCAGATTGTATCTCTCTAGGTTTTGACTTTTGAGTTTGAATTTTAGTGGAGAGTAAGCAATCTGGACTTGAGAAGTGATTTTTCAATCTGAACATAAGATCAAAACAATGACAGTATTTAATATGAGACGTGATTTGTTTGAACTTTTCATTGAATTCATTGAACTGAGTCACAGAGGCAATACATTCGTTCTTAACATTAGATTACCTATTACAAGAAGATCTATGAATACTAGAATGTTTTTTGCAAAAATCTTGTTTAGGTCCTGCCTTCTGTGAGTCTCTTCTGTGGTGAACGTATGTTTTCACTGTCACAGAGGAAAGATATTTGTTAGCTTCAGGCCTTAAAGGTTTTGAAAAATTTGAGCTTTTAGGATTTTCAGAGGCCTTTTTCAAATTATCAAGCTCTGTAGGGGTTTTGACTTGTATACACATTTTTAGAAAATCTGGACAGATAGGTATCTCTGTGATTTTCTCTTTTGGAGAAATTGTTCTATTAAGAACCTCAGAGGAGAATTTAACATCCTCTGTGTCACAGTGAATTATCCCTGATTTAGAATCAGTCTCTGAGTCGTCAGAGGATGAATCGTCCTCATATACAGAGGTTGAGTCATTTCTTTCGACATAGGCTGGATTTTCTGAGCATGTATCGTACGAGTTTTCTTCCTCTGTAGAAAAACTTTCATAGATGGCAGAGGTTTCAGATGAGATCTCTTCAGCGAGAATTTGATCTATAGAAGATGTACAGAGATTTTCTAAAGCATTTGATTTCAAAACTTCCAAAATTTCTTTTTCAATTGATCTTTTAAGATTTTCTTCTGAAAAGATGGGTTTAAACTCAGGAGCTTTTGCAGATAATTTCTTTTTGACATCTATCATACAGACAAAAGCGACATGTGTTTGAGTCTCTGGTTTACCAAACTTAAAGATGCCAATCTGATCTTGTGTTTTCAGATATTTCTTTGGTTTGATTCCTCTATTGACAGAGGTTGAAGATGATGAATCTATGTTTTCAAACCACACATTGATCATCTTCGTATGTTTCCTCAAGTGAGGTTCTTCAGAGATTTTAACCCTTTTACTTACAGAGAATAAGTTTGGAAAAATTGGTTTATTTGTTTTTCTTACCACAAACAGAGAAGACAGAGGTTTAAGTCTTTTGCCTTCAACACCTAGAGTAATATCATCGTACCCTATACCTCGTCTTCCTATTTGTGAGTTTACTTTCTCATACACCTTTTGTGCATCTTTATAGTTTTTAAGTAAAACCTCTCTTCTGAGTAGATCTTGCCAAAGTACCTCTCTCTCTCTCTTTTTGAAAGTATTCTTTGAGAGCTCTTATGTCAGTTGTTTCACTCCTAGAAACTGAAAGCTCTTTAGTTTTGACTTTTAAAGCAGAGGTTAATTCAGAAATTTGCCTTTTTAAAGGATCTACATTTTTGCTCCAATATTTTTCTACTCTTTCCTTTTCTTCAAAAATGTTGGCTTTTTCTTGAGTGAGAAGCCTTACTTCTCTCTCATTAAAGGTGAGTCTTTTCTGAATACTTTCATTTATCACTTTGAGTTCAATCAGTTCAATGTTAAGTCTAACTGAATCACTTTCTACATATTTAATACAAGAGGTAGAGTTTGAAATGGATACCTCATTGTCAGTGCCCGAGTCGACTTCTGCCATGCCACATAACAGGGCATTGGTGGTGAATTCATCATCAGAGGTAGAGTCTGACTCGAAGTTCTCCTTATTTGCTTCAGAATGCCCTTTGTTCGCCATTAGGGATTTTTGTGCATAATATTCAGCCTTCTTTTTGTAAAAAGCTGAGTCCTTCTGTGGGCGATTTTGTCTACTTCTGCAATCTTTTGCGAAATGGCCTGGCTTGCCGCAGTTGAAGCAACCTTGGGAGGTGTTTCCAGATCGATCGTCGGACTTCTGTTGGTCTCCACCTTTCTCTGTTCGGCATTCGTTTGCATAATGACCAGGCTTACCACATTTGTAGAATTCTTGTGTGTGGCCTACCTTGTCAACTGACCTCTGTCGGTCATTTCCTCTGTAGTTTCTGTCACTCGACCTCTGTCGGTCACTTCTGTAGTCTGACCTCTGTCGGTCACTTGATTCTTCTCTTCTTTCATCATCTCTTCTATCTCTCTGGTTGTCTCTGCTATATCTGTCATTTCCAAAATTTCTTTGGTTACCACTGAACTCTCTTGTCAATAAAGCCAATGATTTAGCTAATGACGCAAGAGTTATTTCTTCCTCTATCAGCTCGTCTTCTTCGCTATCAACCATCACTATCTTCTTCTTCTCCTTCTTCTTCTCCTTCTTCTTCTCCTCTGTTGCTCTCTCATTTCTTGGTCTCTCTGTAGCCTCTGTTGATTTACTAACCATTGCGTATGGTGCAATGGCTATTGTTCTAGCCTGTGCTATTTGAGGCTCTTGTGCAGCTAGTGTTCCATAGAGATCAGAGAGTGTCCATGAGTCTAGATCTTGGTTTGTTTGTAAAGACATAGACAGTTGAAGCCACTCATCATTCAGACTCTTTAGAAACATGACGTTATTTTCTTCCGAGGTTCTGTGAATGCCAGACTTTCTTTTTGATCCAAACCCTCAGTGATTTGATAATGACCCTCTCTTATACTTAGTGAAAATTGTAAGTAAACAATATGTATCAGAGTTTCACTATCGCTGATAAGTACTAAGATCTTCCAGTACCGCTGATAGGAACTCTCGCTTTTTAGATTAAACATTCAGCGAACACTGTTCACCATAATACTCTGAGTCTGTTCAGTACTTATGGTGATCGCTGATAAGTTAGTTGGTTACTTATGATCCCTGAAGACAAGTTTCACGTCAACATAGGTTCTACACTGAAGTCGAAGATCAAGCTCAAGAACCAGCGACAAGTCTCCTAATGAACAGATGCGGATCAGCGAAGACTCAGATTTGTCCACTCAACGTGAAGTATCAAGTACAAGACTTCAACTATCGCTGAACTTTATCATCTGCTGAATAGTAAATGATAATCGTTGAATCAACGAAAGCTGATCATGAAGTCCTCCGTACAAAGTACTTTTGTCTTAACCACCCTTGCACGCCACCGTACGAAATGTCAGAAAAGAACCTCCGAATATCTGAAATCGTACAACCACTATGATACTACACTGTTCATCCTTACGGCTACTAAGGTTGTCAACCAAGGTCAATTACATGCAACCAACCATCTGATGACACGTGTAAAGTGTATACTGACTTGCATTAAATGCATGCAGTATATAAAGAGATGAACTCACTTCTTTTGAAGTAACTTGCTAACTCTGGACAAGTTCAAATCTCTCTCAAGATAGGATTTTATTAGTAATCTCTCTATCTTTCTTAGTGCAAGAAACCTTAGTGTTCCAACTTGTTTAGATTTAGGTTTATCCTTAATCTTGTTTCCGCAACAAGCTGTAAATTGTTAATGATTTATCAATAAACAATTTAGAAAAGTAAAATATGTGTGTTTGTATTCAACCCCCCCTTCTACAAACTTGTATAGGCCTTTCGGGACCAACAAGTGGTATCAGAGCGGATTTGTTTAATCTCATAAACAAGATCTAATCTAAGATATTTCTCTTCCTTGCTATTATCTGAAAATGGCCTCCCACACAAACACAAATTATATAGACAATGGTTCTCTTACAAAACCCCCTAGATTTTCCAGAGACAACTTCAACTTGTGGAAAAATAGGATGACACTCTTCTTAGAAGGTGTAGACCCTACTATACCTTACTATCTTGAGAACGGCCCACACATCCCTGTAACAATTGATCCTTTAGTTTCAGCCACTGCAACTAGAGCTGCTATTCCAGAAATGCTGATTCCTAAAGAAATCCATCAGTGGACCGACGAAGATAAGAAGAAAGTGGCTATAGATACAAAAGCCAGATCCATACTATCCATGGCCCTTCCTGACGAAGTCTACCATTCCGTCATGAACCTGAAGTCATCAAAAGCCATGTGGGACACAATATGTGTTCAGTATGAAGGAACGTCTGAAGTCCAGGACTCAAGAAAGATCAACCTGGTAAGACAATACGAAAGATTCATTTCTGGTAAGAATGAAACTCTCTCTGAAGTTCACCAACGTTTTAATTGTTTAATTATAGATCTGAAAACTGTTGGTAAGGAATATTCTAACTTTGAAGTGCTGACAAAGTTTCTAGAATGTTTACCTGAAAGCTGGGACAATTATTCCATGTGTCTCAAGCTGTCAAAGGATCTAAGATCAATGACCCTTGCTACCTTATATGGCACATTGCTGAATCATGAGCAATCTAGCCATCTTAAGAAGAATCTTGTAAAAGATTCCAAAAGCACCCCTGTTGCTTTAATCTCAGAGGAACCTTCTACTCAGCGACCTTCTGTCACCATCACTGAGTTAGAGAGTAACTCTGAAAGGTCATCAAATTCTGATTTTTCAGATGATGATGAATCCTTGGCTCTCCTAACTAAAAAGTTCAGGAGATTCGCCAAGATGAAAATGTTTAGAAAGAACAAACCTCTTTCCATAACTGACAAGCCTAAATCATCAGCTTTTGTTGATAAGGCTACTGCTACTTGTTTCAACTGCGAAAAGACAGGTCATTTCGCTAATGAGTGCAGGTCAAAGAAAATCATGAGACCTTCAGCTTTCACAAAGAAATCCTTTGTTCCAAGGAATAAAGATGACAAATACTCAAAGCTGAAGGAGAAGTATGCAAAGCTGAAAAGCTTTAAGAAGAAAGGAAAAGGCCTGATGGCTGACTATGATTGGGCTGCTTCTGATGAAGAAGCCTCATCATCTGATTCTGAAGATGATGAAGCAAATCAATGTCTCATGGCCAAGATTGAAGAAGAGGAAGAAAGTTCAGACATTCCCTCCACTTCAACATCTACCATTCAGGTATCACCTTCTTTCTTTACCAATATTGCAAATATTGATGAAGCTGATAGTCTCCATAAAATCGATCTATTGACTAGAAGTTTATACCAAGCCATGAACGGTAAAGCTGTGGTTGAAAACCAAAATCTTGATCTCGCTGAAAAGCTTAAAAACTGTCACCTTCAAATAGAAAAGCTTTCTAAAATTGAAAATGATTTTAAAGATCAAGTCGATTTAAATCAGCTAGTCAAAATCGAACGAGCAGAAGCTATCGCTGCATTAAAAGCTGAACAAGCTACTGTTGAAGGATGGTGTAATTCTTCAACAAAGATCACTGAGATAATTAAGGCTCAGATTCCTCTGAGTGATAAACGTGGTCTGGGTTATAAATATGATACTCCAAAACCAACCACTGAACGTTCAATGCTTAAATTTGGAACGTTCGTATCCTCAGTCGCTGACACTTCATCATCTCAGTGCTCCTCGTCCATTACACCAATCCCTGAGGAAACTCCTACCTCCTCAAAAGGTAAGGAGAAAATGGTTCATTCAAAACCTACCTCTGTCTCTAAAGACAAAGGTAAAGGAATTGTTATTTACCAAAATCCTCAGAAGGGTACCATAGTACCAAAGCTGAATGCTTCTAAAGCCTCAGTGACCTACCCCTCTGGATCTAGAAAGCTGATCTCTGGATCTATTCAGCGATCTACTCCTAGACTCAGAGTGGATATCCTTGGTAAGAAATCTGAAGAACTGAATGTTCGTCCCATTTCTAAAGCCAATAGTTTACTTGGTGCTGGCACTTCTAATTCTAAATTAAAAGCTCAGCATACAAGTGGTCCTAGAACTACTTTTAGTTATAGGAAATGTTATCACTGTGGACTTACCGATCATATTGCTAGTAAGTGCCCCACAGCCACCAAAGCTGAAAAGATAGCTAAGGTGAAGATTGCCCCCAAGGCAAAGAAGACCAACCATGGTGAAAATCAGCTCAAGGTGACTCCTACCACTGAGGTTAAGAAATTAACCAAAGTGAAGAAAGACAAAGCTGAATCTTCAAATGCTGCGAAGACCGCTGAACCTTCCATTCCAACTACTTCCACTGACAAACGTGTATACATGGTTAAGTGGATACCCAAGCAAAACTAATCTTCCTTTGAAAATGCAGGTTAAGAAGGGTATCTGGTATCTCGATAGCGGATGCTCTAGACACATGACTGGAAAGAAAAGCCTGCTCGTTGAATACAAGGAAGAGAAGGGTCCCTCTGTGACTTTCGGTGGAAATGGAAAAGGACACACCCGAGGGTATGGTGTACTTTCAAATGGTACAACATCCTTCAGAAGAGTCGCATATGTTGAAGGGCTGAAGCATAATCTTCTGAGCATCAGTCAGCTTTGCGACATGGATAACAAAGTGATTTTCACTAAGGAATCCTGCTTTGTCTCTGACAAAAAGGAGAAGATAGCTCTCAGCGGTTATCGTTTGGAAAATGTTTATGTAATAAACATGGATTCAACAACCACTGAGAACTCCTGTTTCTTCTCATAGGCATCTTCTGATGTCAACTGGCTATGGCACAAGAGGCTCTCACATCTAAATTTCAAGACACTGATTACTCTTTCCTCCAAAGAGTTAGTCACTGGTCTACCTCAGCATTCATACGCCAAAGAGTCTTTATGTTCAGCGTGTGAAAAAGGGAAGCAGACCAAGGCAAGCTTCAAGTCAAAGCAAGTCTCCTCAGTGTCATCTCCTCTACAACTACTCCATATGGATTTGTTTGGCCCCGTTAACAAACAATCCATCGCTGGAAAGAAATATACGCTGGTCATAGTTGATGAATTCTCTCGTTACACATGGGTAATGTTTCTCCGTTCTAAGAGTGACACCCCTGAAGAACTCATCACCTTTGTTCGGAAGATGGAAACTCTGAACAATATGACTGTTCGCTCAATAAGAAGTGATCATGGAACTGAATTCAAAAACAGTTCTCTTGATTCCTTTCTTGAGAGTAAGGGTATTTCTCACAACTTTTCGTTAGTGAGAACACCGCAACAAAATGGAGTCGCTGAAAGAAGAAATAGAACAATTATTGAAGCTGCACGTTCAATGCTCAGCGATTCTCACCTGCCTACTCAGTTTTAGGCAGAAGCTGTCAACACCGCTTGTTTTACGCAAAACAGGTCGCTGATAGTTAAAAGATTCAAAAAGACAGCCTATGAACTTTTTCATGGGAGAAAGCCTTCAATCAGCTTTCTTCACATCTTTGGATGTCAGTGTTTCATACTGAACAACGGAGATGCCCTTGGAAAGTTTGATCCTAAGGCTGATGATGGAATCTTTCTTGGATACTCCTCAGTCTCCAAAGCCTTCAGAGTCTTCAACCGTAGAAGACAAACTGTAGAAGAAACTATTCACGTCACGTTTGACGAATCCCGTTCAGCGAACTCTAAACCGAACGCTGATACAGAAGAACTGAATCAATGGATGTTTTCTCATCTTGGTGATTCAAAAGATATTCCCACTCCTCATGCTCATCCAGTAGAAGATGATAGTCCCACTATCATTCCAAATATGCAGAATAGTGAAGCTGAAACATCATGGGTCTCAGTTGTTCCTATAAACACTATACCTGCAGTTGATCCAAATGTCTCATAAATTCCGTCTATTTCTCAGCAATCAGTGAATGAAGTGACAAATGAAAACATTCCTCTCTTAGCTGATAATCCAGAAGTAGCTGAAGCCTCATCTTCAGTTTCTCCAGTTCAGACTGAGTCAGCGACGTATGATCCGGCTCAGCGATGGACTGTAAATCACCCAATCGATCAAATTCTTGGTGATCCCAACGCTGGTATTCAGACTCGTAGAAGTGCAGGTAATATTTGTTTATTTGTTAACTTTATTTCTCTAACTGAACCAAAGAAAATAGATGATGCCCTCAGAGATCCAAACTGGGTCAGCGCTATGCAAGAAGAGCTGACTGAATTCGAAAGAAACAAAGTTTGGAAACTTGTTCGGAGACCAACTGACAAAACGGTGATAGGCACTAAATGGGTCTATCGAAACAAGTTGGACGAACATGGTACTGTAACTCGCAAAAAAGTTCGTCTTGTTGCTCAGGGATACAGACAAGAGGAAGGCATAGATTATGACGAAACTTTTGCTCCAGTAGCAAGACTTGAATCTATTCGTCTTTTCTTTGCATATGCTGTACACAAAAACTTCACTGTACATCAGATGGATGTTAAGTCAGCGTTTCTAAATGGAAAGCTGAATGAAGAAGTGTATGTGGAACAACCTCCAGGATTCTCAGATCCTAAGCGTCCAGGTTACGTTTATAAACTGGACAAGGCACTTTATGGCTTAAAGCAAGCTCCTCGTGCATGGTATGATACTCTCTCTACTTATCTCCATATTGAAAAATTTGAGAGAGGTAAGATTGACAAAACTTTATTTTTTAGAAAAGTGAAAGGTCATATCATTTTAGTTCAAATATATGTTGATGACATTATATTTGGTTCTACTAACCCTGAGCTTTGTACTCGTTTCGCTGATAGAATGAAAGATGAGTATAAAATGAGCATGATGGGTGAACTAACATATTTCCTTGGTCTTCAGATTAAGCAAACTGAAAAAGGAACCTTTATAAATCAGGGAAAATATGTTAAAGATATGCTGAAGAAATTCGACTTAACTGAAAGTTCAGCTATGAAAACCCCTATGGCACCACCGCTGACACTTGATAAGGACACAAAGGGTGTTCCTGTCAATGTCACGCTGTACCGTGGAATGGTCGGCTCACTATTGTATCTTACAGCTAGCCGACCCGATATTATGTTTGCAACTTGTCTATGCGCACGATATCAAGCCGAACCTAAGATATCCCATATGAAAGCTGTAAAGAGAATCTTTCGATATCTTAAGGGTACAACGAATCTAGGTCTTTGGTATCCCAAAGACTCAAGATTCGATCTAACCGCCTATTCAGACAGTGATTTTGCAGGTTGCAAAATGGATAGGAAAAGCACCACAGGAGGATGTCAGCTCCTGGGTGGAAAGCTGGTAAGTTGGACAAGTAAGAAACAAAACTCAGTGTCCACTTCCACAGCAGAAGCTGAATATGTAGCCGCTGGAAGCTGTTGTTCTCAGGTCTTGTGGATGAGAAATCAGCTACTAGACTATGATCTTCAGCTCTCCAAAATTCCAATCTATTGCGACAGCACAAGTGCCATCGCCATAGCAAACAATCCAGTGCTACACTCAAAGACAAAACACATAGAAATCAGATATCATTTTATCAGAGATCATGTGATGAATGGTTATATAGAACTTCATTTTATCCCAACTGATTATCAGTTAGCTGATTTGTTTACCAAACCTCTTGATGAGACAAGATTCAACTTTCTCATCAGCGAGCTTGGAATGCTGAACTTTGAAGGGTAAAATCTTCAGCGGTTCACATTTGATCAGCGATACGTTTATACAATCTTGTATAACCTTCGGGATAAAATCAACTTGTATAATCCATTTCATCATCTCCTCTCTGAATAAACTTGGTTAAACTGATATCCAAGTATGTTTTCTCTCTCTGAAAATCGCATGTAAATGCAAGATTTCAAAATAAATTGCATCGCCGAATATCTCTTCCTTAATAGCGGTATTTTGAAAGTTCTTTAAACCTTCACTGATATTTTCTATTCAGTGCTTCATGTTTTTCAAAAGAGTCCCTGAGCTTTCAAAACCTCAGAGACATCCTAAAAGAATGTGAAAGGACAGTTGTGACGTCATTACAACGGATAACACTAGGCACGATTTCTTTCTGACACACGTTTGCACGTTTCGTTCAAACTTCAAATCAAATGCAAACACGTGTCCGTGTCATGATGAAAACCTTTTCCCGCTCAAGGTTTTCTCTCTCTAAAACTCCCTATATAAACAACTCTTGGTTTATATTTGTCTTTTACGCGAACAATCTTTCTCCGCAAGAAAAGAATCCTCTGTTGCATTTGTGCTCTCAAAAACCTCAAGAACTGTTCATCATCTTCCTCATCAAAACTTCAAGGTTAATATGTTCTTATCTATTATCAAAATGCGTATAACTTGTTTTCGATCTTCTCTTTGTTTTAACAAGATCAAACAAAAGAACTTTGTAAAATAAAATCATTTCTTTCATGGTTTTATGAACACAACCATTTCATGGTTGTTCTTCAAGTTTTAAATCTAAATCTTAAACTTGTTCTTCATTCGTATCCAGTTTTCTTTTAGAAACTGGAATACAAGACTTTATGGGTTTTACATTTCATTTCTAAAAATCATGAAAAACCCTAATCTTCATTAAGACATTTTTGTCTGAATGAAATGGACAAAATTCGAAAAATCTTAATGGATATTCTTTCCATACTAAGACAATTCTTATTTGTTAACATCTTTGGTTGAACTGATAATACAGTAAAATGGCATCTTCAAAGATTAACGTCACTGCTGGATCGTCAAAGCCCCTCAGGTTAAGTTCGAGCTGGATCAACTAGATTGGACCAAGGCCAACAATCTCTCAGCTCTTCTCGAGTTTCCTCCTCGGAAGCAAGTATCACATCTGGACGATGCTGTGAGTTTTCTGAAGAACAGCCCCATCTACACAGCCCTGACCATAACACCTCCTGCCAGTCAGCGGCTCTTATCCCAGTTCTGGTACTCTGCCAGACACACTGAGCTACCCTCTGCCAAAGATGCATCCAAAACCATCGACTGCATACTCAGCGATACTGAGTATGGCACCATCAAGATAACCCCTGCCATAATCCGAAAAGCCCTGAACTTCCCAAATGCTACCAAAGAAAAACCTTTCGTTCCATTCCCTGACCATAAGAAGCATGCTGACAGAGAAGAAATAATTGCTTTTCTCGATGCAATGGGTTATATCTGGGATATTGGAAGGGACAAGAAGCCTGAGAAGAAGCTGACGCTGATAAAGAAATCCAAAATGCCCAGCGAGATGAACTTCATCTTCGCACACCTGATCAGCTGCATGACAGCGAAGTCCGGATCTTCTGATCAAGCCGCCCAACCTCAGCAGTCCATGGGATACGCACTGCTGAAAGGTCTAAACATTGACTGGGCCTCCATTATTTATGATGACCTGATTCAACGTGTCGATTCTGCCGCTGATAGACCAGCATGGGTTCCTTACCCACGATTCATCAGCGCCATCTTTCAATATGGCCTAAAGGACAGCTATCCTGAAGAGGGTGATCTGAAACTTTCTCAGATTGGCCCTAAAGTTCTCGACTTCAAGCCTGTCGCCAATGAGGTACGTCTATCTACTCTTCTCACTCTTCTAAATTCTCCGCTTTCTGTGGCTCCTTCAGCGACAATACCCATCGCTGATACCCCGACCACAAAATCCTCTCCTTCTAAGAAAAGGAAACCCTCTCACACCCAACTTGATTCCAAAAGGATCAAGAAAACCAAGGAGCAACCACAGCAATTCCATGCTGAAGACTCCTCAGCTCATTCTGACGAGCTGAAGGAAAGTTCCGTGGTACGCTCTGCCACACCCGTGCAAGCCATCCCCCCAATCCAGACTTTAGCGTCTCTAAACGCTGAGGTTAGAAACTTGGAAACTACCCAACCTCCCTCAGTCTCTCAAAAGACTGATGAAGTGATTGTCAGCGATTCCAACGCTGAACTCAGTACCCGAATCCCAATCTTATCCTTCGCTCCTCCCTCCACTTCTTTGGACACTCCTCCAGCTAACACTGGAGATGCCATCATTCCAGAAGCTACCGCTGACGCTTCTCATCAAATGATGAAGACATGACCTGCAGAGATCACCATTCCTCACCGAACTTTCGAAGAGGATATGGAACATTATTCAGGAGTCTGCAACTTTGACGATTTCGTCAATCCTCCTGCAGGTACAAATCAACCCATATACACTGTAACTAAACCTGAAACTTCTGAGCTTTCCTTTGTTCACAAGTACTTATGTGTTACAGGTCCTAATTTGGGAGACATCAACGAGTCTTTGAAGTCTGTGGAAACAAAGCTGACCAGTCTCACCACCACACTCTCCAACAATTCTACAGCTGTAACAAACGCTGGAGAAAATTTGACAAAGCTGACAACGGTGGTGGAGAAGAAAGCTTCCACTGAAGACATCAAGGGACTTGATAAGACTCTCGCCGATTTTGCCAAAGTACTCTCTGACATCTACACTGACTACACCAGCCTCAAAAGCTCAGTTTCGACCGTATCCAGCGAAGTAACAACGCTGAAGATATCGGTTGGAACACTCGAGGGTGATATGTCAGCGGTCAAGACTGACTTAGGCTCTGTAAAGACCGACGTTAGTTCTATGAAGACAATGATCGAAGAGCTGCTCAACAAGGCAAGAACTCCAGCTCCTTCTCCTGCCCCTGCCCCTATTTTGGAAACTTTCACAGCGGCGGATCGCACAGAGCTGAAGAAAATCACGCCTGCTATTTCTGGCCTAGAAGGCAGAATAGCAAAGCTTGAAGGTTGTGTGAAAATCTCTGGCCCAGAAGACAGAGATAACACCAACGCTGAGTCGACCCATTCCTCCCCCAGTCATCATGAGAAAGAGGGGGAGAAGAGCGCTGAACATTCCAGGGAGAAGAGCGCTGAAAATCTAAATAAAAGCGCTGAAGACCTTTCCCATGATGAATCTATCAGGAGAGAGAGGAATGAAGATCTAACCGCTGGACCTCAGGGAGATGAAAACCCTGAGGGAACCGAGAAGCTCGCCTATGTATCTGAGGGGGAGCAACTCGAAGAAGATGCTGAGGAATCCGAAGCAGAAGAAGATGAAGACATCGACATCCCTGAAGATGAACTATCCTCCCCTCCAAGGAAGGATGATGATGATGATGATGAAGATGATGATTTCTTTATCGTCAAACCTGCCCCAAGGATCAAAGCTTTTAAGGGAATCTCAATAAAAGAACCATCAGGGGAGAAGACAAAGACAAAGCCCTCAGCCTCTGGCGCTGAGAAAAGCAAAGGCAAAGGGCTCGCTGAATTTGAAAACCTGGCGATCTTGCTTGAAAAGCCGGTTTGTCAGGTACACTAAACTTTACTTATTTTTCCTTCCCTGAACATCTCAATACTAAATCAGTTCTCTACTCAACAACCTCTCTACACATCCACAATCTTTTTCTATCTTTTCTACCCAAGTTCTTCTACCCAGTTCTTATTTGTAAGATCGCTGCGTTTCAGCTAGTCCTCTCCCCTGTTTGAGGATGTCGCTGAAGGCTCTACTATTGCGACTTCACAAATAAAGCCAGCTGCCGCTGAAGACATAATCCCAGTCTTGGATTTGATCTCTGAGACTGATGAACAAAAAGAACAACCTCTTTTGCACAGAAACAGACCTTCCTCAGCTCCTCAAAAGCTGAGTGAAGAGGATCAAAAGAGAAGAGAATAAATGATAAAGCGATTCAAGAATCAGCGAATCATTCTAAGGCGTGATCAACTGCCTTCAGTTCCTCCTAAGTTCAGAATTTCAAAAGCTGAATACCAGGAACACCTCAGAGATGAACGCCTCATTGCTGAAAAGAAGGAAGCTGAAGAGAAAGACAGAGAATACGCCATCAAGCTCACTCAAGAATCTGTCAAAGACCCCAAGCTGAAGCGTGTTCCCATTCAAATCCAACGAATGCTGTGGGAAGAAGCCCAGAAGATCGTGGAAAAGAAAACTGAAGTTTCTCAGACCACCCTGAACTGGTGTAAAGAGAAAATTCACTTCAGATATCGTCCAGCGAAGATCAACAAGGTATTCATCTCTGGAAGAACCTCTATCGGAGTACCTATTGTTGACATCAAACTGTTCAGAGAAGATGGCAAATCTGAAACCTTTCGCGCTGACACTATAAAAAGGTATGGTCTCTCTGAATGGCTGGAGATGAGGTTAGCTATCCAATCGTCACAATCTAAGTACAAGGATCATTTTGAAAAGCTGATAAACAGACAGATCGACTTGATATCTTCTTGTGTGGATATTCCTCCTGTTCCTGATCTAAAGCTGAAAAGAAAAAGGGGCTCTCCAAAGAAGAAACGTCAAGATTCAAACTCAGGACCTGTCATACGAAATGAAACTGGAATTGGTTTCTCTCGCGCTGAAGTGCTTGGTCCTGATCCTGATCTATCTGCCCTTGACATCTCTTTGCCACCATGTGAACTTTTCGTCCCTGGTAAAGTCATCAGTAATCCTTATGGAATGTTCTTTCTTGACTACGACGGACGTAAATGCTTTCAACGGATCGCTGAGCTTCCAATCACTCCAATCGAACAGCTCAGAGATCTCATCTACTGGTGTGACTTCAGAAAGGACATTCAGGCACGACACCTAAAACCCTTGATCTTTCAAGAAGCGCTGAACAAAAGAAAACGAGGTGGTGAATTCATCATCAGAGGTAGAGTCTGACTCGAAGTCCTCCTTATTTGCTTCAGAATGCCCTTTGTTCGCCATTAGGGATTTTTGTGCATAATATTCAGCCTTCTTTTTGTAAAAAGCTGAGTCCTTCTGTGGGCGATTTTGTCTACTTCTGCAATCTTTTGCGAAATGGCCTGGCTTGCCGCAGTTGAAGCAACCTTGGGAGGTGTTTCCAGATCGATCGCCGGACTTCTGTTGGTCTCCACCTTTCTCTGTTCGGCATTCGTTTGCATAATGACCAGGCTTACCACATTTGTAGCATTCTTGTGTGTGGCCTACCTTGTCATCTGACCTCTGTCGGTCATTTCCTCTGTAGTTTCTGTCACTCGACCTCTGTCGGTCACTTCTGTAGTCTGACCTCTGTCGGTCACTTGATTCTTCTCTTCTTTCATCATCTCTTCTATCTCTCTGGTTGTCTCTGCTATATCTGTCATTTCCAAAATTTCTTTGGTTACCTCTGAACTCTCTTGTCAATAGAGCCAATGATTTAGCTAATGACGCAAGAGTTATTTCTTCCTCTATCAGCTCGTCTTCTTCGCTATCAACCATCACTATCTTCTTCTTCTCCTTCTTCTTCTCCTTCTTCTTCTCCTCTGTTGCTCTCTCATTTCTTGGTCTCTCTGTAGCCTCTGTTGATTTACTAACCAATGCGTATGGTGCAATGGCTATTGTTCTAGCCTGTGCTATTTGAGGCTCTTGTGCAGCTAGTGTTCCATAGAGATCAGAGAGTGTCCACGAGTCTAGATCTTGGTTTGTTTGTAAAGACATAGACAGTTGAAGCCACTCATCATTCAGACTCTTTAGAAACATGACGTTATTTTCTTCCGAGGTTCTGTGAATGCCAGACTTTCTTGTTGATCCAAACCCTCAGTGATTTGATAATGACCCTCTCTTATACTTAGTGAAAATTGTAAGTAAACAATATGTATCAGAGTTTCACTATCGCTGATAAGTACTAAGATCTTCCAGTACCGCTGATAGGAACTCTCGCTTTTTAGATTAAACATTCAGCGAACACTGTTCACCATAATACTCTGAGTTTGTTCAGTACTTATGGTGATCGCTGATAAGTTAGTTGGTTACTTATGATCCCTGAAGACAAGTTTCACGTCAACATAGGTTCTACGCTGAAGTCGAAGATCAAGCTCAAGAACCAGCGACAAGTCTCCTAATGAACTGATGCGGATCAGCGAAGACTCAGATTTGTCCACTCAACGTGAAGTATCAAGTACAAGACTTCAGCTATCGCTGAACTTTATCATCTGCTGAATAGTAAATGATAATCGCTGAATCAACGAAAGCTGATCATGAAGTCCTCCGTACAAAGTACTTTTGTCTTAACCACCCTTGCACGCCACCGTACGAAATGTCAGAAAAGAACCTCCGAATATCTGAAATCGTACAACCACTCTGATACTACACTGTTCATCCTTACGGCTACTAAGGTTGTCAACCAAGGTCAATGACATGCAACCAACCAGCTGATGACACGTGTAAAGTGTATACTGACTTGCATTAAATGCATGCAGTATATAAAGAGATGAACTCACTTCTTTTGAAGTAACTTGCTAACTCTGGACAAGTTCAAATCTCTCTCAAGATAGGATTTTATTAGTAATCTCTCTATCATTCTTAGTGCAAGAAACCTTAGTGTTCCAACTTGTTTAGATTTAGGTTTATCCTTAATCTTGTTTCCGCAACAAGCTGTAAATTGTTAATGATTTATCAATAAACAATTTAGAAAAGTAAAATCTGTGTGTTTGTATTCACCCCCCCCCCCCTTCTACAAACTTGTATAGGCCTTTCGGGACCAACATTTCTACATTTATTTATGAGAGAGTTGAACCTATCGTACGTTGTTTGCAGAGATTCTGTTGCAGAGGCTCTGTATGCATGATATTCATTTATGTACTGTGCCCTTCGGTTCTTCTGTGTTTTAGCACCCCCTTCCAACTGTCTTTCTAATTCTTTCCAAAGATCGTGCGCAGTTTCGCATGCATCTAAGGATTGAAAAAGCTCGTTGGGGATAGCCATTATCAGGATTCTTTTTGTTTTCTGTGCAACTTCATCTTCTGCCTTATCTTCATTTGACCATTCTTCTTTTGGTTTTGGTTTTTGATGTTCACGGATTTCTGGAGATTCAACAGTAGCTGGTACTCGTGGTACTGCTATCATGGGAACAGGAGGAAGGTTGTAAAGATATTGTACTAGATTTTTTTCAGTACCCTCAAAGAAATGAACCATTCTTATCTTCCATTGAGGATACTCATCTCGTAGGAGAGTAGGAGGTTTGGTGAGTGAACCAGCAGTAAAGAAGTTATTTGTATTTGTCATTTTTAAGGTTCTGAAAAGATAGTATGATTTAAAGAGTATGAGTCTGAAGATCTGGAAAGTTTTCTGGGTTTGAACGGTTCCCAGAGTACACTTTAATGGAGTTTTAACCTAGAGATGAGAAAAAAAATGATTTCTATCACTAATCTTGTAAAAACGAGGATCAGTTGATATTGATAATCAAGCTTCGCTCTGATACCAATTGTTGGATCCCGTTTTGCTTATACAAGATTGTCAGATCTATTAGTTCGAATTTATGTTTGATGCGGAAGCGTATTTGAATAACTAACAGATATGATTGATAGATTTAGAACATAATATAAATAAACAGTGAACAGGAAATAATATCTCAAAGTTTACTGAATATATATATTAAGAACAGATTCAAGAACAGTGAGTAAGCAAAGCTTTTAAAACATATATGACTCTCAAAGTGTTTAAAGCTATGTGTTCTTGTGATGTTTTTCTCTCTTGAATTCTTGTTTCGATTGTTCGATTGATCGATTGATGGATAGATAGATAGGAAGAACTCAACATGAGTCTTCCTTACATACTACTCTAAGGGGACCATAAAGCATATGCTACTATTCATAAAGGACGGTATGAATAGTTGGACGGATGGCATGAACAGTTGGACGTGCTGTATTGCATTTAATGCAGCAGACGTCTATTATGTACTAAGCCCTATTGAATCCAACCAGAGTTTGACACGTTGCAGTTGGACAGGCCATGCTACCATGCAAGTTGATGAACAGGTCCTATAACAGTAGAAAGATATTATAAATATCTTTGAAGTCTTTGTTGAAGACCGCAGAGGCTCTGTGAAGTGCCACAGAGGTTCTGCGGTTTGGTCCTTAGAAGAGCAGTCTTCACCGGATTCCGAGTCTTTGGTCTTCTTTCCGCGTATGACAGAGCTTCTGTTGGGCGCCTCTTTAGCTTCTGTATCTTCTTGACCTTGATCTCTCGGTAAGTTCGGCAGAGCCTCTGTAAGAGGCTTTCTTCACTTAGCCTATTTTTCACTACTTCTAAATACTTCTATGATTAGGAAGATTGAAGCTAACAATATCTTCTATGCAAATTCAATAATTGTATGAAATTCTCATGACGGATGAGGAATTGGTTAAAGCAAAGAAGGATAAGTTAGACAAGAAGAGTAAAGGGAAAGCCGTTGACCCGTTAGCATTACTAGCTAGTCAACTCGCTGAGAAGACTCTTTTAGAGAATGCTTTCGATGGTAATGTGGAAGATGATGGGGAGGAGCTCGAAAAAGCAATGATACTTCTAACGCAACATTTTCAGAAAAGGTATCAGAATCGTTCGGGAAGTAATAATAATTTGCGGTTTACTTCGGGATCGAGGAAAGTTAATCAAGAAGGTGGAAGCTATGTCCCAAAGGTTGATACTACCAAAGTGTTTTAAAACAAGAAGGAAGATGAAAAGAAGGTAGTTACATGCTTCAAATGTGGAAAAACGGGGCATATGGCAAGAGAATGTAGGACAAAGGTGGTGCGTGATACTTCTTATTATAAAAAGAAGTTGGAGCTAGCGGAAAAGAAGGAGAATGGCACTATTCTACTCGTGGAAGAGGAGTATTTCTTGGATTATTCTGATGATGAGTCTCAAAATGAAGAGAGTGCCATGAATTGCTTTATTGGAGATGATGCGAGTGATGATGAAAAGGATGACGATGAGAGCACAACCGATGAATCTGAGGTACCTTCTAAATTCGATTATGATTTTTTATTATCTCAGATGAATAAAGTCGTAAATGCTATTCGCACGCTTCGATCAAAACGTTTATCTGAAAAAGAAATTAATAATGATCAATCAAAATTAATCAAAATGCTTAAAATAAATATTCAAGATGAAAAGATGATTTTGATTGATACAAAAGAGAAAATGCAAAAGAGAATAGAAGAATTAGAAGAAATAAATAATTCATGCATTGAATCTTTGAAAATAATGACCGAAGAGAAAGATAATTTTTCCGACAAAATTACAGAATTAGAAGAAAAATTATACGTAAGAGGTCAATCGGAACAAACAGTGTATTTAAACAAACCAAGGAGTTATAAGTCAATAAAAGAAAAATGGGGACATGGTTATGAAAACCCACATTTTTAGATGATGCAAAATCAAAAGTTCCTACTTTATATGAATTTGACTTTCTACATCTTGGTAGATACGCTGCCCAATTCAAGATTAATTGGACAAACGAAGATGAAGTTTCAAAATTAGAAGAAGAGAAAAGAAAAATTACTTGTAAATGCAACTTCCATTTGTTTATACTCGTGAAAATGCGAAGTACATTTCTAAGTCTAAAAATTCTAACAAAAATTCTCTATCAAACGATTACTTTGATATATATGCTAATAATACTAATAAGGAGAATAAATCGAAAGTATTGTATAATACTAAAAGATATATTCCTCCTTTACTATTAGAAGCTAAGATCATTAGTCTTGAAAATAAAATCGTTGATTTTGAATCTAAGTTAGAAATTTTAGAAGATCAAAACATCTTATCTGAGCTAGAAAGTGACATATTTTCTACCTGTATGAATTCTAGCCTCAAAGAAGATGTAAAAGTCAAACAAGTTTTTGTTGATAAAGATAAAAGAAATGTACAAGCTGATTCAAAATATGATAAAATGGATGTTGATCAAAAACAAAAAATTTCTTCTTCTAACATTGAAACTGATTCTAAGTCTTATAAATCTGAAAAGGAAAAAGAAAATAACTCCGAGGAAAATGAAAAAGAAACTGTTTCAAAGATTGATTTTTTAAATAAAATTCTTTCTTCTGAATCTGTTATTAAATCGGAGAAAATAGATGATTCTTTTACGATAAATACAAATTTTTACAAAACCAAACGTCGTAAAAGAAGAAGGTCAAAGAAAAAGTCAAAGATTCAATCTCCTAATTCTGAAAATGTTTCTGATTCTTCTCATTCTACTTTTTCAGATAGGTCTATGAAAAAGCGGCGAAAGCAAATCTGGATTGTCAAAAGTACACATCCAGAATCTTCAACTTCTGATTCGAGTGACATAGACGTTGATGTTTGTAATAAGAATTCATTTGCTTGTAATAATAAGAATTGAAATAATTATTTGCGTTATTCAATAAAGCAAATGATTTAAATTTCAAATGATGGTTTGTGTTACTCATCAAGTTGTCATTCTGGTGGTAATTTTCATTCTTACGACATGGATTTCACTAATGAATTATTTTATAATTCCCATGCATATTATAATAATAAAGACGTTAAAAAGAAAAGGACTAACAAGAATGGACCCAAATCTTTATGGGTACCTAAATCTGTTTGATGTGCTTATGTGCAGCCAAGTCATTTGTGGTATCTTGATTCGGGATGCACCAAACATATGACTGGCAATAAGTCTTTATTATCTAACTTTAAGGAAAAAGCATGTGGACGTGTCAAGTTTGGAAATAGCGAAACTTCATCTATTCTAGGTTATGGAGATGTAGTTCAAGGAAAGGTAACCGTGAAAAGGGTGAACTATGTTGAAGGCCTAAAGTACAACTTATTCAGTATTGGTCAGTTCTGTGACAAAGATTTGGAAGTAAGTTTCAAGGCCAAAAGAGTTGCTGTAAAGAATGATGACGGAAAACAGTTACTAGTTGGAAAGAGGAGATCCAATTTATATACTATTGATCTCACATCTGTTAATCCTTCTTCAGAAGTTTGTCTTCTTTCAAAAGCAACAATTCAACATAGTTGGCTTTGGCATAGAAGACTTGCTCATCTTAATTTTCGGTACATGGATAGATTGGCGAAAGGTGAATTGGTTCGAGGTCTTCCATCACATAGATTCCAAAAAGATCATCTATGTCAAGATTGCGAAAGGGGCAAAATGAAGAAAGTTCCTCACAAGCCGAAACCTGATTTCTGCACAAAGGACATTTTTGATATATTACATGTCGATTTATGTGGGCCAATGAAGACAAAGAGTATCGGGAAGAAAATATATGTTTTGGTGGTGGTTGATGATTTTTCAAGATATACTTGGGTGAAGTTTTTGAAATCCAAAGACGAAACTCCAGAAATCTTAATCAACCTCATCAAGATTATTCAGACTAATAAGCAAAAGACAGTGAAAGTTGTCAGATCCGACAATGGCACAGAATTCAAGAACAGTTTTATTCACGCGTTCTATGAAGAAAATGGTATATCTCAACAGTTTTCTGCCGCAAGAACCCCTGAACAGAATGGTATTGTGGAGAGACGAAATAGAACCTTGGTTGAAGCTGCTCGAACTATGCTTGCTTATTCAGGTCTTCCTTTATCTCATTGGGCTGAAGCAGTGTCAACGGCTTGTCATACTCAAAACCGATCCATTATTCATCGTCGTTTCAACAAGACTCCTTATGAGCTAATGAACGGGATCAAGCCAAACGTCAAATATTTGCGAGCGTTTGGGTGCAAATGTTTCGTGTTGAATGATCGGGAAAATCTTAACAAGTTTAGTCCGAAAGCAGATGAAGGAATTTTTCTTGGTTATGCTCTAACTTCAGCCGCATATAGAGTGTATCTTACTTCTACAAGAAAGGTGGTGGAAATTGTCAATGTCAAGTTTGATGAAACTGAAGAGATGGTTTCCGGCCAAACAGGACCAGAACCCGAATTGTCAGGAGTTTTAGCTTCTGAACAAATCAATTCAGAATTTGTTTCACAACCGACAAATCAGGATCCAAATTTTATTTCTAATAATCTTTCTGATCTTGATTTATTATTTGAGCATTTTTATAATGATGTGCCTTCTACTAATACTGATGTTATTTCTAATGTGTCAAATCAGGAAACTGTGAATGCATCTACTTCTAATTCCGCTGCAACTAACTTTGTCAATGATGTAGTTCCAGTCTTTCCTGAACACGAGGCAACTGTTCCTGAAAATCAAACAGTAGTTTCTGAAGAACTACAAGTGACTCCTGAAGTTGTGGAGCTAGTGATAAACGATGAAATCAATACTTCTCAGACTCAAGAAGAAACTGATGTTGTTCAACCTAATGAAAGAGTGATCCAAAATCCGATTGTTGATCATCCGTCAGTTCCAGAATCTGAATCTGAGAGTGTCGTTGTGTTATCTCCTCCAACTCCAGAAGTGATACCTGTTTCTTCAAGCGAAGCAGAAATACCTGAACCTCCTGCTCGTGTTTTGGAAAGTGTTCAAGAGACAGTTGATCCTCTCCCTCACACAGCAAAATGGACACAAGCACATCCAATTCATCAAATAATTAGTGATCCATCTTCAAGTGTTTCTACAAGATCCAAGTCTGTGACTCCAAATGAATGCTTATTTGCTTGTTTTTTAAGCAATGTTGAACCTTCGAAGGTATCTGAAGCATTGAATGATCCGGATTGGATTATTGCCATGCAGGAAGAGCTAAATCAGTTTGAAGCTTTGAAGGTGTGGAGACTTGTTCCAAGGCCGAAAGGAAAAAGCATAATTGGCACTAAGTGGATTTTCAAGAATAAAAAGGATAAAGATGGCATAGTTGTGAGAAATAAGCTCGTTTGGTTGTGAAGGGTTATCGACAACAAGAAGGTATAGATTACGATGAGACATTCGCGCCGGTTGCAAGATTAGAAGCTATCAGAATGTTTCTTGCTTTTGCAGCTTATCGAGACTTTACTGTATATCAGATGGATGTCAAGACTGCTTTTCTGTACGGGGGACTTAAAGAAGAAGTTTATGTTTCTCAACCAGAAGGGTTTATTAGTCAAGATAAACCTGATTGTGTGTATCGTCTTGATAAAGCTTTATATGGTCTGAAACAAGCACCGCGCGCGTGGTACGAAGAATTGTCAACCTTTTTGCTAAAATCCGGATTTATCAAGGGAGCTATTGACACAACTTTATTCATTTATCGTGAAAATCATGATATCTGCTTAGTATAAATTTATGTGGACGATATTATTTTTGGTGCTACTAACAAATCTTTGAGTACATGGTTTTCTGATCTCATGGCTTCCAGGTTTAAAATGAGCATGATGGGGGAAATTAATTTCTTCCTTGGACTTCAAGTCAAGCAATTACATGATGGGATTTTTATCAACCAGTCAAAGTATGTCTTTGATATTTTGAAGAAATTCAAAATGGATAAGAGAACTACAATTCGCATTCCGATGGCTCATGGTGCAAAGCTTGGTTTAGATCCAGATGGTAAAGAAGTCGATGTTCGAGAATACCGAGGAATGATTGGGTCGTTAATGTACTTAACAGCTAGTAGGCCAGACATAATGTTTTCTACATGTTTGTGTGCCAGATTTCAAGCAAAACCCAAAGAATCTCATCGGATGGCAGTCAAGAGAATTTTCAGATATCTGAAAGGAACTCCATATTTAGGTTTGTGGTATCCAAAGAGTTCAAATTATAAACTAACTGCTTATTCTGATGCAGATTATGGTGGAAGTCAACTGGACCGGAAAAGTACATCGGGTCATGTACAATTACTAGGAGATAGGCTGATTAGTTGGGCGTCAAATAAACAAAACTGTGTATCAATTTCAACGGCCGAAGCTGAATACGTGGCCGCCGCCAGTTGCTGTTCTCAGGTTCTTTAGATGAAGACACAGTTACAAGATTATGGGTTGCTGTACAAGACAATTCCGATATGTTGTGATAGCAAATCCGCAATCGCCATCTCAGTAAATCCGGTTCAGCACACAAAGACTAAACACATTGACATGCGATATCATTTCATAAACGTCATGTGGAAAACGGTACAATCGAATTATATTTCGTACCTACTGACTATCAACTTGCCGATATTTTCACCAAGGCATTGGATGAAAAACGCTTTAATTTTCTTTTATCAAAACTCGGCATGTTGAACTTGAAAGTTTGAACCTTCACAAATTTAATTCAACGAAGTGAAAATATTTCTATTTTCATTCAATGAATAAAATGTGTGTCAAGGGTGATTTTTCAAGTAGTTTTGTGATATCTGAGTTTTATTTGATTCAACTTTCGCTTCTGAAATAAATCGAAAGGTCAGCAAAACATGAATGGAAGTTTGATTCATGCACAAATTTGTATAAATCTACACTTATATAGAATACAATGCTCACAAAGCCTATTTGTCAGGATGAAGAATGGAAATGAAATTATGAGGGAAGCACAAAGTTTTATAACCAAATGTTTGAGATGCAATAAAAAAAAACAAAAAAAAAATTTATTAAGTTTGAAAGTCTGTGCCTGTGGCCTATCTGGTTTGGGAGATTAAGTCCCAAGGGGTACTTGATACCTAGCCCCTAAGATCAACTGGTCTGGGATTGGCTGACCCAAATCCTGCTATAGAATCAGATAGAAAGCCATGTTCTACTGGTACAGATGGGATTATGATATATCGATGTAGCCTTTCTGGTTTGGGAGAGTAAATTCCAAGGGGTGCTCGACACCTAGCCCCTAAGGCCAACTTGTCTGGGATTGGCTGATCCAAATCCTGCTATAGAACCAGATAGAAAGTTACGTTTACGATGTATCTTAGTCTTAATAAACTTTTGACAAAAAGATGCCAATGTGCACAAAATAAAAGATGCCAATGAGCACACATCTCTTAAATCTTGGGGAAATTACAATGTCGCGATAAACTTATAAATTTGTGGAAATTCTGATTTCAGTCATATAGTGTGAGTAAGAGCAAAGTATTCTTATAAGTTGAAGATGTGCATTTGATTGTTGCTAATCATATTTCACATGCTAGCACACCAAATAGATTTAATAAGTGGTTGAAACTGAACAAATTGTAACTTGATATGCAAACATGACTTGTTTCTGAATCCGAAAACATACATTTGATGTCGTTTGTTTGAAAAACTTGTCTATTTTCACTAAGTTGAATTTTATTTGTTCGGTGTTCAAACATTCTATAGTTAGTAGTTATGGTATATAATTTAATGTATTTCAATTTCAGCTATTGATCGTTTAGTGAAATTTTTCATACTGTCATGTGTGGAGTTAATGCTATTTTTGAGGGGGAGTGACTTCGAAAGCTAAGTAAATTTTGAGAGGGAGTGAATTCATGGATTATTATTTTGAAGGGAAGAATTTTATAGGTTCTCATTTTGAGGGGGAGAAAATTTTCAGATGCTTGGTACATATCTGACAGTGCACGAATTTCAAATCAGATAAATTGCTCAGGTATGATTTTCTGAAATGATAATATCTAATGCATTTGTGTAGGGGGAGTGAAATGATTCTAAAATTCGAAAAATCATTTTTTTTGAAAATCCATATTTTTGAATTTTCATTAAAAATTGATTTTATTAATAGTTTTTAAAGACTTTGACCTAAATTTGACTCTCATCACTTGCATTTTCCCTCTGAGAAGATTTCGCGAACTGTTCTTCGGCTTTTGATTGCACATAAGTGATTGTGAGTAAATCATTGCTCTCAGGTATGTTTTCGACCTTAATCTTTGCTAAGAAAATCATTTCGAGTTCGATTCTCTACAGGGTTTCTCTTTTTGAGTTCTGCGATTGTTCCTCTTCTTCATTTTCTCGATTTCTAGGTTTTATATGAAATTTGGGCTGATTATGTGGTTAAATAGGGTCGCTTCACATTTATAATTTGCTTAGATACTGATTCGACATCTATTAATCATATATATTAGTTCAATTTTGGATTTGTTTTGTTTCTGAAATTTTTTTACGATTTTTGTATCTGATTCAAGTGAACTTTGCGCAACCAAAGGATGCGAAAACCTGACTTTGCGCATCCTCAGGACCCGAAAAGTTCACTTTTCGCTACTGAGGCTTGCGAAATACTCAACTTTTCGCATCTGTTGCTTGCGAAAAGTCAACTTTTCGCATCTGTTGCTTGCGAAAAGTTTTCTTTGCGCCTCTTTGGCTTGCGAAATCCTGACTTGATCATTTTTTTTTTAATTTTTTTTAAGTTTTCAGTTTTATTATATTATTGTTATGTTACTTTTCTAATATTTTTTTCTTACTGTTTCTATTTTGTGTTCACAATTTCTAGGGGATAAACGGCTTCAGATGATGAGGAAGAACATCAAGTTCAAGAAGGTGAAAATGAGCCTTCAGATCATGTTTCTCGAGACAGACCTCTTCCATCTACTAGATCTTCAGGTGCTGAGTTGTCTGCAAGAAGAAGTACTCCGGACGATGTATTTCCGCGAGCAAGTTATATTCGATATCTTTCGAATAATCATTATGTAGATCTCGACCGAATTCGTATAGATCCGGTTATTCTATCGATTCCTCGAGGTCATCCGATCACTTATGCGTTAACAGCTCGACATGGAGTTCCTGAAGTCTATCTACAACAAGTGTGGCACTCAATACGGAAGATAGAAAATGTTACACCTCCTTGTTTTGTGATTGAGATAGATCAATTTGAGACGTTTCTGGATTATAGACGTCTTCGGTTAATTTTCCGTCTTCCAGAAGCAAACTTAAGACCAGGATTTACAGAATTTGAAGACTTTCCTTCAGAAGAAGTTGTGTTAGCTGGTATTCGGGAGTTGGGATATGTTGGTAATTTGACGATGGTGAGTGATTTTGAGAAGAATCGTCTTCCACCAGTCTGGTATGCATTGTTCTCGATTATCATCAGATGTTTGACTGCTAAGCATTCTGGTACAGACAATGCCAGTCTTCATTTCTTACGTCTTTTCTATGCCATCATACATGATCTTCATGTGGATTATGCTCTTGTTTTTTGGACCGAGCTGAGTGAGATTGTACACGCAAAGTTTACGAACAAGCATCGTAGCTTCCTGCCTTTTATACGGTTTCTAGAGCTTATCGTATGGAGTATGTTAAGAAGTAATAAAGGAGATTCCACGAAGATCTAACTGGCCTATTGCTCCTGATTTTGCTATGGGATACATTCAAAAGCTAAAACGACCGTTTGATCATTTCATGCCTATTCCTCCGGAGCTAATTCAGAAATATGCTGATCCAAAAGATGAAGCGGTTATTGACTACTGTGAAGAGCATGGCATAGAACTTCAGCTTCAGAATATTCAGAATGAAACTGCACAAGTAGATCAAGAACATCAAAGTGAAGAAGAAGTTGAATCAAGCAGTTCTGAGGATGATGATAGTAATGAAGAAGCAAATGATGAAGAAGAAGCAGATGATGAAGATGAAACAGATGATGACAATAATGATGATGATAATGATGGACATGGTGGTGGTATGAATTTCGGTGAATCGGTGTTTAAAGAACCTATTGTTAAGGCCGAACATTCATCTGTAAGAGATTTTTTTGAAGGAAACACGGTTGATACTTCAGAGACTATTCCAATAAACCCAAACGTGGTGAATATTGAAGTAGATGAGCTTGATCTTCGAGCTGCCAGGGCGTCAGTTCAAGAAGTTACTACTACAGTTCAAGAAGTTACTGATTCAGTTCAAGAAGCAACAAATACAGTTCAAGGAACGTCAGGTATCATGACAGGTGATGAGTTTTTAAGGCAGATGCGAGAACGGATGGATGCTCAAAGAGATGAACAGTTACTTAGAATGAAGGCGATGCTAAAAGGAAAAGGGAAGATGTCAAAAATTCCTGAAATTCCTTTTGAGATTACTCTAAGAAGACCAACTGGAGTTGTTATTCAGGAACCGTCATCTCAACCGTCAGGTCGTCAGGTTTCTCAACCGCCTGTCATTCCTTCTGTTCAAGTTCCACCTTCTTCTCATCAAAATCTTGCAAATATTTCGTTGACGGAACTTTCAGATGCTTTCTATGCACGGTTATTGTCGGTTTCACCTCCGGAGCATCAAGACAAGGATTTGATTACTCTTCTTCGGGATTTCCAACCGAATCAGCCTCGGCCTTCCTCTACGACTCAGTCTTCCGAACTTGAAACCAGAGTTTCTTCCTTGACAGAAGAATTTCACTCATTCAGATCTGAAGTCCATACTAGCTTATCCGATATTAAAACAGGTATAACTTTGATGACGGAAGCACTTTCTACACTTTCTAATCGGGTAGCAAAGCATGAAGAAACTTTTCAGACTGCCGCTCTTTCGTCTCTTAAGCGAAGACATGACCAAGATGATTCGGATCATCAAGGCCATGAGGGGGAGAGTTCAAAGAGACAAAGAGTAGAAGAAATTGTACATGTTGAATCTGCTGAAAAAGTTGTTGAAGATACGCCAAATGAGGATAGGGCAAATGAAGAAAGAGAGAAAGAAGCTCATCCAGAAAGTATAGTTGATGAGTTGTTAGATGAAATAGATTTGACGGCAATGGCTTCCGAGATTAATTATGTTGTGCCAGAATTTGTGAATAATCTGCAACTTGTGGTGTATGTAGATCCAGATTCTGCACCGGTGTCTATAGAAAATCAGGAAACTTCTCACGTGCATGAGTCTGAAGATTATGATGATATGCGCAACTTCTTCTCCAACTATGTCGAGATAGATTCTGATGATGACGTCCAGAGAAAGTTTCATAAGTTCTGGAAGATAAAAGAAGAAGATCAAGATGATATAATTGTCATCTCAGATACTGAAGTGGATGTAGAAGTTGATGAAAAAGACATTAACATTGTTAATATGCTATATGGAGATCTTTCTGATAATGAAGATGTGAGTCATCAATCTCCTATAGTACAGTCAACAGTTCAAGGTCCCGAAATTTCTGTTCATCCATTTCCTTCAGTTGTTTCTGATTCTCCAGCTCCGACCACCACTATTCCGAAAAATACTTTTATTCAGGGTGAGTCGTCTAGAGCAAATCAAGAGGTTCCTGATCCGTTTCTAAATGTTCCACCTAGCATTCTTCAACCAGGTCTAGCTTTGGATAGACAACAACGTTTGCAAAGACTTGAAGAAAAATTTCAAGTCACCAGAATGAGATCTGCTTTTCTTGAAGACTCAGAACGCAACTTTTATGTCAAGAAAAGAAGGAGAGTTAATGTTCATGCCATTCTGGGGATTGAGAAAGAACCGGCCTGGTATCAATACGAATATCTGATGTTTATCAAGTGTATTCGTAAAGGAAGACTTCTGGTGTTCTCAAAGCATGGAATCATAAGGGTACTTAAGGTGGAGATATCTAGTTTCGTCAGAATTTGGTATCCTATATTTTACGTTGAACGTCAAGACTGTCAGAGATATCTGTTTTCTGAAGCAAACTTCAATGATCTTTCAATTGATGATTTTGAGGTAACGTATCATCAATTTCGAGATATGCCTGTTCGCACTGATGATATCCTCAGGGCTTTGGAAGCAGTCAAGCGTTTCTTACGAAGACAAGTTAGATTCTATAGATGCTTTGACTTCCAACTTGCTCTTTCGTCTCTTCAGCCAATTCTCAATGTAAGAACACCTGATAGAGATTTACCAAATATTGATAGCTATTCACTATTCTTGAAGATCCTTATGGTGTCGTGTATAGAGATCAATCTGGTGTTAGACGTTTTCTCAGATTTGATGAGATTGGTAAGTTTTCAGATGGTACGTTGAAGATTATCCGATTACAATTAAATCAAAGATTGAAGGAAGCTTTGGAGAAACTTTTGGAGACAAGAAGAAATTTGTACCAGGTTGATAATGCTGAGATCAGACTTTTGAGGAGAGCATTAGAGACAATTGATACAAGATTGAACTTTCGGTTGACTCTAAGACGCTTGGAGATTTTGATTGGCAAGAATCGCCAACACAGAAGATTCGAGCGCCCTTGATTACAAAGGGGGAGATTGTTAATGCTATAATATGTTGTAATCAAGGCTTCTTATATATTAGCTTACTTTCCTTTAGTTTGACTTTTGTAATAGTCAAGGGTATATAAACCCTTTGTAAGCTTTTGCAACATAACAGTTCTTAATAGAGATGACATACTTTCTCTCACTTGAATTTCTCTCTCTATCTTGAATGATCTTGGTTTAACAAGTGCTCTTGAAGACTTCTTCACTGAGAAAGGAATTTCTCAAAACTTCTCTGCAGTCCGAACTCCTCAGCAAAATGGAGTGGTGGAAAGGAAAAACAAAACTCTCTTTGAGGCTGCTAGATCAATGCTAAGTGAATCAAATCATCCCATCTATTTTTGGGCTGAAGCTGTAAATACTGCTTGCTTTACCCAAAATAGGTCAGTGATATCCAAAAGACATGATAAAACCCCATATGAAGTTTTCCATGGCAGAAAACAAAACATTGGCTTTCTTCATGTTTTTGGATGTGTGTGCATTATTCTAAATGACCGTGACAATCTTGGGAAGTTTGATCCCAAAGCTGATGAAGGAATATTTGTTGGATACTCTCTATCCTCCAAAGCATATCGTGTGTACAACCTCACGAGAAAATGCATTGATGAGTCTATTCATGTCAAATTTGATGATCTTATATCATCATCTCTGTCAAATGATGATGATGAATTACACAGATGGATCTCTTCATACATCGGTGATGCTCCTTTACCAAACTCCATCAAATAACCAAGTCGGGTCATCCTCTATAATTCCCACCGAAATTGACCATGTTTCCACCGATGTACTTTCTCCCACCGATGTGCAACCCTCCACCGACGAACAGCCTTCCACCGATCCAATTTCTTCCACCGAAAATATTGCCTGCCACCGAACCTCTGATCCCACTCCATCTTCACCCCTAACATAAAATATTCCACCACCTTTACCTCCTGCAACAAAATGGACCAAAGATCACCCCATAGATCAAATCATCGGTGATCAAAAAGCAGGTGTCCAAACACGTAGAGGAGCTGGAAACATTTGTCTCTATGTGAAGTTTCTCTCTCTTCTTGAACCCAAGAAGATTGATGAAGCTCTTGCAGATCCCTGTTGGATCACTTCCATGCAAGAAGAGCTTTCTCAATTTAAGAGAAACAAAGTTTGGAGATTGGTTCCCAGACCCCGAAAGAAAACAATCAGTGGAACCAAATGGATCTTCAGAAATAAAATGGATGAAGATGGTACAGTTATCAGAAATAAAGCCAGACTGGTTGCTCAAGGATACCGACAGGAAGAAGGCATTGATTATGATGAAACTTTTACCCCTGTTGCAAGACTTGAAGCAATAAGAATCTCTCTGGCTCATGCTGCCTACCGAAATTTCAGAGTCTTTCAAATGGATGTCAAAAGTGCCTTCCTCAATGGGGAACTTGCAGAGGAAGTCTATGTGAAACAACCTCCTGGTTTTGAAGATCCAGCTCATCCAGACTATGTGTACATACTTGACAAGGCCCTTTATGGTCTCAAGCAAGCTCCACGTGCTTGGTATGACACACTTGCCAACTTCCTTCTAAAGCATGGATATTCCAGAGGTAAAATTGACAATACTCTCTTCATCAAAGAGACCTCAGGTAACCTTATTCTTATCCAAATCTATGTTGATGACATCATCTTTGGTGCCACTGATGAGTCACTATGTGATGAGTTTGCTTCTCTCATGATGAGTGAATATGAGATGAGCATGATGGGAGAACTTACATTCTTTTTGGGCCTTCAGGTCAAACAATCTTCAGAAGAGATTTTTATAAACCAAAGTAATTATATTCGTGATCTTCTGAAGAAATTTAATTTTTTAGATAGCTCCCTATGAAAACTCCCATGGCACCACCTTTGAAACTCAATGCTAATCTTAAAGGTGAATCTGTGGATGTTACCCTTTATCGAGGCATGATTGGTTCTCTTTTGTACTTAACTGCTAGCAGACCGGATATTATGTTTGCTACTTGTCTATGTGCCCGTTATCAAGCCAATCCAAAAGAATCACATTTAAAGGCTGTAAAACGGATTTTTCGGTATCTCAAAACTCTGTGTCAACCTCTACTGCTGAGGCTGAATATGTAGCTGCTAGAAGTTGTTATGCTCAGATCCTGTGGATGAGAAATTAACTCAGGGACTATGCTCAAATCTACTCCAAAGTCCCAATTCTGTGTGATAACTCAAGTGCAATAGCTATTGCAAACAACCCAGTTCTTTATTCCAGATCAAAGCACATAGATATCAGATATCATTTCATCAGGGACCACATCTCCAAAGGTGACATTGAGTTACATTTCATTCCTACCGATCTACAGCTTGCTGATCTGTTCACCAAACCCCTAGATGAAGCCAGGTTCAACTTCCTAATAAGTGAACTTGGCATGTGTAATCTTCAATAACTGTGTGTCCTCACTTTCCACCGATCTCACATCGGTGGACACTCTCTCCTTCTCTCTTCTTCCACCGAAATCTCATCGGTGGACACTCTCTTCTTTCCTCTTTCTACACCGAACGCACACCATTCTCACCACCGACATATACACCGATCACCGATGTAACTTTCTCATAGGTAAAATATCTACTACCGACGTCTCTTTGTCGGTGAGTTATGATCCACCGAAATGCCCACCGAATGATTTCTTCCACCAATCTCTCTTCATCCACCAACGTCTATACATCTTCCCACAGATACCCATGTCCAATTCATCCCCGTCGGTGAGATATGCCCACCGAAATACACCACCGAATCCCTAACCTTATCCCATACGCTTCCCCATGCTCACATCACCCCTAAGACCCTAGATGTCAGTGACCTTGACCGTTCCTTTTCCATGTAAAACCCTTTCAACCACATACCCCGAAACCCTCATCATTACCATTTCCAATTTGTTTATTTTATTTAAATTTTTTTTCTCATAACCGTTCCCTCCTTGTTTCTTTTTAAATATACCTAAACCCTTCACTTTCCTCCTATATAAACCATTCGCCTATATAAACCCTTCGCCCTCCTTCTCCATTTTCTTATTTCGAAACCTGCAACTCCTCCTCCACTTTCTTACTTCTTATCATTCTCACCTACAAACAGTAGCACCCACCAAGATACCTACGTGCTTTGAAGACCTCATCTTCAACCCTTGCAACCATGTAGCATGGTTTGAATCCGATCCCGCACATCCCGAGTTCAACACCATTATCAAATTCTTAACCCGCTCACCTCTTCTCCATGCTTTCTCCTGCAACCCAAAGATGAGCAAAATGCTCATTGGCAAATTTTGGCTTTCCTGTGTGTATGATATTTCAAATGAAGCAATTCATGCCTCTATCTTTTCTGACGAAGAGGGTGATCACGATGTTACTTTTGGCGTGGATGATGTCCGTCGTGCTCTCCGGATCGAAGCCTTTTCAGAATATGTTGACATGCATGTCAACAACTTTCTTGAGCAAGTCATCAGCACTCTTGGCTATGTCCAACATTCTGAGTATAAAGCTTCCAAGTCTTCTAAAGGACCAGGTACCCTTCTTCACAAAAATATGGGTGGGGTTTGGAACTTCTTCTTTGCTCATGTGATCCATTGCCTCTCTAGAAAGACAAGTGGTCAAGATTGTTTGGTGAAGTCAAAGATCAACCAAAGTCAAAATTGAAGATTCTCTCATTGTGGAAGTGACAGATCTTTTCTCAACACATACAAGTCATTGTCCACCGATGGTGTTCACACACATCGGTGGACACCTCTCCACCGATCACTCTCTGTATCGGCCAACATATCCCACCTATGAAGTCTCTCAAATAGGTGGGATCTCAAAGAAGTCTCAAAGATGGTTTTCTTCAAAGATGTGTCACATATCTCAAAGATGCTTTTCTTCAAAGATGTGTCACCGAAGTCAAAGATGCTTTTCTTCAAAAATGTGTCACATATCTCAAAGATGCTTTTTCTTCAAAGATGTGTCACATATCTCAAAGCATTCATCGGTGGTGTAATCCTTGAAGACAAAATGAGAAGCAAAATTATTATGAGACAAAATCAAATTTGCCAAGAATCATCCCGCCGATGATGATGCTTAAATCGGTGGGATCCTTTGTCAAAATATTTTCTTTGAAGAAAATATAAAGTCTCAAGTAATATTGTCTTGGAAGACACACCAAGGAGACAAGCATGGTACTATTCCTATTTCCAATGAAGTTCAGCATGGGTATTCCTCCTTCTTTCAAGGAAAAGGTGATTGTGACTTATCAACTTTACATAAGTCCATTGGTACGAAGCAAGTAACTGGAGGAAATTCGTACTAAGCATTTAATGCTCAGTACACTCATTCTCACTATAAAAGGAAGACCTCTCCATGCAGAAGATATGACTTACATCTTGAGATACTTGAAGATTACTGTGTGCTCTAAGATTCTACGTGAACTGGAAGATTTCTCTCAGTGCAAGAAATCTCCATATTGCTAAAAACTTCATAGCTTTGTTCTAAGTGTTCTTAGTTATTTTGTTTAGTATACTTTGTGAAAGATTGTTAGAATAGTTTATCTGTTCTTTTCCGCAACAGTCTTAAGTTTCTATGTGTAATTCTTGTTGAAAGATTTTCAATAATAGAATTAAAATTGTGAAATTTTTGAGTATTGTATTCAACCCCCCCCCCCCCCCCCTTCTACAATACTTGTTATAGCCATCTGGGACTAACAAGTGGTATCAGAGCAGGAAGTTTAATTCATAAACTTGGTCTGCAATGGCTGCTTCTTCTTCCAAAAATGAAGCTTTTTCTCAAAACACCTTTTCTGAAAACGGCTCTATAGCCAAACCTCCCAAGTTTAATTCCAACAACTTTTTCTTTGTGGAAAAGTCGGATGATGCTTTTCATGGAAGGAATGGATAGTAGATATCCAACTATTCTCAATGAGGGACCCATAGTCCCTAAAGTTTGGTCTCGCTATGAAACCAAGAAATCCGGTAAGGAAGTTGTTGGCAAAGATGATTCTGATGATTCCTCTGATGAAGAAAAATCTGCTGTTAATGGTCGTTACATTCTTAAAAATCCTAAGAAATATACTGATGAGGAAAAACGTCTTGTGTCTCTTGATTCAAAAGTTAGAACTATCATTGCTCTCTCTCTTCCTGATGAAGTGTACCACTATCTGGTAAATCTCTCTACTGCCAAAGAAATGTGATCCACTCTGTGTGTTTTGTACGAAGGTACAAATGAAGTTAAAAAGAGCAGAAAGATTGCTCTTGTTAGAAAATTTGAACTCTTTTCTTATGAGAGAGGAGAATCTCTCTCCAACTACTATAATCGCTTTAACAGTCTTCTTAATGACTTAAAGCTGTTAGGTAGAGTGTATGACAATGAGGAAGTCTTGTGCAAGTATATGGACTGTCTTCCTGATTTTTGGGAAAATATATGTACTTGTATAAAGACAACCAAGGATCTTGATCATATGCCTCTCACTTCCCTTTATGGAACTCTTTTCAACTATGAGCAGACTAAGCTGCAAAGGAAATCTATCATCAAAGACATAAAGAGCTCTCCTCTAGCTCTCCTAAGTGACTCTTCCAAAAAGACTAAGTGTTTTCCAAAAATCACCTACCCATCTGACTTTGACCATGATAGTCAAGAAGATCCCAATGATCATTCGGAGGCATATCTTAGTGATTCTAAGGATGAATGTGAGGAAACTTCAGTTGATAAATTATCTGATGAAATGGCCATGTTGGATGGGTATGATAAATCTCACCACCTTTCTGGAAAATCTAAGTCTGGTAGAAAATCATCCTTTTCTCTCTCCAAACACTCTTCTTTGGACAAATCTAATGAGGAATGTTTTAACTGTGGTAAAAGGGGTCATTTTGCCTCTGAGTGCAGAAGTAATCTTCTTTAAGGACCCAAAACTTCTTCCTCGGGCTGATTTCCCTCAAAATCGGAAAGATCCAAACATGATTCCACCAATCTCTCCTCTTCTGCACATTTTGACCGGGCTGAAAGATACAAGGAAAAATACAAGAGAGAAAAAGAACGAAATGAAAGACTTGTCAGAAAAGCAAAGGGTCTGCCTGCTAAAACTCATGATTTGGCAGATGAACCCACATCTGAAAGCGAGAATGACATCGCAAATGTCTGTTTCATGGCCAAGATAAATGACATGGATGATTCAGAAGGCCACATCTCCTCAACTGCTCTTGTATCAGCTAAGTGCCTCTCCTCCTCATCACAGGTACATCCATTTCTATCTCTTTCTGATAATGAAAAGGTTGAAGCATTTTGATTCTTTAACCATTGATCTTTTTGATGCTAAAACTGCTAAGCAAAAGGCAAATGCTCAAATAAAATCTCTTTCCTCTCAACTGCTATTTTGTCACTCTCACCTGGAAAACTTTGAAAAAGTTAAGGCTGAGCTTGAAGATCTAAAATCCATCAACTTTATTCTTGCCAAGGAGAAAAACAAAATATTCAAACGTTTTCAAAAGGAACAATAAATCATGAGAAAATGGATCAGTTCTTCCAAAAACCTGGAAAAGATTTTTCAAGATCAGATTTCCTGTAATAACAAAACTGGTCTAGGCTTTGGAAAAATGGAAACTGATAAATCTTCAAAATCTCATGCTTCCACCTCATGTGCTTCACCTACTTCTTGTGAAACTTCCAATTCCAATTCTATTGGGTCTATGTCCATGAATTCTGCAGATTCATCTGAAGATTTAAAATTTGGAATGTTTTTAAAGGCAAAAGATCATATTTCCTTTCCAAAGGAAAAGGCTCAAGATTCCAATGATTCTTCCACACCTATCCATGAATTTCAAAAATTCTTGACATTAGACGATGCATCCTCCTCCTCCAACTCAAGCAATATATTTTCTAACTCTGAAAAAAGGAAAGTCTTTAAGTGCCGATTCTTTATTAAAAAGAAATCCTCCATTTTTTTCTAAAAATACCTATGTGACTTCCCCTACCGATTTTCTTCCCCGATCTGTGAGTCTCAAAATGTCCAATTCAAAAGAAAAGATTTATGTCCTCCCAAATTTTGAAAAAGGAATTATAGGTGCTGCACCCCAATTCTTTGTTACCTCTTCAAAATCTTTGAGCAAAAATAAGGAAAAATATCAAAGTTCAAAAAAGGCATTTCTTTATAGAAAATGCTATATCTGTGGTGATGTTTCTCATTTTGCGAAAGACTGTCCGAAAGAAAGAATTGATCTGAGTGACATAAATTCTTTTCCCTCATCATCTAACCCAAAAGGACCCACCACCAAATGGGTACCTAGGAAATAAATTTTCTGTGATTGCAGATTTTGAGCTGGACAGATGGATCTATGTGGACAAGTGTGAAAGTTGACAAAACCTTAGAATTCTTTACTCTCATGACATCATCACCTATTATCTCCTAACCATGAAAACCCACCGAATCACCATGAAAACCCATCTCACAAAATCCCTCCATTTTTTTCTTCTTCGTGACATCATCATCCACCACCTTTTTGTCACCACCTTATTATTAATATTATATATATATATATTTTAAATGACCATCGGTGGAAATTTAAATATGTATATATAAGAATAATAAACTCTTCTCTCTTTCTTTGTGCCGACAAAAACAAACCCATAACTCTTCTCTTAAAAAATATCTCTTCTTTTATCTCTAACTGTCTATCACCGATTTTAAATCACACTCACCTCCCAAAATCTCTCCATCACCAAAGCCACCACCAAATCAAAGAGCATCTCCACCGAAAATCTCTCTCTCTTTCCTTCCCTCTAAACCTCTGATCCCACTCCATCATCACCTCTAACACAAAATATTCCACCACCTTTACCTCCTACAACCAAATGGACCAAAGATCACCCCTTAGATCAAATCATCGGTGATCAACAAGAAGGTGTCCAAACATATAGAGGAGTTGGAAATATTTGTCTCTATGTGAATTTTCTCTCTCTTTTATAAACCCAAGAAGATTGATGAAGCTCTTGCAGATCCCTGTTGGATCACTGCCATGCAAGAAGAGCTTTCTCAATTTGAGAGAAACAAAGTTTGGAGACTGGTTCCCAGACCCCGAAAGAAGACAATCATTGGAACCAAATGGATGAAGAAGGCACAGTTATCAGAAACAAGGCCAAACTGGTTGCTCAAGGATACCGATAGGAAGAAGGCATTGATTATGATGAAACTTTTGCCCCTGTTGCAAGACTTGAAGCAATAAGAATCTTTTTGGCTCATGCTGCCTACCGAAATTTCAGAGTTCTTCAAATGGATGACAAAAGTACCTTCCTCAATGGGGAACTTGCAGAGAAAGTCTATGTGAAACAACCTCCTGCCTTTGAAGACCCAGCTCATCCAGACTGTGTGTACAGAAGTAGACAAAGCTCTTTATGGTCTCAAGCAAGCTCCACGTGCTTGGTTTGACACTCTTGCCAACTTTCTCTTAAAGAATGGGTTTTCCAGAGGTAAAATTGACAACACTCTATTCATCAAGGAAACCTCAGGTAATCTTATTCTTGCCCAAATCTATGTTGATGACATCATCTTGATGACGTCATCACCATGATCTCATCTCACCAATCTACCTCTCACCAGAACCAACTTTCTATGTGTCATCTCCTCATCCCATTCTTTCTTCCATCATATTTCACTCTTGGACAACAACCCAACTCTCCTTTTCTCAAAACCCTCATACTACAAACTCTTCCACAGATATCATCCCAAATCCTTCTACTCAAAAAATCCTCAAACTCAATCTTTGTGGGTCATCAAAAAATTGGAAGATGAAATTCCAATATTTTCTTCACCTTGAAGATTTCCTCCATGATGCCGTAGCAGATTTTATCCAAACTCTTCTGAAGATGCCAGAAGATTTCCTCCAACCTCTTCAAAAAATTCCACCGACTTTCAAAATTTCAGTGGGAATAATAAAAAAAAATTCTACCGATTTTCCTACCGAAATTAGCCAATTTTCTGTGGGATCTCCTTAGTTTTCGGTGGGGAAGCAAAAAAAAAATTCAAAAAAATCAAAAAAAAATCAAAAAAAAATTTTGACCATACCACCGACCACACCACCGAAGTTTCGGTGGTTGGCCTCCAATATCGGTGGTTATGAGCGGAAAAAAAATCTACCGATTTTCCTACCGAAATTAGCCAATTTTCGGTGAGATCTCCTTAGTTTTCGGTGGGGAAGCAAAAATAAAAAAAATCAAATTTTTTTTTGACCATACCACCGACCACACCACCGAAATTTCAGTGGTTGGCCTCCAAATTCGGTGGTTATGAGCGAAAAAAAAAATTACCATACCACCGACCACACCACCGAAATTTCAGTGGTTATGAGCACACAAAAAAAATCGATGTTTCCAATTGTTTGTGGTGTTTCTTCTCCGTCGTACGCTGAGGGGGAGAAACCATCTGAGGGGGAGCAATATCAGCGTCCAACTCGATCAACACCAACCCTCTGTACTCGTTTTCAGCGTCCAACTCGGAAAAATGAGGAAATCGGGCGGACCGGTCAAGGGGGAGCACATCAGTCCGGGCGGATCTAACTGAGGGGGAGAAACATAAAACCGACTGATCTACTGAGGGGGAGCAAAACAAAGACAAAGGATGATGATGCTGAACAGGAAGTGCTGAAGATGCCAAGAGAAAGAGAAAATGCAAGAGATTGGCAAAAGCATCCTGAGGCTGATTCACTCAAACTCAACCCTCCTCAAAGATTGTAACACCCCAAAACATGGGTTAACAAAAACTTCCATAAAACGGAAGAGTGGTACTCATTACTAAAGCAAAAGTATACATAATTATCATTACTTAACCATTATTACAAATATTTAGTTAATTATAACTACTAATGGACCACTAGCTTATTTGATCGCTACTATAGCAATCAAATATCAAAAGGATGTCGAAAAGTTCTATTATCAATCTTCCAATCTTTAACTCTCCAACAATGATCCCATGCTCACAACCCCGTTCTAGACCTTCTTGTGTCCGGAACCACTAAAATCTATAACACATAAAACACATAACAAGTGTTAGGCTTTTAAAGCCTAAGTGAGGTTTACACATAGCACATAGAGCATAATCATAGCATGTAGGAATAACAATTCGATACATTCACAAATTGGATTCCATGGAGATGGTCCATATCGCTACCCAGTTACATCATAATCGAAGATATACCTTGATCGGTACCCCACGGTATTGTCACAAGGCATAACACAACGGAAAACCCCACGGTATCCGAAGGTATGAATCAATTACACTCACCCCACGGTGTGTAAGAATATATCCTCCAATGCCTACTAGGTGCTCCTCCAATTATGTGAATACCAAATATGTTAATCCAAATAATATTCAAAGCATATTTAGCACTTAACAATGGTCCAACCATTTAACTTATCAATTCTACTTCCATGTAGTTCATACACATCCATATGTATCAAATCACATTCTATGTAATATCAATAATAAACATCCATGTTTACAATTCAATAATATGTCCATTTTGACCATTAAGCCATCTTTGCTTGATTAAGACATATATTAAGCCATCATCATAATCACATACCAATGATATATAATCAAACCCAACCTTTAACACTAACATTTACCATGGCATTCTAAGTAATAAAACACAATTAATCCACCATAACTTACTTGAACTCTTCTTGTTTCCCTCTTAACCATTAAGAGCTTATAAATCAAGATTTCTCATTAACAATTCCAAAATCAAGATAAAGAATGGTAGTAAAGTATAATACAATCAATTAGATACAAGTTACTCACCTCAAATCTTCAATTGATATAACCCTAACTTGAAGACTTGAACCCAATCACTTCCAACAAGATGAAATGAAGATGTAATGCCCTAAATCAAGTTTGATTGTTAAGATTCATCTACTAATTACTTGAATTGGATTAGGATTGAGAGATGTATGTTTACCTTAATCTTAGATGAGAATTCGTTTGAGAAGTGAGGAGCAGAGCAATCTATCAGTTTTGAGAGTTCTAATTTAAGAAATGAATGACTAAGGACTAAGAGGTGGGTTTTAACCCCCTTTTAACACGTCAGGTGCTCGGCGCCAGCGCCCGCGCCAGTGCATCGGCGCCACCATCCGCGCCAACCTCTGTTTGTTCGTTTCTCATTTTCCACTAATTTGGCCGTAACTTCTTCGTTAGAACTCCGTTTTTGCTCCGGAAAGAACCGTTGGACTCGTATTCAAATTGCCCATCCAACTAATCCATAAAATCTAATATTTAACTTTGTCATCTATTTTTCATTAATTTCCTTAAGGAATAAACTTACAAATTTCTATCGGAAGTTCTCAAATAACAAGTAACAATCACGGAAATTACTTAGGAAATCAATTATAATTTAAAAAGTCAAAATATAAAGAAATATTAGGACTATTATTACTCACAAGGATTTTCCGGATGTTACAATTCTCCCAACCTTAAAACGATTTCGTCCTCGAAATCTATATTCTTTACAACCCAAAGTCAACCGACTCACTGTCGACCAAAATTCAACAATTCCTAACGGAAATCTAAATTCCATCCACACGGTCTATAAAGACAATTCCTCGAACAATTGTTTATTAACAAAGTCCCTATACATACGTTGTACTTATGTACGGATAAACGTTCCAACCATAGAGAAACTCCCAATCATACGACTTCAGTCGTCTCCCAACCTTAAAATGTTCTATACATCTTGATTTCAGTTTTATATTCTAAATCAATTTAAGGTTCAATTAATACAGAGACCAACCGAATCTCTAATTTCAATTGTCCCTATTGTTAACGGCCATTCACATCCAAAGAGCTCTAATAGACTCCAAAATCCATCTTAATAATTAATCATCAAACGGACAGGTTCATTAACCATACACAAAGATTAGTTCACTAAAACCACTCATCAAAAATGAGTATCTTAAGGTTACTACTACCATCACCATCATTCTTTTTAAAATCGGCTACAATTCCCCGATTACATTAAAGGTGTTTGGCCTTAAACCCAAAAGTTGACACCTAATTATCACCAACCTTTGCACTCTAACCAAACCCACACATGAGTTCCCTTCACAAATAAAAATCTAGAAGGAACAAGGATTCGTCTTTCATATTTCCTGAACCTTACTTATTTCCTCATTATCCGCTCCCCAACTTAGATTTGTAAGCCTCCTTAAAGTAACCGTTTATCATTAAACCTTTATCCGACTATTGCTTGGTCTTCAATACCATCATCATCCACATCTCAATCTCCAGGTCTCAAAATAACATTAACGTATACTGCTTAAAAATCCATACTCACTTTAAATTGAGCATACTCACCACTTTTGAATACTTCTATAATTACGGCACCCATCACTACATCTATGACCCATACGTTTCTTCAGTATATAGTATTACCACTTCCTCACATCAATATCGTACTACGCGACCACATTGCAACCAAGCACTAAAATATTATATATCAAAGGTGATAATTCCATTGAACCTGTAGTATAACTACATTCTTAGGTCCGACCTTTCTATCATTACTTCCTACGTTAGCATGAAGTACTACCCTTCAATCATTATTTGTCTCTTTCTCCCAACTTTTCCACATACCGATAACACTTTCTCATCTTTATTAAACTTCCTATGATTCAAAATCATAAACTTATTTAACGACTCACACAACCAAAATCACTTTGGATAAACTCACACTACCGCTCGACATTCTATTCCAATTATTGCCAAATCACTACACCATCTTACAACCACATATTCCAACAGCTTTATTGACAACTAGTACTGTTCATCTGGAATCCCCGAAAAGACTTTCATCTAATGTTCCCTCTTTATAACTTCTTATTACTGGTTGACACATTTATCTTGACAATTAATGCCACTACTCGTTCGTACATTCTCCACTCATAACATCTCACAGCAAACCAGATCCCTCATGGTCATTCGTACACAATTCAAATTTACCTTCATGCTCTCCCGCAAAATTAACCGAATCTATTTCATTACTTTATTCCTCCTCAACTTTAGTTTGAACTACAACTCACGAGTTTCTAATTAACTTAAACTTACTCACTTCTTACTAATTATTTGTGACTCCAAACCATTATATATACAGTGCACACTCCATCACAAATCGACATAGTCCATACCCTTACCATGTTCGTGCCTAATTCTTCATTCTATATAAACCATCTACATCATAAGTAGAATGTTCATCTACAACAATAGTCTTTCACTATCCTAGCACCCCCCACAAGGTGATCCTTTAACTTTTAATCCTCCGATTCTAACTTAACATTTATACATGTTGTTGGTCCCGAAAGGCTTAAACAAGTTTGTAGAAGGGGGGGGGGGGGGGGGTTGAATACAAACACACTATTTTACTTTTCTAAATTGTTTATTGATAAATCATTAACAATTTACAGCTTGTTGCGGAAACAAGATTAAGGATAAACCTAAATCTAAACAAGTTGGAACACTAAGGTTTTCTTGCACTAAGAAAGATAAGGAGATTACTAATAAAATCCTATCTTGAGAGATTTGAACTTGTCCAGAGTTAGCAAGTTACTTCAAATGAAGTGAGTTCATCTCTTTATATACTGCATGCATTTAATGCAATCCAGTATATACTTTACACGTGTCATTAGCGGATTGGTTGCATGTCATTGACCTTTGATGACAACCTTAGTAGCCGCATGAATGAACAGTGTAGTATCAGAGTGGTTGTACGATTTCAGATTTTCGGAGGTTCTTTTCTGACATATCGTACGGTGGCGTGCAAGGGAGGTTAAGACAAAAGTACTTTGTACGGAGGACTTCATGATCAGCTTTCGTTGATTCAGCGATTATCATTTACTATTCAGCAGATGATAAAGTTCAGCGATAGCTGAAGTCTTGTACTTGATACTTCACGTTGAGTGGACAAATCTGAGTCTTCGCTGATCCGCATCAGTTCATTAGGAGACTTGTCGCTGGTTCTTGAGCTTGATCTTCGACTTCAGCGTAGAACCTTTGTTGACGTGAATCTTGTCTTCAGGGATCATAAATAAACAACTAACTTATCAGCGATCACCATAAGGACTGAACAGACTCAGCGATATGGTGAACAGTGTTCGCTGAATGTTTAATCTAAAAGTGCGAGAGTTCCTATCAGCAGTACTGTAAGATCTTAGTACTTATCAGCGATAGTGAAACTCTGATACATATTGTTTACTTACAATTTTCACTAAGTATTTAAGATAGGGTCATTATCAAATCACTGAGGGTTTGGATCAACAATCTCCCCCTATTTGATTATGACATAGCAACAGAGAAAATTGCTATTTAATGAAAACATAAGGATAAAAAGAACTCATAAAATATTTGTCCCTTTTACTGTTTTCTGGGATCTTTTCAGTACTGATGGAGTAAAGTACATTCGCTGAAATCTTTCTTTAAATCTTTGAATCAGGTTACATTATGAATAAGAAAGATTACAAGTACAAGCGAAATAAATTACAAGTACTGAAGGATGACTGATACAATAGAGAAAAATGGTGATTGTTGTCAGCCTTCAAAGGGTTCTTCCTTAATGAGAAGTTCATCAAGGGTTGTCTTTTCAGTTGGAATCATCCAGTCAGGAACCTTTTCTCCTTTATTCTTTAGCTTCAGAGCAGCTTCAAAAATCAAGGGTTTTAGGTGTCGTGCCTGAATGTCTTTTCTGAAGTCGCACCAGTAGATGAGATCTTTGAGCTGTTCGATTGGAGTGATTGGAAGCTCAGCGATCCGTTGAAAGCATTTACGTCCGTCGTAGTCAAGAAAGAATATTCCATAAGGATTACTGATGACTTTACCAGGGACGAAAAGTTCACATGGTGGCAAAGAGACATCAAGGGCAGATAGATCAGGATCAGGACCAAGTACTTCAGCGCGAGAGAAACCAATTCCAGTTTCATTTCGTATGACAGGACCTGAGTTTGAATCTTGACGTTTCTTCCTTGGAGAGTCCTTTTTTCTTTTCGGCTTTAGATCAGGAACAGGAGGAATATCCACACAAGAAGATATCAAATCGATCTGTCTGTTTATCAGCTTTTCGAAATGATCCTTGTACTTAGATTTTGACGGTTGGATAGCTAACCTCATCTCCAGCCATTCAGAGAGACCATACCTTTTTACAGTGTCAGCACGAAAGGTTTCAGATGAGTCATCTTCTCTGAACAGTTTGATGTCAACAATAGGTACTCCGACGGAGGTTCTTCCAGAGATGAATACCTTGTTGATCTTCGCTGGACGATATCTGAAGTGGATTTTCTCTTTACACCAGATCAGGGTGGTCTGAGAAACTTCAGCTTTCTTTTCCACGATCTTCTGGGCTTGTTCCCAAAGCTTTCGTTGGATTTGAATGGGAATACGCTTCAGCTTGGGGTCTTTGACAGATTCTTGAGTGAGCTTGATGGCGTATTCTCTGTCTTTATCTTCAGCTTCCTTCCTTTCAGCGATGAGGCGTTCAGCTCTGAGATGATCTTGGTATTCAGCTTTTGAAATTCTGAACTTAGGAGGAACTGAAGGTAGTTGATCGCGCCTTAGGATGATTCGCTGATCCTCGAATCGCTTTATCATTTCTTCTCTCCTCTTTTGATCAACTGAGGAAGGTCTGTTTCTGTGCGAGAGAGGTTGTTCTTCTGGTTCATCAGTCTCAGAGATTAAATCTAAGACTGGGATTATGTCTTCAGCGTTAGCTGGAATTATTGGTGAAGTCGCAACAGATCTTTCAGCGATATCCTCAAACAGGGGAGAGGACTAGCTGAAACGCAGCGATCTTACAAATAAGAACTGGGTAGAAGAACTTGGGTAGAAAAGATAGAAAAAAATGTGGATGTGTATGGTGTTTGTGGAATGGATAACTGATTTTTCATAGATGATCAGGGAAGGAAAAATAAGTTTAGTGTACCTGACAAATCGGCTTTGCAAGTAGGATCGCCAGATTATCATCTTCAGCGATGCCTTTGTCTTTCCTTTTCTCAGCGCCAGAGGCTGAGTGCTTTGTCTTTGTCTTCTCCCCTGAAGGTTCTTTTATTGAAATACCTTTAAGCGCTTTGGTTCGAGGAGCAGGTTTGACAACAAAGAAATCATCGTCATCTTCATCATCATCATCATCGTTCCTTGGAGAGGAGGATGGTTCAGCTTCAGGGATGTCGAAGTCTTCGTCTTCTTCTGCTTCAGATTCCTCAGCATCTTCATCGAGTTGCTCCCCCTCAGATATAGAGGCGAGGTTCTCGGTTCCCTCAGGGTTTTCATCTCCCTGAGGTCCAGTAATCCGATCTTCATTACCCTCTCCCCTGATAGATTCATCATGGGAAAGGTCTTCAGCGCTCTTCTCCTGTTCAGCGCTCTTCTCCCCCTCTTTCTCATGATGGGCGGGGGAGGAATGGGTAGATTCAGCATTGGTGTTGTCTCTGTCTTCTGGGCCAGAGATTTTCACACAACCTTCAAGCTTAGCTATTCTGTCTTCTAGGCCAGAAATAGCAGGCGTGATTTTCTTCAGCTCTTGGCGATCCTCTGCGGTGAATGAGTCCAAAACAGGTGCAGGGGCCGGAGCAGGAGCTGGATTATTTGCCTTGTTCACCAGCGTCTCGATCATTGTCTTGACGGAACCAAGGTCGGTCTTCACTGAGCCCAAGTCGGTCTTGACCACTGACATATCACCTTCGAGTGTACCAACCGATTTCTTCAGCGTTGTAACTTCGCTGGAAATGGTGGAAACTGATGATTTGAGGTTGGTGTAGTCAGTGTAGATGTCGGAGAGCACTTTGGCAAAGTCGGCGAGAGTTTTATCAAGATCTTTGATGTCATCAGAGGAGGCCTTCTTTTCCACCACAGTAGTCAGCTTCGTCAGATTCTCTCCAGCGTTTGTTACAGCTGTAGAGTTATTTGATAGACCGGTGGTGAGATCCGTAAGTTTCATCTCCATAGACTTCAGAGACTGGTTGATATCTCCCAAAAAAGGACCTGTAACATATAAGTACTTGTGAACAAAGGAAAGCTCAGAAGTTTCAGGTTTAGTTACAGTGTTTAAGGTGGGATCTGTACCTGCAGGAGCGTTGACGAACTCATCAAAGTTTCGAGTCCCTCCATAGTGTTCCATATCTCCCTCAAAAGTTCCGTGAGGAATGGAGATCTCTGCAGGTCCTTTCTTCGTCATTCGCTGAGAAGCTTCAACGGCTTCTTGAATGATGGCATCTCCAGTTTCGACTGGAGGAGTGTCCAAAGAAGTAGAGGGAGGAGCGAAGGATAAGAATTGGGGTTGGGGTTCAAGTTCAGCGTTGGATTCGCTGAGAAGTACTTCATCAGTCTTTTGAGAGACTGACGAAGGTTGGGTAGATTCCAAAGTTCTAACCTCAGCGTTTAGGGACGCTGAAGTAGGTTTAGAAGGGATGGCTTGAATTGGTGTGGCAGAGCGTACCACGGAACTTTCCTTCAGCTCTTCAGAATGAGCTGAGGAGTCTTCAGCATGCAACTGCTGGGGTTGCTCCTTGGTTTTCTTGATCCTTTTGGAATCAAGAGGGGTAAGAGATTGTTTCCTTTTCTTAGAAGGAATGGATTTTGTGGCCGGGGTTTTAGCGATGGGTATTGTCGCTGAAGGAGCCACAGAAAGCGGAGAATTAAGAAGAGTGAGAAGAGTAGAGAGACGTACCTCGTTGGCGACAGGCTTGAAGTCGAGAACTTTAGGGCCAATCTGAGAGAGTTTCAGATCACCCTCTTCAGGATAGCTGTCCTTCAGGCCATATTGAAAGATGGCGCTGATGAATCGCGGGTAAGGAACCCATGCTGGTCGGTCAGCGGCAGAATCAACACGTTGAATGAGGTCTTCATAGATGATGGAAGCCCAGTCAATGTTGAGACCTTTCAGCAGTGCGTAACCTATGGCCTGCTGAGGTTGAGCGGCTTGATCAGAAGATCCGGATTTCGCTGTCATGCAGCTGATCAGGTGAGCGAAGATGAAGTTCATCTCGCTGGGCATCTTGGATTTCTTTATCAGCGTCAGCTTCTTCTCAGGTAGCTTGTCTCTTCCAGTCTCCCAGATGTAACCCATCGCATCAAGGAAAGCAATGATTTATTCCCTGTCAGCGTGCTTCTTGTGGTCAGGAAATGGAATGAAAGGATTTTCTGAGGTAGCGTTAGGGAATTTCAGAGCTTTACGGATTATTGCGGGGGTTATCTTGATGGTGCCATACTCAGTATCGCTGAGTATGCAGTCGATGGTTTTAGATGGATCTTTGGCTGAGGGTAGGTTGGTGTGTCTGGCAGAGTACCAGAATTGGGATAATAGACGCTGACTGGCAGGAGGTGTGATTGTCAGTACTGTGTATATTGGGCTATTCTTCAAAAAAATCACAGCGTCGTCTAGATGGGATACCTGCTTCCGAGGAGGAAACTCGAGAAGCGCTGAAAGGTTGTTTGCCTTAGTCCAGTCTAGTTGATCCAGCTCAAACTTAACCTGAGGAGCTTTGGTGATTTCCAGTTCCTCAGAATCACTGGAGATGGACTCAGCGGTAACATTCAGCTTTGAAGTTGCCATTTCACTGTATTATCAGTTCAACCAAAGATGTTAACAAATAAGAAATATCTTAATGTGGAAAGAGAATTTCCATTAAGATTTTTCGAATTTTGTCCATTTCATTCAGACAAAAAAGTCTTAATGAAGATTAGGGTTTTTCTTGTTTTTAAAAAAAACGAATATAACACCTATAAGCCTTGTATTCCAGTTTTAAAAAAATGGATACGAAAGAAGAACAAGTTTAAGATTTTAGATTTAAAACTTGAAGAACAACCATGAAATGGTTGTGTTTATAAAACCATGAAAGAAAATGATTTTATTTTTGAGTTCTTTTGTTTGATCTTGTGTAAAACAATGATAAGATCGAAAACAAGTTATTTGCATTTGATAAAAGATAAGAACATATTGACCTTGAGTTTGATGAAGAAGATGATGAACAGTTCTTGAAGATCGAGAGCACAAAATGCAACAGTGTTCTTTTCTTGCGGAGAAAGATTGATTCGCATAAAAGACAAATATAAACTTTGAGAGAGTTTATATAGGAAGAGAGTAGAGAGAGAAAAACTTGAGCGGGAAAGTTTTTCATCATGACACGGACACGTGTTTGCATTTGATTGGATAGACAACGAAACGTGCAAACGTGTGTCAGAAAAAGAAACGTGTCTGGTGTTATCCGTTGCAATGACGTCACAACTGTCCTTTCACATTCTTTCGTTGTCTCTGAGGTTTTGAAAGAAAAACTCAGGGACTCTTTGGAAAATATGAAGCACTGAATAGAAATATCAGTGAGGGTTTTAAGAAATTTAAAAATATTATTCAGCGATGAAAGAATTTGAAATCTTGCATTTTCATGCGTTTTTTTTCAGAGAAAACATACCTTGATATCAGTTTAACCGCTGAAGATTTATCCTTCAAAGTTCAGCATTCCAAGCTCGCTGATGAGAAAGTTGAATCTTGTCTCATCAAGAGGTTTGGTAAACAAATCAGCTAACTGATAATCAGTTGGGATAAAATGAAGTTCTATATCACCATTCATCACATGATCTCTGATAAAATGATATCTGATTTCTATGTGTTTTGTCTTTGAGTGTAGTACTGGATTGTTTGCTATAGCGATGGCACTTGTGCTGTCGCAATAGATTGGAATTTTGGAGAGCTGAAGATCATAGTCTAGTAGTTGATTTCTCATCCACAAGACTTGAGAACAGCAGCTTCCAGCGGCTACATACTCAGCTTCAGCTGTGGAAGTGGACACTGAGTTTTGCTTCTTACTTGTCCAACTTACCAGCTTTCCACCCAGGAGCTGACATCCTCCTGTGGTGCTTTTCCTATCCATTTTGCAACCTGCAAAATCACTGTCTGAATAGGCGGTTAGATCGAATCCTGAATCTTTGGGATACCAAAGACCTAGATTCGCTGTACCCTTAAGATATCGAAAGATTCGCTTTACAGCTTTCATATGAGATATCTTAGGTTCAGCTTGATATCGTGCGCACAGACATGTTGCAAACATAATATCGGGTCGTCTAGCTGTAAGATACAGTAGTGAGCCGATCATCCCACGGTACAGCGTGACATTGACAGGAACACCCTTTGTGTCCTTATCAAGTATCAGCGGTGGTGCCATAGGGGTTTTCATAGCTGAACTTTCAGTTAAGTCGAATTTTTTCAGCATATCTTTAACATACTTTCCCTGATTTATAAAAGTTCCATTTTCAGTTTGCTTAATCTGAAGACCAAGGAAATATGTTAGTTCACCCATCATACTCATTTTATACTCATCTTTCATTCTATCAGCGAAACGAGTACAAAGCTCAGGGTTAGTAGAACCAAATATAATGTCATCAACATATATTTGAACTAAAATGATATGACCTTTTATTTTTCTAAAAAACAAAGTTTTGTCAATCTTACCTCTCTCAAATTTTTCAAGGTGGAGATACGTAGAAAGAGTGTCATACCATGCACGAGGAGCTTGCTTCAAGCCATAAAGTGCCTTATCCAGCTTATAAACATAACCTGGACGCTTAGGATCTGAGAATCCTGGAGGTTGTTCCACATAAACTTCTTCATTCAGCTTTCCATTTAGAAACGCTGACTTAACATCCATTTGATGTACAGTGAAGTTTTTGTGTACAGCATATGCTAAGAAAAGACGAATAGATTCAAGTCTTGCTACAGGAGCAAAGGTTTCGTCATAATCTATACCTTCCTCTTGTCTGTATCCCTGAGCAACAAGACGAGCTTTGTTGCGAGTTACAGTACCATGTTCGTCCAACTTGTTTCGATAGACCCACTTAGTGCCTATCACTGTTTTGTCAGTTGGTCTCCGAACAAGTTTCCAAACTTTGTTTCTTTCGAATTCAGTCAGCTCTTCTTGCATAGCGCTGACCCAGTTTGGATCTCTGAGGGCATCATCTATTTTCTTTGGTTCAGTTAGAGAAATAAAGTTAACAAATAAACAAATATTACCTGCACTTCTACGAGTCTGAATACCAGCGTTGGGATCACCAAGAATTTGATCGATTGGGTGATTTACAGTCCATCGCTGAGCCGGAGCATGCGTCGCTGACGCAGTCTGAACTGGAGAAACTGAAGATGAGGCTTCAGCTACTTCTGGATAATCAGCTAAGAGAGGAATGCTTGCATTTGTCACTTCATTCACTGATTGCTGAGAAATAGATGGAATTTCTGAGACATTTGGATCAACTGCGGGTATAGTATTTATAGGAACAGCTGAGACCCAAGATGTTTCAGCTTCACTATTCTGCATATTGGGAATGATAGTAGGACCATCATTTTCAGTTGTATGAGTATGAGTAGTGGGAACATCTTCTGAATCACCAAGATGAGAAAACATCCATTGATTCAGTTCTTCTGTATCAGCGTTCGGTTTAGAGTTCGCTGAACGGGATTCGTCAAACATGACGTGAATAGTTTCTTCTACAGTTTGTCTTCTTCGGTTGAAGACTCAGAAGGCTTTGGAAACTGAGGAGTATCCAAGAAAGATTCCATCATCAGCCTTAGGATCAAACTTTCCAAGGGCATCTCTGTTGTTCAGTATGAAACACTGACAACCAAAGATGTGAAGAAAGCTGATTGAAGGCTTTCTCCCATGAAAGAGTTCATAGGCTGTCTTTTTGAATCTTTTGACTATCAGCGACCTGTTTTGCGTAAAACAAGCCGTGTTGACAGCTTCTGCCCAAAACTGAGTAGGCAGGTGAGAATCGCTGAGCATTGAACGTGCAGCTTCAATAATTGTTCTATTTCTTCTTTCAGCGACTCCGTTTTGTTGTGGTGTTCTCACTGACGAAAAGTTATGAGAAATACCCTTGCTCTCAAGGAAGGAATCAAGAGAACTGTTTTTGAATTCAGTTCCATGATCACTCCTTATTGAGCGAACAGTCATATTGTTCAGAGTTTCCATCTTCCGAACAAAGGTGATGAGTTCTTCAGGGGTGTCACTCTTAGAACGGAGAAACATTACCCATGTATAACGAGAGAATTCATCAACTATGACCAGCGTATATTTCTTTCCAGCGATGGATTGTTTGTTAACGGGGCCAAACAAATCCATATGGAGTAGTTGAAGAGGAGATGACACTGAGGAAACTTGCTTGGACTTAAAGCTTGCCTTGGTCTGCTTCCCTTTTTCACACGCTGAACATAAGGATTCTTTGGCGTATGAATGTTGAGGTAGACCAGTGACTAACTCTTTGGATGAAAGAGTATTCAGTGTCTTGAAGTTGAGATGTGAGAGTCTCTTGTGCCATAGCCAGTTGACATCAGAAGATGCCTTTGAGAAGAAACAGGAGTTCTCAGTGGTTGTTGAGTCCATGTTTATAACGTAAACATTTTCCAAACGATAACCGCTGAGAGCTATCTTCTCCTTTTTGTCAGAGACAAAGCAGGATTCCTTGGTGAAAATCACTTTGTTATCCATGTCGCAAAGCTGACTGATGCTCAGAAGATTATGCTTCAGCCCTTCAACATATGCGACTCTTCTGAAGGATGTTGTACCATTTGAAAGTACACCATACCCTCGGGTGTGTCCTTTTCCATTTCCACCGAAAGTTACAGAGGGACCCTTCTCTTCCTTGTATTCAGCGAGCAGGCTTTTCTTTCCAGTCATGTGTCTAGAGCATCCGCTATCGAGATACCAGATACCCTTCTTAACCTGCAATACAAAGGAAGATTAGTTTTGCTTGGGTACCCACTTCACCATGTATACGCGTTTGTCAGTGGAAGTGGTTGGAATGGGTTCAGCAGTCTTCGCAGCATTTGAAGATTCAGCTTTGTCTTTCTTCACTTTGGTCAATTTCTTGACCTCAGCGGTATGAGTCATCTTGACCTGACTTGCAACTGGTTTGGTCTTCTTTGGTGCTATCTTCACCTTAGCTATCTTATCAGCTTTGGTGGCTGTGGGACACTTACTTGCAATATGATCGGTAAGTCCACAGTGATAACATTTCCTATAACTAAAATTTGTTCTAGGACCACTTGTGTGCTGAGCTTTTAATTTGGAATTAGAAGTGCCAGCACCAAGTACACTATTGGTTTTTGAAATAGGACGAACATTCAGTTCTTCAGATTTCTTACCAAGGACATCTACTCTGAGTCTAGGAGTAGGTCGCTGAACTGATCCAGAGGTCTGATTTCTAGAACCAGATGAATGAATCACTAAGGCTTTGGAAGCATTCAGCTTAGGTACTAAAGTACCCTTCTGAGGATTTTGATAAATTACAATTCCTTTACCTTTATCTTTAGAGACAGAGGTAGGTTTTGAATAAACCATTTTCTCCTTACCTTTTGAGGAGGTAGGAGTTTCCTCAGGGATTGGTGTAATCGACGAGGAGTACTGAGATGAAGAAGTGTCAGCTACTGAGGATACGAACGTTCCAAATTTAAGCATTGAACGTTCAGTGGTTGGTATTGGAGTATCATATTTATAACCCAGACCACGTTTATCACTCAGAGGAATCTGAGCCTTAATTATCTCAGTGATCTTTGTTGAAGAATTACACCATCCTTCAACAGTAGCTTGTTCAGCTTTTAATGCAGCGATAGCTTCCGCTCGTTCAATTTTGACTAGCTGATTTAAATGGACTTGATCTTTAAAATCTTCTTCAAATTTAGAAAGCTTTTCTATTTGAAGGTGGCAATTTTTAAGCTTTTCAGCGAGATCAAGATTTTGGTTTTCAACCACAGCTTTGCCGTTCATGGCTTCGTATAAGCTTCTAGTCAGTAGTTCGATTTTACGGAGACTATCAGCTTCATCAATATTTACAATATTGGTAAAGAAGGAAGGTGATACCTGAATGGCAGATGTTGAAGTGGAGGGTATGTCTGAACTTTCTTCCTCTTCTTCAATCTTGGCCATGAGACATTGATTTGCTTCATCATCTTCAGAATCAGATGATGAGGCTTCTTCATCAGAAGCAGCCCAATCATAGTCAGCCATTAGGCCTTTTCCCTTCTTCTTAAAGCTTTTCAGCTTTGCATACTTCTCCTTCAGCTTTAAGTATTTGTCGTCTTTATTCCTTGGAACAAAGGATTTCTTTGTAAAGGCTGAAGGTCTCATGATTTTCTTTGACCTGCACTCGTTAGCGAAATGACCTGTCTTTTCGCAGTTAAAACAAGTAGCAGTAGCCTTATCAACAAGAGCTGATGACTTAGGCTTGTCAGCTATAGAAAGAGTTTTGTTCTTTCTAAACATTTTCTTCTTGGCGAATCTCCTGAACTTTTTAGTTAGGAGAGCCAAGGATTCATCATCTGAAGAATCAGAATCTGATGATCTTTCAGAGTTACTTTCTAACTCAGTGAAAGTGACCACGGGTCGCTGAGTAGAAGGTTCCTCTGAGATTAAAGCAACAGGGGTGCTTTTGGAATCTTTTACAAGATTCTTCTTAAGATGGCTAGATTGCTCATGATTCAGCAATGTGCCATATAAGGTAGCGAGTGTCATTGATCTTAGATCTTTTGACAGCTTGAGACACATGGAATAATTGTCCCAGCTTTCAGGTAAACATTCTAAAAACTTTGTCAGAACTTCAAAGTTAGAATATTCCTTACCAACCGTTTTAAGATCTATAATTAAGCAGTTAAAACGTTGATGTACTTCAGAGAGAGTTTCATTCTTACCAGAGATGAAACTTTCGTATTGTCTTACCAGGTTGATCTTTCTTGAATCCTGGACTTCAGACGTTCCTTCATACTGAACACATATTGTGTCCCACATGGCCTTCGAGGATTTCAGGTTCATGACGGAATGGTAGACTTCGTCAGGAAGGGCCATGGATAGTATGGATCTGGCTTTTGTATCTATAGCCACTTTCTTCTTGTCTTCATCGGTCCAATGATGGATTTCCTTTGGAATCAGCCTTTCTGGAATAGCAGCTCTAGTTGCAGTGGCTGGAACGGCAGGATCAATCGTTACAGGGATGTGTGGACCGTTTTCAAGATAGTAAGGTATAGTAGGGTCTACACCTTCTAAGAAGAGTGTCATCCTATTTTTCCATAAGTTGAAGTTGTCTCTGGAAAATCTAGGGGGTTTTGCAAGAGAACCATTGTCGATATAGTGAGTGTTTGTGTTTGAGTTGGCCATTTTCAGATAATAGCAAGGAAGAGAAAATATCTTAGATTAGATCTTGTTTATGAGATTAAACAAATCTGCTCTGATACCACTTGTTGGTCCCGAAAGGCTTAAACAAGTTTGTAGAAGGGGGGGGGGGGTTGAATACAAACACACTATTTTACTTTTCTAAATTGTTTATTGATAAATCATTAACAATTTACAGCTTGTTGCGGAAACAAGATTAAGGATAAACCTAAATCTAAACAAGTTGGAACACTAAGGTTTTCTTGCACTAAGAAAGATAAGGAGATTACTAATAAAATCCTATCTTGAGAGATTTGAACTTGTCCAGAGTTAGCAAGTTACTTCAAATGAAGTGAGTTCATCTCTTTATATACTGCATGCATTTAATGCAATCCAGTATATACTTTACACGTGTCATTAGCGGATTAGTTGCATGTCATTGACCTTTGATGACAACCTTAGTAGCCGCATGAATGAACAGTGTAGTATCAGAGTGGTTGTACGATTTCAGATTTTCGGAGGTTCTTTTCTGACATATCGTACGGTGGCGTGCAAGGGAGGTTAAGACAAAAGTACTTTGTACGGAGGACTTCATGATCAGCTTTCGTTGATTCAGCGATTATCATTTACTATTCAGCAGATGATAAAGTTCAGCGATAGCTGAAGTCTTGTACTTGATACTTCACGTTGAGTGGACAAATCTGAGTCTTCGCTGATCCGCATCAGTTCATTAGGAGACTTGTCGCTGGTTCTTGAGCTTGATCTTCGACTTCAGCGTAGAACCTTTGTTGACGTGAATCTTGTCTTCAGGGATCATAAATAAACAACTAACTTATCAGCGATCACCATAAGGACTGAACAGACTCAGCGATATGGTGAACAGTGTTCGCTGAATGTTTAATCTAAAAGTGCGAGAGTTCCTATCAGCAGTACTGTAAGATCTTAGTACTTATCAGCGATAGTGAAACTCTGATACATATTGTTTACTTACAATTTTCACTAAGTATTTAAGATAGGGTCATTATCAAATCACTGAGGGTTTGGATCAACACATGTCCTCAAAGGATAACCAATACATTCACATCATGAAAGTTTCAGTTATAATACAATTCATGTAATTCTAATCCCAAGCCTACGTTGCTTATTAAACTTGGCGAATACTCTCAAAACTTAACCAAGTCAAGAACCGAGCCATCTGCTCAAAAAGATCCAAAGATCATTTATAAATATCAACTCATGCAATGTAAATACATCTAACTTACATTATGCAACACACTTCGAGGCGTGATAATCTCACAACCCATTTATTGCTAATTTTCCAATGAAATTAATTCATATATGTATCTATATGTACAAGTATATGCAACTCTTTTATACTCAACAACATATATATATTACCAAAGTTCATTAGTACCAAAGGTACTAAAAATACAAGACCAATACCTAAAACGGCATTTATTTAGATAAAATGCAATTAAGCACATAACACATCATACTTATTGCACAACCACAATAAACTTTTAAAAGCGTATTTTAACCACCTAACTTTCACTTATGTAATAATTTAACCAAAACCTCTTCCACTCGTGATTTATTCGCCAATCACTCAAAATCCCTACATGTGGTGTTTCACAAGATATGTATTGTTCGCATTCTATAACATTCTGTAACATCCCCAGTCCACTGTACACGATAATGTCCGCTTTGCAGATACCCTCTGCATAACAGCATACCGGCACCGCTCACGGTTTTGCTCCTGCCCGCACAGGCATACGCGGGACGCACCCAGACCGCACCCTGTGACAGGCAAAAGGCCTCATACATCTTACACAACTGCCGACTTCAATGTCAATAGTCGACCTATCGATACATCTTTTAATCTATTCATTAACAAGGACTGAACCTAATCCTTTCAACATAATATAATACAATTTACATCTCATCGTCTTCATTTCAAACTTATTCGTGCAATACTAATATCACAAGATCACCATAAATTCTTATTTAACGTCGAGGGTATTTCCTTTCTGTCTCACCACACTACTCATAGCAATTTGCTAATTCCATCACCTTGATGACTACTAATCCTTCCTCCGGACACAACCGTCCCTTGCCAACTATATTTCTAGTTACCAAACAAGGGTATAGACCTTCTTACAACCGACACTAAAGTCCACTTTCGATTCTCCCATTATTCATCTCTCCTTTTGAACACAAATACCAAAACTATAAACATTCTCCCAATTTTATCCCACACATCTCCACTCTTGGAGTTCTTTCTTAGCTTATAATGTAATACTCTACGACCTAGTGAGTTCATAGCCTTCATGCATGACAACGTGATAAATAAATCATTTCACACATTTTCTCATCTTAACAAACAACGCTTGAAGCAACTTGGGCACACATGACCCCCAACATTCTCAAAACTTCAATGTATTGCACAACGATCTCGAGAACCGTTTGCATACAACTTTCCGTAAAACTTAATCTTTCTCAACCAAAATGATGTTGTTACGATAGTAATATAAAAAAAAATATTCTCATACTATAAAAAGTTTTAAAAGAATTTTCCAACACAAAGCAAGCTAGTCGGTTCTTACTTGATATCATCAAGTTAATACTTTTGTTGGTTACAAAGGTTTTGCTAGCCAATGTTTTCTTGGCCCTTTTTTTTACAATTAACTTTTCATATATAAAGAAAATACGAAATATTTTGCAAGTTGCTAAACCCAAAATTTCATTGTGCATCAAAATGAAATTGTCTCTTTCTTAAAATACACTTTTGTACAAGCAACTCATTCTTGAATAAAAATTGTTATTTATGCATTTATTTTAAAATCAAGAAAACTCATGTAGCACACTCACTAGGACACCATGCATAAAACTTTACTCGCAAATGAAGGCTACTCACTCAAACAAGGTCAATCATTGTACTCACATCACCTATCATTAACACTCTACTTCCGACTAGTGGTCGTCCTCTTGACCTTGTAACACTTTCTATCCATGCGTTCCACGGCCCACTTACTTAATCATTTCATATTATTTCCATTTTGATGAATCACCTTACATTCTATCTCTACACATTTCCATCCGCCTATTAAAGGTTACCTCGGCGGGCTTTCATAAGTCCCGCCAATTCTAGGTTGTCCTTCCAACCCCCAAATCATTTACTTATCTATTCTCTAAAGAATTAAAGGACCTTGGTGGCATATCCACCAACGATCTGCTATAACACAAAGGAATAACCATAAGAAATGGTTATACTAATATAGACATACTAAACGTACTTTACCGATCATTAGTCACTGTAATAATTTAGAAACAAGCATGCTTACGTAACAATATATTCATAATAACAGTAGCTAACTGGAATTGTGAACATATTATACATGAGAATTCTCATTACCATTGTCACAGTACTAATTTCACGTATTTCTGTCAACTATAAGACTATCCCGTCTTAGTACTTCTACCCATATCTCACAAATCATAACTTAACTCATCACAGCTTAAGTCTAAGTACCTCCTCAGCATACTTAGTTCACTTAAGCTAATGCTCTGATACCAACTTGTAACACCCCAAAACATGAGTTAACAAAAACTTCCATAAAACGGAAGAGTGGTACTCATTACTAAAGCAAAAGTATACATAATTATCATTACTTAACCATTATTACAAATATTTAGTTAATTATAACTACTAATGGACCACTAGCTTATTTGATCGCTACTATAGCAATCAAATATCAAAAGGATGTCGAAAAGTTCTATTATCAATCTTCCAATCTTTAACTCTCCAACAATGATCCCATGCTCACAACCCCGTTCTAGACCTTCTTGTGTCCGGAACCACTAAAATCTGTAACACATAAAACACATAACAAGTGTTAGGCTTTTAAAGCCTAAGTGAGGTTTACACATAGCACATAGAGCATAATCATAGCATGTAGGAATAACAATTCGATACATTCACAAATTGGATTCCATGGAGAAGGTCCATATCGCTACCCAGTTACATCATAATCGAAGATATACCTTGATCGGTACCCCACGGTATTGTCACAAGGCATAACACAACGGAAAACCCCACGGTATCCGAAGGTATGAATCAATTACACTCACCCCACGGTGTGTAAGAATATATCCTCCAATGCCTACTAGGTGCTCCTCCAATTATGTGAATACCAAATATGTTAATCCAAATAATATTCAAAGCATATTTAGCACTTAACAATGGTCCAACCATTTAACGTATCAATTCTACTTCCATGTAGTTCATACACATCCATATGTATCAAATCACATTCTATGTAATATCAATAATAAACATCCATGTTTACAATTCAATAATATGTCCATTTTGACCATTAAGCCATCTTTGCTTGATTAAGACATATATTAAGCCATCATCATAATCACATACCAATGATATATAATCAAACCCAACCTTTAACACTAACATTTACCATGGCATTCTAAGTAATAAAACACAATTAATCCACCATAACTTACTTGAACTCTTCTTGTTTCCCTCTTAACCATTAAGAGCTTATAAATCAAGATTTCTCATTAACAATTCCAAAATCAAGATAAAGAATGGTAGTAAAGTATAATACAATCAATTAGATACAAGTTACTCACCTCAAATCTTCAATTGATATAACCCTAACTTGAAGACTTGAACCCAATCACTTCCAACAAGATGAAATGAAGATGTAATGCCCTAAATCAAGTTTGATTGTTAAGATTCATCTACTAATTACTTGAATTGGATTAGGATTGAGAGATGTATGTTTACCTTAATCTTAGATGAGAATTCGTTTGAGAAGTGAGGAGCAGAGCAATCAATCAGTTTTGAGAGTTCTAATTTAAGAAATGAATGACTAAGGACTAAGAGGTGGGTTTTAACCCCCTTTTAACACGTCAGGTGCTCGGCGCCAGCGCCCGCGCCAGTGCATCGGCGCCACCATCCGCGCCAACCTCTGTTTGTTCGTTTCTCATTTTCCACTAATTTGGCCGTAACTTCTTCGTTAGAACTCCGTTTTTGCTCCGGAAAGAACCGTTGGACTCGTATTCAAATTGCCCATCCAACTAATCCATAAAATCTAATATTTAACTTTGTCATCTATTTTTCATTAATTTCCTTAAGGAATAAACTTACAAATTTCTATCGGAAGTTCTCAAATAACAAGTAACAATCACGGAAATTACTTAGGAAATCAATTATAATTTAAAAAGTCAAAATATAAAGAAATATTAAGACTATTATTACTCACAAGGATTTTCCGGATGTTACAAAGATTGTCACTATAATGGATGTGTCTCCTATCAAAACCCACAGACTCACTTGGCTGAAATCTTTTGAAGTAAGTGGATGACTTGAAGATTTGGAACATATGAATAAAAGCAAAAGTGCCTGAAAGATAAAGTTCTCCAACACATCAACAGGCTGCTAATAAAAATGAAGAATCCTCAAGCCAGATACAAGTTTCAACTCGCCCCTCCAAAGTTGCAAGTAATATTCTTTCTGTTCATATTGTTTATACTTCTTTCCTTTTTCTTTCAATTATTTGTACAGCTATACATTTTTTATTTTTTCTTACTTGTAAATATCATACACACACAAATCCATAAAAGACAAAATAGATCAAAAAAAAATGGTCTAAAGCTTCCAAGTCTTCTAAAGGACCAGGTACCCTTCTTGGCTATGTCCAACATTCTGAGTATAAAGCTTCCAAGTCTTCTAAAGGACCAGGTACCCTTCTTCACAAAAATATGGGTGGGGTTTGGAACTTTATCTTTGCTCATGTGATCCATTGTCTCTCTAGAAAGACAAGTGGTCAAGACTGTTTGGTGAAGTCAAAGATCAACCAAAGTCAAAATTGAAGATTCTCTCATTGTGGAAGTGACAGATCTTTTCTCAACACATACAAGTCATTGTCCACCGATGGTGTTCACACACATCGGTGGACACCTCTCCACCGATCACTCTCTGTATCGGCCAACATATCCCACCTATGAAGTCTCTCAAATAGGTGGGATCTCAAAGAAGTCTCAAAGATGGTTTTCTTCAAAGATGTGTCACATATCTCAAAGATGCTTTTCTTCAAAGATGTGTCACCGAAGTCAAAGATGTTTTTCTTCAAAGATGTGTCACATATCTCAAAGATGCTTTTTCTTCAAAGATGTGTCACATATCTCAAAGCATTCATCGGTGGTGTACTCCTTGAAGACAAAATGAGAAGCAAAATTATTATGAGACAAAATCAAATTTGCCAAGAATCATCCCACCGATGATGATGCTTAAATCGGTGGGATCTTTTGTCAAAAGATTTTCTTTGAAGAAAATATCAAGTCTCAAGTAATATTGTCTTGGAAGACACACCAAGGAGACAAGCATGGTACTATTCCTATTTCCAATGAAGTTCAGCATGGGTATTCCTCCTTCTTTCAAGGAAAAGGTGATTGTGACTTATCAACTTTACATAAGTCCATTGGTACGAAGCAAGTAACTGGAGGACATTCGTACTAAGCATTTAATGCTCAGTACACTCATCCTCACTATAAAAGGAAGACCTCTCCATGCAGAAGATATGACTTACATGTTGAGATACTTGAAGATTACTGTGTGCTCTAAGATTCTACGTGAACTGGAAGATTTCTCTCAGTGCAAGAAATCTCCATATTGCTAAAAACTTCATAGCTTTGTTCTAAGTGTTATTAGTTATTTTGTTTAGTATACTTTGTGAAAGATTGTTAGAATAGTTTATCTGTTCGTTTCCGCAACAGTCTTAAGTTTCTATGTGTAATTCTTGTTGAAAGATTTTCAATAATAGAATTAAAATTGTGAAAATTTTGAGTATTGTATTCAACCCCCCCTTCTACAATACTTGTTATAGCCATCTGGGACTAACAAAGACCAATCCCCATCTTATATTACAAAGCTTTCTTATGCACTAATATTTCAAAGAAAGGTGGACTTTGCTCAGTATTTCTTTACTGAGCTGACTGAAGTAATCAAACACCCGAAAAAGTGTTATGTTGCATATCCTCGTTTCATCTCCATGATCCTTCAACCCAAACTCGGTGCGGCGTTGGATGCGGATCGTAAGTCTAAAACTCCTCGTTTCATCTACGATTGGTCATCACCCTTTGTTGGTCAAAAGACGCTCAATATTGGCCATCTCGCTACTGATCTCCCCTTACGCCAAGGTATGATTTCTTTCGCTTTATCTCCCGATCTTCACTGGGGTGATGCGGAAGCTCCCGGGTTTCAACACCCGGAAGTTCCCGAGGCACCCCAAGTTGTAGTGGCCCCCTCTTCCCATTCTCGAGTAAAGTCGGGCGGCGCAAAAAAGAAACAACGTACGGCCCCCGACACCTCCGCACCCGCTTCTCGAACTATGCCACCGAGAGATCCCTCGGAGGCTTCCCCGGTTCAATCTCCATCTCGTAAGCGGAGGCACTCAACTTCCCCTTCGAGATCTCTTTCAAAGAGGTCTCGGACATCATCGGCCCAACCGACTAATCTAACTGTCGATTCTCAAAAATCGCCAGTTGTTGAACTTCACCCCTTCGGGCCAAGGGAATCCGTCATTATCCACACTGACTCCTCTGCAGTTTCTCAAAAGACTACAGTTGTAGAAATGGATAACCCATATATTGCCTCTTCCCTCACCTCTTCGGGTGGTAGAGATGACTTCGGGGACTCTCCCCTCGAAGGCGTTGACTTGTCACTGCACGGCCTTTTACCCGGTCAGTTTATGATCGATGATGAAGCACAACTCGATCTGAGTTCCCCCCCAAACCCCCCCCCCCCCCCCCCCCCCGAATGATTTCTTTGAATTTCTTTTGGAGGACACTGGTTTTCCCCGAACCATCCCGTCTACCGACGAAATTCCCACCGAGCCTCCCTCAACGCGGATTCAACCCACCGAAGGTATCTCCACCGAGCCTCTCTCTCCGGCTCACCGAACATTCTCCCCTACACCGACGCCGCCCTCTCCCCGACATCGGTTCCTTTACCCCAAAACTTCCTGGGCTCAACCAACTTCCTCTCACTTTATTAAGGATCGCATACTACCTCATTCCCGTTTGGCACCAACAGAACCCCATCTCCGAGCTCGCAATCCTCCCCCTACCGATGCTCTTCGTGAAACTCTTCGGTCTCTGTCTGACAACTTGGCCTTGTTATCCAACAAAGTGGATACTTTGACCACTTCCCACTCCAACATTGCAGTTTCATTCGATGCTTTCAAGGCCTCATATCTAGTCAAGGATACTGAACTTCAAAGGCTTATTCAAGAGGCCAAAAGTCATCGGGGTCTTGACAAAAGCAGCGCCGATTCTCTTAGCTCTCTTCACACCAAAGCTGGCAACATGCTGGAAAAAGCACAATGGGAAATGGACTTGGGTGATTTTTCTATGATCTCCGGTGACACCACTCAAAGCTTGGCTCATCTTCACACCAAGTTTGATAGCATTTTTGTGCAGTTAGGTTTTAAAGTTCCGGCTGCTGCTGAGGGGGAGAAGACTCTTAGTCATCCAAAAATGCCCTCGATTAAGAGATCTATCATCAACACGCCTTCACCTACCACCGAAACATTTTCACCCTCCACCGAAAAATCACCACAGGCCACCGAAGTTCCACTTATGCCCTCACCAAAAACATCTCAAACCTCACCAAAAATTGCAGGTACCACCGATCAAATCTCCACACCGACCAAGTCTCCATCAGGGGTGAAAAGTAAGGCAACGTCTGAGGGGGAGCAAGTTTCTAAAACCCCCAAAGACGAAGGCAAGAAAACTCTCACTGCTGAACAGTTGGCCGAAGAAGAAAAGAAAAAGAAGGAATTGACAAAATATGGAAATCGACCTGCTGATGCCCAAACTTTGAAGTTACAGACTCCTTCTCTACAATCTCAGGAATCCAACCTCGGTCTGACTCCTCAGGAGATTGAGGAAGCCAGACTTGCTCAAAAAGATTTAGATGACTCCAGGGCTCTATCTTTGAAAGCTGCACAAGAAGAGGCCATCAAAACTAAGTCTATCGATCCACTCTTAACCCAAAAATCGGTGTTGAGTGCCATTGAAAAAGAAAAGAATGAAGAAATAAGTTGGTACAAAAACACCATGTACCACCGAATGTCCAAATCCCCGATCACAAATGTCAAAATTGCTACCTCCAGAGACAACCCAAAGGATATCAGAATGATCATCGATAGAGAAGACGGATCAATGAAAAGTGTGAGAGATGTTTACCTCCAACACTACGGTCTTCCCGGATGGTATGAGATCTCTCAAAACTTGGTCAGAAGTGCAAACCCAAAGAAAGACATTTTTATCAAATGCATTGAAGGACTGATGGAAAAGATGAAGGAGATTAAAAGAAAACACAACATCATCCTTTCCTCCGATGAAAGGGCGAAACTTCAATCGATGAAAGAATAAATCCGTCTTCCCAAAGTCAAGAATCCTACCGACAAGGTGTTCAAAGAAATGGCAATTGAAGGGAAAATTCCAAATGTAAGCAACCTAAATCTGTCCCTCCCCACGTCTGTGCCTTATCCTACCACAACTTTGAGCCTCTCACCGATACCTGGACTGTTCTTCAATGATGGTTTTGGTCATCGTGCCTTCTTCAGATTTGCACAAATTCCCATCGCCGATACCGTGTTTCTTCAAGGCATCACCAACCTCTTTCCCAACATTCCCGAAGCTCAACCTTTCTACCGAAATTTGTTGGACGAAATCAAGCAACGACAAACTTCCAAGAAATAAGTTCTCTCTCTCAATGGTACTTGTAAAAGATTGTTTTTCTTCTTAACGAATGTGTGAGAAAACTTATCTAAATACAAGTACCTTTCTATTTGAATTTTTTTTGGTACATAGCTTTACTTTTATTTACTTGTAAATACAGTATATAGTATACATACTCATACAAAAGAAAAATAGATCAAAAGAACAAAAAGAATGGTCTATGTGAAAAGAACCCAAAAAGAGTAAAAAGGGTCAAAAATGCATTTTACTTTTCTATACTCTTAAATATTCTAAGGGAAGAGCTCAAATTCAAATAGGGGGAGATTGTTGGGTCACCTAGATTTAAAATTGACTCACCGATATCTCCCTTATATCTTACTTAGAATATTGTAGCATAGTTCTTTTAAAGATGACTTGTACAAGATATCAACTGTTCGGTGAAGTCGAAGATCAACCGGAACCAAGCTTGAAGACATTCTACTTGTGGAAACTAGAAGGCTCTTCTCTACATTCAACCAAGTCACTATCCACCGAATTTGTTCTCACAAATCGGTGGACAACCCATCACCGACATATCCTTTGTCGGTCAGCATCATCCCACCGATAAGGGTGCTGAAATCGGTGGCATCTATGTGTCATCAAATAAATGATTTTCTCTCTGCAGATTGTTTCAAGTTCCAAAGTCAATTGTATCGGTGAAACTTCATCGGTGTGATTGTCTTAGAATACACATCAAGAAGATCATTTATTATGGGACAATATCCTTTGGCAGATAAAAGTGACTGTTTGTCGTTTTATCCATTATCAGTTAAAGTCCCTTTCTTCAGCATGGGTTCTATTTCTAGTACCTAGTAAAAGGTGATAAGGACATCTCAGCTTTTCATAAGTCAACATCCTCAGCAAATATGATGATGACAAGTGTCCCAAGCATTTAATGCATGTACACTCCTTGTCACTATAAAAGGAAGAAGATATCCCCATGCAAACTACGCTTTCTGGAAGTCTCTCTCAGTGCAAGAAATCTCCATATTGCTTGATAACTTAATAGCTTTGTTCTAAGTGTTCTGGGTTGTTTTGTTTAGTATACTTTGTGAAAGATTGTTAGAATAGTTTATCTGTTCTTTTCCGCAACAGTCTTTAAGTTTCTTTGTGTAATTCTTGTTGAAAGATTTTCAATAAAAGAATTAAAATTGTGAAATTTTTTGAGTATTGTATTCACCCCCCCCCCTTATACAATACTTGTTAAGCCATATGGGACTACCAGTATATCCTGAAGAAAACTATGAGTCTGTTTACTGCAATGAAGATGAGTATGTTGACATTGAGAATTTCATTGACAGGTTCTTGGATGAAAAGGTACATATGACATATGTAGAAGCCTCAAACAGACTGAGAAAACCTGATGAAAGGTTACATGTTCAGAAAAGAATAGAAAAGATACTGGAGTTTAAAACTGAAGAGTTTGATGGCCTGAAATATGTAAGTATGGATGTTCTGAAAGAAGGGAATCTGAAAGTGAGCATAACTAGTTTTGACTTCCACAGATTCTTTTTGGATGATCAAATTTTCTTGGTGAAGTTCTTTGCTTGCACTGAAGAGACTTGGGTAGAACTTGAATGCAGAAGGATTTTGGGAGTATATGTCAGAAATATGTACTTGTATGATTTTCAGTTGGCTATTGAGTCAAGAAAAGAGAAGTGCAACTTGATGTGTCCAATCAGAACTCTGGAGGTAATAAACAACTTTGATGGGTTTGTTAGTGAAGAAGTTGGAAATGAAAGATTCATTCATTTAGAATTCAATCAAGGTATTTTATTCAGATTAAAAGACTTAGTAAAATACAGTGATGTCACTCTGAAGATGACATTATCAAAGATGAAAGCTTATGTTGAAAATATCAGAGCTTATGTGAAAGAAAAGTGTATCAGGTGTATTAATGAAAGATTGGAGCTCAGAAATAAAGTCAGAAATTGTAGTGAATGGATGCTTTCAGAAGAAAATCCTAAGAAGCTATTGCATATTGATTTTGTCTTTCCAAGTGAATGGTGTTTATTCAGATGATGTTGAAGAAATTATTCCAGATGTACCTTCACAAGATGTTCAGATGCAAGATACTGAACAACCAGAACAATCTGAAGCCAATGAAGAAGAAATATATGTTGATCTTAATGCTGCATTTTTTGAGTACACTTTGCCTAACTACTTCCAGCCAAGAGAAGTAAACTTTCTGAGTGTATATCATGATAAGACAAAGTTTTCTCAAAAGCTTCGTGCAAAATTAAAGAAAGTTATGGGAAAGAAAAGGAAGTCTGTATATTCTGATTTCTTGATCACTGGAATCAGAGAGTTAGTTGTGAAGAAGTACAATAAACATGAATACTATGGATTTGAGGTTTTAAGAGAAGATGGAAAAGTCTATTACTTCATTGAAGCTGACTTTGATGAGATCTCAGTATTTGATTTCTACAGACTGTATAATCTTCTGCAAAATAAAGACAGTAGCAAGTACAAAAAGGAGAGAGGAGCATTGGCAACAATCAGAGAAGCCATGTTTTACATTTTGAGATGGTATGCCTATACTGACTTTCAAATTGCTCTGTATGTGCATAGACCATGTGTCTATTTGTCAAAACCTAACAATGAGCATGTGCAACTGAATGAGATGAAGACTGGTTATGTGAATGATTGGCCAGAATTGGGTGTTGCAATGAAGAATAATCAAAAGCAAAAGATCTTTTTCAGAGCTAGTGAAGCTGCCAAATATAGTTCTGGAACACTCAGATTCATCAAGAAAAGTTTGATTAAAAAGATAGAAAAAGGTGTTCAAGTTGTAAAGACAAAAGATCTCATTGAGCAGATTGATAGAAGGCTTGCTCTGAGAAATGTGATCATATTGAAGATTGTGCCTGCACTTAAAGAATTTAACGAAGATCAATATAGAAGTGTTTGACAAAAGGGGGAGATTGTTAGATCTGAAGTTTTGTCAAAAACACAAGTGTTGACATCTGAGCAGAAGACTCAGAGTTCTGAGTAGGAGACTCAGAACTTCTGATGTTAAAGATGAAAATGTCCAAGTGCGTAAAGGATGTTCTAAAGTGCTTGATCAGAAGGATGTTCAGAAGTTCTGAACATGTTGTTCAGAACTTATGTCTTAGGATATTTTCCTTTGTATTCTGTTACTAATTAGAACATGTGTAATTGTTCTATTAGTCTTTCACTTAAATGTACGGTAGCTTTAACATCTCTTTACAGTATATATAGAAGTTAGCACTGTTAAGCTAACTAACTTTTGTCATATCTCTGTATTCACTTTGTAATCTTTGAGAGATTCCCTCTCTAGATTTGTAATCTGTTCTTAATCGAATACAAAGCTTTTGGATCTAATTTTCTATCATTTACTATTCAATTGTTCATAATTGATTGTAAGATTGAATCCTGGTTTCTACGTTGACATCAAGGTATATCGATTCTTTGGGTGGAACTTGATTGGTGTTATAGGTCTCCCCTATTGACTCCGATTATGGAATTGTTTTTTGGTAAAATGACAGACATGCAATATATAAATTGTTCGTTATTACTTGTTCAAACTCACTAATCTTTTTGGCCTAACACTTGTTTGGTGTCAATAAGTATCTCAGGTTCTAGATGCGCCGTCTCTAAGAAGGTCTAGACGGATTTTAGTGTGAGCTTAGGAAGGCATACTTTTGAAACACCGATCATGGGAGATTATTTATGGAGTATGGACGACACCCTTTTTATAATCTTATTTCCGCTTAGGAATTAGAATAGTTCGTTGTCGTTTATTTCCGTTTGTTTGTAAACTTATACTTAAACATGTGTTTGTTATTTTCCCCATTTTTGGGAGGCCCTCGCTTCTGCTATTTATACCACATTTCCATTTCATGGAAGCTTTTGTTTGTCCTAATTTTTGGGGTGCTACAGCCGACCCTTGACCGGTTATGATTTCCCACCAAAAACAAGGCCCGACCGTGACCGGTTATAGGACCGGCCTGATTTTTTTAAAGACTATTTAAAATGTATTTTTAAGTGTATTTGACTAAAGACCAAAATCTATATTTAAGTGTATTTTATTATGTGTGTTATAATAAAAACGTATTTTTTAATTTATTCCGTTGACCCAATTAAATATTCTAAAGTATATTTTATTGATCAATAACAAAAACGTATTTGTTAATGTATTTCAGGGACCAAATTCTCAAAAAAAAAATTATCTGTTAAAAATCAATTTTAAAAATAATAATAAATGGGACTGATTTGGGATCGGGACCGATCCTCATAACCAGGTCTCAGATACCTTAACCAGGCCTTCGTATTTGGATCAGGACCGGTAACGGCAGGACATGTTACGGGACATTATTTAGTACCGAGAATGATTTGGGCCCGGTCTGGCTCGGGACTAATTTTTTGCCACCTCTACGTACTATAGTCTGTATTTTAATGTGAAGATCCACCGACAATATGTCCTCACTAATACATCCTGAAATGTCTACCTACAACAACATTAAAACACATGTCGCTAGATAACAAATCACATGTCCTTAGACATTTAAGACCATCTCTAATGAGGTCACTAAATCATACACTAAACACTAAATTTGGTGTAAATGACACTATTCACATCTCCAATGAGGTCTCTATTTTCCACACTAAATTTAGTGTAATAATAGTATTACACTATATTTGGTGTAACACTATTCATTTACACTACTTTTTACATCACTTTTAAAAAATAGTGTTACTCATTGGAAAAGATTTACCATTAACATTATAATTTACACTACTTTTAAAATTTGGTATAAAAAATAGTGAATTATTGAAGATGCCCTAATATGTATTTTTACTCAAACACCTACATCGGTGAAGATGCGACAGATTAGATTAAAGAGAGCGGTGTGTAATAAAAAGGAGGAGGTTATATTTTCAAAATAAAAGGAGCGACCAAAAACATATATATTAAAAACAAAAGATACATAAAATCTACAAACCGCGCGAGTGAACACAGACACTGATTATTTATAAATAAATAAAAATGTCAACTAATCCAAGTCGTGTTTTTGACCCATGTCCATGTCGACACTTGTAAATTTAAGTATGCCAAATGTATGTATTAAATTAGAAAAATATGCAGTGAGATAGATATGGTGTGAATCTTAATGGTTAAGTTAATTAAGATATTGTGGCCCATGTTGCACGTGATATTGCACGTGCGCTTTGCTCTCATCTGAATTTATTTTTTCTTTGTTGTCGACCTCATCGGGTCAAAAAAAGGTTGAAACCAGAATAACTGAAAATCATATTAACATAATAATCTGGGACTAGGATAAGTTTGAGTGAGAAAAAACAAAAATCATAGCAATTGAGTAAAATGTATGAAAAAATATGATAAAATTTTATATTATTTTAAGAAAAGTGAGAAGTTTTTTTTTTAAGTTATTACTTTACAATAAAACCTTTAGTTTACCGTGTCCATTACAAAAAAAAAAAAAACTCCTTATATTTAATTCAGTTGGTAAAAACTAAAAAGATAGACCAAGGTGTCAAATTTGTGTCAAATTTGTACAATGATAAACCAATCAATTTATTATTAACGGTACCAATTCATTTGGTATCAACTAAATTGGTTGGCACAACCGTACCAGCTTCACAACTTGGATAATGGAAATCGTTTATGACAATGATACCGTACTGTACAAATTTATATATATGTATATTATTTTTAATTATTTGTTATATAAAAAAATCAATGAAATGAAACTTATTTGATTATTAATGTATTATATATGTACCGTATATATGATGGGATGTCCTGATTGTTTTTTAAAAAGATTTAATTATGCAGTATATTAACATTTTATTGTTTTATAATTTAAAGTAAACTAAAAGTTTTATTCGGTCTTCAAACTCAATGACCTCAACTTAGTCATTTTATTGTTTTATAACTAAAAGTTTTACGGTCAAACCGTACTAACATGTGTCAACTAAAAAAAGTCGGTACCAATTAAAGTTCGTTGGTAGACAGTATAAATTTTTGCGTATAAATTATAATTAGTTGGTACACGAAAAAAAATGATAATGTATCATGTTTATCCTAGTTGAAACTTAAAGGAGTCAAAAAATTACTTCGTTATATTGATATTTTTATTAGACACGGGTTTGCATGGATTGTTAAAACTTTGCCCAAATTACAGAAAAAACTCGCACCTTCGGTAACAGGAAAAAGGCTCCATAGCTGCTTTCCAAAAATACCCTTGCTTTTCTACCAATAAACTTGGTGGGACCCTCGCATTTTGTTGCATAAATACCCGCATTTGGATTATGGAGTCCTCCCTTTGTCCCTCTGATCCAATGATGTCCTTTGAATTAGACCCGGTTCAATACCATCTTACTGAAGCCGAAATTGATGAAGTACTGTCTCTCCTTCCCCAACTTCCGTCTGAAGAAGAGCGAAAGAAGCATAGACGAATGACCTTAAACCGGGAATCAGCCAGAAAGTCAAGGCAACGAAAGAAACGTCATTTGGAAGAAGTAACTCAACAGTTAAACCGGCTTAGAATTCAAAATAGGGAGTTGAAGAATCGGTTGATCTTAATTACTGATCGTTGGCACGATGTTCGTACACAAAACCATCATCTCTGGTCCGAGGGTCTTCATCTCCACTCGAAGTTGTCTGGTCTACGCCAACTTCTAGTCAATGCTAAATTTTGAGATCATTTCTCCACTCATCCTCTCGTACGTACAAAATAGCAAAATGCATTCCCATGCATTATATATAGATTTACATCTAAATATATTTATATGTATAGATATATGTATACATCTCTTTCTCTTTCTCTTTCTCTTTCTCTTTCTCTTTCTCTCTCTCTCTATATATATACATATCGACAAGTACATGTGTGTATGATATGTGTCCGAGTTCCACATGGATTAGACTTGGATTATTTTTGTCAATATGTTGAAACCTTTCTATTGTTCCTCTAGTGCTTTTTCATAACACGATGACAAAAGCTGTTTTATATGTCATCAAATTTGTTTAAATGTCCTAATAAGTGTTTTATAAGATTTAATTTTATATAATAAACAATTGTATGTCATATATAAAGGTGTGTTAAGATAAGCTCATAGAACGTTTTTGGGCATTATTACAAGTTTTCATTAACACTTTTGATGTATACCATCATATTATTCCTTTTATATGATACTAAATATCTATCCGTACGCGATAATCCACGAATTATCTTGAATCTAAAACTAAGAACTCGAAATAGTAACTTTGTTTCATCTTCAGTTTTATTCTCCATCACACGATGCCAATTTTATGGTTTTGTGTTTTTAAATCACAAATATATAAAATTCATCGTTAATATGGTCAATTGGTAAAAAAATTGAAAAAAAAAAGATTTTTGCTCGATAGTGGGATTTTTCAAACCCATGACATTAGAGGCTTAGAGCTTATTTTGAAGGTATTGATACTATATGATTATAATGGTATAGTTTGTAAAATAAAATACATATTTTTAGTGTATTTTAGTTAATATACAATTATGTATTTAATAAGATAAGGGTGTAAAATGAAAAAAATAGATATAAAAATAAGTTGTACATAGCTTCACATGTAGATCAACAAAACCTCAAACCCAATTCTTCATTTTCAATCCACCTATCCAACCACAACCTTGTTGTTAGATCTGAAGTTTTGTCAATAAACCAAGTGTTGAAGATCTGATAAGAAGGTTCAGAAGTTCTGAGAAGAAGAGTCAGAAGTTCTGAGAAGAAGAGTCAGAGATCTGAGAAAGAGAAGTCAGAAGTTCTGAGAAGCGTGATCAGAAGAATGTTCAGAAGTTCTGAACTACCTGTTCAGAACTTATGACGAGTTTCGTTATTTAGTAATGTGTAAACTAATTAGGACACGTGTTATGTTCTTATTAGTCTTTCTTATTTGTACTGTAGCTTTAAGATGTTTGTTGCAGTATAAATAGAGTGGTTAGCACTACGTTGCTAACTGATTGATTTTCCCATATTACTTGTATTCTTTCCTTGTAATCTTTGAGGTGATCTCTCTCTTAGATCTGTAATTCTGTGCATCATTGAATACAATTGGGCTTGATCATACAATTTCTCAATTACTTCTTTCTATATTGATTGTAAGAATAGATCCTGCACTTTCAATTGGTATCAGAGCTAATCAACAAACAAATTCGTTCAAGATTGTGATTGCGAAGATCGATTGATCAATTTCTTGAAGATTTCTTGATTCATTCAAAATTCGATTCCGCTGCTAGGGCTAGTTCTTGAATTCTTAGCAATTCTTGAATTACCTGCTACTTTTCGATCAAGAAAATCGAATTTGTCTTTCTGTTGAATTTTCTTACAATCATGTCTTCTAAAGAATATCTAGCCATGGGATCCGAAACCAAACCGCCTGTTCTTATACCAGAAGAGTATCAGCAATGGAAAACTCGTATGATCCAATTCCTTGACAACATCGATGAAAATCTTATGATTTCTATACGAGAAGGTCCAATCGAAGTATATATCGATGTCGCCGCAACCCCTGCTACAGAGACAACTCCAGAAATTCCAGCGACCAGAGTAAAGAAGAATTATTCCCAATACACTGCTGAACAGAAAAATAGGCATGCTATTGACAAAAGAGCAATTACTTTGATGACTTTGGCTGTCCCGAATGAGGTTCTTAACAGGATTGACAGTGGATCATCAGCTAAAGAAATGTGGGACGAATTGGAAAGGCAAATGTTAGGAACTGTGAGATCTATTCAGGCAAAGTTAAATCAAAGCATAAATGCTTATGAAAGGTTCAAAGCAAAAGAGTCAGAAAGTTTGACACAGACATACAGTAAATTTTGCACTATTCTAAATGACTTGAGAAGAAATGGACTGAAGAAAACAAAATCAGAAATAAATTACAAATTTCTGAACAGTCTAAATTCAGAATGGTCATCATTTGCCATAAGTCTGCAAATGAACAAAGATATGTGTGAAGAAGACTTAAATGATTTGTTCTGTGTTCTTAATCAACATGAAGACTCTGTCAAGTTAGTTGTGGAAGAAAAGAAAAATGTTGCTGATCAGTTAGCGTTCTTATCAAAGTCCAAAGCAATCAAAGCACCCAAAAAGACTGCATATCTATCAGAAATACCGAGTCTGGAGGAATCTGACAAAGAAGAAGGATCAGAAGATGATGAAGATATCAAGATAATGGCTGAAAAGCTAGCTTTGCTGACAAATACTTTCAACAAAAGGTATGGGAAGGGCAGATTTCAAGGAAATTATAAGAGAGCTGGAAGTTCAGATTATAAGAAGAAAGATGACAGAGAAGAAAATAAGATTGAAAAGAGAATAGAGAGAAGTGAAGAAAACAAGGAAGAGAAGGAAGAGAGAAAAGAAAAGAATCTGTGTTTCAAGTGTGGAAAATCTGGCCATTATGCCAAGGATTGCAGAGTTAAAGTTGTGAAAGATTATGAATACTACACGAAGAAGGCTCAGCTTGCAAAGAAGAGAGATGACGAGAGTGCGCTATTGGCTGAACAGGAGAATTGGCTGTACTACACTTCTGATGAAGATGATCATATCAACTTTCCACAGATGCGAAGCTATATGGCAAAAATGAGGAATGAGGATGATTCTGATTTTGAAGATGCTGATTCTGAGTCATCTGCTGAGGTACATTCTTCACTTGAATTAGAGTTAATGACACAGATTGGTGAAATGAAAACTGAATTTGCTAACCTAAGAAAACAGATAAAAGGAGAAAGAACTTTGGTTAACAAATTCAGAATTGAAAAAGAAGTAATAAACGAACAATATGAAGAATCTGAGGCTGAGAAACAGAAAGTTAAAGATGAAAATTCTGAATTGATGAAAAGGCTTTCTGAACTAAAAGTTGAGTTTTCAAAAATAAAGGATGAAAAAGGTGATTTACAAATAAAATTTGATATGTTATTTGAAGAAAGAAAGAATTTATACTCCAAAATCAAAGAATTGGAAGATTTGAATTTGAAAAGAGGTCAAACTCAGCAAACATTAAATCTTTTATTAAGCAATGTTAAAGATACAAGATTTTACAATCCAAAGAAGGGATTGGGATTGGAAGAAAATGTCATTTTAAAAAGAGCTCCAATACTTCAAGTTTCTAAGCCAAAAATCCCAGAAATTGTTGAAGTTTTCATAAGACCTGCTAGTTCTATAACAAGTTCTGACAATTTGCAAAGACCAAACTCTAAAAAGTCAGATGAGACAATTTCTGAGTCTAAAACAGAAAAGTCAGTTGGTTCAGAAGAAAAGGTTAAGAAAGAAGTTTCTAAACCAACAGATGAAAAGCCAAGATACAATGATACTAAATTCAAGTATGATTCCTTAAATGTCAGCTACAAAAATAAACAACCAAGTTTTTCATATCATGACATTGAGAGCATATTTGATACAAGTAAAAATTCTGAAACAGTCAATCAGAAGTCTGAAACTTCTAGTCAGGATTCTGAACTTTGTAGTCAGAATTCTGAGTCTAAAGACCAGACATCTGAGTCTGTAAATCAGAACTCTGACTCAGGTAGTCAGAAGTCTGATTCAACTGGATTTTCTGAAACAAAATCAGATGAATTTTTGCAACTTGAAAAGAGATTTAATCTTGTGAGTCAAGAACTTGAGGATTTAAGGAAAACTTATGATGAACTTGAAAATGATTTCTGTGAAGTGGATATTAAACTTGAAGAAGCTTTGAAAGAAAAGAATATTTTTATTCAGAAAATAACAGAGCTTGAAAAACTGAAGACTGAGTATGATCTTTTTAAAATTAATGCTTCAAGAGAAAATGATAAATTCTTTAATGAATCAAGTACATATGAAAAAGGTGAATCATCTAATTCTTCTAACAAAAAGAACTTGAATTTTTCAGAAAAAGAAGAAAGCAAAAGGAAAGATGATCTTGCAAAGTTGAACGATCTGAAAAGGGAACTTGAGAAGCTTAGAATGAAATCTACTTCTGAACTAAACGCTAGAAATTCTTGTAATAAGGGCAATTGTACTCTGAACAGTATAAATAAAAATGAAATGATCTATGTTTCAGATTTATTGTCACTTGCAAAGAAAAATCTTGTTTGTGTTAGATGTAAAAATGATTCATTCCAATATTCTCACAAATGTCAAGTCAAAATAACTTCTGTTTCATACATAAGAAAAGATATTCAGAAAGTTTCTGTTTCTCAAAATACAGAAAAGAAGAAAATTTTTGTTCCTCAGACTCAGAAGAAAGAAAAGATAAAAGAAAAGAAAGTTGAAAACATAGCAAAACCAAAAGTTACAACTCTCAAAAAGAATTTGAACAAACTTGTAAGCAGAAAATGTTCTGACTTCATAAAAGTTCAAGGAAAGTGGTGTTTGAAGAAAGATTTTGAGTGGAGAGTAAAAGGTACTGATGTTAAATCCAATGACAAAGCTAACAAAGATGGACCCATTCCAAAATGGGTACCTAAACCTAACTGATCTTTTTGCAGGGCTGTCATGTGTGGTTTTTAGATTCAGGAGCTTCAAGACACATGACAGGTCAGAAGTCTTTTCTATCAAACTTCACAGAAAAGGCTGGAGGAGCAGTAAACTTTGGAAACAATAGCAAAGGTCAAGTCAAAGGTTATGGGGATTTAACTAAAGGGGATCTAACTATCCAAAAGGTTTTCTATGTTGAAGGATTACAACACAATCTTTTCAGCATAAGTCAGTTTTTAGACAGTCTTTGTCAAATTAAGTTTCAAATAACAGGTTGCATGATTCTAACTGAAAATGATGTCAAAGTCTTCTGGGCCAAAAGACATATGGACTTATTTGTAGTTAATTTTTCAAAATTGAAAACATTAAATACAGTTTGTCTTTTATCAAAATCAACTGCAAATGAATGCTGGCTTTGGCACAGAAGATGTTCTCATCTGAATTTCAAAGATCTTAATAATCTTGTTGCAAAACATTTGGTTAAAGGCTTACCAAAGCTTAAATTTGAAAAAGAATCATTATGCTCAGCTTGTGAAATGGGCAAGATGAAAAAGAGTTCTCACAAATTAAAAATGGACTCATCTTGCAAAGCACCATTAGAAATGATTCATACTGATCTTTGTGGTCCAATTTCAGTTCAGTCGATGGGAGGAAAGAAATATATGCTTGTGATTGTTGATGAATTATCCAGATACACGTGGGTTGAGTTCCTAAGAGCTAAGTCAGAAGCTGCTACTACATTGATAAATTTTATCAAAAGAATTCAAGTTCTCTTACAACTTCAAGTTCAGAAAATCAGAAGTGATAATGGAACGGAGTTCAGAAATGAGACTCTTCAGAATTTTCTAGAAAGTTCTGGGATTTCTCACAATTTTTCTGCTGTCAGAACTCCTCAACAAAATGGTGTTGTTGAAAGGAAGAATAGAACTCTAGTTGAGGCTGCGAGAACAATGTTGGCTTATGCAAATCTTCCTACTTTCCTATGGGCTGAAGCAATTGCAACTGCTTGTTTTACACAAAATAGAACTTTAATCAATAAGAGATTAAATAAGACTGCTTATGAACTGATAAATAAAAGAAAACCATTAATCAAATTCTTTCATATTTTTGGTTGCAGATGCTACGTTCTCAGAGACAGAGAAAATCTTGCCAAATTCGATAAAAAGGCAGATGAAGGATACTTTGTGGGTTATTCTTTAACTTCCAAAGCATTCAGAATCTACAATAGAAGAACCAAGAGGATGATGGAGAGCATAAATGTAACTTTTGATGAAGCCAGAATGCGGACTTCTGAACAAGACAGTTCAGAACTCATGCTGAACAAGACAAAAATGACTTCTGATACAAATTCTAATCCTATTTGTTCAGAACTCAATTTACTGTTTAAGGATGCTTTTAGTGAACTAATTTCTGATTCTTATGCAGAATATGAAAACCCAAAGATGGTCAAAGAGATGAAAAATAAGACTCCAGAAATAGTTCAATCAACTGTAATTTCTGACAAAGGTCCATCAGAGGAGTGCCCAAATCTAATAAATACAAGTGGTGAAAACTCTGAACCTTGTAATCAGAATTCTGATTCTTGTACTCAGAACTCTGAACAAGTCAATCAGAACTCTGACTTCATTAATCAGAACTCAAACTTGGATGCAACTCCTACTCATACGTCAGAACAAGGTGACAGTTCAGAATTACAAGCAATCATTGATGAGAATGATGCAAACAACAATTATTCAGAGATTGATGTACTCCCTAGTGCTAACAAATGGACTAAAAATCACCCTATTCATCAAGTAATAGGTGATCCATCAGCAGGAGTAAAGACAAGATCAGCTACAGCAAATGAAGTAATGTTTGCTGGTTTCTTAAGTGTAATTGAACCAAAGGATGCTCCACTGACATACATTCCCTACATAAGGTACTGGCAAATTGTTATTTGGTATGCCATGCAGGAAAACAGAACAATCTCAAGAAGAACAAATGAAGAGCATGGTCCTACATTTTATTTGGGTAAGATGACCTCAGTAACAAGACTTGAAAATTATCCCAATCATAAACTGTTGCCAAAATCACTTAGGAACTATATTCCAAGGGAGAGTGAGATTTTAAAAGCTTATTGCACCTCTATGGGAATTGAATTACCTCAAATCCCTACCCAAGAGGACCAACCTGAGAAGAGAGGTGAGGGGTCTAGTCGAATTAGAGAGGGGGAGGATGTTCAGATGGGTGAACATTCTGAGAGACTTGAGGGGGAAAATTCTGAGAGCTTGGTTAGACTCAGTGAGGAAAAACAGAATGAGAGTGGTGAGGATGAGAGATTGTTAACAGAGGTTCAAACAGAAAGAGATGCCTCTGAACCAGCTAATCTTGACCAGGTAACCACACATGCTATTGGTTCACATCTCTTGGTGTCCAATATTGAAACAAACACCATGGACCTAGTGGTGGATCTTGAACAACCCATCCATACCCACTCAGAAGCATTTCAACATGCTACTGTTTCACACAAATCCGGGGAACCATCCCAAACTCATTTGGAGGGAGGTGATAAATCCCAACTTATTTTTCAACACATTGAGTCTGAATATCACAGTCCTATTCATATTGAGCCTGAAATTCCTTTTGACACTTGCACAGATCAGGAATTTCGTACTCCTGAAACAACATTCATAGACATGCCTAATGTTGGGTGTCGAGGATTGGATGGAAGTCCTGGTGAGGTGAACATTACAAAAGCCTCATTCAAACGTGCATCTGTTGTACAAGATGACTGTGTGTTATCTACAGGCCATGAGCTCTCTGGGCACATGAAAACTGGACCATCTGTTGGTTCAGGTTCACTGTTAGAAACTTCTGAATTTGAAAAGATTCAGAAACAAAACAAGGAGATGGGGGAAAAAGTAGAAAATTTGGAGAAGAGGATGGAGGATCTGAATGATGAGGTATCAGATTTGAAAGTTGTGTTAGAGAAAAAGTTAATTTCTGTTGAAACCAAGGTAGATGATGTAAAGAAATCCTTGGATTCTCACAAAAAGGAGATCATGGATATAATGTCTGGTTTTCAAAAAGATATGTTAAAACAGATGCAGGGTATGCAGGAATCTATATTGAAAGCACTGAGTGTATCTTTGGCTTCTACTTCAAAGCCTCTTGATCCTGTTCCTATTGCAGAAGCTGAACCTGAAGTTGCTTTTAATCAGAACTTGAAAAGGAAGTTTGATGATAATGATCCTCATAATCATCAAAAGGGGGAGAAAAGACAAAGGTTAAGTTCTGATGATGATATTGGCATAGAAGATTTTGAGATAGCAGACATGCACTTAGCCAATACAAAAAGTACAGAAGATCAGACACAGGAAAATTTAAAGGAGATGATTCAGATAGTACAGCTTGACAGTTCAGATACAGAAGAAATGGAGTTGGGAAGTATTGATAGTAATAAATCAGATAAAACAGAGGAATTGAACTTGGATACTGAGATGGAAGAAAACTCAGATGAAACTGTAGCTATTGAGGAATCTGATTTGAGAATGGAAGAAATAGTGGAAAGTACAGTGGTAAACAGGTGTACAGATATTGTGGTTTATAACAGTGAAAGGGCAATGGAGTCTGAATCAGAAGAAAGGAGGTTGAATGAAGAATTGATCAGAAGAATGCATAATGAAGTAGTCAGAGCTTTGAGTGTTCAGAAAATTCATAAAGGAATAAAAGTGATAAGACCCATTGATCTAATGGGAGAAGAAGACAGAACTGTAGATTACACTCAGGATTTTAAAGATGATTTTAGGTTTAACTTTTGTGATGAGTTAAATACAGAAGAAGAGTATGTGAAAGTGAAAGACTTCTTTATGCCTTCTGAATATGTATTCAGAAAACCAATCGAGATTCCAAAGATTAAATTGCAAAGACTAGAAGAACCTTTGTGTGACTTCATTCTAGAGTTAAGTGATGTACCTTTAGCCAGACAATTTCATGATGATATTTTTCCTGAGGAAATATATGATAATCTCTACTACACAGAAGGAGAGTATGAGCTTTTGGAAAGTAACATTGATGGTTTTATGGATGACAGAGCTCAGATGGTCTACTCAGAAGCTTCTAATATGTTCAGAGTTCCTGACTCAAAACTGCATATTCAGAAAAGAATCGAGAAAGTTCTGATGTTTCAACAAGATGAATTCAATGGTTTAATGTTCGTTAGAATGGAAACACTGAAAGAAAGAAATACAAAGGTTTCCATGTCTACATTTGATTTTCACAGATTGACTCTTGATGATCAGATCTTTCTAGTCAAGTTCTTTGCTAGCACTGAAGAAGCCTTGATAGAAATTGAATGCAGAAGACTTCTGGGTATTTATGTCAGAAATACATACTTGTATGACTTCCAGTTGGCTATAGAAGAAAGAAAAGAAAAGTGCAATCTGAGTTCTCCCACAAAGAAAACAGAAGTTGATCTGCATGTGAAGGGTTTTGTGAATGAAGGAATGGAGGCAGAAGGGTTCACATATATGGTTCACGAAAGACTTGAATTGTTCAGATTAAAAGAGTTGGTGAAGTACAGTGATGCAACTCTGAATTGGTTGTTGATTAGAATGGAAGTAAGTATGGATGCTGAAAAAGAGAGTTTAAAGAAGAGATGCATAAACTGTGTGAAGAGGAGGTTGGATTTTAGAAGAAAAATCAGAAACAGTAGTGAATGGTTGCTATCTGAGGTGAATCCCAAAAAGATTCTACATAATGATTTTGTGTTCCCAGTTGAGTATGAAGTGAATGAAATTTTGTCAGATGAGGCTGAAGAAGTTCAGGACACAACACCTCAGAATGTGCAGATAACTAATATTGATCAAGCTGAACAGTCTGAACCCAAAGAAGATGAAATATTCATTGATCTGAATGGATACTTTCTTGAATTTGATCTGCCTGAGTTCTTCAAACCAAAAGAGGTACAATTCTTGGATGTGTATTATGATAGGTCTAAGGAGACTCAGATCTGGTTGGCTGAAAAATCAAGATGTCTTGGCAAAACAAAGCAAGCCGTTTACTCAGATTTTCTAATCACTGGAATCAGAGAATTGAAGGTTAAGAAATTCAGAAAGATGGAGTACTTATCCTTTGAAGTTTTGAGAGAAGATGGCAAGGTTTATTATTTCACTGATGCAGATTTTGAGAAACTGTCAGTGGTTGACTTCTACAGATTACACAGCTTTCTATGTTTTAAAGAGTCAAGTAAAGATAGAAATGAAAGGAAGGCAAGAAGTGTGGTGATTGAGGCCATGTTCTATATCTTAAGGTGGCATTGCTATACAGATTTCCAAATAGCTCTGTATTTGCAAAAGTCATGTGTTTATCTGGCAAATCCCAATACAGATCATGAGCAGAAAAAGGTGTTAAAGACTGGAAGTGTTCACAGATATCCAGAGTTGGGAGTATTTTTGAAGAACAAAAGTGGAAAGATCTTCTTCAGAGCAAAGGAAACTGCAAAATATTGTTCTGGAACTTTAAGGATCATAAAGCATAATTTGGAGAAAAAGATGCTGAAAGTGAAGGAAGCAAACATGATTCAAGAAGTAATTAATCAGCAAGTTGAGATTATTCAAGAAATTATTGACAAGATTGATAAGAGGCTTAATCTGAGGAATGTGCTACTTCAGAAAATTGTTCCTGCTCTGAAAGAATTAGATGATGCAAAGTTTAAGTTTATTTGACAAAAAGGGGGAGATTGTTAGATCTGAAGTTTTGTCAATAAACCAAGTGTTGAAGATCTGATAAGAAGGTTCAGAAGTTCTGAGAAGAAGAGTCAGAAGTTCTGAGAAGAAGAGTCAGAGATCTGAGAAAGAGAAGTCAGAAGTTCTGAGAAGCGTGATCAGAAGAATGTTCAGAAGTTCTGAACTACCTGTTCAGAACTTATGACGAGTTTCGTTATTTAGTAATGTGTAAACTAATTAGGACACGTGTTATGTTCTTATTAGTCTTTCTTATTTGTACTGTAGCTTTAAGATGTTTGTTGCAGTATAAATAGAGTGGTTAGCACTACGTTGCTAACTGATTGATTTTCCCATATTACTTGTATTCTTTCCTTGTAATCTTTGAGGTGATCTCTCTCTTAGATCTGTAATTCTGTGCATCATTGAATACAATTGGGCTTGATCATACAATTTCTCAATTACTTCTTTCTATATTGATTGTAAGAATAGATCCTGCACTTTCACTTGTGTCACACCCACTCCCAAGCTCTTTCCCAAAGGATGATGCAAAATTTATACCCACCTTTTGTAGATCTTTTCCTATCTTAATTATATTTGGCCAAACCAAGCTCCCCATATTGATACCTCTCCCGTCACCCTTTATACCCCCCCCCCCTTTCCCCCATAAATACTTTTGACCATCTTAGTCCATAACGCTTCTTTCTCACAAACATATCTTCACCACCTTTAACCCAACAACCCCCAATTTGAGGATTGTAGACTTCCCACATTAAGACCTCCCCTCTTGAAATCCTTTATTACCCTTTCCCACTTTACCCATGCTACCCCTTTGTTATTATTTGGACCTTTACCCCTCTCCAAAAGAACCGAGCTCTCACCCTCTCGATGTAACAACCCGGATTCCCAACATACAAATAACATATATTTCACCACAAAACAATACATCATATTTCATTTACGGTCCCTTAGCTTAACAAGATAGGTCTTTCAGTACAAACTTTTTGTAATAAAGTACATACCATCATAATAACATAACAGATACAAAACACATCTCGAATCTTCATAATCATGCATCTTCCAAAAAGCTAAACATGATATATCCTATCACTGTTCCTTATTTGCTCCTTGACCTGGAATACATATTTTAAAACAAAAATGAGGGTTAGACCTTGAGGTCTAGTGAGAAATCCCCGTTAGTTAAAGAAAACATTTGCACAACATCATACACATAATTTACATAAGAATACCAACTATGACTCATGCATCATGTATCTTTCTATCTCTTTCTCTTTCTCTTTGCCATATTAATTGGTAGCAAGCCAATTAATTAATATACACCGTTGTACTAAATACAGCCAACACCACTGTCCCTCTGTACAGCCAACTTTCACCGGTCCTAAGCCCGGCCAACTAGCACCCATGCAATGTAATACTCATATAAACACCATATGCACAATATTACATTCATTCACATACATGTATTCCATTTGAAAACATTTTAAGTAAAAACTCACTTGCTTCGCTTAATTCCAAAAATCCTCCCAAGCTATTTATCGAGCACTCCAAATCCTTCAGTTCAGTTTCATAGAATCTGTATCAAATAAATACAAATATTTCTTTTTAAGACTAAAAATCTCTAAGTTCTGAAATCCTCGACTCAAGTCGCAATCAACTATGGAATTACTCTATGTCGCAATACACTACACCAAGTCGCAATCAACTATTGCGACACGGTACCAAGTCGCAACTAACTACTGGGACTTCCCCTTCATGTCGCAACCAACTGTTGCGACAACCCCTTCAAGTCGCAACCAACTGTTGCGACATAGCACCAAGTCGCAATCCACTGTTGCGACTTCATGAGCAAGTAGCAACTCAAGGTTGCGACATTCATGAAGATCATAACATTCAACCATGTCGCAACCCACTGTTGCGACTTGCTTGAATGTCTCAGTCCACTGTGTTCATCTAAACCCAGAATTCTAATCTTTTAAGCTATGCATGTTACTGAAATTATGCAGATATGTTTAAGACTATTAACATAACCTAACCATAACCTCAAATCACACATATCCTTCTAAAATTACCAAAACCCACTTCTATAACTTATAGTAAAACTTGTAGGAACTAATATACATGAAGATGATATAAGATTATTACCTTCTGATTCTTCAGTTGTTGTAGAAATTTCCCAGCAGATTATCTACTTTTCTTTCTTCTTAGTTTTCCTTCTTTTCCTCCTTCTCTCACTTTTGCCGAATACACAAACACACACACGCTTTTGGTTCTTTTAGCTTATGGGGTGTAAATGAGACACCTCATGTCTCTACAAGAGAATAAGGCGGTGGTGGAGGATAATATCTCCATAATCACCAATCAAACCCCATACTTATCCTATTTGGCAAATCTTACCCCCAAACTTCCAAATAAAAATTAAAACTTACCCCTTAACTTCTAACTCCATAATTACTCAACTAACAATTATAAAACTAACTCCAAACCTTTCTTAAATTAAAATAATAACACTAAATAAATCAATGACATACCTGGTTATTACACTCGACCTCACTAATCACTCCACTCGGGGCACGAAAAAGCGAGAAGTAGTCTTCCGCCAGACGAAATCATATTTGCTTTCCATGAGGCTAACTTATTTTTCACCTTCTCAATCGCATCATTCCAATTTTCAATCGTATTCATAGTCGCACCCACCGGAAGTCCAAGATAAACAAAAGGTAAAAAATCATACCGCAGTCGATTCCTCTTGCCCAAGCTTGGATTTCGTCCGCCTCAACTCCTACCTCGTACAACTTGCTTTTGCTAATATTTATCTTCAAACCCGACGTCGTATGAAAGCATCGTAAAATCTTCATGAGATTTTTGACTTTGCTAGTACTCCACGTACCGGAAGAAAATTGCATCATCGGCATATTTGTTAGATCTGAAGTTTTGTCAATAAACCAAGTGTTGAAGATCTGATAAGAAGACTCAGATGTTCTGAGTAGAGAAGTCAGAGGTCTGACTGTGAAAGCTCAGAAGTATTGATCAGTGGAAAGAGAAGTCAGATGTCTGAGTTAAGGAGTCAGAAGATCTGAGAAGCTTTATCAGAAGAATGTTCAGAAGTTCTGAACTACCTGTTCAGAACTTATGACGAGATACTTTACTTAGTATTTTATAAACTAATTAGGACACGTGTTATGTTCTTATTAGTCTTTCTTCTTTGTACTGTAGCTTTAAGATGTCCGTTGCAGTATAAATAGTAGTTAGCTCTATGTTGCTAACTGATTGATTTTTCCCGTATAACTTTGTATTCATTCTCTGTAATCTTTGAGATTCTCTCTCTCTTAGATCTGTAATTCTGTTCATCATTGAATACAATTGGGCTTGATCATACAACTTCTCAATTACTGCTTTCTATATTGATTGTAAGATTAGATCCTGTTCTTTCAATATTGGAAGTGAGATAGCACCACTTCCTCCTTACCGATCTTTATTCCTTTAAAGATACCCTTCTCGTTTGCTTCTAACATTAGAACATTTAAACATTTCGCCACTAATAAGAAAAGAAAAGGTGCTAGTGGGTCACCTTGCCGAAGGCCTCTATCCATTCGAAATTCTTTCGTCGGCGCCCCATTAACCAACACCGAAATGGACGAAGACACCAAGTATGCCTTTATCCATTGTTGGTTCCCGGTTTGTTTAAACAAGATTATCAGATCTATTAGTTCAAGTTTAAGTTTGATGTGGAAGCGTATTTGAAGAACTAACAGATATGTTTGATAGATTTAGAACACAGTATAAATAAACAGTGAACAGGAAATAATATCTCAAAGTTTACTGAATATATATATATATCAAGAACATATTTAAGAACAGTGAGTAAGCAAAGCTTTAAAACATATATGACTCTCAAAGTGTATAAGCTATGTGTTCTTGATGTTCTTATCTCTTGATTCTCGATTAGGAAGAACTCAACATGAGTCTTCCTTATATACTACTCTAAGGGGATCATAAAGCATAAGCAACTATTCAGAACGGACGGTATGAATAGTGGAACGGATGGCATGAACAGTTGGACGTGATGTATTGCATTTAATGCAGCAGACGTCTATTATGTACTAAGCCCTATTGAATCCAATCAGAGTTTGACACGTTAAAGATGGACAGGGCATGCTACCATGCAAGTTGATGAACAGGTCCAGTAACAGTAGCAAGATATTATAAATATCTTCAAGTCTTTTAGAGAGGACCACAGAGGCTCTGTAAAGTGTTACAGAGGTTCTGCGGTCTGGTCCTTTGTAGAGCAGTCTTCACCAGATTCCGAGTCTTTGGTCTTCTTTGTGCGTATGACAGAGCTTCTGTTGGACGCTTCTTTAGCTTCTGTAGCTTCTTGACCTTGATCTCTCGGTAAGTTCGGTAGAGCCTCTGTAAGAGGCTTTCTTTACTTAGCCTATTTTTCACTACTTCTAAATACTTCTATGATTAGGAAGATTGAAGCTAACAATCTCCCCCTAAGTAGTGAAAAATAAAAATTTTGAACTTAAGTTAAGTTAGACTAAGTTAGATAAGACAGAGGTTAAACAATACCTCGAAAGTTCTTTCATTTAGAAGTATGCCAGAGGCATTTTATATTTGAGTACAATGAAAGATAAATTTTAACATGGTTTGTAGAGATTGGTTGTTTGAGAATCAGATTTTGGCGTCTTTGAAATCGTTGAAGCTTCTGTTGTCTCTTCCGACTTCTCTGATCTCTTTGTAGAAACTGATGCAGAGTTCTCTTAAGCGTATTGTAGCATCAATCTCTCTGATGAGGGTATCTACAGCGTCTCTATCCATTTGCTCGGTATCTGTGTATTTTACAAGGGTTGCTCTGAACTTGTTTAGAGTACTAGTTGCGTACTTCTGACAATCCATGCTTACAAAAAGTTTGACTTCGCCTTGTGGGTTTTGAAATACTAACCCGAATCTTGGTTCTGTAATGATTGAGTTGGGCACGGCGTCAGGTGGGAAGCGATCCTCTGGTGGTCGTAGATTCAGATGTTTAAGACCAAGATCCTTTCCCAGCTGAAAGTCTGTCAGGCTGTAGATTAGAAGCCTTTCCCTCATTGCTTTTCTCAACACTTGATAGGCTCTGGTGTTTGGCTCTGTGTTGTAGTTGTCCTTCGTCCATTGCAGAAGTTCAGGTAGATCATAGGGATTCAGATTCCTTATGTCAGCATCAGCGAAGGTGGTTTCTGAATTGTTTACCCTTTTGACTCTGTAAAGATTGTACCTGACTCTTGGATAGGTTCTTGTGAAGGAGAACCTGCAGAAGATTACCTTTTTGATTTTATGAATTGAGAAGACTTCTGCTTTGGTTCTTGGCTTTGTTCTGCTGAAGATGTTCTCAAATTCTTCTCTGATGTTCGGATTTGTGATTTGGTCTGTTGGATGGAGGTTCTGAAAGGGTTGTTTGTAGAGATATTTGTGCACCACTTCTTCCATTTCTTCATATGTTGGACCATGTGGTGGTACTTGTCTTCTGAGACTCTCCATCTGTTGAACAACTTCTGTAGCTCTGCCAGTAAGTGGAATGTCTGACAGGGGCTTTAATCCATATGTCCAGTCCTCTTCTTCAGGCTTTGGAGTTTGAAAGGCATCAAAGGAGCTCTTCATCAGTTTTTCTGTAGGATTGGGCACTGATTTCTTTTTCTTGGGCTCTTCTGTCATTTTTGCCTTTCCCTTGTCTTTGGCTTTTGGAGGTGCAGAACCTGTTGCTTCTGTAGGTTTGGTTGTTGGTGCTTCTGTTGGAATGATGGGAGTTGCCTCTTTAGGTTTTGACACTTGTGTTTGCGAGGACTTTTGTGGCGTTGGTTCTGTTGGCTTGATTTGCTTTGTAACCTCTGTTGGAGGTTCTTTGGTGACTTCTTCTGTGAGCACGGTTTCTGTTGGTGAAGGTTGGATATCAAATCTTCTTGCCATTTTGAAAGCTAATGTGAACCTGTGCCTTTCTTCTTCTCTCTGCGCCATTCGTTCAGTCGTTTTTTTGTGCATATTCCTTATAACAGAAGAAGCAGAGGTCGTTGCTCTTTTTGGTTTGTGGGCAATAGACTTTCTTCTTGGGATGGATTGGGGTTTTTCTGTTGGTTTTGTAGTTTGGAAGGGAAGATCTTCTTCTGTGGAGGATGACAGATGTTGAACATCTACTCCAAACCTTGTAGGGAATTCCACAGAGGTGGGTGTTGCCTCTGTGGTCTTTTGAGTTTCTGGTACATGGGTTTCTTCAGCGGTTGATTCCACAGAGATGGGTGTTGTCTCTGTGGTCTGTTGAGTTTGTTGATCTTTGGTTTGTTGTAGAGGAGCTTGGCTGATTGATTCTGCGGCTATTGGTGCTTTTGGAAGTCCTCTGCTAGTAGCTTTTTCCCTTGTATTCTCCCCCTCAGGATGATCTGATGGACCAGGATGGTCATCATCAGAGTCATCCTGACCCTTATCAGTAGTACCCTCTACTCTGCAAGACGCTTTAGGTTTCTTTGGTAGTTCTGCTCCTGCGGCCATCAACTTTGCGCACACATCATCACAGAGGCCGAATAGATTTGAAAGCTCAGCTTCTGTGTTGAAGCGCATTTTGCCGACACTTTTTCTGAATTCTTTAACGTAGTTTGAATTTGCAGAAGTGAAGGAGACGATGACTTTTGTGACCTGGTTTATCACATTCTGCCCGAGCTCTGTTAGTTGTGCTCTGGTCATGTAGTCTTTAGGCTGCATCAGCACAGTGTTGCGCATTGCTTCTGCTTGAACGTTTTGCAGAGCCTTCTGTAGATCTGTAGGTATGAGGCTCTATGATTTGTTGGATTGCTTGTTCATTTGTTCAAGGAAATGCTTGACTGATTCCTTGAATGCAGATGTTGCAGCTATTCCGAAATCTTTAGCAGCAGAAGTGGCTGTAGTTGTGGCAGTTGTTTGAGCAGAAGACTTCATCTCTATTATGGCGGATTTCACCTCTGTGGACAGATTGTCCATTTTGGTGTTCAGATTTCGTAAGGCTGTTGATGTTGTCTCTTCAAAAGATATGAAAGAGCTTTCCAACTCTTTCATGGTTTGGTTCACAGAGGTGACAAGGGTTTGGAACTCATCCCTTGTTACTTGTGTCCCTGTTGTAACCTCTGGAGGAACACATTCGTCTCCAGAGTGAGTCCCTGCTCCTGGGACACCTTCGTTCACCCTTGTTTGTACGATGGGGGTGGAAGGATTTCCATCTGATCTTTGAGAAGAAACAAGAGTTTCAGTCTCTACAGAAGTTCTGGGAAGAACAGTGTCCAAATCCACTCCAGAGGTGGGTATCGAAATGTTCTTCTGTTGACTTGGAGACTTGTCTAGAGTCTCTTCGTCTATGTGCTCACTACTTATCTCTGAAAGAAGTGTTGGCCCTAATTTGTGCGTGGTAGAGGAAACGAATTCCTCTATAGGGTGTTCTGATGTGATCTGGGGCGATTGATCACGAACTATAGGTGAGTCTCTCTGAGGAGACTCCCTAGGAATGGATTCCCCGGTTTCTGTGGGCGCAGAAGTCGAAAGAGTGACCTCTGGCTGGATGGGTTGGGTTTGGATCGAGCTGTGCTGCTCTTTTTCAATAACTCCTTCTGCAGCTAGACTTGCGGAGTTTGATGTGTGGGTTGCACTGGGAGGGGGTGAGGGATGTGTGCCTTCTGCAACTTCGACATCTTTTCTTGTTTCTTCCTCTGTGACTAAGAAGTCGTACATTGGATGAGAGCCGTATATTTGCATGACATGTGGATGATATAGACCTTTTCGGATTTGGTCAGCTTCTTCTTCATCAGAATCTACCTCTGAGACCTCTATACCTTCGACACCTTTTTTTTCTTTTTCTTCTCCTCCTATTCTTTCTAAAACATCTGTAACCTCTTCTCTATTCCACTCAGCTTCTGAGGCCTTGTTTGGACTTCTTCTGTGGACGTCCAGTCCCTGTTGGATGAAGGGGTTCTGTAGAATGTTAGGGGTTTCAGATGGTTGATCTCTGGGGGTTTGATCATCTTCTTGCAGATTGGTGTCAATTCCAGAGATAGAGAAGTCTTATTCTTCTGAGGTGTGGTGGTCAAGTGGTTGTGTCGTCCACCCAGCTGTATTTAGGGTGTTGGCAATTTCAGGGTGTTGAAGAAAATCATTCAAGCTGCCTTGATGAGCGAATCGATCTGGGATTCATAAGGTGATTGATATCCCTCTTCTGTAACTTTGACTTCTGCAGTTTCTTTTCTGTGGTTTTCGATTTTCTTTTCTTCTGTGGTTTTCGATTTTCTTCTGTGGGATTCAAGCTGCCTTCCTGTGTGGTTTTCGATTATCTTTTCTTCTTCTGTTTTGGAGAAGAGGGAGGAGCAGAGGAGCCAACTTCTGTGGCACGAGGAGGTGAAGGTTGATCTTCTGCAATGTTTGTAGAGGTGCCTTCAGTTTTCCTCTTCTTTGTTTTTGGGGTAGAGGCAGAGGTTTTAGAAGAAGATCTCTTTCCCATGAGCTCGTCACGTTTGGCCATAAAACTTCGTTGGATTTCCAAATGTTTTGCCAGTTTCTTCTTCTTCGATTTTGCAGAGAGGGGTTCTACAACTATTGTTCCTAAGGGGACACCTAAACGCGGGGGTGTCACAGGGCTCGGTTCTGGAGTCCTGTGATCGCGTATATACTCTTGCTTAAGGGTTTTGTTCGTGGCATATTTCAGAAGCCTTTTTGAAAGAGGTCTGCAGTGGTTGTAGCCTTCTGCATGATCGGTGGGGATGTTCTTGTTCATCGGGAACTGTTTAGGAATTGGTCCTTCCATTGGCCATTTCTGCATCATTAGCAGAGGTTCGAACAGAACACCCAAGATTCTTTGGAATTGCAGAGGCGGTAGATATGTGGGATCGGTCTCTTTAGCCTTTAGGGTGTTGTTCTTTCTGTCGATTGTATTGATGATCTCCTGCAGCATGATGGTCGAGTAATCGAGTGGGAGATCGTAGTAGACCCCATACATGATGGTTAAGATCTGATGCGAGCTTTGATCAATGTTGCCTATCTTCCCTGTCAGACATCTGTTGAGGATTGAAAACAAGGTGTTCCACAGAGGTGGTAGTCTGCCTCTGCGGAAGTCATTTCTTTTCCTCAGGTGGGTGTTGTACCCAAGCATTTCTACAAAACGACAGAGCTCGTCGTCTGTAGGTTGTTCTGCATATTTTTTCAATCCCAGAAGACCTCTAGTTGGTAAATTGAACTCCAGAGAGAACATTGTTCTATTAAATTTGAGCTCCAAATGCTCTGAGTTGTCCGGCTTTGAGATGTACCCTTTGATCAAAGAATCATCTTTATCATATCTGCAGCTCTGCCAAAATTGGTTCAAATACCTAACAGGTATTTTCTTTGGGATTCTTGAAAGTAGAGGGAAGAGTATATGATTTTCCATTATGTGCAGAAGAATGGCATGGACTTCGCCGAAAGCAGTGGGTGAGGGGACCAAATAGCAATTGTTGGATTTGATTGGCAGTGCCTTTTCGAAATGATCCTTTGCTATAAAGTTTTAAGGATGTGTGGTCGGAGCAAAGTCTGCTGTGTCGCCGGAATCTTCTTGTTCAATATTTTTGGCGAGATGGGGATTTTCTGAATGTTCAGAAGGAGCAGGTGAGTGTTCTGGTGAGTTCGCCGGAGAGTGTGCAGGGGAGATAGCTTGAGAAGATGAAGCCATTTGGTAAGAAGAATAGGATTCTTGCAAGCGTTTGCAGGGTTTCGCCGGAGAAGAATGAGAGTTTGTAAAGGTTTTATGAGAAGGTAAGCTTGGGTTTTATATGAGTGTAAAATGGTAGAATTTGGAAGAGTGAAAATATATGGCAATGGATAGATATTTGGAATCCGTACTTGAGTTAGAACGACGGGTTCAACTTTCCATAGAAAACGTTCCATGTACGCCCAATGAAAAAGAGACACGTATGCCATGTCAGAGGATGACAGGATGTCGTGCGCGGCCCATTAATGCTAGGCGCGTGGGGTTGTTCTTAGACATATGAAATTCACTCTCAGTTAAAAGTAACCGTTATGTTTACAGAAATGCCCAAGTTGCATATTGACAGAACCTCTGTGGTTTACAGAAGCTTCTGTAATTTTGAAAAACTTGATGTTCATTGCCTCATATATCTCATTGTTATCATGACTCTGTAGGTTCTTCTTTAACCAAAACATTTGTAAAGGCATTGGAGAGGATTAATAGGATTTTAGTGAAGAAATTTCATTCAGAGGTTTTGAGGCTCTGTAGGAACTTGCAGAAGCTCTGTCAGGGCCAGCAGAAGCTCTATGAAAGAAAATTTCTTACAACTAAAAATCTATCAACGATTTAGATCATCCAAGTTTTGATTTGTACTCAGAAACGTTTTTCGGACATATTTGAAAGTTGGTGTCCGAAAAAACTGTTATGGAAAAAGTTTTGTTCGTGAAGGTCATGGTGTGTGTATTCGGTTTCCGAGATAACATTCCAAAAGATCGATAGAGGTTAAATTTGCGATCACATAGCATATTTCTTGCAGAGCCTCTGTTGAGCTCAGCAGAGGCTCTATGACCTCAAATTTCTCATAACTTGAATTTTATGACACTTTTTGATCTTTTGATTTTTGGCATGTTATTCATAGTATATTTAGGACATATTTGACAATTTGTGTCCCAGAAAACTGTTTTCAAAAACCTTTTGAACGAGAGACATACCTTTTTGGTTCTTCTTTTCTTGGCAGTGATGTCTGACTTCTGTCGATATAGATTCATCGACACTCTTCTTTGGTTCCCCCTTGAAAGATTAACCTTTGTAGATTATTTCAAGGTCCCGTTTGCTCCCCCTTGATCTAATCGCCTCTGTAGATCAAGTAATTTCCTTTTGCTCCCCCTTGACCTATGCTTGGATAAAAAAATGATAAGTTTTGCATAGAACATAGGTCATGTTTTTACAGAGGTTCTGTGGGGGTCGTCAGAGGTTCTGAGCAGACCCCCAGAAGCTCTGTGATATCAAGAACAATTTAAGATTGAGAATTTACATTCAGAAAGAAATCAATCAAAGCATTTAAATAAAGTAGTAGAAATATATACTTACTTACAGAAGATAAAGCTATACTTACAGAGGATTTTCAAGTCATATTAATCATTCCTAACTTACCCACCAAGAAATTGAATCTTTTCTCGTCTAATGCTTTGGTGAATAAGTCCGCGAGTTGATATTCCGTGGGTACGAAATGCATCTCGATTGTACCGTGTTCAACATGATGTTTCAAGAAGTGGTACCTTATATCGATATGCTTGGTTTTGGAATGTTGCACAGGATTGGCAGAGATGGCAATGTCACTTTTGGAATCACAGAAGATGGGTATTTTGAATAGAATGTGGCCGTAGTCTTTTAGCTGAGTCTTCATCCACAGAACCTGAGAATAACAACTAGGAGCAGCAACGTATTCAGCTTCTGCCGTAGATGTTGATACATAGTTCTGCTTTTTGGAGGTCCAACTGACTAGCTTACCACCTAGGAATTGACAACTCCCAGAGGTACTCTTTCTGTCGAGCATGCATCCTCCATAGTCTGAATCTGTATAAGCTTTAAGACAAAAGCCAGAGTTCTGTGGATACCAGAGACCAAGATTTTTGGTCCCCTTTAAGTATCTAAAGATTCTCTTAACAGCATCATAATGTGATTTTTTAGGATTAGCTTGATAACGTGCACAAAGACATGTGGCATGCATAATGTCAGGTCTGCTTGCAGTTAAGTATAACATAGATCCAATCATGCCTCTGTAGAGAGTGCATTCTACAGAGATGCGATCTGGATCTAAGGATAACTTATTTCCAGTGGCCATTGGAGTTTTTATTGCAGAGGTATCAGAAAGGCTATATTTGCAAAGAATGTCAGAAACATATTTGGCCTGATTTATAAAAATTCCTTCTGATGATTGTTTGACTTGGAGTCCGAGGAAGAATGTTAATTCTCCCATCATACTCATTTCAAACTCACTCTGCATGAGTTTTTCAAAATTTTTGCACTCCTCTGTATTAGTAGACCCAAAAATTATGTCGTCCACATAGATTTGAACAAGCATTATTTCACTGTTTTTACGTTTATAGAATAAGGTAGTATCTGTGGTACCTCTGTCGTAGCCATTTACTAGAAGAAAAGTAGAAAGTCGTTCGTACCATGCTCTTGGAGGTTGTTTCAGTCCGTACAAAGCCTTTTCAAGGTAGTATACATGCCTTGGGAACTTTGAGCTTTCAAACCCTGGTGGCTGATTTACGTAAACCTCTTCTTGGATTTCACCGTTGAGAAAAGCTGATTTTACGTCCATCTGATAAACTTTAAATCCTCTGTGGGCTGCGAAGGCTAAGAATATTCTTATTGCTTCGAGTTGTGCGACAAGGGCAAAAGTCTCATCGTAGTCTATGCATTCTTCTTGTCTATATCCCTTGGCCACTAATCATGCTTTGTTTTTTATGACCACTCCATCTTCATCCTTCTTATTTCTGTAGATCCATTTAGTCCCAATGGCCTGTTTCCCTGGTGGCAGAGGTACTAAAGTCCATACTCTGTTACGCTCAAACTGCAGAAGCTCTTCTTACATGGCGTCTACCCAGTTTGGGTCATCTAGGGCTTCAGAAATCTTCTTTGGTTCTATCACACTAATAAAATTTGTAAAGAAACAAAAGTTAGCAGTGGCAGACCTGGTTTTTATCGTGTCAGAAGGTTCGCCGATTATTTGGCTTGGAGGATGGCTTTTTGTCCACTTAGTTGTGCGTGGAAGGTGGTCACCAATGTCATCGAATCTTTCTTCAGAGGCTTCTTGTTGTTCCTCTTCTTCTTGTATAGCCTCTGTAGTAGTGCGTGCCTTTGTAGTTGATCCTACAGCTTGTGGAATGATTGGTATGAGAGGTGGTGGAGTTTGTTCCTCTGAGGACGTATAGACTTGGTCCTCTATATCCTCTGTAATTGGTTCCTCTGTGGATTGTGAAGTTTGATTTTCAGCAGCTTCTGTGGTTGTTTTCCTTGTTGTTTCATCTTCTGCGATCTCTACCTCGGCATTTGCATCTGAAGTATTTACAGAAGAAGATGAAGCATTATTTGGTCCAGTTAGAGTCATACCTGTTAGATTTTGACCGATGGAAGATGGTTCTTCAGAAGCTCTGATGGTTCCAACAGAGGGATCAATGTCATCGTGGAACATCTCTAAAAATAGAAGATTTAAGTCTTCTTTTGCTTGTGAGATGCCAGAGGATTCCCCTTTAAGTCCGAGTTCTGAACTGATTTGTTCAGAAGTCTTCTGGAATGAATCATCAAAAGAAACATTGATGCTTTCTACAATTTTGCGAGATCTTGTAAGGAATGCTCTGTAGGCTTTGGAAGTGGCAGAGTATCCAATGAATTTGCCTTAGTCAGCTTTTACCTCAAACTTTCCTCTGGAATCTCTGTCGTTTAAAACAAAGCATTTACATCCGAACACATGGAAAAATTTGATGTTTGGCCGCCTTTTGTTGATTAATTCGTAAGGAGTCTTGAGGTATCTTTTCACAATGGTTGAACGATTATGTGTATAACAAGCAGTAGAAATCGCTTATGCCCAAAAGTTCATCAGTAATCTGCATGCTGATAGCATAGCTCTTGCGGCTTCCACAAGCGTTCGATTCTTTCTTTCGACTACGCCGTTCTGCTGTGGAGTGTGTGTGGCAGAGAAGTTCTGTGATATTCCTTCTATAGAAAGATAGGCTTCAATGACAAAGTTATTAAATTCTGTGCCATTCTCACTTCTTAACTTCTGTATTCTGCATTCATAAAGAACTTGGATTCTTTTCATTAGATTTATCAAGATGATTGGAACATCTGATTTCTTTCGAACAAATTCAACCCATGTGAAACGCGAATACTCATCAATTAAGACAAGTATGTATTTCTTGCCACCTAGGCTCTGTATGGCAATGGGAACGCAGAGGTCAACATGAAGCATGTACAGAGGTCTAGTGCAAGACACATCTGTTTTGCCTCTGTGGGAAGCTCTTTTGAGTTTTCCCATTTCACAGGCAGAACACAAGTGATCTTTATTAAATTTAACATTAGGCAACCCTTTAACTAGATCAAGTTTGAACCTGTTATGCCATAACCAGGCTTCCTCACTTTTGCAGGCTACAAGGCAAACTTTGTCCTTGTTCTTGGAACTGAAATTCATTAGATACAGATCACCTCTTCTTTCGGCTCGCAGAAGTTCCATTCCTGTGTCTTCACTTTGCAGAGAGCAGAAAGTTCTTTTGAATAAGACATCAAATCCTGTATCACAGAGTTGACTTACACTGAGTAGGTTGTGTTTAAGGCCATTCACATATGCAACTTTGTCTACAGAGACGTTTTCCTTCTTTATGACTCCATATCCTTTGATGTGTCCCTTCTTGTTGTCTCCAAAAGTTACAGATCCACCATCGTGTGTTTCTTTGTACGTGGATAGTAAACTTCTGTCGCCAGTCATGTGCCTTGAGCATCCGGAGTCAAGATACCAAATTGGCACAAACTGCTTCTGTAAAATAATCACAGAGACTTAGGTACCCATATCCACATGGGTCCAATATTGTTAGAATTTTTCAAGTTTGCCTTAGCATTCTTGAAATACATTTTATCTTTTGTAGAAGAATCAGATTGTTTCTTTCTAGGTTCTGACTTTTGAATTTGGGTAGAAAGTAAACAATCTTGACTAGAGAAGTGATTATTTAATCTGAACATAAGATCAAAGCAATGACAGTATTGAATATGAGACGTGATTTGCTTGAACTTTTCATTGAATTTATTGAACTGAGCCACAGAGGCATTACATTCTTTCTTAACATTAGATTTCCTATTACAAGAAGATCTATGAGTAATAGAATGTTGATTGCAAAAGCTTTGTTTAGTTCTTGCCTTCTGTGAGTCTCTTCTGTGGTGAACATCTTTCTTCACTGTCACAGAGGAAAAAGATTTGTTAACTTTAGGCCATTTTCCCTTTTGTTGCCAAGTGGGATTTTCGTTAATTTGCCTTAAAGGTTTTGAAAATTTTGAACTTTTAGGATCTACAGAGGTCTTCTTTAACATATCAAGCTCAGCAGAGGTTTTGACTTGTAAATACATGTTCAGAAAATCTGGGCAGATAGGTATCTCTGTGATTTTCTCTTTTGGAGAAATAGTTCTGTTAAGAACTTCAGAGGAGAATTTAACATCCTCTGTGTCATAGTGAACTATCCCTGATGTAACATCAGTATCTGAGTCGTCAGAAGATGAATCATCCTCATATACAGAGGTTGATTCATCTCTTTCGACAGAGGCTGGAGTTTCCGAGCATGTATCATACGAGCTTTCTTCCTCTGTAAAATAATTTTCATAGATGGCAGAGGTTTCTGATAAGATCTCTTCAGCGAGAATTTTATCTACAGAAGATGTACAGAAGTTTTCTAAAACGTTTATTTTCCATACTTCCAAAATTTCCTTTTCAATTGTTTCTGTAAGTTTTTCTTCTGAAAAAGTGGGTGTAAACTCAGGAGCTTCTGCTGATAATTTCTTTTCAACATTTATCATACAGACAAAAGCAACCTGCGTTTGAGTCTCTGGTTTACCAAACTTAAAGATACCAATCTGATCTTGCGTTTTCAGATATTTCTTTGGTTTGATTCCTCTATTGACAGAGGTTGAAGATGATGAATCTGTGTTTTCAAACCACACATTGATCATCTTCGTATGTTTCCTTAAGTGAGGTTCCACAGAGACTTTAGCCCTTTTACTTACAGAGAGTAAGTTTGGAAAATCTGGTTTGTTTGTTTTTCCCAACACAAATAGAGAAGACAAAGGTTTAATTCTTTTGCCTTCAACACCTAGGGTAATGTCATCGTACCCTATACCTCGTCTTCCTATTTGCGAGTTTACTTTTCATAAACCTTCTGTGCATCTTTATAGTTTTTGAGTAAAACTTCTCTTCTGAGTAGATCTTGCCAAAGTACCTCTCTCTCTCTCTCTTTGAAAGTATTCCTTGAGAGCTCTTATGTCAGTAGTTTCACTCCTGGAAACTGAAAGTTCTTTTGTTTTGATTTTTAACTCCGAGGATAATTCAGAAATTTGTTTTTTAAAGGATCTAGATTTTTGTTCCAATTCTTTTCTATTCTCACTTTTTCTTCAAAAAATTTGGCTTTTTCTTGAGTGAGAAGCCATACTTCTCTCTCATTAAAGGTGAGTCTTTTCTGAATGCCTACATTTAATTCTTTTAGTTCAATCATTTCAATAAGTTTAAGTGAATCATCATCTACAGAATTAGTACAAGAGGTAGAGTTTGAAGTGGATACCTCAGTGTTAGTGCCGGAGTCGACTTCTGCCATGCCACAGAATAGGGCATTGGTTGTGTATTCTTCGTCATAGGTAGAGTCTGACTCGAAGTCCTCTTTGTTCGCCTCAGAATGCCCTTTGTTCGCCATTAGGGATTTTTGTGCATAATACTAAGCCTTCTTTTTGTAAAAAGCTGAGTCCTTCTATGGGCGATTTGATCTGCTTCTGCATTCATTAGCGAAATGACCTGGCTTCCCGCATTTGAAACAGCCTTGGGAAGTGTTTCCAGCACGATCGTCGGATTTTTGTCGGTCTCCACCTTTCTCCGATCGGCATTCATTTGCGTAATGACCAAGCTTGCCACATTTGTAGCGTTCTTGTTGTATGTGGCTCATCTTGTCATCTGTCCTCTGTCGGTCACTACTTCTGTAGTTTCCGTCGCTTGACCTCTGTCGGTCACTTCTATCATCTGACCTCTGTCGGTCACTTCTTCTCCGCTGTTGCTTTCTCATTTCTTGGTCTCTCTGTAGCCTCTGTAGATTTACTAACCAATGCATATGGTGCAATGGTTAGTGTTTTAGCCTGTGCTATTTGAGGTTCTTGTGCGGCTAGTGTTCCATAGAGACCAGAGATAGTCCAGGAGTCTAGATCTTGGTTTGTTTGTAAGGACATAGACAGCTGGAGCCATTCATCATTCAGGCATTTTAGAAACATGACATTATTTTCTTCTGATGTTCTGTGAATGCAAGACTTTCTACATTTGTTTATGAGAGAGTTGAACCTGTCGTACGTCGTTTGCAGAGATTCTGTTGCAGAGGCTCTGAATGCATGATATTCATTTATGTACTGTGCCCTTCGGTTCTTCTGCGTTTTAGCACCCCCTTCCAACTGTCTTTCTAATTCTTTCCAAAGATGGTGCGCAGTTTCGCATGCATCTGTAAAGCCCGTGTCCCGGTATGTAATTTATTGCATTAATTATTTCCTTTCAAGTTTGATTTATCGTGGTTTCCGTTAACGGGGTTAGTCGAGTTGGGTCTAATCGTTAAATTATCGGAATTTTGGTCAGTTGCGAGAGGTTTGTAAGTTGAGGGGCTATAAGTGTCAAAGGCCAAAACCCATCAGAGGGTTTCGGCCCATGCAGTAAAAGAAAGAAAATCAATCGGTCCTTAGGTTTGTATTTTGTGTGGTGTCGTGATCATCAAACAAAGAAGAGAAGGCATATCACCAACCCTACGGCACCTTTGGTTTTCGTCTTGCTCACCGGCCGGAAAGAAGAACCGAGAAAGGGAGAGAGTCGTCGCCGGAGAGAGAAGGGGGGAAGACCCGCCGACCACTGTTGCTGCCGCCGATCACTGCTACTGCCGCCGATCACTGCTGTTGTCGCCGGAGTTAAGCCGGAGTCGAGGAAGGAGGGCGAGAGTGAGAGAGGGCTAGAGAACGTCGTCATTTTGTCGCAAGGTAAGTCCTCATCTCCTTTTCCGTTCCCTTTTCTTTTCCGGCGAAGCAGCCACCGCCGTGCGCCGCCACTGTGGTGGCCGTGCGGGGGCGGTCATGGTCATGTGTGGTTGTGTGTGCGGGCGGGCTCGCGTAGAGCGATCGAAAGAGAGGGTCGGTGATTTGAGGGTGGTGTGTGTGCGTGTGTGCGTGATCGCCGCCGATCACCACCGCCGCCGGGGGCGGCAAGTGGGGGTGGTGCATGGCTGTTGTTACACCTTGGTATGATCTGTTCCAGTAAGTTTTAGGCTTCCCAGGGCTGTTTGGGTTAAGCTTTGACTTAATAGAAGTATGATCACTAGTTATCATTTTATGTAAATTGTGCAGTTTCTGCCCTGTTTTGTAAAAGCTATATCTTCTTCTAGGAATGTCGGATTGGGATGAAACTGGTGCCAAAGGTTCCCATTCTGAGTCTAGTAACTTTTATATGTTTTGTGGAAAAACCAGTTCGGGCCATAGCTAGTGTCAAATTGCCATTTTATACTGACAGGTCCTGTTTTAGCTGCACTGCGAGATGTTTTTGTAAAATTCGTATAGAGTGCTAGGAATATCGTTAGGACGCGTGCGATACGTCCCTGGAACCGTAAGACATTGAACTTCCTGAATGTGGAATTAAGTTTTTGGTTTGATCAGTTTATCAGGGGTAAAATGGGTCCCGAACAGACCTGCGTTTTTAGTATAAAAGCTGGAATTTTAGTTTTTGTTAAACTAGTAAAAGTGTCGTGAGTTGGGACTTCCCGTTGACGTTTTTAGTGTGTATTTAGGTGGGAAAAAGTGAGGAAGGTTGACGTGCTGGTGTTGCGGCTCGGGAGCGCGTCGCTTTGCTTTGAGGTGAGTTCTCTCACCGCGTAGTTTGGAATTTCATGTATACCGCTGTTGTGTGCTATGTGTTATTACATGTTATTACGTGTTTACGTGGACCAATTTGGATGGGATGATTTAGCTGTGATTGTTGAAATTATATGTCGATTATTTGTGCTTGCGTACACCTCAGTGGGACTGGGGGGCTCGGTGGGACCGAGGGCTCGGTGGGACCGAGGGCTCGGTGGGACTGAGCTAGTACAACTATTTACCTTTACTCGGTGGGACCGGGGGCTCGGTGGGACTGAGCTGGTGTTGTTATATTTTTGTGTACTCGGTGGGACTGAGGTTTGTATGTATGCATGAATCATTATGTGGCTTTATACTCATGGTAGAGGTGGTGTTGCCTACAAGCGGGTAGGGGCGTTATACGTGGGGTTGCTACCTACGTGTGTGATAGGATTCACTAAGCGTTTAGCTTACCCTCTTCCCAATTTGTTGTGGTTTCAGGTGCTAGTGGCGGTCGGGCATGACGGTACACACACACTACGCGCGGGGTGCCGAGAGTTGTTTAAAATTTCACTTTCGACCCTTGGGATTTTAGTTTAATAAATTTCCGCTGTATAAACTTTATTGGCTATTTGGGTTAACGACATTATTTCCAATTAAGTTGCGAATTATTAAATTATGGTTGTTTTATAATGAAGTGCATGTTTTAAAATTTTAAAATTCCTTGTAATTTTTGGGACGTTACAGCATCTAAGGATTGAAAAAGTTCGTTGGGGATAGCCATTATCAATATTCTTTTTGTTTTTTGTGCAACTTCATCTTCTGCCTTATCTTCATTTGACCGTTCTTCTTTTGGCTTCGGTTTTTGATGTTCAGGGATTTCAGTAGATTCAGCAGTAGCTGGTACTCGGGGTACTACTATCATGGGAACAGGAGGAAGGTTGTAAAGATATTGTACTAGATTTTTTTCAGTACCCTCAAAGAAATGGACCATTCTTATTTTCCATTGAGGATACTCATCTCGAAGGAGAGTAGGAGGCTTGGTGAGTGAACCAACAGTAAAAAAGTTATTTGTATTTGTCATTGTAAAGGTTCTGAAAAGATAGTATGATTAAAGAGTATGAGTCTGATGATCTGGAAAGTTTTCTGGGTTTAAACAGTTCTCAGAGTACACTTTAATGGAGTTTTAACCTAGAAATGAGGAATAGGTTAAAAAGGAATTATGTCTATCACCAATCTTGTAACAAAGAGGATCACTTGATATTGAAAATCAAGGTTAGCTCTGATACCAATTGTTGGTTCCCGGTTTGTTTAAACAAGATTATCAGATCTATTAGTTCAAGTTTAAGTTTGATGCGGAAGCGTATTTGAAGAACTAACAGATATGTTTGATAGATTTAGAACACAGTATAAATAAACAGTGAACAGGAAATAATATCTCAAAGTTTACTGAATATATATATATCAAGAACAGATTTAAGAACAGTGAGTAAGCAAAGCTTTAAAACAGATATGACTCTCAAAGTGTATAAGCTATGTGTTCTTGATGTTCTTATCTCTTGATTCTCGATTAGGAAGAACTCAACATGAGTCTTCCTTATATACTACTCTAAGGGGACCATAAAGCATAAGCTACTATTCAGAACGGACGGTATGAATAGTGGAACGAATGGCATGAACAGTTGGACGTGCTGTATTGCATTTAATGCAGCAGACGTCTATTATGTACTAAGCCCTATTGAATCCAATCAGAGTTTGACACGTTGAAGATGGACAGGGCATGCTACCATGCAAGTTGATGAACAGGTCCAGTAACAGTAGCAAGATATTATAAATATCTTCAGGTCTTTTAGAGAGGACCACAGAGGCTCTGTAAAGTGTTACAGAAGTTCTGCGGTCTGGTCCTTTGTAGAGCAGTCTTCACCGGATTCCGAGTCTTTGGTCTTCTTTGTGCGTATGACAGAGCTTCTGTAGGACGCCTCTTTAGCTTCTGTAGCTTCTTGACCTTGATCTCTCAGTAAGTTCGGCAGAGCCTCTGTAAGAGGCTTTCTTTACTTAGCCTATTTTTCAGTACTTCTAAATACTTCTATGATTAGGAAGATTGAAGCTAACATCCATCTACACCATTTTTGCCCGAATCCAATACTTCCCAACATGTCAATCAAAAAAGGCCATTGCACGCTATCATATGCCTTCTCAAAGTCCACATTAAACACCATGACTTTCTTTTTCGATCTTCGGATATAATCTACCGCTTCATTTGCGATAATCACCCCATCAAGTATGTATTTACCCTTTATGAAAGTCGTTTGCGTGTCGCCAATAGTTCCTCCCATAACTATCTACATTCTCTCCGCTAATGCCTTAGAGAGAATTTTATAAAAAATGCCGATTAAACTAATCGTTCTAAATTCATTAAGACCAATCGGGTTTTGGTTCTTCGGAATGAGGGTTAAAAACGAGGCATTACACCCTCCACTAATTTCCGCCGATTCTCCAAAATTTGTTATCGCCCTCATAAGATCACCTTTATTAATTGGCCAATTTTTTTTATAAATGTGATCGTTATTCCATCCAGGCCCGTAGATTTATTAACCCCACACGTTCTTACCGCCTCCCAAATTTCTTCCTCCACAAACGGCCTTTCCAACCACTCTGCTTCTTTCAATGATAGTTTTTTGATCTTGCCACTTTCCAATTTTGGACCAACCTTCTTTTCAGACATGAATTTGCTTTTGAAGAACTCGAACACAGCCTCTTTGATTTTCTTCTTTCTCTCTTTCTTACAACCGCGTGAAAGAACTTCGAGTTCTCGTCTCCTTCCTCCACCCACTTTATTTTTTCTTTTTGGGTTGCGATATCAATCTTTTTTTTCCGCATCCAACCATTTGATACGGTCTTCTACCATATTTTTCTTTCACTTTCATCAAGACCTCTATTTTCGGCTTTCATCTCCAACTTTCTCGCCTCTTCCTTATTCCTCTCCATTTCCCCATCCAAATTCCTTTACTTCTCGATGCTCATTTTTTTCAATGCTAATTTAACATTCTTTAATTTGTTTCGAAAAATTCAATCCGGGGGTTTGAATGTTACACCTTTTCTCTATGATTCCTTTACCAAGTTTTCAACCTCCTCTCCTTGCAACCATGTGTCAAAAATCTTGAACGGCTTTGGACTAAAAATCATGATTGTTATCGTACAACATGATCAGGTAATGATCCGACCACTTCCTTCAAGTACCTTTACCGCCAAGTTCCTTCAGGTTGAACAAAAATCATTTGATGTGAGGAAGCGGTCCAATTTGCTATACTTCCTCCCATCATCACTTACTCTCGTGTATTTTTGACCTCCCATAGGAATTTCCACCAATTGACTTTGTCGTATGAACTCGTTGAATTCCTCCACTCCTTTAGCATTTGTAATCGAGTTAAGTCTTTCGTGATTGCCCCTTACATCATTGAAATCACCAAATACACACCACATCACTTCCTCTTTCTTGCAAAGAGTTTCAATGTTTCTCCGCACTTCCACTCTCTCTTTTAGGTCTCTCGGTCCATATACGTTTACAAAACCAACTTGGCCATTTATTCCTTCGAACTTCCCACCACCGCAATAAAAAAATCAATCACAAATAATTCACAGTTGAATACGTTTTTTGTCCCAAATCAGCAATAGACCACCCAAATTTCCGGATGCTTCGGCTAGCACAAAATCCCCATCGCCATACCCTAAATTTTCGCAATCTGAGATTCATCCCATTTTTGTGCTTCGTTTCTTGAATTCCTATCATGTTCAATCTTTCTTTTACATACAGTTCTCGGATCCACCCACTCATTTCTACCACTCCCTCTTTTCTACCACTCCCAAACCTCTGATGTTTAGTGATACTATTTTCATAATAAAACTGCAATTCGAACGATATGATTCACTTACCTCTGTAAACATTTTGCTTCCCTTCTAGGTTGGCCTCCATTTGATTTTCCCCTTCCCATGATAACCTTAGTCATCTCACAAAATCTTCCATATTGACTGTTCCATCTGAGCTCTTCAGATCTTCGGAGATCGCCCTATAATTTCGTGAAAAACTCCTTGAATTAGTCTTCCTTCTGTTCTTGTTCGCTTTACTGGAGTCCGACGACATGAATAATTTCTTCTTCCTAATTTTCTGGTTGCTCGACCTGGCCCTTATTTTGAGCAGATGAAAGCTCACTTTCCCCCTTCCAAGACCCATAGAATCTCCTTTTTTCTGTGTTTATCGCAATCCATTCCCCTCCTTTCCTTTCCAGTCATTCACCCCCTATCCTCTTTTCTCGTATTACTACCAATTTCGACAGTATTAGTTTCTTCTTTGTTGTTTCCTTTTTTCGAATCCCTCTGATGCGATTTTTAGATTCATGGACCTCACCAACTGGGCTTTGGTGTCCTTTAAGTTTACATCGCTGACCAATCCCACTTCCTTCTTTTTCTTGGGCCTCTTTAAACTTATTTAGGCCGATGTTCTCCTCATTCCTTTCTGTTGGGCCTGATTTATCAAATAGCCTCTTTAAACTTATTTAGGCCGAACGTCTGCTGACTCCTTTAATCCAGCCGCCGCAATTATACTATCTACTCGTTCATCATTGACGTTGGCAGAGGAGACCAACGTCTCCTCGATTATTGGATCTTTTTTCAAATCACATCCTGGTGTCTGTTGGACTCCCTCTACCCCTTCCGGCACCGCCTCTGATTTTCCGGTGGAGTCCATCACCGGAGTTTCTACAGTTCCATCCTTTTCCTCTACATTTCTATTCCTCTCTTTCAAGTTGCTTTCGTTGGCTTGGTTTTCTCCAGTTTGTTCCGGATCAACCCCACCGATTACTTTATCTTCGAATATGCTTTCCTCCACACACCATTCTTCGTCGACACCGTCTTCTTCCGTCCATCCCGATGGGATGGAGGAATCATCCTCCTTCTCTTCTTCATTGTTTCTATCTTCATCATCCCAATACAATGATTTCTCTGAATCCTCTTCAACCACCCAAACTCTATAGAATAAATTGTCCACTTTTATACTTCAGATTTCATTGATACGTGATCAGATCGATGATGCTACGAGAACTCTTCCATACTCCAGTTTTTTACTAACCTCCTATCACAGTTTATCGTTTTTAGGACGTGACCCCAGTTACTTGCTAACTCACCAAAAGTACCTTGATTCCACACGTGCATCGGGACTCCATAAACTTTTAACCACACCGCTCTTTCGAAGGACCAAAAACCCTCTGACCACCTCCTTAACCCTTTAATCCAGTAATGAATTATGTAGGTCTTGTTATTCAAGATATTCTCCAGTGTCTCCTCGTGTTCGAAATGCAACAATACGTCCTACCCCCAGATATTTCAAGGAACACTCGACAATGTTTTCTGACCTACAAAGTACATGAATTGTTGCTAATATATCCAACGAAGTCACATTTCCTACCAAACATTTTGTCAGATTATCTTTTGAGGTATCATCCACTACCCATCTTCCGATGACCTCCTCGCTCGTTTTCTTTTCCTCTTCTGTTACCTTTCTACCGCTCCCCTTTTTCACGATTTCGCTGAAAGATTTCTGCCATTTTCTGTTTCCTTGTGGTACTTGGTTATGGTTGAATCTGCCCCTCACTTTCGTCTTGCTTCAACTCACCTCCTATCTTTTGTCCCTGAGATTTTTGATAGCAATGAATACTCTCATCTTGAGATTTTTCACCTCTTCTCTCAAATGTCATTCCAAGTCGAGTTCGTTGTCCACATTTCTAAATCTTACAAAACCAAATCTTTTTCCATTCTGCATCCTCCTCCGAACCATATAGATGTCACCAATCTCTCCAAACCGTTTGAATGTTCTTCATAGGTGCGAAACTTCACAAACCTCCGGGATGTTGAAGAATAAAAATGACGATAGTTTTCGATTGTTGATACTCCATTGGTGTCCTCTAAGTCGTGATGGATCGTTGTACATGTTCTCGCCTAATCTCGCCCTCGCCTGCTCTCTATCTCCCACCCTCTCTATCGCTCCCACTCTCTCTCTCTCTCTCTCTCTCTCTCATCTCTCTCACTCTTAAAATCATTTTATATTGTATTTTAGTTAATCTATGATTATGTATTTTAATATGATACATGTGTAAAATTAAAAATTAAAATGTAAGAAATATATAATTATGATATTTAATAATATGATTAAAACAAAAAATATTCAATATTGGCTCGTTTTGAAAGTATTGACAAGATGATTACAATAGTATAATTTTTAAAAGGAAGAAATTTATTTTTATGCATTTAAATTTATATAGGGTTATTTATGCTAATATGAAAGAGGTATAAAATGAAAAATGATAAATGATAAATGACAAAGCAAACGATTAAAGGCAAATTCAATAACGATTCTTGAAAATACATGTTTTAAAATTTATTTATAGTAGTATAAATTATTGAAAAGTTATTTTATAAATACAAGTGTCATATTATATCACGCGTCAATAAGACACTTTTTTAAAAACGTCCTCTAAAAAACTAATATGTCATTTTATTTCAAAATTGTCATAAAAACTTATTGAGACCTGAAAAATTATTCTTTCCATTTATTGTAACGTGCTTACATAAGATGCACAATTATATTATTTGGTTTTATAAAATTAAGTCTTATAGTGTAGTTTATTAGAACATTTAGACATATTTGACGTGTTATAAAAACTGATTTTTATTATACTATGAATAGTAAGGGTTGGGTTCACGTGAGACTCGTGAGACCACAAAATAACACTGAAACTTCACAGAAAAAAGTGTGAAGGTGCGAAAAAAAACGAACCGTCACATCTCAAATTTGGTTCATTGATTTTAATGAAAATGGAATGGATAATTTATTTGACCAAATTCCATATACAATGTTTGATTCACATAATGAAAATATAGGAATTTTATGAATTCCATTAAATTCCACAAATTAAAGAATTTAGAGTAAATTACAGATTTAATCCATGTGGTTGTAAGAAAATTTTGGATTGAATCCCCCAAACACATTAAATACAGATATGGTCATTGTGGTTTCAATTTTGTTGCGAATTCGGTCACTTGATATAACTCTATTTACTTTACAACCATTAAGTTAGGGCCTTTTGGTCATTTTATTTTATTTTTTAAATACTAAAAAGGTTATATTATGGCTACTTTAAGTTATATATATATATATATATATATAAACACAGAGTATATGATCTATTTTCTCTATTTACCACCGGGCTCCATGTTAGCTCCAACTTCTAGCATAGAGAAGTATTGAAAAATAGGTTAAGGAAGAATTCTGGCAGACACCAAGAACAAAGAGTCTTCTATCAATCCATCATCTGAAGACAACAAACCAAGGCCACAGAGCCTCTGCCATTCATGACAGAGCCTCTCTGGAGTCAGATAGAAGATGATGTTCAAGGAAGCTAAAGACAAAGGACAAGTGTGCCAATCATGTGCCTCTGCTGTACGAAGATCCTGAAGATCAAATAGTACAAAGCATGATCCTCTACTTTACACGTGTCATCATCAGAGAGGTCACAACTTTTGCAGAGAACGTACAAATGGCGCACTACATTAACGTGTACAAGAATTCGTCACACGACCTTGTCCTTGTACCCTTTATCCCCCATGTCTTTAGTATAAACTAGTTGTGTACCCGCGCAATGCGGCGGGGGACGTAAATGTAAACATTTTTGAAGCCTCAATGGTTTTCTAGAGGTAGGAGTGTGCAAAACCCGAATAATCTGAAATCTAAACCCAAACCCGAACCAAAAATTAGGGTTTTTGCAAAACCCGAATACCCCAAAATCTTAAAATCCGGGTCTTGATTTCCGTATCTGAAATCCAATTGGCTTTTTTGTTTGCCCATTCAGACCCGTCCGACCCGCCGATGCGCACCTCTAGTTAAAGGACACTACCTGGATAATATATTTACACTTAGCGTTCGTTTACCCAAACACTTACCCGTAAGATTTACTATATGAAAGAGCTTGTTTTATATTCACTAAACGAAAGAGCGTCACCCTTAAGGGTTCTAAATTCTGATGAGACAAGAGACTTGCAAGATCAAACCCGATAGCAATTAAAATACTCCTCAATAATAATAATAATAAAAACAAAAGAAGAATCTTTAGAGCAAAGTCAGTTCCATGAATATTCAATAATCTGAAATGAAGAGTATAAGCAAACAGTGAACTTTATCATGAACTTGCCAAAGCTGTAATTGACGTGAGACATCCTTGAATATGAAAAATGTGTGGTTAATATTTGTGACCAACTATAAACCAAAGGAAAACTCTATCGACCACACAAATCCTGTATTTTTATAATACAAAATTGATGCAATGAATTAAGTTTAATATGAGAGCAAGAAAGTCTTGTGTCATAACTTAGATGTTTGGATAATAAAATAATACAACGCTTAAATACTCAACAACATATTTTTGACATTTTAGAAGTTTATTTCTATTTCCAAACCTCTCACATTGTCGGACAACAGTGAAACGAAAAAGCCTGATAGTCAAAAGTGTACGGGCTTGACTTCAAAAATCACAAACTTCAACCTTTATGACTATCACTGTGACTTTGATTCAGTTAACTAAATGTAGACAACAAAGCAAATTTAGAAACCATATAGAAAGCTAAACCACCATCCTTATTATGCGTTTGAAAGACAAACTTGATTGGTTTAGTTTTGTAAACAATTTCAAATGTGATTAAGATTTATGAAACTATTTTTGTGGTAATACTTTATACACTATAAAAACTTGGAGGAATTTTGAAGGCAACAACAACTATGAAGATTCACATACATGAATCTAATTTTTAGCACTACTTCTTAGATTCACATACATGAATCTAATTTTGTTGATATTACTTTGTCAACAACCAAATATGTTTTCTGACCCGTCTTGCCTATAAAGGATGAAAGGCTTGATAGTACAGAGAAGAATTGTCAAAAACTGATTATAGTCATTTACAAACTCAAAGCGTATACTTATACAATTACAAGGAGGAAAAACTGGAGATAAAAAAGTTAACTGAACAATTCTGTGGCTAAGAATAAGGTTACCAAAATAATTCCTACAATTAAGCTAACGGAAGATATGATTGAAATAGAATAAATGTACAACAATATAGAAGGCAGGTATATCACTTGACATTCCCCCGCAAGATGGACGAGCTATTTGCGAGACCAATCTTGGAAACCAGAAGTTGAAAACGTGGTCGTAGTAATGGCTTAGTAAGAACGTCGGCTAGTTGATCATCACCCGATATATGTGTTACTCGTAGAGATCCATTTTGAACTTTTTCACGAACAAAATGGAAATCCAATGCTAAATGCTTCATTCGTGAATGAAAAACCGGGTTTGCAGAATATGTAATGGCGCTTAAATTATCGCAGTAGATGACAGGAACCTTAGGTAATGTGAAACTTAACTCAGATAAAAGATTAGTGAGCCATTGGACTTCAGTAGTAGTAGAGGCTACGACTCTAAACTCGACCTCGGTTGAACTACGGGCTAAAGTAGTTTGACGTTTGGAGCTCCAAGCAATAGGGTTAGACCCAAGAAAAACAACATAACCAGTTGTGCTACGATAATTATCTTTATCGCCTGCCCAGTCTGCATCAGTGAAGGCATGTAAATGAAGAGGAGAGTTCTTGCGCAGCAGTAGACCTTTAGATAGTGTACCCTGTAAATACCTTAGCAGCCGTTTTAAAGCTGTCCAATGTTGGTGAGTAGGAGCTTGCATAAATTGGGACAACTTATTGACAGTGAATGCAATGTCTGGTCGTGTCAGAGATAAGTACTACAATGCACCAACAATGGACCTGTATTCAGTTGGAGAGGGATGGGTGGGAGCACCATGTAACGTGAGAGTTTCAGAGCAAGTAATGGGAGTGGTAATTGGTCGGCAGTCACGCATATTGGCTTTGTGTATGATGTCAGAAATGTATTTCTTTTGGGAAAGGAGAAGTCCGTGTGGATGAGGAAGAACTTCAACACCAAGAAAATAGGATAGAGAGCCTAGGTCTTTTAAGGAGAATTTGTTTGACAAAAGTTTGATAAAACGAGTAACCAAAGAAGCGGAAGGTCCGGTGATGATAATATCATCAACATATACCAGGATATAGAGAGGGGAGGAACCCACGGTTAGGGTAAAAAGAGAAGAATCAGATATGGTTGGTTTAAAACCATGAGAAACAAGGTAGGATTTTAGTTCATCATACCATGCGCGAGAGGCTTGTTTGAGTCCATAAATTTCTTTATTTAATTTACAGACATGGGTTGGAAAAGCCGGATCAACAAAGCCAGGAGGTTGAGACATAAAGACATCCTCATTAAGATTTCCTTGAAGAAAAGCATTATTTATATCTAATTGATGAAGAACCCAACCTTGTGAAACGGCTAGAGTGAGGATGAGACGTAGAGTGGCCGGTTTGAGAACCGGACTAAAGGTTTCAAGGTAATCAATGCCAGGTCGTTGGGTGAAGCCTTTCGCCACAAGGCGAGCTTTTAAGCGATCTATGGATCCATCCGGATTATATTTAGTTCGATACACCCATTTTGAGCCTACAAGATTAAGAGCATGTGACGACGGAACAAGAGTCCAGGTGTTGTTGTTTTTTAAAGCATCAAATTCAAGTTGCATAGCATGACGCCAGGAGGGGTGTTTGAGGGCATGAGTAATAGTTGGGGGTTCGGTAAAGGATGAGGTGGTAGTGGTGTAGAGTCTAAAATCAGAATTATGATATTTAGAATTGGGTTTGGGATTACGTCTAGTATTATGTATGGGTGGAGGTGATGGAGTTGGGGTGGGGTTAGGTGGGGTAGATGTGGGGGTAGGTGGTGGTAGAGGATTTGTTTGATCAGTAGGTAAAGTAGAGGAAGGAGTGGAGGAATCAGATGTATGGGAGGTTGTGGTTGGAGCTGTCAAGTTTTGCATGGGGGTAGAAGAAGTGGATGGGGAGGAAGTGAGATGGATGGAGAATGGAATCCACTCATCATAATTAATAGTATTAGGAGTGGCAGAAGAAGTTAATTGTTGAAAAGGAAAGATATGTTCAACAAAAACAACGTGACGGGAGGTGAAAAGTTTATAAGTGGTTGGGTCAATCGAGTAGTAAGCGCTTTGAGTGGGAGAATAGCCAACAAAGACACAAGGACGTGATCGTTGGTGAAGTTTATGAGGTGAATATGGGCGTAGCCAAGGGTAACACAAACATCCGAAGCTACGAAGTTTGTGATAATTTGGTTGTTTGTTAAATAAGCTAAGAAAAGGTGAAGAGTTATTTAGTGTTGGAGTTGGAAGACGATTAATAAGATATGCCGCCGTGGTAAAGGCAAACGGCCAAAAAATGACCGGTAATGTGGCATGAGAAAGAAGTGCCAATCCAGTTTCAACAATATGTCGATGTCTACGCTCGGCATATCCATTATGTTCGGGTGTATGTGGCGGTGAAGTAAGATGAGAAATACCACAGGAAGAAAAATGGGAGGAGAGTTTAATATATTCTCCCCCATTGTCAGAGAAGACTTGTTTGATTTTCCGATTAAAGTAATTTTCAACAAGCCGTTGAAAACGGATAAATGTGGCAAGGGAGTCCGATTTGTTTTTGAGAGGAAAAAGCCAAATATATTTTGTATAATGATCAACAAAAATGATATAATACTTGTAGTTATCATATGAGGTAACTGGAGAACACCAAACATCGGAAAATAGTAAATCAAGTGGAGCTTTAGAGTCAAGAGATGATTCAAAAAACGGTAATTTATGACTTTTATTAACATGGCAAGCATTACAATGATCATGAGTAGTATTGGAATGAAAAGAAACGAGAGATGAGAGAAGCTTGAAAACTTTATTGTGAGGGTGTCCAAGCCTATGATGCCATGTAGTGGAATTGGTACGATGCATGGTGAGAACAGTTGGTGAGGATGGCAGATGTTGTGAGCGAAGCTCATACATCCCTTTGACTGCCGTTCCCTTGAGAATTTGAGTTTTCGTTGCTCGATCCTTGATAACAAAAATAGAAGAGTAGAATTTTATGAGTAAATGATTATCAAGGCAAAGACGTGAGATAGAAATTATATTTTTGGCTAGAGATGGAACACACAATACATTTTTAAGAATAATGGGTGTGTGTGGAGTGTGTATTAAAAGAGAGCCAATATGAGTAATCGGCAGACAAGAACCATCACCTATTACAAGCTCCTCCGTCCCATCATACGGTGCATGGAAAGAGAGATTGCTGAGATCGGTAGTGACATGGTGGGAGGCTCCACTGTCAAAAATCCAGTTGGTGTATTCCGGAACATTGTTGAGATTCATGGTGTTAACCTGTGCCTTATTTGCCTGCATATTTCAGTTAATGGCTGGAATAGGAATACTAGGGTGTACCTTCTTGAAGACTGGACAGTTTGTGAGAGAATGACCTCGTTGGTAGCACCATTGACATTTTCCGAGAGAGGGTTTGTTACCGACAGGTGTAGTTGGTGTGGGGAGAATACCGGAAGTGTTCATGGACTGCCGATAATGGATGTGATTGTTCCCGGTCGCTGCAGTATGTGACTTCTGTGTCCACTGTTTATTTCCTGGTCCACCACGGTTGGATTGCTGAAGATGGAAAACTGATGCCGGCTGATGAAGGGACGGTACAGTAATTTGTTGAGCAATAGAGAGCTCATGATTAATTAATTTTTCATGTAGCTCATTGAATGAGATCAAAGTGTCTCGTGCGTGAATGGCATCCAGAATTGGCTTGTAACTGGATTGATCAAGACCAGTCAGGATAGCATCAATGACGTCTTCATCGACCATTTTCTTTCCAAGGCTTGCGAGTTCATCATTAATTGTTTTAATTTGCTGCATGTACTCAATTATGGACTGAGTAGGAGTTTTAGTTGTCTGCTTCAATCGATGCTTCAATTGTTTTATGTGTCCTCGGCTTGGGGAGGCGTAAGTTTTAGCAAGAATTTGCCAGGCTTCATGCGATGAGGCTGCCCCAGTGATAAGAGGCACCATCTGAGGAGAAAGGCTGCCCACAAGCGCTCCAAAGAGTAGTCTATCTTGCCTAAACCATGGAAGATAGTCCTTATGCGGAGTGTCAGAGCCATCTGCAGCGGTGGTCGGCTTAGGGGCTGGATGAGATCCGTCTATGAATTTGAACAAATCCAATCCATAGAGGAGTGCTTCAACTTGTGTTTTCCAGGATAGGTAATTTGATGTAGTAAGCTTTAGGGTAGCCGACAAGTTGACCACTGTCAAATCTTTCATCGAAGGGTTGAGTAGAAGAGATGAATCAGGGGTCATTGTTTTAGGTGAGGAAGGGTGCAAAGGAGATGATGAACGAGATGAGTTTTGTGAGGAGGTATTCGAGCAAGGCTCTGATACCATATAAAGGATGAAAGGCTTGATAGTACAGAGAAGAATTGTCAAAAACTGATTATAGTCATTTACAAACTCAAAGCGTATACTTATACAATTACAAGGAGGAAAAACTGGAGATAAAAAAATTAACTGAACAATTCTGTGGCTAAGAATAAGGTTACCAAAATAATTCCTACAATTAAGCTAACGAAAGATATGATTGAAATTAGAATAAATGTACAACAATATAGAAGGCAGGTATATCACTTGACATTGCCATCTTCTTTTAGAGGTGTAATGCATGTATGCAGTCCAAAAACAACTTCCAACTCATCTTAAGACTGAGCCCCCAGGACTTCCACTTGCAGTTTTATCATTTGAAGATGTTTCCATGATGTACTCTTATTTTATGAAAAGAAAAGTGATGAGACTTGTAGAATTGAAAAAGAAAACTAAAAGAATAATGTAAATTAACCAAAATACGATACCAGGAAATAGTGATGGAAATTTTACCCGTCGGGTCGGGTACCCACGGGTACCCGTCCCTAATGGGGCGGGGATTCCCCGGCTAATCGGGTAACGGGACGGGGACGGGTATTGTTTTTCTTACCCGAAGCGGGTTCGGGGTCGGGGTCGGGGATGGTACTACCCGCCCCTAATAATACCCGATATATATTTTTATATATAATTTAATTAGTTTTTTATTCGTTACTTGATAATTTTATACTTTAAAATTTGTCATGAACTATGATTACACATGGTTGATTATATCATTATATGTTTTTGAAACTTGAGGTTTATTTATTTGTTTTAAAAATTAAAAACTCGATAATTTCATTTTCTTTAAAAATAATTTAATTTTTTTTTTCGTAAACGGGTACCCAACGGGTTCCCCGTACCCGTCGGGGATTTTCTCCCCCGAACCCGTCGGGGATTAGTCGGGGCGGGTTCGGGGACGGGGGGCTTAAACGGGGGTCGGGGTCGGGGACGGGGGATGCATTACCCGCCTAATACCCGCCCCGTTTCCATCCCTACCAGGAAATCAGATTTGAGAATTAACAAACATAAGCCATTTTATATTCAGAAACCAATTGCTGCTATCACTCCCTTATATCTCCCAAAGGATTAATCCAAACAAGAAGGAACACATTTAAAAGTTAACCAATTACATTCCTTTCATAAGCGATTTTGCTATTAAGTTATACAATTTTGGATAAAAGCTTCTTATAACACATTGAACTACATAATTCCTCCAACACATGTTCATCCCCTTTTTTCCTGCGTCTTTCCAGCTATGAATCCTACAATTCCCTATGTCTTTCCAGCTATGAATTCTACAATTCCCTATGAAGTTCCCTGTCAACTCCTTCAATCCATCTTCATCTTGCCGTCATTCACAATCCTACTGCATTCTTCTTTTCAATCATTTCCTTTTTCGATTCATTTATTTTAGATACTAATAGTTAGTCATAAGTTACCACCATATAGATTTACAAGTAGATAGAACATTCATGGGTCCTGGTTCGTCTTAGGGGGTCGTTTACCATTGGTAAATACTTACCGGTAAAATTCAACACTATCACTTACTTACCGGGTAAGATTTTAGTCTATCAAAACGGTATCGTATGGAACATATTTCCAATAAGTGCTGACCGTGGTAAGGGTCTTCATCATTACTTACCGGGTAGACTCTTGGTACTTGCTTTAGCTCTTACCGGGAAAGATTTTTGGTCCTTGCCATATTCATCTGGTAAGATAATTTGACTTGGTAAGTGCTTACCCTAGTAAGCGTTTGGTAAACGGGCTTTTAACCATTTTAAATTTTGTAATTTCAGAGGAATCAAAATTCTCATTTAAGTAGAAATCTACAAGGACGGTTTTAAATACATAACATAAACTAAATCTCAGAAATATAGGAAAAAGATAAAGCTAATATACAAATGTATACAAATATATGTCCTAAACTGACGATTTTCGACACACATGCCTATTGTCTCTGAAAATTAGCTATGTTTTAACACGCTTCAGCTGCATCACTCCTGTTTTTATCAAAATAAAAGAAAATTAATATATAAGAGGCATTGCTTAGCAAAAAAAAGTTGGTGGAAGTTAAAAAACACATGAATATATTTTGATTAATAACTGGAAACCCCATCACAATTACAAGAAAACGTTTATATATCATTGCGTCCTAACATTAAATCTCACATTCCTGAACGTTTTACATAATAAGATAAGAATTTGGACAGCTAACGATTTTATTTTAGATCGATTATACTTATAGTGTGAAGCATATTGTTCATACATATGCAGTATATCTAAAATAATAAGCACTCCAGAACATAAAACTCGATAAACTGCAACATATACACTAAAACATGGCAGTCTTAGAAGTTTCTGAAGAGGACCTGTTCTTCACAAACTAAAAAAGACACGAAACTATAAAATCAACAAACAGATCAAGTAAACGCAAGTAATTAACCAATGACCTCAATTTAATGAAAATGAAAATGAAATAACACGGATCAATTACAACATCCATGACAAGGAAAATGAAATAACACAATTAGAACCCACCTGAAAAATCCTCATGGTATTCACTACAATCTCATTGCAAAACATGTGATCATCTCACTGTGGACTTCTGAGTAAGATGAATATCCCATTTACTACATTCAGGTTATGAGTTGTTAGATAAATAAATTGACAACTTTCCATTGCAAAACATTTTATCAAACAAATTGACAATACTCTGACTGATAAAATAAACACACCAGTTAAAAGGAACTATGGTTGCTTAATTAGCATATGTACAAGAGAGGCACGCAGAAAGTACAAGTCTACAATGCAGCAGCGGTCATGTAATACAACAAACAATAACGAAAACAAAGGATTTCTTCTAAATCACTGAACCAGAATCATGAAACCAAAGGATTTATTGTAATGATTAAATATACGAAGAACCATTAATATATACATGTAAGAGAGAAAGTAACAACAGAAAACCATAAAATCCAAATCAATTGGTGCTGAGGAATCAAGCAGATTGGTCGATTTAAAGGGATTAGGTTTGCCAATATATATTAGCACAGAAAAAGGGCTAAACCTAAACAATTAACAATCTAAACCCAAACATAAATACTTAACAATCCAAACTTGAACATAACGTTTAACCATTTGAACTTAAACAATTAACAATCTTATTATCTAAACCTAACAATTTGAACCTAATTGGCTAATTCACACACCCAAAAAAAAGCAACAACATTCGACAGATTCGTAAACAATTCAAAAAAAGAGGTCCATTTTGCAACTAAATGTATCACCAAAAGGTTTGTGATACAGGTTTGTGATTTGGCATCCAGGGAAGATTGAGATTAAAAATGTGTACGATACAGGTTTGTGATTTGGCATACATGTCTTCTCCCTACAAAAGCATTGAAAATCTTTCCTTCATGATGATTCAAGAGTCCAAATCAGAATTCTCTTCAAAATGGCAATTATTTGTCAACCTGAATAGCATCTTAAAAGTTTTTGGAGATTCTATTAGCAACTGTAGAAAGATTATTATATTTTAATCAGCAGAATATGACCCTAGAAATCCATCCCTTTGAACCATTGATGATGGTTCTATTATGGGATTGTTCTAAGCTGAATCACCCAGCGTTTGAGTAGTTTGTTATTTCTGATTTAGGCTTCTTGTTTTCTGATTTTGGATGTTGCTTTAAAAGCAGCTGATTCGGGCTTCCTGGAAATTCCAGGTATCATCGACGTTCAACACCTTTTAGAGTTATACTTTCTAATAAATGAATTTATCTTTATCAATATTAGTTTGTTAACTGGAGTAGTATTAATTAAATAATTAATTGATCAATCGTGGACATGTTAATCCGGTGGTGACATTCGAGTTGTTTCTTGCCAGAAAGTTGTCGTTGACAAGAATTGTGTACTACATAGTGATGCAGTGCCTTGGTACGATCTGTGGTGCCACTGTTTAATTACCAATGATTACTTGATGAAAATCTTTAAAATTAAGAAGATGATTGGAGTATAGGTTTTGTGTGATAGTTTAGATAGGAACTACTGCAACAAGAAATTGGGGGGAAGCATTTTTGTCATACTTTAATTTATGTATTCATATATGTACTCTCCATTTTAGTGGTCCTACTCACCATCTGAGTTGTTCACATTGTATAAGATATTGCTTGCTACTATGAGCAATATGTGCCACCAACTCACGTAGTACACAGGTACATATGGAAGTCAAGAAAATACAAGTCTAGCTAATGTAGCATGTTGGTTTGATTTGATCTTAAGGGCTTCTTTTCTTTCATAGATTCAGGGTAATCATGTAATTTCCAGCCCATCGGGGCATTGCCATATAAAATGAATAAGAAAAGAAGGAATAGGTACTCCTTTGGTAATGGGCTAGTGCATGCATAAGTACTAACTACTAACCAAGCATGTCTTCCCTATTTCTTTGAAAAAATGCATTCCATTTCGGTATCTATTCTAGTCAACCACAAATTGCCTGCATTTTGGGGTATTTATGTTCCACATGAAAGTTGTATCATCCGAAATTATACTGGGATTCATAACACAATTCCTTCAGCACAAGAATGGATGCATTTTAAGAAAACAGACTGACATACAATCTTTTTCAGGCCTTAAAACTGCAACTGGTAATAAAGATATCCTCAAAGCATAAAAGAGAAAGGAAGAAAGCATGTACCAGCCTCAAAACATGAAACATTTGCAACTGAAATGTAGTTCATTTGCAGTGAACATATAAAGTAACGAATGCACATCTGTGATGAGGTGAATTTTCAACAGATCTCGAATTTTTGTTTAGATGATATTCTGTGTTTGAAACTGTGTGTTCCTACACACACAGACAATAACACAAACACTTGGTGGCTGAGACAGTAGAGAAAAAACTATTTGTAAGAAGACGATGGAGATGCAACTTTGATAAAATAACTTTTGTTTACTCTTATTTGGATCAAACCCCTTATTAGAACAACCAAACATGAAGGAATAGAAATCATCCAACAGAGAAATCTGAACTCAAAACACAGAGAAATCGAAAATCGATATGGACATGGAAATGCAAAATCGATATGGAAATGTAAAATCAATAGAGAAATGACAGCATACCTCAGAGGGTTTTGAATAACCTATGGAGAAATGAAAACCCTCATGGCCGGATTTATATGCAACATTGAGGTTGTCGTCTTGGGAGCTAGCGATACAGCTGTCTGGGGAGAAATTTGATACATAATATCTTCCATTTCAGTGATTACAACAGCAGATAGCAGGAAGAAAGCAACCCTAAACTCTAATCCAAACAGGTTTTTGGCTCAGATGAGACGTCAAATAATAAGGAACAAGGGTCAAAGGGAAGAAAGCAAGGCCAGGAGTTGCTACTCGCGGTAGTGGCCGGGTTTTAAAACCCTTGCATCAAACAGGAGTACATCATGCATAGAGAGTAGTAATTAAGAGAATTTTCAAATGTGTGCTTGAAATTGTTGTACATCATGTTTTAAGAGTTGTAATTAAGACAATTGGTTAAAACCAATATTAAGGTAGTAATAGATAATAGATAGAGAGTTATACCATACTTTTTTCTGTTAACGAAGCACACACACATACACCTGTTCAGAGCTTATGCGTCTGTAAAACACACACTCAACAGTGTTCTTGGTGTAATTCTGGTGATTAATAGAAATGATACATTGAGCAACATCCTTGTTATTTACAACTTTCATTCTTCTATTTGTGTGTTATCTACCAATATACTCAAACCCAATCTGTTCTTAAATCGCTTCCGCATACAACTAAGTCTACACTCTGTTTTTGGAACATTTGTGGTTTAAATCATTGTTGAGTCTTAAAAAGGGATCAACAATTGGTATCACAGCAAACTTTGATTCTCAATATCAAAGGATCCACTCTGCAATGATCTCGACTTGTTTTTGGTAGATTTATGGATTGATTTTAAGCTTTGGTCTTCAGTTTCAAAACAACCCCCGTTTTTCTGTTATTTTCAACTAGTTTGATTCTGACAGCTTAATAGGCACTGTTATCTTGTTAAAATCCTTCCATTTAGTGCTTAGTTCAATTCTTTGAAAGTTAGAACTCATACTTCAAGTCAATCCCATGAACTGAAAACCTTTGCTTCACACTCTGTTTTCTGTTCTGTTTTCAAACTCTTTAAAAATGGCAAACACGTCGAATTATTTCACTGTTGGTTCTCTAACCAAACCACCAACACTTCTCAGAGATGAGTATCCACAGTGGAAAATCCGTATGATTCATTTCTTTGAAGGTGTTGACAAAGAATTAATCACATATCTTCAGAATCCTCCATACATTCCAATGGTCACAGTACCAATAGTACCTGCAATTGGAACCACCCCAGAGGTTCCTGAATATGACAAACCAAAAGACATCGACAAATGGTCCCCACAGGATTGGGAGAAATATGAGTATGCTAAGAAAACCAAATGACTTTTGATAATGGCCATACCTAATGATCTCTTTCAATCTTTAGATGCCTGTGAGACTGCTCATGATCTATGGAGAGAGCTAGAAAAGTAGCTTGAAGGTGGAGCTAAAACCCAGAAAAACCGAAGAGCTCAATGTATAAATGAGTACTACGCATTCAAAGCTCTGCCGTCAGAAACTCTGCAGAACACTTACGATAGATTCAACTTCTTGATAAACAAGTGCAAGAAGTTTGGCATTCACAGAACCTCTGAGGAAAACAATGTTATGTTCCTCAAGAGCCTGAATGATGAGTGGCTTCAACTATCCTTGTCTTTACAAACAAATCAAGACTTGGATACTTGGACCCTCTCAGACCTTTATGGCACCTTGGCTGCACAAGAGAGCCGAATAGCCCAGACGAAAATCCAGCTGGGTGGACCTTTGGCACTTATAGGCAAAGCTACAGAGGTGCAAGAAAAGCCAAAGAAGGAAAAGGCTCTGGAGGAAAAGGAGAAGAAGAAAAAGAAAGTTCTGGTGGTTGATAGTGATGAAGAGGAACTGGTGGATGAGGATGAGGCAACGATGGCCTCAATAGCTAAATATCTAGCTTTGTTGACCAAAGAGTTCGGGAACAGAAGGTTCAGAAAGAAGTCTGGATATGACAGAGATGAGAGAGACAGCATAGGTGGCAAGTATCAGAACTATGGGCCACCACAAGGGTATGAGTAGAGGAATCAAGGAAGAGAGGATTCCCATGACCAACAGAGGACGCGTGACAGAGGTTATGAGCAGAAGGGAGGTGGAGATCACCAACAGAGGAAAAATGATAGAGCTGGCAATGCACCACAGAACTCAGGGTGCTTCAACTGTGGCAAGCCAGGCCATTATGCAGCTGACTGCAAAAGCAAGCCCAACAGACCCCAGAGAGACTCTGCCTTTTACAAAAAGAAGGCAGAATACTATGCTAAAAAATCACTCATGGTTAAACAGGAGAACTGGGTATCTGATGAATCCTCTGATAAGGAAGAAAAGAAAAATGCACTGTTCTGTGGGATGGCAGAGGTCAGCAACTCCGACTCCAAAAGTGAGGTATCCACTTCTAACTCATCCTTAAATGACATAGAAGTAAATATGCTTAAACAAACAGAAGATTACAATGAACTTGAAAAGACTTGTGAAGATGTTAAGAAAAAACTTGCCTTCTGTGAGAGAGAAGCCAGACTTCTCACTCAGGAAAAGGCAAAAATTGCTTTAGAAAAGGAAGACCTTGAAACAAATTGGCATAAAGAACTAAAACCTTTGAAAGAGAAGATTTCTAATCTTAACTTAGCCTTAAAAGTCAAAACTAAAGAACTTTCGGATAATGAGAGTGACATGCTTAACATACTTACTCTTAAAAACGTTTTTCAAAAATAAAGAGAAGTTCTTCCCCAAGATCTACTCGACAGAGATCTCTTAATTAAAAGGTATCAAGACGCACAGAAGGTATATGAGAAGGTAAATACCTAAATAGGAAGAAGGGGAATTGGCTTTTGTGACTTGGATCCTTATACAGGAACCAAAAGAGACAAGTCTCTGTCTTCTCTATTCTGCGTTGGAGATACTCTAAAACCAGGCTTTCCAAACTTACTCTCTATAAACAAAAGGAAAAAAACCTTTGGGGAACCTCACAAGAGGAAACCTCTGAAGATGCTCAATGTGTGGTATCATAACACAGATTTACCATCTTCTGACTCTGTCAAAAGAGCATCCAAACCAAAGAACTATCTGAAAACTCAAGATCAGATATGAATCTTCAAGTTTGGTGACCCAAAAACTTAGACCCAGGTTGCTTTTGTATGCACAATAGATTCTAAAAAGGAGCTATCTGCAGAGGCACCTGAATTTGTGCCTTCTGCAACAGAAGAAAAATTACAACATATTTCTGAAAATGAGTTGAAAGAAATTGATAAAAACAATTTTTACGACAGTCATGATACATCTTCTCTCAAACAAGATCTCTGTGAACACTCCTATAGTTTTAGAAGATATTCCCAAAAACAAGGAAGAAAGTGAGTATGACACACGCACAGAAAGTCCAGCCTCTGACGACAGAGACTCCTGTGGTCCAACCTCTGTATACGAGGATGACTCATCCTCTGTCGAATCTGAGACTAACTCTGATGACTCAGAGATAGTTCCTTGTGAATCAGAGGGATTTAAGCTTCCCTCTGGCATTCTTAACAGAACTATTCCTCTAAAGGAGAAATTCACAAGTGTTCCTATCTGTCCAGACTATCTAGATATGTGTATACACGATAAAACTTCTCTTGAACTTGAGAAAATCAAAGAAGAAAAGAAAAGATCCTCTCAAAATCCAAAAGCTTCAAAACATTTAAGGCCAACTCAAGAAAAACTCACTTGGCAACAAAAAGGAAAATGGGTTGAAAATGACAAGTCTTTTTCTTCCGTGACAGTGAAATCGGCAGAGGTTCACCATAGAAGATGGGTACAGCAGAAGGCTACTATGAAGAGAGATTTTTCAAAAAATAAGTCTAGCCTAGATAGGTCATTCTGTAATAGAAAGTCTGATACTAGGAGAGATTGCAAACATAAAGCCTCTGTACCCATGTTCAATGTTTTTTAATGAAAAGTTTAAGCAAATTTCTTCACATGTTGATTACTGTCATTGCTTTGAACTCATGTATCAATTAAATCAACATTTCTCCGGTCCTCACTGTTTCCTCTCTAAATCCAAAGCAAAGAATGCAAAATTCAAGGGTAAGAAGAAATAAAATGGTTCTTCAAAAGAAGCTAAAGCCAAATCCAAGGATGCTAAGGCAACCTTAAAGCCCCCTAACAAAACTGGACCCATTTGGAAATGGGTACCTAAATCTCTCTAATCATGTTGTAGAAGCAGTATGTGCCTATCTGGTACCTAGACTCCGGGTGCTCGAGGCATATGACTGGCGACAGAGGTTTATTATCCTCGTACAAAGACTAACTTGGAGGAGGATCTGTAACCTTTGGAGACAACAAAAAGGGGTACATCAGAGGCTACGGAGTCATCAAGAAAGAAGATATAACTGTGTGCAAAGTTGCGTATGTGGGTGGTCTCAAGCACAACCTCCTAACTGTAAGCCAACTCTGCGACATAGGTTTCGATGTAAAGTTCAAAAGAACTTATTGCTCTCTACTCGGGGAAGACACAGAGATAGAGCTTCTGCGAGCTGAAAGAAGAGGCGACCTGTACCTCATGAATTTTAAAGCGAAGAACAAAGATGACAAGCTCTGCCTTGTCTCATGCAAGAATGAAGAAGCATGGTTATGGCACAACAGGTTCTGCCATCTAAACTTCCATACCTGTTGATCCAAACCCTCAGTGATTTGATAATGACTCTTTCTTTTATACCTAGTGAAAATTGTAAGTAAACAATATGTATCAGAGTTTCACTATCGCTGATAAGTACTAAGATCTTACAATACCGCTGATAGGAACTCTCGCTCTTTAGATTAAACATTCAGCGAACACTGTTCACCATAATGCTCTGAGCCTGTTCAGTCCTTATGGTGATCGCTGATAAGTTAGTTGTTTACTTATGATCCCTGAAGACAAGTTTCACGTCAACATAGGTTCTACGCTGAAGTCGAAGATCAAGCTCAAGAACCAGCGACAAGTCTCCTAATGAACTGATGCGGATCAGTGAAGACTCAGATTTGTCCACTCAACCTGAAGTATCAAGTACAAGACTTCAGCTGTCGCTGAACTCTATCATTCGCTGATATAGAATGATAGATCGCTGAATCAACGAAAAGCTGATCATGAAGTCCTCCGTACAAAGTACTTTTGTCTTAACCACCCTTACACGTCTCCGTACGATATGTCAGAAAAAGAACCTCCTTATTGTCTGAAATCGTACAACCACTCTGATACTACACTGTTCAAACATGCGGCTACTAAGGTTGTCAACAAAGGTCAATGACGTACAACCAATGAGCTGTTGCCACGTGTAAAGTGTAAACTGCCATGCCTTAAATGCATGTAGTATATAAGAAGAAGAACTCACTTCATTTTGAAGTAACTTGCTAACTCTGGACAAGTTCATCCTTCTTATCTTGAGATAGGTTATTATTAGTAATTTCATTCTCTTTCTTAGTGCAAGAAACTTAGTGTTCCAACTTGTTTAGATTTAGGTTTATCCTTAATCTTGTTTCCGCAACAAGCTGTAAATTGTTAATGATTTATCAATAAACAATTTAGAAAAGAAAAATCTTAGTGTTTGTATTCACCCCCCCCCCCCTTCTACAAGCTTGTATAGCCCTTCGGGACCAACAATACCCTTGATAAACTTGTAAAGCTTGATCTGGTAAAAGGTTTGTTAAATGTTAAATTTAACAAAGATCATCTGTGCTCAGCCTGTGAAATGGGAAAACTCAAAAGAGCTTCCCATAAAGGCAAATCTGATGTGTCCTGCACTAGGCCTCTGTACATGCTTCATGTCGACCTCTGCAGTCCCATTGCTACACAAAGCCTAGGTGGTAATAAATATATGCTTGTGTTGGTCGATGAATACTCTAGATACACATGGGTAGCGTTTGTCCGAAAGAAGTCAGATGTTCCAAACATCTTGATTAATCTAATGAAAAGAATCCAGGTTCTCTATGAGTGCACGGTGTAGAAGCTGAGAAGCTTATATAACAGAGGAAGGAATCTCACAAAACTTCTCTGTTGCACGCATTCCACAACAAAAAGGCGTGGTTGAACGCAAAAAATCGCACGCTTGTGGAGGCTGCAAGAACCATGCTCACAGCATATGGATTACCCTTCTCTTTCTGAGCAGAAGTTGTTTAAACTGCATGCTTTACTCAGAATCGATCAACAGTGTAAAAGAGGCACATCAAGACACCATATCAATTGATAAACTATAGAAAGCCAAACATCAAGTTCTTTCATGTGTTTGGATGTAAGTGCTTTGTTCTCAACGACAGAGAGGCCCGTGGGAAGTTCGACAGTAGGGCAGATGAAGGCAAGTTCATTGGGTATTCTGCCACTTCAAAGGCCTACAGAATCTATGTTTTGTGAATTCCTTCAGTTGTGGAAAGCATTAATGTCTCTTTTGAGGATTCATTCCAAAAGACTTCTGAACAAATCTGTTCAGAACTCGGGCTGAACAAAGAAACCTCTGGCGTATCTAAATCAAGAGAAGCAAAGCTAAATCTGCTATTTGAAGAAATGTTAAATGATGATGTTGATCCCTCAGTTGAAGTTCCCAGAGCCTCTAGAGACTTATCCTCTGCTGACCAGACAAATCAAGGTATATCTCTTATTGGTCCCTCAAATTCTTCACCCTTTCCAACTAATTGTGCAGGAACAAATGTTGAGGGGGAGCAAGTAGAGGATACTTTAAACAATGGCTCCACGACAGAGGCACTGGAAATTCCAACTCCTGTGACAACAGAGGAATTAACACTAGAGGAAAATGAGGATTCTGTCTCAACATATTTAGAGGATTCAGTACCTACCCTTATTGAAATACCTCAAGCTGAAACTCAAAGCACAAGCGCATAAGTACTATCAACCACAAAAGTTGCACCAGAACCATCGTGTGCGAAGACAGAAGTTCAACTCGATGCTACAAATAACCATCTCCCAAGTATGTCCAAGTGGACAAAGGATCATCCTCAGAGCCAAATAATTGGTAGTCCTTCTGACAACGTAAATACACGATCGGCAACTGCTAACTTTTGTTTCTTCACAAATTTTATCAGCCTGATCGAACCCAAGAAAGTTTCTGAAGCTTTGGAAGATCCAAATTGGGTGGAATCAATGCAAGAAGAGCTTCTCTAATTCGATAGAAACAAAGTATGAACCCTAGTTCCTCTACCAAGAGGGAAATCTGCCACAGGGACCAAATGGGTCTTCAGAAATAAGAAGGATGAGGATGGAGTGGTCATAAGAAACAAGGCAAGACTGGTGGCTAAGGGATACTGTCAGAAATAAGGTATTGACTACGAGGAGACCTTTTCCCCTGTCGCACGGCTCGAAGCAATAAGAATCTTCTTAGCCTTCGCAGCCCACAGAGGTTTTAAGGTATACCAAATGGACGTCAAATCTGCCTTTCTCAACGGACAGATTCAAGAAGAAGTATATGTCCAACAACCACCAGGGTTCAAAAGTGCCAAACACCCAAATCATGTCTACTATATAGATAAGGCCCTGTATGGACTCAAACAGGCCCAACAACATGGTATGAACGCCTTTCAACCTTCCTCCTTGTTAATGAGTTCGAAAGAGGTACTACCGATACAACTTTGTTCTATAAGAGAAAAGGTGATGAGATTCTACTTGTCCAAATATATGCGGACGACATTATTTTTGGCTCTACTAATGCAAAATATTGCACATATTTTGAAAAAAATCATGCATAGTGAGTTTGAAATGAGTAGGATGGGAGAATTAAACTTCTTCCTAGGACTCCAAGTCAAACAGTAATCAGAGGGAATCTTTATAAATCAATCAAAATATGTCTCTGACATACTTTCAAAATTCAAACTCTCTGATGCCTCTGTCATGAAGACCCCCATGGCCACTGGATCCAAGTTACACTCCGATCCAGAAGGAAAATCTGTTGAGTGCAAGCTCTACAGGGGCATGATCGGGTCTCTTATATACTTAACTGCTAGTAGGCCAGATATCATGCATGCCACGTGTCTTTGTGCAAGGTATCAAGATAACCCCAAAGAATCCCACCTATTTGATGTCAAGAGAATCTTTAGATACCTTAAAGGAACCAAGAATCTTGGTCTCTGGTATCCAAAGAACTCTGTCTTTGATTTTGTTAGTGCTTAAAATATTGAAAGTTTTGTAAAGCTTGCTATGCCATGTTATGTCTTGTGTGTCTTTATAAATAGAGGTGAGGTGCTCATTTGTAAAATGAGAGCACAATGTAGAGAGCTAAATTGTAGAGAGAGAGTGCCATCATCTTGTACTTCAAAGTCTTAAATCTAATATGAGGATGGCTTCAATATATCTATCTCTCTCTAAATCTTGAAGTGTCGATTGATTATGGGATTATCAGATCTTATGGCTTATACAGATTCAGATTACAGAGGATGCAAGCTAGATAGGAAAAGTACTTCTGTGAGTTGCCAATTCCTAGGTGGTAAAGTATTAAGTTGTGTTAGCTCCAATATTCTGAAATATTAGAAGTATTGAAAAATGGCCAAGTACAGAAGAACTTCCACAGAAGCTCTGCTGAGTGCAACAGAAGCTCTGCCGGGCATCTCAGAAGAATCAAAGGAAGTTTGATCAAGAGTAATCAAAGACCGAATAAACTACAGAAGGACGCTTTCAGAAGATCAAAACCACAGAACCTCAGTTACCAATAACAGAGCCTCTGCGGACAACATCAGAAGACAAGGAACCTAGTGAAGACTACTCACAAAGGACCAAAGAAAGATCTACAGAAGAATGCTCACCAAGGAACCAACCACAGAACCTCTGTCACCCTTGACAGAGCCTCTGCGGTTCATGCTGAAGACTTGGAAGATATTTATAATATCTTGCCACTATTAAAGAAATATCTTGCTACTGTTCCTGACCTGTTCATCAACTTGCATGGTAGCTTGCCCTGTCCAACTTCAACACGTGTCAAACTCTGAGGGGACTCAATAGGGCTTAGTACAACATAGACGTCTGCGGAATTTAATGCAATACTATACGTACAACTGTTCATGCCGTCCGATCAACACAGCTTATGCTTTATGGTCCCCTTTGAGTAGTAAAAAAGGAAGACTAATGTTTAGTTCTTAAAAATATAGACATAACTACAAAAACAAGATAATACACAACGTTTTTACTAAGCACACAAGAATACATAGCTTATGCACATCAAGAGTCATATCTGCTTAAAGCTTTGCTTACTCACTGTTCTTAAATCTGTTCTTGCTTTATATATAAAACAACAGTAATCTTCAAGATATCATCTTTATACTGTTTCTTTATATTGTGTGTTCTAAATCTATCAAACATATCTGTTAGTTCTTTAAATACGATTCCGCATCAAACATAAACTTGAACTAATATATTTGATAATCTTGTTTAAACAAAACGGGAACCAACAATTGGTATCAGAGCCTTCCTTGATTTTCAATATCAAGTGATCCTCGTTTTTACAAGATTTGTGATAGAAATTGTCTGTTTTTAACCTGTTCTTCATTCCTTCAAACAAATTCTGTTTTACTGCCATTTTTCGATCTATTCGATCTGGTAATATCATAGAAACTGTTTCTTTCGTTAAAAACTTCATTTAAAATGTCTAGAATGAAATTTTGTGGTGATGCTGATTCAAATTTTTATTCAAAACTCAGCACAAATTTTCGCAAAATAATTCCTTCTCTTGAAAAAGAACTAGATGAAAAGAACAAAAGCATTTTTATTATTTCTGATAAAATTGCTAAACTTGAAGAATATGTTAAAATCTTAAACTGTGAAAATCTTGAACTAAAAAGAAACTTATCTATGTCAGATGAAGAAGAGAAAAGATTTGAACTAAAATGTTTAAATTTCTCTAAACTAATTTCCAATTTTGAAAAGATTGTGGTAAATGAAAGAGGAAATTATGAAGAGAAGAAAACTGTTCTTGAAACAAAGTCTATGGAGCTTACATGTAAAATCTCAGAATTGCAGAATATCCTTGAAAAAGAAAGGAAAGAATGTGATTCTGAAAGAAAAGAATCTGAACAGTTAAAGGTTCAAAGATTTCAAAATTTAAGTCAAAAAGATGACTTTGAAAAAGAGAGAAGGATTTTTAAAACAGAAATATCCAAACTAACAAAAAGACTCTCTAATTTATCAACTGAAATCATGTTGGAGAAAAAATGCAAATCTAATCTCCAAAAGATGCTTGAGGAAAATTTAAGGAAAAAGAATATTTTTGCTAAACGGATCAAGAAATTTAATTTTAAAGGATCTTTTAAGCCAAATATGTTTTCAAAACTTCAGACCACAACATCGAAATTGTTGCATGATCATAGGTTGGACAAATTAGTTAATCAAACTTTTAAAAAGGTGAAAAAGGTTTGGATAATGAAAGGCTCTATACCTGTTCAAAATGCTCAAAAAGACAAAAAGCCTTTCATTTCTGGTATGTATGACAAATGCATAAAGGCGTTTCATACAATAGGACCCATACGAATATGGGTACCCAAAACCTCTGTAAGTATAACATAGATACTGTATACTTTGTAAATATTTTTTATTATTTTTATATGTAAATTCTTAAATCTTCAATAGTTCTTAATATCACAGAACTTCTGTAAGGTCTGCTCAGAACCTCTGACGACCTCTACAGAACCTCTGATGATCTTGACCTATGTTCTGTGCACAACTTATCTTATTCTGAACCAAGCATAGGTCAAGGGGCAGCAGAAGAAGATACTTGATCTACAGAGGTTGTTAGATCAAGGGGGAACGAAAAAGGAGACCTTGCTGAATCTACAGAGATTCATAAGTCAAGGGGGAGCTAAGAATGCGACAGAAGAGATCACATTCGCCGATCAAGAAGAAAAATAGGTTGGTATCTTACACTCACACAACGCTACAGAAGTCATAAGCCGCAGAGTTCTTTCAACCAAAGAACCTCTGTAGATCACTCAAATCATTCAAATGACTTCTGCTGCACAAAATCTTTGAGATTTACAATTTTCTAGGACACCAACTTTCAAATAGGTCCTAAATACATTGTTAAAAATGATCAAAAACTTGGATGATTAAAAATGTTTATAAATTATTAGTTATTAGAAATTTCCTGTCACAGAGCCTGTGCTGGCTCTGGCAGAGGTCCAAAAACCTCTGTAGGATAATTTCTCTCTACTAAAGATTTATTGATTTTCTCCGTGTTTTTCAAACGATTTTTCATCAAAGATACAATATAAAGAGATAAAAGTTTTCCAAAATCACAGAGCTTCTGTACCCACAGAGCCTCTGTAAAGATTACCACTTGGGAATTTCTGTATCTGTAACGGTAACTTTTCTGTGATGAAAATTTAAACCCACGCTCTTTTCATTTAATATGGCCGCCCACGACGTCTCGTCGTCACTGACACTGATGACGTGTCGAGTTTTCATTGACGTATGTTAGCTTTAATTAGCTCCTAATTAAATGAATGTTTTATAAAGATATTTTAATGTTTTAGATATTTACTTATAGATATTTTACTTAGATGTTTTAAATAGATATTTTAGATATTTTCTAGATTTTAGATATCTTAAATATCTAATGTAAATATGGCCCTATATAAGAGGTGTCCATATGTCTTTTTAAGAAGTGAGAGATATGGAAAGCACACAAAAACACACATAGACTAGTTTCTTATGAGAGTCGTTTCATGTTTAGTGTGGTGTTCTTCAACATTTCTCCTCTCCATATTTAATCATCAATGAATATGAGATAAGTTTCTTTATGATTGTTCTTCATGTATATCTTATCTCTATATTTAAATATGGACTTTATATTTCTTCTATTGTTGCTCAAAAATGGGATCAACAATTGGTATCAGAGCCGATTGAAGAAACTTTTCTTCAAAATCGATCATCTATGCAACAATGGAAGTTTTAGATGGTTTAGTTTCTGATATACTTCATGTGTGTGTTTTGATTCTTTCTCATTCATTGGTTTTATTTGATAAGCACTAAGTAGATGGTTGATCTATGATCTCATCCTTGTGTGTGCTTAAGTCCATAGCAATTCTTTTGGCATCTTGGTAGTAAGGTTGTTGATCTTTGTTTGATCTGACCTTTATTTTCAAGATTGGACTATCTTTGATCCAGATTTTGTTTGTCTTTCCGCTGCTCATAAACATTTAAATAAAACAAAATCATTTGGGTCTTGAGAAAGTTGTTTGAGAAAGATTTGATGTTTTGTTACATGTTCAAAGTCTGATCTGAAATGTTTTTTTAACCTTTGAGTTCTTCTAATTAGTTTTCTGACTTGATAAATTAGAGATCGAATTATTTGCACTCACGGTTTTAAAAATTATATGAAGATCGTCTTATGTTTTACATCAAATCAGATTTAATGACAGATTTGCGCTGCTGTATTAAACTGATCATATCTCACTCATAAAAACACCGATTGATGCGATTCAAAAGGCCCTGGATTCCTAAGACACAGATGAACAGATTTCGTGTTTTGAGAATTCAGAGATTCGAAATTTTTAAAGGTCATATGCATCATTGAAGTAGACAACAGTGTGCTGATGGACAGATCTGCGCGACTGTGGTAAAACAACCATATCTTTGTCGTACGAGCTCAAAAAGAGATGATTCAAGATGATCTGAACAGCTAACAAACAAATTCAAGTTGTTTGTGTTTTGAGTTTTTGCAAACTCTAGAGGTAAAATGGTCTAAATTAGTGTCAAAGTAAGTGTAAACACTTCTGCCAAGCCTCTGCCGCACACGACCAAGCTTCTGCCGCATGCGACCAAACCTCTGCCGCACATGACCAAGCTTCTGCCGCACGCGACCAAGCTTCTGCCGCACGCGACCAAACCTCTGTCAGCCACGACTAAACCTCTGCCGAGCAGAGACAACCTCTGTCGAGCCACGACGAAACCTCTGCCGCCAAACCTCTACCAAGCGGCGACCAACCTCAACCAAGCAACGACCAAACCTCTGCCGAGCAGCAAACAACCTTCTGTGATACTGTTCACCACAGAGCCTCTGTGAAACCCGACAGAGCCTCTGTGGACTGAACCTCTGCGATCGAACCTCCGAGCCCGATTTTTGTTTACTTGCTGTCAGCTTTGCCCTGCTTCAGAAAAATGCGCATAACTTTTGACTCGGTGCTCCAAATTACTCGATTCCAGTGGCATTGGAAAGATTATTCACAGATGCACGACTTTGATGTTTTGAGTTTTCTCAAATTATGTGTGTTGATATGCCAAACTCAGCCTCAAAGGCTGCTGCAAGGTGCTGGACCGAAAGCATCGCATTTCACTCATGCTCTTTCCGCTTTCAAGAACGGTGTTATCTCAACGGTTCTTCATGGTGTCAAGCTAAATTTGTCACATTTTAAATGTCACTCCATCCTCTGTTATTCACGTTTAAAGCTCGGTGGATGAGCCTACATTTGAGGGGGAGCACATGATGCTTTGAAGACTTGAAGAACGGAACATCAAAGGTTCTAAAGAAAGCAAATGGGAGACTATAAAATGATTCTTTCTTTATAAAACATTAGGGGGAGATTGTTAGCTTTAATTAGCTCCTAATTAAATGAATGTTTTATAAAGATATTTTAATGTTTTAGATATTTACTTATAGATATTTTACTTAGATGTTTTAAATAGATATTTTTAATATTGTCTAGATTTTAGATATCTTAAATATCTAATGTAAATATGGCCCTATATAAGAGGTGTCCATATGTCTTTTTAAGAAGTGAGAGATATGGAAAGCACACAAAAACACACATAGACTAGTTTCTTATGAGAGTCGTTTCATGTTTAGTGTGGTGTTCTTCAACATTTCTCCTCTCCATATTTAATCATCAATGAATATGAGATAAGTTTCTTTATGATTGTTCTTCATGTATATCTTATCTCTATATTTAAATATGGACTTTATATTTCTTCTATTGTTGCTCAAAAATGGGATCAACAACGTACATATCACGTCGTCCTGGAAACTTGCAGCACGCCAAATGAACTCGAGTGCGGACCTCAAATTTTATTAACTTTCTCACATTTTCACCGTTCCGAATTCTATCCGTTACCACAGTATAAAACCTAATTTAAAATCACTTTCAAAACTTTACTATTCTCTCATCTTTCTCGGCGAACTTGCTTATTTCTTTCTGAAAACCTAGAACTTTCAAACCTACAAATGGCTTCTAGTTCCAAAGCTAATCACGTTTCACCAACGAACTCTCCGCCACTCTCTCTCCAGTACATTCTGAGCACTCCCACAACTCACATACCGCCGCCGATGCCAACAGACATGACTCCGGCGACGAGGCATCCTTTGTACCCACTACCCACCTGCAACAATTTTTCTCAAATGACCATTTCGAGCAAACCCTTCCCATTAAATCAAACAATTGTTATCTTATTCCTTCTCCTACGGCATTTGGCAAAGAACATGCCATCCTACTAAACATCCTAGAGAACCACTTTCTTTACCCTCTTCTGAGCAAAACTGTTGAACAAATACCTGTACGTTACCTACATCAGTTTTGGCAATCTTGCCGTTATGACGCTGACACCGATTTGATCAGAGGCTACATTTCTAAACCTGACCAAAGTAAGAGCCTTGAACTGATGTTCAACCGCACCATGTTCTCATTAGAATTTGGCCTTCCAACAAGAGGACTCATGGGAATAAAAAAGTATGCCCCCAACCAACAAATGAAGAACTTGTTGACTTTCTGCACATGTTAGGGTACAACCAACAGTTGAAAAGGAGGAACGATTTCCGCAGAGCAAGACTACCCCCTCTGTGGAATACCTTATTCTCCATCCTAAATCGTTGCCTCACGGTCAAAATCGGGAGCATCGATCAAAGCTCACCTCAAATTCTCTCAATCATGTATGGTGTGTACTATGATCTACCCCTAGATTATGCCACCATAATGATGCAAGAGATCATCAACACCATCGATCGCAAAATCGCCTCCCAGAAAGCCAAAATGTCTGATCACAACTGGTTGCCCGCTCTGCAGTTCCAGCGAATCCTCAATGTACTTTTCGAACCCCTACTCCTTATCAAAAAATGGCCAATGGACGGTCCCAAACCTAAGCAATTTCCTATGTCCAAGAACACCCCTACAGAACATGAGGACGGCTACCCACACAGCAGGCCACAGTCAAAGGTAATGTTAGGTTATGCTAGTGATGAAGAACTAGTTAGTGAGTACACACGCGTTTACAGAACTCCTGAACCCAGTTCTGTAACCCCCCCCCACGTATAGGAATGCCCATAGGAGTTAGTGTAATAGAGAGACTTACAGAAGAAGAATGGAAGATAAAATTGGCTAAACACAAGGCCAACCAGAAGAACTTCAGAAATATAAGGAAAGACCTCTATCCTTAAAAAAAGAAGTCTTCTGAGGGATCTAAAGAGAAGAAGAAGAAAAAGGGAAAGAAATCCAAGACCCCTACAGAGGAACCTCTTGCCTCTGCTTCTGCTATCCAACAACCCCCCTGCAGAACCATCTTCTCCACCCTCTGCACACCCCTCTGCCCTTCCCTCTTCCAAAAGAAAAAGAAAGTCAAAATCTACAGAGGAGGGGGCACCAAAACCGAAGAAAAGGAAATCAAAGAAGAAGAAACCATCTTCTCCTCTGCAATCAATTACAGAGGGAATCGAAAAAGATCAAACTCCACCTCTGCAAACCCCAATCTTCACAGAGGTTCTTGATTCACTTCTGCCAAGACAAGAGACTGCAGAAGAAGAGGTCCAAATAAGTAAATTTACAGAAAATAGGTTAGAGGATAGGGTAGAAACGTCTGGAGGAAAAGAAAATGAAAAAGAAAAAGATGCCGAAGTTGCAGAAGGCACACATCCCTCACCCCCTCCCAGTGCAACTCACACATCTAACTCCACAGGTCTAGCTGCAGAAGGAGTTATTGAAAAAAAGTCGCACAACTCGATCCCTACCCAAACCATCCAGCCAGAGGTTATTCTTTCAACCTCTGCGCCCACAGAAATCGGGGAATCCATTCCTAGGGAGTCTCCTCAGAGAGACTCACCTATAGTTCGTGATCCATCACCCCAGATCACACTAGAAAACCCTACAGAGGAATTCGTTTCCTCTGCCACACACAATATAGGGCCAAAACTTCTTTCAGAGAGAAGTAGAGAGCACCAATACGAAGAGACTCTAGACAAGTCTCCAAGTCAACAGAAGAATATTCCGATACCCACCTCTGGAGTGGATTTCGACACTGTTCTTCACAGAACTTCTGTAGAGACTGAAACTCATGTTTCTTCTCGAAGATCAGATGGAAATCCTTCCACCCCCAACGTACAAACAAGGGTGAAAGAAGGTGTCCCAGGAACAGGGACTCACTCTGGAGAAGGGGTTGTTCCTCCAGAGGTTACCCAAGAGGAACATGTTACGAAGGATGAGTTCCAAGTCTTTGTAACCTCTGTAACTCAAACATTGAATAAGTTGCAAAGCTCATTCACGATTTTTACAGATTCGACTTCAGGCGCGCTTACAGGATTAAATACCAAAGTGGATACCTTATCCACAGAGGTTAAAACAGCCCTTGCAGAAATAAAGTCAACTACAGAAACGTAATGTTTCTGGGGATTGATGGGGCGATTGATATCCCTCTTCTGTCATTTCTTCTTCTGCATCTCCTTCTTCTGCATTTCTTTCTTCTTCGATTGCTTCCTCTTCTATGGTAACCAATTTCTCAAGTGATTTACCATGCTTCTTTTTGGTTTTCCTCCTCTTAGGTTTTGGTGCCCCTTCCTCTGTGGTTTTTGATTTTCTTTTCTTCTTCTGTTTTGGAGAAGAGGGAGGAGCAGAGGAGCAAATTTCCGTGGCATGAGGAGGTGAAGGTTGATCTTCTGTAGCGCTTGTAGAGGCGCCTTCTGCAGTTTTCCTCCTTTTTGATTTTGGAGAGGACTTCTTTCCCATGAGCTCTGCACGTTTGGCTATGAAGCTAAGTTGAATAGCCATATGTTTTGCTAATTTGTTATCTTTTTCTTCTTGAGTGGAAAGAGGTTCTACAATCATTGTTCCTAGGGGGACACCTAAACGCGGGGGTGTCATAGGACTCGGTTTTGGAGTTCTATGATCGCGTATGTACTCTTTCTTAAGGGTTTTATTCTTGGCATACCTCAGAAGTTTCTTTGACAAAGGTCTGCAGTGTGTGTAGCCATCTACATGATTAGTGGGAATATTTTTGCTCTTTGGGAACTGTTTGGGAATTGGCCCTTCCATTGGCCATTTCTGTATTAGCAACAGAGGTTCGAACAAGACTCCCAGTATTCTTTGGAATTGCAGAGGTGGTAGAAACTTAGGATCGTTCTCTTTGACCCTTCTTGTGTTGTTCTTTCTGTCGATGGTGTTAATGATCTCTTGTATCATTATGGTCGCGTAATCCAGTGGGAGATCATAGTAAACCCCATACATGATGGTTAATATCTGATGTGAGCTTTGGTCAATACTGCCTATCTTCCCTGTCAGGCATCTGTTAAGAATTGAGAACAAGGTGTTCCACAGAGGTGGTAATCTGCCTCTGCGGAAGTCATTTCTCTTCCTCAGTGGTGTGTTGTACCCAAGCATTTCTAGGAAACGACAGATCTCGTCGTCTGTTGGTTGCTCTGCGTACTTCTTTAATCCAAGAAGACCCCTTGTTGGTAGGTTGAATTCAAGTGAGAACATTGTTTTATTGAACTTGATTTCCAGATGCTCAGATTTGTCGGGTTTTGAAATGTATCCTTTGATAAGAGAATCATCTTTATCAAATTGGCAACTTTGCCAAAACTGGTTCAGATATCTTACTGGAATTTTCTTTGGGGTTCTTGAGAGTAAAGGGAAGAGGATATGATTTTCCATTATGTTTAGAAGAATGGCATGGGCTTCTCCGAAAGCAGTGGGTGAGGGGACCAAATAGCAATTGTTGGATTTGATTGGTAGTACTTTTTCGAAATGATCCTTTGCTATGAAGTTTTGAAGATGTGTGGTTGGAGCAAAGTCTGCTGAATCGCCGAAATCTTCTAGTTCAATGTTTTGGGCAGGGTTGGGGTTTTCTGAATGTTCAGAATGAGCAGGTGAATGTTCTGGTGAGGTCGCCGGAGAGTGTGCAGGGGAGATATCTTGAGAAGATGAAGCCATTTGGTACTGAGAATAAGAAATTTGCAGGTTTCGCCGGAGAAGAATGAGAGTTTGTAAAAAGTTTAGGAGAGGGTAAGCTTGGTTTTTATAGGAGGGTAAAACGGTAGAATTCGAAAGAGTAAAATATATGGTAATGGATTAAAATTTGGAATCCGAACTCAAGTTAGAACGGCGGGTTCAACTTTCCACAGAAAACGTTCCATGTACGCCCAATGAAAATGGGACACGTAGGCCATGTCAGAGGATGACAGGACGTCGTGCGCGGCCCATTAATGCTAGGCGCGTGGGGTTATTCTTAGCCTCATGTAATTCACTCTCAGTAAAACTAACCGCTATTACTACAGAAATGCCCAAGTGACAGATTGACAGAACTTCTGTAGGTTACAGAAGTTCTGTGATTTTGAAAATCTTTGATGTGTATCCCTTTCTCCTATATCTCATTGTTATCATGACTTCTGTGGGGTTCCTTTTTAACCAAAAACGTTTTGTAAAGGCATTGGAGAGGATCAAATAGGATTTTTAGTTTAGAGTTTTTACTCGCAGAGGATTTGTGGCTCTGTTGGAACTTGCAGAAGCTCTGGGAGGGCCAGCAGAAGCTCTGTGAGGGAAAAAATCTCATAACGAAAATTCTATTAACTTTTCTGATCATCCAATTTTTGATCTGTTTTAAGAGATATTTTTCGGACATATTTGAAAGTTGGTGTCCGAAAAAATTGTTATGGAAAAAGTTTTGTTCGAGAAGGTCATGGTGAGTCTGTTTGGTTTTCGAGATAACATTCCAAAAGATCGATAGAGGTTAAAGTTGCGATCTCAGAGCATATTTCTGGCAGAGCTTCTGTTGAGCTCAGCAGAAGCTCTATGACCTTAAATTTCTCATAACTCAAATTTTATGAAACTTTTTGATCTTTTGATTTTTTGAAATGTTATCTCAGAAAACTATTTTCAAAAACCTTTTTGTGCGAGAGACATACCTTTTGGTTCTTCTTTTCTCGGCAGTGATGTCTGACTTCTGTCGATATTGATTCATTGACATTCTTCTTTGGCTTTCCCTTGAAAGTTTTACCTCTGTAGATCATTTCAGGATCCCTTTTTGCTCCCTCAGGAATTTTCCTTTTGCTCCCCCTTGACCTATGCTTGGATCAAAGAATGATAAGTTTTGCATAGAACATAGGTCATATTTTCCAGATGTTCTGTAGGGGTTGTCAGAGGTTCTGAGTAGACTTACAGAAGGTCTGTGATTTTAAGAACTATTTAAGATTGAGAACTTACATACAGAAATAAATTAATTAAAGCAAAAATAATTAGAAATATATACATATTACAGAAGATAAAGCTATACTTACAGAGGATTTTCACGTCATATTGATCATTCCTAACTTACCCACCAAGAAATTGAATCTTTTCTCGTCTAAAGCTTTGGTGAATAAGTCCGCGAGTTGGTATTCTGTGGGCACGAAATGCATCTCGATTGTACCGTATTCAACATGATGTTTCAAGAAATGGTACCTTATATCGATATGCTTGGTTTTTGAGTGTTGCACAGGATTGGCAGAGATAGCAATGGCACTCTTGGAATCACAGAAGATAGGTATTTTGAATAGGATGTGGCCATAGTCTTTTAGCTGAGTCTTCATCCATAGAACCTGAGAACAACAGCTAGCAACAGCAACGTATTCAGCTTCTGCACTGGATGTTGAGACACAATTTTGCTTTTTGGAGGTCCAACTGACTAGTTTACCACCTAGGAATTGACAACTCCCAGAGGTACTCTTTCTGTCGAGCATGCATCCTCTATAGTCTGAATCTGTATAAGCTTTAAGACTAAAACTAGAGTTCTGTGGATACCAGAGACCGAGATTTTTGGTCCCCTTTAGATATCTAAAGATTCTTTTCACAGCATCATAGTGTGATTTCTTTGGATTAGCTTGATAACGTGCAAAAAGACATGTGGCATGCATAATGGCAGGTCTGCTTGCAGTTAAGTATAACAGAGATCCAATCATGCCTCTGTAGAGAGTGCATTCTACAGAGATGCCATCTGGATCTAAGGATAACTTATTTCCAGTGGCCATTGGAGTTTTCATTGCAGAGGTATCAGAGAGGCTATACTTGAAAAGAATGTCAGAGACATATTTGGCCTGATTTATAAAAATTCCCTCTGATGTTTGTTTGACTTGGAGTCCGAGGAAGAATGTTAGTTCTCCCATCATACTCATTTCAAACTCACTCTGCATGAGTTTTTCAAAACTTTTGCACTCTTCTGTGTTAGAAGACCCAAAAATTATGTCGTCCACATAGATTTGTACAAGCATTATTTCACTGTTTTTACGTTTATAGAATAAGGTAGTATCTGTTGTACCTCTGTCGTAGCCATTTACTAGAAGAAAGGTAGAAAGTCGTTCGTACCATGCTCTTGGAGCCTGTTTCAGTCCGTACAGAGCCTTTTCAAGGTAGTATACATGCCTTGGGAACTTTGAGCTTTCAAACCCTGGTGGCTGATTTACGTAAACCTCTTCTTTGATTTCACCATTGAGAAAAGCCGATTTTACGTCCATCTGATAGACTTTAAAACCTCTGTGGGCTGCGAAGGCTAAGAATATTCTTATTGCTTCGAGCCGTGCGACAGGGGCAAAAGTCTCATCGTAATCTATGCCTTCTTCTTGTCTATAACCCTTGACCACCAATCGTGCTTTGTTTCTGATGACCACTCCATCTTCATCCTTCTTACTTCTGTAGACCCACTTAGTCCCAATGGCCTGTTTCCCTCGTGGCAGAGGTACTAAAGTCCATACTCTGTTACGCTCAAACTGCAGAAGTTCTTCTTGCATGGCGTCTACCCAGTTTGGGTCATCTAGTGCTTCAGAAATCTTCTTTGGTTCTATCACCCTAATAAAATTTGTAAAGAAACCAAAATTAGCAGTGGCAGACCTGGTTTTTACTGAGTTAGAAGGTTCTCCGATTATTTGGCTTGGAGGATGGCTTTTTGTCCACTGAGTGGTGCGAGGAAGATGGTCATCAATGTCATCGAACCTTTCTTCAGAAGCTTCTTGTGGATCTTCTTCTTGTATAGCCTCTGTCGTTCTTCTTACCTTGGTAGAAGATTCTACCATTTGTGGAATGATTGGTATGAGTGGTGGTGGAGTTTGTTCCTCTGAGGACGTATAGTCTTGGTCCTCAATTACCTCTGTAATTGGTTCTTCTGTGGATTGTGGAGTTTGTTTTTCAGCATCTTCTGTGGTCGTTTTTCTTGATGTTTCATCTTCTGCATTTTCTTCTTCGGCATTTGCATCTGTAGTATTTATAGAAGAAGATGAAGCATTATTTGGACCAGTTAGAGTCATACCTGTAGGATTTTGTCCGACAGAGGATGGTTCTTCAGAAACTCTGATGGTTCCAACAGAAGGATCAATGTCATCGTGGAACATCTCTAAAAATAGAAGATTCAAGTCTTCTTTCGTTTGCGAGATGCCAGAGGTTTCTCTTTTAAGTTCAACGGATTTGCTCAGAAGTCATTTGGAAAGAATCATCAAAAGAAATCAAATCCTGTATCACAGAGTTGACTTACACTGAGTAGGTTGTGTTTAAGGCCATTCACATATGCAACTTTGTATACAGAGACGTTTTCCTTCTGTATGACTCCATAGCCTTTGATGTGTCCCTTCTTGTTGTCTCCAAAAGTTACAGATCCACCATCGTGTGTTTCTTTGTACGTGGATAGTAAACTTCTGTCGCCAGTCATGTGCCTTGAGCATCCGGAGTCAAGATACCAAATTGGCACATACTGCTTCTGTAAGACAATCACAGAGACTTAGGTACCCATATCCATATGGGTCCAATATTGTTAGAATTTTTCAAGTTTGCCTTAGCATTCTTGAAATACATTTTATCTTTTGTAGAAAGATCAGATTGTATCTCTCTAGGTTTTGACTTTTGAGTTTGAATTTTAGTGGAGAGTAAGCAATCTGGACTTGAGAAGTGATTTTTCAATCTGAACATAAGATCAAAACAATGACAGTATTTAATATGAGACGTGATTTGTTTGAACTTTTCATTGAATTCATTGAACTGAGTCACAGAGGCATTACATTCGTTCTTAACATTAGATTTCCTATTACAAGAAGATCTATGAATACTAGAATGTTTTTTGCAAAAATCTTGTTTAGGTCCTGCCTTCTGTGAGTCTCTTCTGTGGTGAACGTCTGTTTTCACTGTCACAGAGGAAATATATTTGTTAGCTTCAGGCCTTAAAGGTTTTGAAAAATTTGAGCTTTTAGGATTTTCAGAGGCCTTTTTCAAATTATCAAGCTCTGTAGGGGTTTTGACTTGTATACACATTTTTAGAAAATCTGGACAGATAGGTATCTCTGTGATTTTCTCTTTTGGAGAAATTGTTCTGTTAAGAACCTCAGAGGAGAATTTAACATTCTCTGTGTCACAGTGAATTATCCCTGATTTAGAATCAGTCTCTGAGTCGTCAGAGGATGAATCGTCCTCATATACAGAGGTTGAGTCATTTCTTTCGACAGAGGCTGGATTTTTTGAGCATGTATCGTACGAGTTTTCTTCCTCTGTAGAAAAACTTTCATAGATGGCAGAGGTTTCAGATGAGATCTCTTCAGCGAGAATTTGATCTATAGAAGATGTACAGAGATTTTCTAAAGCATTTGATTTCAAAACTTCCAAAATTTCTTTTTCAATTGATCTTTTAAGATTTTCTTCTGAAAAGATGGGTTTAAACTCAGGAGCTTTTGCAGATAATTTCTTTTTGATATCTATCATACAGACAAAAGTGACCTGTGTTTGAGTCTCTGGTTTACCAAACTTAAAGATACCAATCTTATCTTGTGTTTTCAGATATTTCTTTGGTTTGATTCCTCTATTGACAGAGGTTGAAGATGATGAATCTGTGTTTTCAAACCACACATTGATCATCTTCGTATGTTTCCTCAAGTGAGGTTCTTCAGAGATTTTAACCCTTTTACTTACAGAGAGTAAGTTTGGAAAAATTGGTTTATTTGTTTTTCCTACCACAAACAGAGAAGACAGAGGTTTAAGTCTTTTGCCTTCAACACCTAGAGTAATATCATCGTACCCTATACCTCGTCTTCCTATTTGTGAGTTTACTTTCTCATACACCTTCTGTGCATCTTTATAGTTTTTAAGTAAAACCTCTCTTCTGAGTAGATCTTGCCAAAGTACCTCTCCCTCTTTTTGAAAGTATTCTTTGAGAGCTCTTATGTCAGTTGTTTCACTCCTAGAAATTGAAAGCTCTTTAGTTTTGACTTTTAAAGCAGAGGTTAATTCAGAAATTTGCCTTTTTAAAGGATCTGCATTTTTGCTCCAATATTTTTCTACTCTTTCCTTTTCTTCAAAAATTTTGGCTTTTTCTTGAGTGAGAAGCCTTACTTCTCTCTCATTAAAGGTGAGTCTTTTCTGAATACTTTCATTTATCTCTTTGAGTTCAATCAGTTCAATGTTAAGTCTAACTGAATCATTTTCTTCATATTTAATACAAGAGGTAGAGTTTGAAATGGATACCTCATTGTCAGTGCCCGAGTCGACTTCTGCCATGCCACATAACAGGGCATTGGTGGTGAATTCATCATCAGAGGTAGAGTCTGACTCGAAGTCCTCCTTATTTGCTTCAGAATGCCCTTTGTTCGCCATTAGGGATTTTTGTGCATAATATTCAGCCTTCTTTTTGTAAAAAGCTGAGTCCTTTTGTGGGCGATTTTGTCTACTTCTGCAATCTTTTGCGAAATGGCCTGGCTTGCCGCAGTTGAAGCAACCTTGGGAGGTGTTTCCAGTTCGATCGTCGGACTTCTGTTGGTCTCCACCTTTCTCTGTTCGGCATTCGTTTGCATAATGACCAGGCTTACCACATTTGTAGCATTCTTGTGTGTGGCCTACCTTGTCATCTGACCTCTGTCGGTCACTTGATTCTTCTCTTCTTTCATCATCTCTTCTATCTCTCTGGTTGTCTCTGCTATATCTGTCATTTCCAAAATTTCTTTGGTTACCTCTGAACTCTCTTGTCAATAGAGCCAATGATTTAGCTAATGACGCAAGAGTTATTTCTTCCTCTATCAGCTCGTCTTTTCGCTATCAACCATCACTATCTTCTTCTTCTCCTTCTTCTTTTCCTCTGCTGCTCTCTCATTTCTTGGTCTCTCTGTAGCCTCTGTTGATTTACTAACCAATGCGTATGTTGCAATGGCTATTGTTTTAGCCTGTGCTATTTGAGGCTCTTGTGCAGCTAGTGTTCCATAGAGATCAGAGAGTGTCCATGAGTCTAGATCTTGGTTTGTTTGTAAAGACATAGACAGTTGAAGCCACTCATCATTCAGACTCTTTAGAAACATGACGTTATTTTCTTCTGAGGTTCTGTGAATGCCAGACTTTCTACATTTGTTTATGAGAGAGTTGAACCTATCGTACGTTGTTTGCAGAGATTCTGTTGCAGAGGCTCTGAATGCATGATATTCATTTATGTACTGTGCCCTTCGGTTCTTCTGTGTTTTAGCACCCCCTTCCAACTGTCTTTCTAATTCTTTCCAAAGATCGTGCGCAGTTTCGCATGCATCTAAGGATTGAAAAAGCTCGTTGGGGATAGCCATTATCAGGATTCTTTTTGTTTTCTGTGCAACTTCATCTTCTGCCTTATCTTCATTTGACCATTCTTCTTTTGGTTTTGGTTTTGGATGTTCAGGGATTTCTGGAGATTCAGCAGTAGCTGGTACTCGTGGTACTGCTATCATGGGAACAGGAGGAAGGTTGTAAAGATATTGTACTAGATTTTTTTCAGTACCCTCAAAGAAGTGAACCATTCTTATCTTCCATTGAGGATACTCATCTCGTAGGAGAGTAGGAGGCTTGGTGAGTGAACCAGCAGTAAAGAAGTTATTTGTATTTGACATTTTTAAGGTTCTGAAAAGATAGTATGATTTAAAGAGTATGAGTCTGAAGATCTGGAAAGTTTTCTGGGTTTGAACAGTTCCCAGAGTACACTTTAATGGAGTTTTAACTTAGAGATGAGAAAAAAAATGATTTCTATCACTAATCTTGTAAAAACGAGGATCACTTGATATTGATAATCAAGCTTCGCTCTGATACCAATTGTTGGTTCCCGTTTTGTTTATACAAGATTGTCAGATCTATTAGTTCGAATTTATGTTTGATGCGGAAGCGTATTTGAATAACTAACAGATATGATTGATAGATTTAGAACATAATATAAATAAATAGTAAACAGGAAATAATATCTCAAAGTTTACTGAATATATATATATTAAGAACAGATTCAAGAACAGTGAGTAAGCAAAGCTTTTAAAACAAATATGACTCTCAAAGTGTTTAAAGCTATGTGTTCTTGTGATGTTTCTCTCTCTTGAATTCTTGTTTCGATTGTTCGATTGATCGATCGATGGATAGATAGATAGGAAGAACTCAACATGAGTCTTCCTTATATACTACTCTAAGGGGACCATAAAGCATATGCTACTATTCACAAAGGACAGCATGAACAGTTGGACGTGTTGTATTGCATTTAATGCAGCAGACGTCTATTATGTACTAAGCCCTATTGAATCCAACCAGAGTTTGACACGTTGCAGTTGGACAGGGTATGTTGCCATGCAAGTTGATGAACAGGTCCTGTAACTGTAGCAAGATATTATAAATATATTTGAAGTCTTTGTTGAAGACCGCAGAGGCTCTGTGAAGTGCCACAAAGGTTCTGCAGTTTGGTCCTTAGAAGAGCAGTCTTCACCGGATTCCGAGTCTTTGGTCTTCTTTGCGCGTATGACAGAGCTTCTGTAGGGTGCCTCTTTAGCTTCTGTAGCTTCTTGACCTTGATCTCTCGGTAAGTTCGGCAGAGCCTCTGTAATAGGCTTTCTTCACTTAGACTATTTTTCACTACTTCTAAATACTTCTATGATTAGGAAGATTGAAGCTAACAAAACCACAATACCTACAGGGAAGGAAATCCCAACCGTGATACCCATTCCTACAGAAGGTGAACCATCAACCACTTCCACTACATAAGTTCAACTTGATGACTCAAATGATCATCTTCCACGAACAACTCAATGGACAAAAAGCCATCCTCAAACAAAAATCATCGGTAATCCCTCTGATAAGGTAAAAACAAGACCAGCTTCTGCAAATTTTTGTTTCTTTACCAACTTTATTAGTGTGATCGAACCGAAAAAGATTTCTGAGGCCCTGGACGACCCAAACTGGGTGGATGCTATGCAAGAAGAGCTTCTGCAGTTTGAACGAAACAAAGTCTGGACTCTAGTACCTCTGCCACGAGGGAACAGGCCATAGGGACTAAATGGGTCTTCAGAAACAAAAAGGATGAAGATAGAGTGATCATTCGAAATAAAGCAAGACTGGTGGCCAAGGGATATCGCCAAGAAGAGGGCATCGATTACGATGAAACTTTTGCCCCTGTTGCACGACTCGAAGCAATAAGAATTTTCTTAGCCTTCGCAGCCCACAGAGGTTTTAAAGTATATCAAATGGATGTAAAATCTGCCTTTCTCAATGGTGAAATTCAAGAAGAAGTATACGTCCAACAACCACCAGGATTTGAAAGCTCAAAATGCCCAAGGTATGTCTATCACCACGACAAAGCTCTATATGGACTGAAACAGGCTCCAAGAGCATGGTACGAAAGACTTTCCACTTTTCTTCTCAATAACGGCTACAACAGAGGTACCATTGATACAACTCTATTCTTTAAAGGTGAAGGAAATGAGCTTATTCTTGTACAAATATATGTGGATGATATTATTTTTGGGTCTACAAATACAAAAAAATGTAAAGATTTTGAAAAACTCATGTAGAGTGAGTTTGAAATGAGTATGATGGGAGAATTAACCTTTTTCCTCGGACTTCAAGTCAAACAAACATCAGAAGGAATTTTCATAAATCAATCAAAATATGTATCAGACATACTTGAAAAATACAGCCTCTCTGATGCCTCTGTCATGAAAACCCCAATGGCAACTGGAAATAAACCTTTTTCAGATCCAAATGGCATCTCTGTCGAGTGCACACTTTACAGAGGAATGATTGGGTCTTTATTATACATAACAACAAGTAGACCTGACATAATGCATGCCACATGTCTTTGTGCAAGATATCAAGCTAATCCTAAAAAGACACATTATATTGCTGTAAAGAGAATCTTCAGATATCTCAGAGGGACCAAAAATCTTGGCCTCTGTTATCCGCAGAACTCTGGTTTTGGACTAAATGCATACACAGATTCATATTATGGTGGATGCAAACTCGACAGAAAGAGTACCTCTGGGAGTTGTCAACTCCTAGGTGGGAAATTAGTAAGCTGGACTTTAAAGAAACAGAATTGTGTCTCAACATCTACGGCAGAAGCTGAATACGTTGTTGCTGCTAGCTGTTGCTCTCAAGTTCTGTGGATGAAAACTCAGCTGAAAGACTTTGGTCACATCATCTGCAAAATCCCAATCTTCTGTGATTCCAAAAGTGCGATTGCCATCTCTGCAAATCCAGTACAACATTAAAAAACAAAGCACATAGATATCAGGTATCACTTTCTGAAATATCATGTGGAAAATCAAACCATCGAGATGCATTTTGTACCAACAGAATTTCAGCTTGCTGATTTATTCACCAAAGCACTTGATGAGAAAAGATTCCTTTACTTGGTGGATAAATTAGGAATGATAAATATGGATTAACCTCTGTAAGTATCTTTATCTTTATATTATACAGTATGTATATTTTCTGTTTTGTTTTACTTTGTATGTAAATTCTACTAAACTCCTTTCTGAAAAGCAACAGAATTCTGTAAATCTCATCAGAACCTCTGACGATCCTTTCAGAACCTCTGATATACGACCTATGTTATATACATTCACTTCTAATTATTTGAACCAAGCATAGGTCAAGGGGGAGCAGAGGAAAACGAACTTGATCTACAGAGGATGATTAGATCAAGGGGGAGCAAAAGGAAACCTTGCTTAATCTATAGAGATTTATAAGTCAAGGGGGAGCAGAGGAAGAGATGACAAAAACAGAAGAAAAGAACATTGCCGAACAAAGAAGAACAAAAAGGTTAGTATCTCGAACAAATTCTTTTTGATTTTGATACCTAAAAAGATTTACAGAGTTTCCAAGAATTATAGACTTAAGATCAGAGCTTTTGCCTGCAGAACCTCTGTTGGACTCAGCAGAGGCTCTGTTTTTAGGACCTTTTGCTCCCCCTTGACTTATAAATCTCTGTAGATTAAGCAGAAGAAGTCATCGGTTACAGAGTTCTCTCCATAAGAAAGAACTTTTGTAGACCAACACTTGTTTTAAAAGGACTTTTTGCTGCACAAAACCTTTTTCAAAAACAATTTTCTAGGACACCAGCTTTCAAAAAGGTCCTAAAAACATTGTTAAAAACAATCAAAAACTTGGATGATCAAAAATGTTTATAAATTATTAGATATACGAAATTTCTTGTCTCAGAACCTCTGCTGGCTCTGACATAGGTCCAAAAACCTCTGTAAAGGAATTTCTATACATAATTTATCGATCCTCTCCATGGATTTTTCAAACATTCTTGTTGAAGGTACAAACTACAAAGGCAAGAAAATTAAGATTCTCAAATCACAGAGCCTCTGTCAGTTTTTACATTAGGCATTTCTGTAACAGTAACGGTAACTTTTCTGCGAGTGAGAATCATGTGGAGGTAAAGAGGCCCACGCGCCTAGCATTTAATAAGGCCGCCCACGACGTCTCGTCATAACTGACACAGAGGACGTGTCATCTTTTCATTGGACCTACATGCAACACGTTCCTATGGAAAGTGGAACCCGCCGTAACGACTCAAGTGCGGACCCCAAATAATATTAACCTCAAAATATTAACCCTTTCAGATTCTACGACCACAAACTCAGTATAAAACCAAAGTTACCTTCCCTCACAAAAACTTTACTCACTCTCTTCTCCGACGAACCTGCAACTATATTCAAATCATCATTTTACGGTGCAAAAGGTCTTCCAGTTCCCACGCTACTCAAAACTCTCCGGCGAACTCTCCTCAAAACTCTCCAGTGCATTCAGAGCACTCCCAAAACCCTAACATCACCACAAATGCTGAAAAAGAAAACTCCGGCGACTCTGCAAACTTTGCACCAACCACCAACCTTCAACACTTTATGAACAAAGAACATTTTGAGGATGTTCTACCTTTAAAATCCAACAACTGCTACCTGGTACCCTCACCAACAGCTTTCGGCGAAGCCCATGCTCTTCTCCTAAATATCCTAAAAAATCATTTCCTATACCCTCTCCTTTCCAAAACCCCAACCAAAATCCATGCACGATATCTGAATCAATTTTGGCAAAGTTGCCATTTTGATTCAGATGATTCTTTGATAAAGGGCTACATTTCAAAACCAGACAAGTCTGACTACCTAGAACTCATGTTTAACAGAACCATGTTCTCACTGGAGTTCAACCTACCAACCAGAGGTCTACTTGGAATCAAGAAATATGCTGAGGTTCCTACGGACGAGGAGCTCTGTCGATTCGTCGAAATGTTAGGATATAACACAACCCTGAGGAAACGCAATGATTTCCGCAGAGGCAGACTACCACCTCTGTGGAATACCCTGTTCTCCATCTTGAATCGTTGCCTCACAGGAAAAACTGGTAGCCCTGCCCAAAGCTCATTCCTGATCCTGACCATCATGTATGAAATCTATTACGATATTCCACTTGACTATGCGACCATCATGATGCAGGAATTAGTGAACACAATCGACTGAAAGCTCGCAACTCAAAAGGCCAAGAGGAACACACCAGGGTATCTACCTCATCTGCAATACCAAAGAATTCTAGGAGTCATTTTCGAGCCTCTACTTCAAATGCAGAAGTGGCCAATGGAAGGGCCATCTGTAAAGCTTTACCTAATGAATAAAAATACTCCTACAGAGCATGAAGACAGTTACCCCCACTGTAGACCTCTGTCGAAGAACCTTCTGGCATATACAACTAATGAGGATAGGAAATTAGAGTATATACGCGTCCACAGGACTCCAAAACCATGTCCTGTGACACCCCCACGTCTAGGAGCCCCCTTAGGTGTAGAAATAGTACAAAGAATGACAGAAGAGGAATGGGCTAAAGCTTTGGAGAAACACTATTCAGTACAAGACCGATTCAAAGCCCAAAGAGAAAGCATTTACCCCTCTTCTCATAAAAGAAAAACCTCTGCAGCAACACCCAAGAAGAAGACAACGAAAAGAAAACCCACAGAAGAAACTACAACCTCTGCAGTTCAAACCACTTCACCACTTGCTACAGAGACAAGAACTTCTGCACCTCCCTCACCTCCAAAACAAAAGAAAAGGAAATCCAAATCCACAGAAGAGGGAGCTCCTAAGCCAAAGAAGAGAAAGTCAAAGAAAAAGAAACCAAGTTCACCTCTGCAGGTCATCACAGAGGATGTCGAACAAGAAGAGGAAGACCAGGCTATACATCTGCAATCTCCCTCCCGAATAGCTTATACAGATCAACAGGGAGATTTCAATGCCTTCCTAAACAATACCGATATTGCTCAAACCTTAGATCCATCAGGATGGGTCGCAGAACCATTGGATCAGTATACAGAAGCTATGCACACAACATAAGTCATTTCTGCTGCTCAAGGTACACAAACCATGCACCCTCACGTACGACAACTCATAGGATCTCACTTCATTTATGATTCCTTAAGAGAAGCGGCAGAAACTGTAGCGCCTACAGAGGAAACCTCAGAAGAAGAGATAAACATAGAAATAGAGGAAGAGGTTAGGATAGAAACAGCAAAGGGTTCTGCAGAAAAAGATGCCGAAAAAGAAGATGGCACACATCCCAAACCCCTCCTAGTGCAACCCACATTTCTGATACCGCCGGTCTAGCGGCATAAGGTATCATTGAAATAGAGCAGCACAACTCGATCCCAATCCCTCCCAGCCAGCCAGAGGTTACTCTTTCAACCTCTGTGCCTAATATAACCGGGGAAACCATTCCTCGGGAGTACTCTCGAAAGGACTCACCCATAGTTCGTGATTTATTGCCCCAAATCACATCTGACATCCTAGCAGAGGAATTCGTTTCCTCTGCCACCCACACCACAATAGGGCCCAACATCCCTTCAGAGGGGATTAGAGAGCACAGAGACGAAGAGACTCTAGACAAGTCTCCAAGTCAACAGAAGGATATTCCAATACCCACCTCTGGAGTGGATTTGGACAATGTTCTACACAGAACTTCCGTAGAGGTTGAAACTCATATTTCTCCTCGAGGATCAGAAGGAAATCCTTCCACCCTCAACGTACAAACAGGGGTGAAAGAAGGTGTCCAAGTAACAAGGACAAACTCTGGAGACGAACGTGTTCCTCCAGAGGTTACCACGAGTTCACACGTATCAAGGGGTGAGTTCCAAACCCTTGTCACCTCTGTGAACCAAACATTGGAAAAGTTGAAAAGCTCTTTCAAATCTTTTGCAGAAGTTACATCCAAGGCCATCTCAGAACTAAACACCAAAATGGACAACTTGTCCACAGAGGTGCAATCTACTTTAGCCCAGATGAAGTCTGCTGCCACAACTTTTGCCACCACACCTGCCTCTGCTACTGCTGATTTTGAAAAAGCTGCAACTTCTGCCTTCAACAACTCAATCAACATATATCTGGAAAAGATGAAAAAATAAGTATCATCAAAAGTTATTACTCTAGAAGAACTGCAGAAGGCTCTACGACAAGTTCAGGAACAAACAACAGAAGCTACTCTAGCCCTGAAGCCTACCGACTACATGACCAGAGCACAGTTGACAGAACTTGGGCAAAGCATCTTGAATCAAATGACAGAATTTATCAGAGTCTTCACCATAGCCAACGCTTCTTACGTAAAAGACTTCAAGGCTAGTATGGGAAAGATGCGGTTCAACACAGAGGCCGAAGTTCAAACTCTTCTTGGTCTTTGTGATGATCTCTGTGCCAAAATGATGGCAACCGGGGCAAAGAAATCTGACACTACTTGCAAAGCAGAAGGTAACAAAGATAAGGGTCAGGATGATCTGATGATGATGATTCATCAGATCATCCTGAGGGGGAGAAACAAGGGGAGAATCAAAGAGAAACAACTGCAAACAATCCTCCAATAGCTGCAGAACCAATTTCCTCTGCACCACCAACCCAAACCCAAACTCAGGAAACACAACAGAGACCCACAGAGGAAACACCAGCCTCTGTGGAAACCACCTCTGTCCTTCAAAAAGATGTCCCTGAAGTTCAAATCCTGACATCTTCATCCTCAGAAGAAATTCCCCTTTCTCAACCAAAAACCCAACCCAAAACTGACCCAAGAAGAAAATCCATTGCCCACAAACCAAAAACAACAAAACATTCTGCTACGTATGTCCTAAAAAGAATGGAGTTCGTATCCGCTTTCAGAGCCGCAAAACGTTTTGATATCCCTCCACAAACTACAACCGAGCTCACAGAAGAAACATCAACAGAACCCAAATCCCCAATCAAACCAACAGAACCATCCCCACCAAAGTCCTCAGAAACTGAAGTGTCAAAAACTACAGAGGCAATCCCCATCATACCCACAGAAACCTCAACACCCAAACCAACAGAAGCAATCCCACAAAGTCCAAAGCAGACAATAGGTTCTGAGCCTTCCCAAACCAAAGATTAAGGTAAAGGAATCTTGACAGAAGAACCACAGAAGAAAAAGCAAAAGCCACAGATGATAGAGAAGTTGATGAAGAGCTCATTCGATGCCTTTGTCACTCCTAAACCTGAAGACGACTGGGCAACAGAGGGTAGGGTTGCAGAGATAAAACGACAAATGGATGCTCTGTGAAGACCAATACCACCACAAGATACACGACATGCAAAAATGGAAGAGGTGGTGTATAGGTACCTTTACAAACAGCAATATCAGAACAACCCTATACCACACATCGAAGATCCTCAACTCAGAGTTGACCTTGACAACACCTTCAGCAGAACAAAGCCAAAATCAAGGGCAGAAGTCTTCTCAGAGTCCAAAATAGAAAAGGTAATATACTGCAAATTCTCTCAAACGAGAACCTTTCCAAAGATCAGGTACAACATTTACAAAGTCAAAAGGGAGAACAAGTCCGAAAATAAATTTTCAGGTGCCGATATAAGGAACTTGAACCCCTACGATCTGCCAGATCTTCTACTTTAGACGAAAGAAAACTTCGACAATGATGCTAACAGAAGGGCCTATCAAGTGTTCAGGAAAGCAATGAGAGAAAAGCTTCTGCTGTATAGCATGATAGACTTTCAACTGGGAAGAGATCTTGGAGTCAGAAACCTGAGTCTGAGACCACCAGAGGATCACTGCCCACCTTCTGCAATACCCAACTCAATCATAGCAACACCAAGGTACGGGTTAGTGTATAAGGATCCTGCTGGTCAAATGAGACTTTTTGTGGAAATGGAATGTCAGAAGTATGCAACTAGTACTCTGAACAAGTTCAGATCAATCTTACATGAGAACAGAGGTACTGAGCTTATGGATCAAGAATCAGCAGAAAGAATGATCAGAGAAATAGATGCTACAATCGGCTTGAGAGAACTTTGCATCAATTTCTATCACGAGTTCAGAGAAGTAGGATTCGACAACAGAAGTTTCAATGATTTCAAAGATGCAAATGTCTAAATCTCTTTTACATATCTCTGTAATAGTAAAAAAGAAATGAAATGAAACTTTTTGAGGTATTGTTTAACCTCTGTCTACTTTACTTAGCCTAATTACGCATTAAGTTAAATTTTCATTTTTCAATACTTAGGGGGAGATTGTTAGCTCCAAATATTCAAAATATTAGAAGTATTGAAAAATAGGCTAAGTATGAAAGAGTTCCACAGAAGCTCTGCCAAAGCAAACGATCATTCAAGGAACACCAAGTCCCAAGAAGAATCTACAGAAGACTACTCACAAAGGACCAAAGAAGGATCTACAGAAGAATGCTCACCAAGGACCGAGCCGCAGAACCTCTGTCACCCTTGACAGAGCCTCTGCGGTTCAGACCGAAGACTTGGAAGATATTTATAATATCTTGCCACTGTTGAAGAAATATCTTACCACTATTACATAAATATCTTGTTACTGTTCCAGGGTCCGTTCATCAACTTGTACAAGGCATGGTCCGACAACAAACATGTGTCAAACTCTGATAGGAATCCTTGCAAGTTGATATTAGTGCATTTAATGCATGCAGATTTCCAACTGTTCATGCCATCCCTTCTTTCCTGTAGCATTAGTCCTTTTGTCTAGAATAGTTCTTTTTTAGTAGTATAAAAGGAAGACTCATGTTGAGTTCTTCCTTACAAAAAAATATACAAGAAAAACACACACACAATTAACGTCAAATCTGTTATTATGTGTTCTTCATCAAATACAGGAAAACTTTGAGATATTCATCTGTTCTTCATATACTGTTTATTTGATATTCTGTATTGTTTCTATACAAACATATTTGTTAGTTCTTCAAATACGCTTCCGCAACACATCTTATTTGAACTAATAGATAAGATAATCTTTGTTAATCAAATACGGGAACCAACACCCCATAACCTCTAACTTGTCCTTTGCTGTTATTACCAAAGTTAACTGCTCCTCCAGCCCTTTTTGTGAAATTTGTCAGAGAAGACTTATGACCTGTCATGTGTCTTGAAGCTCCAGAATCTAAAAACCACACATGACAGCCCTGCAAAAACAATTAGTTAGATTCAGGTACCCATACTGGAATGGGTCCTTCTTTGTTAGCTTTGATATCTAATTTAATATATGTTCCTTTAACTTTCCATTTAAAATATTCTTTTAAACACCATTTTCCTTGTACTTTAATGAAATCAGAATATTTTCTGTTCACAAAATTGTTTCTTTTCTTCTTGAAAACTTTAGGTTGAGACTGAGAAACACTTTCAGTCTTCTTTTCTTTTGTTTGAAACAAGTTTTCATTCTTCTTTCCTTTTGATTTAGATTGAGAAATGTTTTCAATCTTCTTTCCTTTTATCTGAGTTTGAGAAATCTGAGTTTGAGAAAACATTGCAGTCTTCTTTTCTGAATTCTGATTTGCTTTGGTTGTATGAAATTTTTTAATATTTTGACTTTTCTGAGAGAATTGAAATGAATGACTACCACATTGAACACATTTAAGATTCTTTCTTGCAAGTGACAACAGATCTGAATAAAAAGTCTTTTTGCTTTTATTGATAGTATTCAGATTACAATTGCATCTATTACAAGAATTACTATCTTTAGGTTCAGAAGCAGTATTCAATCCAATCTCCTCATAAATCATTTTCAGATCATCTTCCCGTTTGCTTTCCTCTATTTCTGAAACATTCAACTTTTCAGAATTAGTAGATGATTTAGATGATTCACCATTCTCAAATGTACTTGATTCATCAAATAATTTCTTATTTTCTTTTAAGGCATTAATCTTGAAAAGATCATACTCACCCTTTAACTTCTCAAGCTCTGTTATTTTCTGGACATAAGTGTTGTTTTCCTTTAAAACTTGTTCCAGTTTAAAATCAACAACACAAAAATCATTTTCAAGTTCATCAAAACTTTTCCTTAATTCTTCAAGTTCTTGGTTAACTAGTTTAAACCTCTTCTCAAGTTCTGAGAAATTTTCTGAATTAATTTCAGAATTTTCAGTTGACTCAGAATTCTGACTACAAGTCTCAGAATTCTGATTAACAGACTCAGAGTTCTGACTGACAAACTCAGAATTCTGATTAGAAGCCTCAGAATTCTGACTAACTGTCTCAGAAACCTCATTAGAAACCTTGCTTGCATCAAGTATACTCTCAAATTATGTATAAGAAAAAATTGGTTGTTTATTTTTGTAACTTACATTTAGATAGTCATATTTGAATTTAGCATCATTATATCTTGGTTTCTCTTCTGTTGGTTTTGAAATTTCTTTCTTAACCTTGTCTTCTGAAACTTCTGATTTTTCAACTTTTGGTTCAGAAGAAATTTCCTTTTCTTTTCCAGAACTTGATTTTTGTAGACTATCAGAACTAGTAATTGAACTTGCAGGTCTTACAAAAATTTCAACAATCTCTGGGATTACTGGTTTAGGAACTTGGAGTTTATCAAAATCATATAGATTTGTTGGAGCCCTTTTCAAAACAACATTTTCCTCTAAACCTAATCCCATTTTTGGATTATAAAATCTTGTGTCTTTAACATTACTTGTGAGAAGATTCAAAGTTTGTTGAGTTTGACCTCTTTTCAGATTAAGGTCTTCCAACTCTTTGATTTTAGTATATAAATTCTTTCTTTCATCAAGCAACATATTAAATTTAATTTGCAAATCAACATTTTCATCTCTTACTTCTATGAGTTCACTTTTTAATTCAGAAATCTTTTTCAAAAGATCAGAATTCTCTTTTATGACTCTTTGTTTTTCAACCTCAGATTCTTCAAATTGTTCTTTAATTATTTCTTTTTCTGTTCTGAATTTATTAACCAGAATCCTTTCTCCTTTTATCTGTTTTCTCCGTTTAACAAATTCAGAATTCATGTTACCAATTTGAGTCATTAAATCTATTTCAAGAGCAGAATGTACCTCAGCAGAAGATTCAGAACCTGCATCCTCATAGTCAGAATCTTCTTCATTCCTCATCTTAGCCATGTAGCTTTGCATTTGAGAGAAGTGAATGCAATCTTCTTCATCTGAAGAATAATACAGCCAATTTTCTTGTTCTGCCAACAATGCAATTCCACTGTCTTTAGTTTTGGCTAATTGAGCTTTCTTTGAATAATACTCAAAGTCTTTAACCACTTTCACTCTGCAGTCTCTTGCAAAGTGACCAGGTTTTCCACATTTAAAGCAAAGATCCTTCTCTTTTCTCTCTTCCTTCTCTTCTTTCTTTTCATACTTACTTTCTTCTCTATCTTCTCTCTTTTTATACTTTTCCTCTAAGCTCCCCTGTTCTCTTCTGTATTTACCCTCAAACTTTTTCTTTCCATGCCTCTTGTTGAAAGTATTAGTTAATAATGCCAACTTCTCAGCAATCAGCTTGATATCATCATCTTCCTCAGATCCTTCTTCCTTCTCAGATTCCTCTTCTAGCTTTGGAATTTCAGACATAAATACAGAATTCTTTGATGTTTTGGTAACCTTAGTTTTTATTTCTTAAAGCAGAGCCAATTGATCAGTAACACTTTTCTTTTCCTCAACAACTTACTTAAGAACACAAAACAGATCATTCAGATCTTCCTCACACATATCTTTGTTCATCTGAAGACTAATTGCAAAAGATGACCATTCTGAATTAAGACAGTTTAAGAACTTGTAGTTGATCTCTGACTTAGTCTTCTTCAGTCCATTCCTTCTAAGATCATTCAATATTGTGCAACACTTGTTGTAAGTCTGAGATAAACTTTCAGATTCCTTTGCCTTAAATCTCTCATATGCATTTATGCATTGATTCAGTTTTGCTTGAATTGATTTGGTTGTACCCAGCATTTACTTCTCCAATTCATCCTACATTTCTTTTGCAAATATTCCACTATCAATTCTATTGAATACATCATTAGGAATTGCCATAGTCAACAAAGTTACAGCCCTTTTATCAATTGCATGTCTGATTTTCTGTGCTTCAGTGTACTGTGAAAAATTCTTCCTCACTCTAGTAGTAGGAATCTCCGGAGTAGTTTTAGTTGCAGGTGTAGCAGCAACATCAACATAAACTTCTATTGGACCTTCGCGAATAGAAATCATCAAGTTTTCATCAATATTATTCAAGAACTTAATAATACAAATCTTCCATTGTTGATATTTTTCAGGAATAAGAACAGGTGGCTTCGTCTCAGATCCCATCGAGAGAAATTCTTTAGAAGACATGATTGTAAGATGATTCAACAAAAAGGCAAATTCGAATTTCTTGAACAAAAAATAGAACGAATTCAAGAATTACTAAGAATTCAAGAATTACAAGCAGCAGCGGAATCAATTATCGAATTGATCAAGAAATCTTCAAGAACACGATCTAGAAATCTTCAAGAACACGATCCTGAACAAATTTATTTGTTGATTGGCTCTGATACCAATTATAGAAACCATGATTCAATCTTACAATCAATTATGAACAATTAAATAGTAAATTGACATAGAATAAGATCCAAAAGAAACTGATTTTAAGCTGACTGCTTTTACTGATGTTGATCATGCAGGAAGCAGGTTGGACAGAAAAAGTACTACTGGTGCTTGTCACTTTTTGGGAGATAAGATAGTAAGTTGGCTTCAAAGAAACAAAATTGTGTTTCCACATCAACTGCTGAGGCAGAGTATGTAGCTGCTGCTGCTTGCTGTTCTCAAACCTTGTGGATGAGAACACAACTCATGGATTATGGCTATCAACTCAATAAGATTCCCATATATTGTGATTCAGAAAGTGCCATTGCTATTACTCAGAATCCTGTTCAACACTCAAAAACCAAGCATATTGATGTAAGATATCATTTTATTAAGGATTATGTGGAAAAGGGAACAATAGAAATGCACTTTGTGCATACAAAGTATCAATTGGATGACTTGTTCACAAAGCCTCTTGATCACAAAAGGTTCACTTTTCTCATATGTAAAATAGGAATGCTTAATCTGACTAATTGAGTATATTTGTTATTTTTCAGAAATGAATATTTTACTAAGTAAGATTTTCTGAGTAGTGTACACAGAACTCTGACTCTCTTGATCAGAATTCTGACTCTTGAGTTCAGAACTTCTCAGTCTTGAGTTCAGATCTTCTGAGTCAATATTTCAGAAATCTGACTTCAATTTTTTTTTCTGAATAGGTTAATCAGAACTTCTGATTACATGTCAGAACTCATTTATGAAAAATACAAGTGTTTCAATTTTTTTATTATATGTTTTCTATGATATAGTTTCATATTCCTTATATCAAATATGTGTTTGAGTATATGCTAAAGTCAAGGGGGAGCATTGATATCTTTCAAAAATCATACAAAGATGCTTAAAAGGTTTGTATTTTCGCTCTTATCACTAATCATTTTAAGGGGAACAAGCTTTCAATGATAAAATTGTTTTCACTTGTTCAAAACTACTTCAGAATCCTTAAAAAGTTTTTCAAGGTCAGATGTTATATTTTAAATGATTTTCAGAAATTTCATATCTTCAAAAGAAGTACATAATTTTGATGATAAAATAATTTTCTATCTGATCAAACTACTTCTGGATGATTAAATGCTTTAAAATCAGAAGTTGAGACTTAAATGAATTTTGGTTACAAGAGAATTTCTTCTGAACTGTGTACTCAGAACTTCTGAGTATGCATTCTCAGAACTCTGAGCGTGTTATTCAGAACTTTTAACTTGTGTTAATATTTATCAAATAACACGTGTCGGCTTCGTATTCAATTGAAAGTGCCACGTTTCATTTAATATCTTTTGTGGTATTTCACAGTGTTTAAATCCGTTATAACTCTGACAAAAAGCAACTTTTCACCGTTTGAATCCTTTCAGCTTCGCGGATTTTAAATAGACCATAAAATCCCTCTTTCAAATTTATTTGAATTCCAAGAGCGAAAAGTGAGATACGCATAAATCCAGAGTTCTTCGATTCTGTTTTCTTTCAATCTTCCATATTGAAATCATGTCTGGTTCAAGACGAAGTAAACCTATTTCATTACACTCCTCGAAAACCTTGATGGAATCCTCGGAGTTAGAGAATGAGGAAGTTAGAATGACCGAGAACAGAGCCGTAGAAGAAGGGGCTATAGGAGAGAATATTGTTCTAGGAGGAAATGTTGAAGGAGGTACAAGGGATGAGAATATGGCTGAATCAGAGGGTAATGCAGATGGGGGAAATGAAAATATACAACATGAACAGAGTGCGGTTAGGTGTGTAATGTCGGGACGATCAAATTCTTTGGAGAGAGTTGTACCTGAAAATGAATACTTAGACTTAGTTGAGAATAACTGTGTTTTAGTGTTGGATGAAACTAAGTTCAAAGAAGAACATAGGATAATCAACGAATTGCTGAAATTCCATCCATTCAAGAAGTGGTTTACAATGAAGAAATCCATTCCAGTACAGTATATACAACAGTGGTGGAAGCATTTGGAATTACAAGGTAACAAATTTGTAACTGAAATAGGGGGAGTTACTGTAACTTTGACTGTACAATTTATGAGAACAATGCTCATTTTTGGTACTAACACTGAGGCTACCAGAAAAAAGATGGTTTACAGGGGAGATTAGATTTTGAAGATTCTCCATTGACAGAGGAATTAATAGCTGAATTCAGAAGATTAGGGTATAATGAAGAGTTGAGGAATCTAAGCTCATTCAGAAGGAACAAATTACCACCAATCTGGGCTTGTTTCTTCAACATTATTAACAAGTGTTTATCTGGGAAGAACAGTTCTTTAGATCAAGGATCAAGGCAAATCTTGCAGATCTTTCATGGGTTAGTGAAGAATAGGCACTATGACTTCAATCTTATGGGAAGATATGAAGAATACTTTTGAGAGGAATCAGAAAGCATTAGAGGGAAAAACAAGGGATAAGCGACATACATATATACCTTATCAGAGGTATTGGCAGTTGGTAATTTGGTATGCAATGGATCAAGATAGAAACATCCCAAGAAGATCAAATGAGGAGCATGGGCCAATCTTCTACATGGGTAATATGATTTCTGCTCTTAAACTTGAGAATTTTCCAAATCACAGACCACTTCCAAGGTCACTTACACAATATATTCCAAGGGAGAGTGAGATATTAAAAGCATATTGCACCTCTATGGGATTTGAACAACCTCAGATCCCTACCCATGAGGACAACCCTGAGAGGAGAGGTGAGGGGTCTAGTGCAGTTAGAGAGGGGGAGAATGTTCAGGAGGGAGAACATTCTGAGAGAATTGAGAGGGAAAATTCAGAGAGCTTGGTTAGACTGTGTTAGCTTCAATCTTCCTAATCATAGAAGTATTTAGAAGTAGTGAAAAATAGGCTAAGTGAAGAAAGCCTCTTACAGAGGCTCTGCCGACATTACCGAGAAATCAAGGTCAAGATGCTACAGAAGTAGCAGAGGCTTCCTACAGAAGCTCTGTCATACGCACAAAGAAGACCAAAGACTCGGAATCCGGCGAAGACTGCTCCACAGAGGACCAGACCGCAGAACCTCTGTAATTCATTACAGAGCCTCTGTGGTCCTCAATGAAGACTTGGAAGATATTACTGGATACGTTCATCAACTTGCATGGAAAAGTACTGTCAAAACACGTGTCAAACTCTGAGTGGACTCAATATGGCAAGGTACAAAATAGACGTCTGCGCCATTTAATGCATTTACCAAAAGTACGTCTGCTCCATTAAATGCGCATGGCTCAAACAACTGCTCACACCATCCAGTCCACTGTTCACACCATCCAGTTTACTATTCATGCCGTAAAAGGAACAGTGACCTACTTCATAGTCTTCTAAGAGTAGTATAAAAGGAAGTCTCATGTTGAGATCTTCCTAACGACGAAAACACAAGGAATCACTAATACTCTCAAGCTTTATTGTCAAATATCTGAGTGTTATATTCTCACACACACCAACAGTTCTTAATCTGTTCTTCGTGTTGTTATTATATATTGAATAACAGTAACTGTTCAAGAAATCCTTTTCATTCTTTACTGTTTTCTTTATATATGTGCGTTCTAATATCTATCAAACATATCTGTTAGTTTAATACGCTTCCGCATCAAACTCTAAACTCTACTGATAGATTGTTAATCTTGATTAAGTGTATCTGGGATCCAACAATTGGTATCAGAGCCTTCCTTGATTTTCAAAATCAAGTGATCCACTTATCAAGATTCGTGATAGATATTATTGAGATTTAAAATTGTGTCTGGAAACTCCTTAAACCCAGAAAATCTTCAAGTTCATCGAAGTAACTCTTTAGTCATACTTTCTTTCTAAAATCTTCAAAAATGACAAATACAAATAATTTCTTTACTACTGGTTCTCTCACTAAACCTCCTACTCTCCTTCGAGATGAGTATCCTCAGTGGAAAATAAGAAAGGTCCATTTTTTCGAGGGCACTGAAAAAAATCAAGTACAATATCTGTACAATCCTCCTCCTATTCCCATGACAGTAGTACCTCGTGTACCTGCTACTGCTGAATCTGCCGAAATCCCCGAACATAAAAAACCAAAGCCAAAAGGGGAGTGGTCAACCGAAGATAAAGCAGAAGATGAAGTGGCTCAGAAAACCAAGAGGACATTAATTATGGCAATACCCAACGAACTCTTTCAATCCGTGGATTCATGTGAAACAGCGCATGATCTGTGGAAAGAACTGGAAAGACAGTTGGAAGGAGGTGCTAAAACACAAAAAAACCGAAGAGCACAGTACATCAATGAATATCATGCATTCAGAGCCTCTGCAACAGAATCTCTGCAAACAACATACGACAGATTCAACTCTCTAATCAACAAGTGCAGAAAATCAGGCATTGACAGAACTTGTGAAGAAAACAATGTCATGTTTTTAAAAAGTCTAAATGAAGAATGGCTCCAGCTGTCTATGTCCCTACAGACAAATCAGGATCTAGACACCTGGACTCTCTCTGATCTTTACGGAACATTAGCCGCACAAGAACCTCAGATAGCACATGCTAAAACACTAACCATTGCACCATATGCACTGGTTAGTAAAACTAAAGAGGATGCACAGAGACCAAGAAATGATAAAGCCACAGAGGAGAAGAAGAAGGAGAAGAAGAAGATGGTGATAATTGACAGTGAAGAAGAAGATCAAGCAGAAAAGGAAATAACTCTTGCGTCACTAGCTAAATCTTTAGCTCTATTGACAAAAGAGTTCAGAGGAAACAGAAGAGGTTCCGGAAATGAAAGATATGATAGAGACAACCAGGATGACAGAAGAGACAACAGAAGAGAAGACAGAAGAGGAGAAGAATCATGTGTCCGACAGAGGTCAAGCGATAGAAATTACAGAGGGAATGACCGACAGAGGTCAGATGACTCGGTAAGCCACACGCAGCAAGAATGCTACAAATGCGGCAAACCTGGTCACTATGCAAATGAATGTAGATCAGAGAAAGGCGGAGACCTACAGAAGTCCAATGATCGAACAGGAAACACTCCTCAAGGGTGTTTTAACTGCGGAAAACCAGGCCATTTTGCGAATGAATGCAGAAGCAGATCAAATCGCCCACAGAGGGACTCTGCTTTCTACAAAAAGAAAGTCGAATATTATGCTCAAAAATCCTTAATGGCAAAAGGACATTCTGAGGAGAACACAGAAGACTTCCAGTCAGACTCTACTTCTGACGATGAACATACCGCCAATGCCCTCTTCTGTGGCATGGCAGAAGTCGACTCCTGCACTGACTCTGAGAAGAAGTATGTGCCAATCTGGTATCTAGACTCCGGATGCTCAAGGCACATGACTGGTGACAGAAGTGCACTATCCACGTACAAAGAAACACAAGATGGTGGATCTGTGACTTTTGGAGACAACAAGAAAGGACATATAAAAGGCTATGGAGTCATAAGGAAAGAAGACGTTTCTGTATACAAAGTTGCATATGTGGATGGCCTTAAACACAACCTACTCAGTGTAAGTCAACTTTGTGATACAGGATTCAATGTGTTGTTCAAAAGAACTTTCTGCTCTCTACAAAGTGAAGAAACAAGTATGGAACTTCTGCGAGCTGAAAGAATAGGTGATCTATATCTAATGAACTTCAACTCAAAGAACAAGGACAAAGTTTGCCTTGTTGCCTGCAAAAGTGAAGAAGCCTGGTTATGGCACAACAGGTTCTGTCACTTGAATTTTCACACATTGGAAAAACTGGTCAAACTTGATCTAGTTAAAGGTTTGCCAAATGTTAAATTCAATAAGGATCATTTATGTTCTGCTTGTGAGATGGGAAAACTCAAAAGAGCTTCCCACAAAGGCAAAACAGATGTGTCTTGCACCAGGCCTCTGTACATGCTTCATGTCGACTTCTGCGGTCCCATTGCAATACAGAGCCTAGGTGGCAAGAAATATATACTTGTCTTAGTTGATGAGTATTCACGTTTCACATGGGTTGAATTTATCAGAAAGAAATCAGATGTTCCAATTATATTGATAAATCTAATGAAAAGAATCCAAGTTCTTTATGACTGCAAAATACAGAAGTTAAGAAGTGACAACGGCACAGAATTCAAAAACTGTGTCATTGAAACTTATCTTTCAACAGAAGGAATTTCACAGAACTTCTCTGCAGCTCGCACTCCACAACAGAACGGTGTTGTCGAAAGAAAGAATCGAACACTTGTGGAAGCCGCAAGAACTATGATGTCAGCATGCGGATTATCAATGAACTTTTGGGCAGAAGCAATTTCTACTGCGTGTTATACTCAAAATCGATCAACCATTGTGAAAAGACACCTCAAGACGCCTTACGAATTGCTTAACAAACGGCGGCCAAACATCAAATTTTTCCATGTATTCGGATGCAAATGCTTCGTCTTAAACGACAGAGATTCAAGAGGAAAGTTTGATGTAAAAGCAAATGAAGGCAAATTCATTGGATACTCTGCCACTTCCAAAGCCTACAGAACATTCCTTACAAAGTCTCACAAGATTGTAGAAAGCATCAATGTTTCTTTTGATGATTCATTCCAAATGGCTTCTGAGCAAATAAGTTCAGAACTCGGAATTAAAGGGAAATTCTCTGACATCTCAAGAACAAAAGAAGATTTGAATCTTCTATTTTTGGAGGTGTTCCACAATGACATTGATCCTTCTGTCGGAACCATCAGAGTTTCTGAAGAACCATCCTCTGTCGGACAAAATCCTACAGGTATGACTCTAACTGGTCCAAATAATGCTTCATCTTCTTCTATAAATACTACAGATGCAATTGCCGAAGCAGAAGAAAGTGTAGAAGATGAAACATCAAGAAAAACGACCACAGAAGTTGCACAAACCACAGAAGAACCAATTACAGAGGAGATCGAGGACCAAGACTATACATCCTCAGAGGAACAAACTCCACCACCACTCGTACCAATCATTCCACAAACGGTAGAATCAACTACCAAGGCACGAAGAACATCAGAGGCTGCACAAGAAGAAACACAAGAAGCCTCTGAAGAAAGTTTTGATGACATTGATGATCATCTTCCACGCACAACTCAGTGGACAAAAAGCCATCCTCCAAGCCAAATAATTGGAGAACCTTCTGACTCAGTAAAAACAAGGTCTGCCACTGCTAATTTTTGTTTCTTTACAAATTTTATTAGTGTTATAGAACCAAAGAAGACTTCTGAAGCCCTAGATGACCCAAACTGGGTAGACGCCATGCAAGAAGAACTTCTGCAATTTAAGCGTAATAGAGTATGGACTTTAGTACCTCTGCCAAGAGGGAAACAGGCCATTGGGACTAAATGGGTCTACAGAAACAAGAAGGATGAAGATGGAGTGGTCATCAGAAACAAAGCAAGATTAGTAGCAAAAGGATATAGACAAGAAGAAGGCATAGACTACGATGAGACTTTTGCCCCTGTCGCACGTCTCGAAGCAATAAGAATATTCTTAGCCTTCGCAGCCCACAGAGGTTTTAAAGTCTATCAGATGGACGTAAAATCAGCTTTTCTAAACGGTGAAATCCAAGAAGAGGTTTACGTAAATCAGCCACCAGGTTTTGAAAGCTCAGAGTTTCCAAGGCATGTATACTACCTTGAAAAGGCTCTATACGGACTGAAACAGGCTCCAAGAGCATGGTACGAACGACTTTCTACCTTCCTTCTAGTCAATGGCTACAACAGAGGTACAACAGATACTACCTTATTCTATAAACGCAAAAATAGTGAGATAATGCTTGTACAAATATACGTAGATGACATAATTTTTGGGTCTACAAATTCAGAAGAGTGCAAAATTTTTGAAAAACTCATGCAGATTGAGTTTGAAATGAGTATGATGGGAGAATTAACATTCTTCCTCGGACTTCAAGTCAAACAATCTTCAGAGGGAATTTTTATAAATCATGACAAATATGTCTCTGACATACTTTTAAAATATAATCTCTCTGATACCTTTGCAATGAAGACTCCAATGGCCACTGGAAATAAGTTATTCTTAGATCCAAATGGTATTTCTGTAGAATGTACTCTCTACAGAGGCATGATTGGATCTCTGTTATACTTAACAGCAAGCAGACCTGACATTATGCATGCCACATGTCTTTGTGCACGTTATCAAGCTAATCCAAAGAAATCACATTATGATGCTGTAAAAAGAATCTTTAGATACCTGAAGGGGACCAACAATCTTGGTCTCTGGTATCCACAGAACTCTGGTTTTAGTCTTAAAGCTTATACAGATTCAGACTATGGAGGATGCATGCTCGACAGAAAGAATACCTCTGGGAGTTGTCAATTCCTAGGTGGTAAACTAGTCAGTTGGACCTCCAAGAAGCAGAATTGTGTCTCCACATCCACTGCAGAAGCTGAATACGTTGCTGCCGCTAGCTGTTGTTCTCAGGTTCTATGGATGAAGACTCAGCTAAAAGACTACGGCCACATTCTGTTCAAAATACCCATCTTCTGTGATTCCAAAAGTGCTATTGCTATCTCTGCCAACCCTGTGCAACACTCAAAAACCAAGCATATCGATATAAGGTATCATTTCTTGAAACATCATGTTGAATACGGTACAATCGAAATGCATTTCGTGCCCACAGAATATCAACTCGCTGACTTATTCACCAAAGCATTAGACGAGAAAAGATTCAACTTCTTGGTGGGTAAGTTAGGAATGATTAACATGGTGTGAAAATCCTCTGTAAGTATAGCTTTATCTTCTGTAAATAACAAGTAAATACATTGCTTAATTTATTGCTTTGATTGATTCTACTTTTGTATGTAAATTCTTAAAACCTTAAATAGTTCTTAAAATCACAGAGCTTCTGTAAGTCAACTCAGAACCTCTGACGACCCCTACAGAACCTCTGAAAGACCATGGCCTATGTTCTATGCAAAACTTATCATTCTTTGATCCAAGCATAGGTCAAGGGGGAGCAAAAGGAAATTACTTGATCTACAGAGGTGATTAGATCAATGGGGAGCAGAAGGGAACCCTGAAATGATCTAAAGAGATAAAACTTTCAAGGGAAAGCCAAAGAAAAATGTCGATGACTCCATATCGACAGAAGTCAGATATCACTGCCGAGAAAAGAAGAACCAAAAGGTATGTCTCTCGCACAAAAGGTTTTTGGAAAACAATTTTCTAGGACAAGAATTGTCAAATATATCCTAAATATACTGTGAATAACATTTCAAAAATCAAAAGCTCAAAAAGTTTCACAAAATTCGAATTAGGAGAAATTTAAAGTCATAGAGCTTCTGCTGAGCTCAACAGAGCTTCTGCAGGAAATATGCTCTGTGATCACAAATTAACCTTCTGTCAATCTTTTGGAATGTTATCTCGGAAACCGAAAACGCAGACCATGACCTTCTCGAACAAACCGTTTTTTTAAAACAGTTTTCTCGGACACAAACTTTCAAATATGTCCGAAAAACATCTCTTAAACCAAATCAAAAATTGGATGATCAAAAATATTAATAAAATTTTTGTTATGAGATTTTTTCTCTCATAGAGCTTCTGCTGGCCCTCACAGAACTTCTGCAAGTTCCAACAGAGCCACAAAACCTCTGCGAAGCAAATTTCTTCACAAAAATCCGATTTTATCCTCTCCAATGGTTAAAGAAGAACCCCACAGAAGTCATGATAACAATGAGATATATGAAAAAGGGATAAACATCAAAGATTTTCAAGATCACAGAGCCTCTGTAAACTACAGAAGCTCTGTCAATCTGATTACTTGGGCATCTCTATAGTAATAACGGTTACTTTTACTGCGAGTGAAACTCATATGGCTAAAATCAACATCACGCGCCTAGCATTAATGGGATCTGTAAGGGGGAGAAATGTTTAATTCAATTTCATGTCAAAGAGCTTTCAAGTCAAATATATTTCAAGTCAAAGATATTTCATGTCAAAGAGCTTTCAAGTCAATGATTCGTGAACAAAGACTGAAGATCAGGGGAGAAGGATCATGTGAAGTCTAAATATTGCTGAATTTGGTTATCTTAGTTCTGAGTGGTTCTCGGAATGCGCTTACACCTAAAAGTTCAAAAATATAGACGATTTCGAATCCTTCATGATTCGAATTGCCCTGATTTCGGACCCTTCATGATTCGAATTGCCCTGATTTCGGACCCTTCTTGTTCCAACTTACTTGAATTCGAATCCTACTTGATCCGAATTGAGCTGATTTCGCATCCTCTAGCATCCGAATTGATGGTTTCGGATCTGCCTACATCCGAATTGATGATTTCGGATTCTTAAAGTTAATATGAGAACTAAGGTTCTTGCATCAAGAAGGATACGAGAAGTTACTGTTTGTTAAAGACTGATAAAGCTGTAAAGATCTGTTTTCATGTACAAGGCTTGAAGATGGTTTGATAGAGTGTCTGTTTGAGAAGATTGACTTTACAAAGAGCTGAAGACTGCTGTCATATTTTTTTTAAATCTTGAATCCAAAGGGGGAGATTGTTAGAGCATTGTTGTATTCAAGATTTACTGTAAAGTCAATGTACTGTATGAGTCTATACAGTATTGTGAATGCCTTTATACCTTGTATGTCATGGGTATAAATAGGCTTGTCTAGACCATTTGTTAGTAACACTTAAAAAGCCTTTGTAATCTTTTAGAAACCTTTTGTAATCCTTTGAGCTCAATACATGGATGACATATTTGCTCTCTAAATTCTCTCTCACTACATTCATATCTTATTGCTAGGGATCTGGATTTATCAATTGGTATCAGAGCTAAACAGAAGATTCAAGCAGATCGAAGACCAAATTGAAGATTTTTTACACTAAAGCTGAAGAATTCGGATTGGGTGTTCATCACTATTCATCACTGTTCATCAAGAATTCTGACCCTTCTTCATTTACTATTCATCCAGATTTCATCTTTTCTTTAATTTTTGATCTTTTGGATTGATTCTTGACATCATTGCACTCGGATTTGATTCCTGAACATCTTTAATTCTTGGATCAACACCAAAATCTGCACAGAATTTGCAGATCTGATCATTTTATATCATTTTTGTTCGAAAACTTTTTCTACTATTTTTGGATCAAAATTCGATTAAATTGATCGAATTAGGATTTGTGATTAACTAAGAAAGTGTGTGGAATCAAATTTCGAACAAATCTGTGCAAATTTCATAACAATTGATCAAGAATTGAAAAAGTTATGGCTGATTTAGTGATTTTCGTGTTCGAAGTGCAGAATTCGGATCATTCTTGGTGAATTCGGATCATTCTTGGTGAATTCGGATCATTCAAAGAAGAATTCGGAGTGTTCTTGGAAATACAAGTGTAGAATTCGACTCAAGAAGGATTCGAATTGATTGAATTCGAACCCAGCTAGATTCGAATTGAGGAGAATTCGAACCGTGTTAGATTCGAATTGAGGAGAATTCGAACTGTGTTAGATTCGAATTGAGTTGATTAAATTTTCCAAGTGTTGAATTCGAACCCTTAAGCATCCGAATTCATAGAATTCGAACCCTTAAGCATCCGAATTCATAGAATTCGAACCCTTAAGCATCCGAATTCATTGAATTCGAACCCTTAAGCATCCGAATTCATTGAATTCGAACCCTTAAGCATCCGAATTCATTGAATTCGAACCAAGTTAAGTCCGAATTGAGTGAATTCGAAGCCTTCAGCATCCGAATTCATTGAATTCGAACCCTTCTTCATCCGAATTCATTGAATTCGAACCCTTATTCATCCGAATTCATTGAATTCGAATCCTTCTTCATCCGAATTCGTTGAATTCGAACCCTTACTCATTAAAAATTTTTTATCCCGAAATTTTTTCTATAGTGTATTTCATACACTGTAAGAGCTTTTCAAGAAAAAATTTTATATATTTTTTTTGTGTATTTTCATACACTGTCTGCTTGATCTTCTGAACGATCAATTTCTAGCAATATTCAAAATGGTTTTACAACAAGTTATTGTTAAAAGCAGTGGTGAAGATTTGAAGCAAACTCTGAAAAAGGAGATTCCTCCAATTGCAAAAGTTTTTGTTAAACCAAATGTAAAGTTGCAACAAGTCATTATAACAGAAACATCTGTTAATTCACATGTATCTGTTAAACCAAATAATGAAGTGTTGCAACAAGTCATAATAACAAAAACACCTCCAAAGCCACTTGAAAAAGCTAAGGCAAATAATGGAATTTTGCAACAAGTTATTTTATCAGAAACATCTCCAATATCAGAAACTCCTGTTAAAGATAATGCTTCAAATTCTTCAACTCCTATTTTAAATAAAGCATTGGAAGAAGAAATTGTTAATCTGAAAAGACAAATTTTAGACATTTCTTCTTCAAATGCTAAACTTACTAAAAGAATAACTGATCTTGAAGTTTATATTGCAGGTCTTGAAACAAAGAAAGACAAAGACAACTCAAGTCTGCACGATCAAATCGAGAAACTTCAAGAGAAAGTAACAACTCTTAAAAAGGAAAATGCTGATCTGAAGAGCATTGAAGACAGGAGAGAGAAGATTCTTAAAGAAAAGGAAATAATTGAACTTAATTGTATAAAACTTTCAAAACAAGTTTCTGACTTTGAGAAAGTTTTATTTTTAGAAAAAGACAAGCTCGAAAAAGAAAGAGCTAAATTTGAAACTGAACAAAATTTTTTTGAGATTAAAAGTTCTGAACTTTCCATGAAAATCTCTGAATTAGAAAATCTTTTGGAAAAGGAAAGAAAAGATTTCACGGAAAAGAAAAATCTCTTTGAAAAGGAAAGTAAAACCCTTAAAAAGAAAAATATGGAAATTTTCAAAGAGATTACTGATAAAAGAAAGTTTTTGGAAAAAGATTTTGAATCGGAACGCGAATATTTTGAAGATGTGATTCTTAATCTTACCAAAAGATTATCTGGTTTATCAGCTGATATTATGAAGGATCAGTTGATCAAATCTGATCTCCAACAGAAATTTGATCTAATTTCTAAAGAGAAAAATGTTTTAATAAACAAAGTCAAAGAACTTGAAGACGTCATTTTTAAATTTGATGTCTCAAAGCAGGCCAGTCATAATTCTATCTTTCAGACTCCATTTGTTGATTCAAATGATTCTGAATGTTCTTTTAAAACTGCTTCAAGTTCAAGTTTTAAAAACATTTCTTCTAAACAATTTAATAGATCAACAGATTTCTCAAAAGGTCGGATTCGTTCAACAAATCTCTTCTATAATCCTCTGTATGATAAATCGGATAACAAAACAAAAGTGCCTAAAGTTAATACTTCCAAACCTGAAGAAGTTCCAGTCTTCAAGAGGGTGAAGATGGAATGGAGAGTAAAAGGCACAACAGTTCCAAAGAAAGAAGTGCCAAAATCATCTGTATCCACATCAAATGCAAAGAAGAACAATACGCCAAAAGGTAAATCTTATGCTAAACCTAATCCTATTCATTATGTAAATCATCTGATTAGGTTGGCCCATAAGAAAATCTGTTGTTCTTACTGTGGATCAAATGATTTTGTGCATAAAGATTATACTTCTTATTGGTATGGTTCTTACAGTATTCCTTGTAAGAAATCTACACCTAACCCACTAGGACCCAAGTGCCATTGGGTACCAAAATCTGCTTAATCTGTTTTGTAGGTTCTTCATGTGTTGTACTGAATTGTAGATACATACCACACACATGACTGAAAACAGAAGAGAAGCGGCGTATTTTTTGAAAAATATTTGTACCATTAAGGGGGAGACAAATATTAATGGCTTTTGAACATATCAGTTCAAAACCCGTGCTTCAACGACTATGGCTTTTGAACATATCAGTTCAAAACCCGTGCTTCAACGACAATGGCTTCTGAACAATTCAGTTCAGGACCCGTACTTCAACGACTAAGACTTCTAAACAAATCAGTTTAGAACTCACACTTCTCAGGTGATATCCTTAACTGTTACATCTTTCTGTTTCAAGGAACGTGGTAAAAGGTAACATTGGATTATATTTTGTGTCTACCACTTTGAAAATTTGAATCTTTACAAATTTAATTCAATGAGATAAAATTTTCAATTTTCATTCAATGAATTAAATGTGTGCTAAAAGATGATTTTACAAGTATTTTTGTATTATCTGAGTTAGATTTGTTTCAACTTTCACCTCTGAAATAAATCGAAAGGTCAGCAAAACATGAATGAAATTATGCTGAATGCTCAAAGATATGTGAATCTGGACTTATATAGAATATAATGCTCAAAAAGCCTATTTATCAGAATGATGAATGGAAACGAAAATATGGGTGATACCAATTGATAAATCCCAGATCTCTAGCAATAAGATATGAATGTAGTGAGAGAGAATCTAGAGAGCAAATATGTCATCCATGTATTGAGCTCAAAGGATTACAAAAGGTTTCTAAAAGATTACAAAGGCTTTTTAAGTGTTACTAACAAATGGTCTAGACAAGCCTATTTATACCCATAACATACAAGGTATAAAGGCATTCACAATACTGTATAGACTCATACAGTACATTGACTTTTACAGTAAATCTTGAATACAACAATGCTCTAACACCGCGCACGACGTCCTATCATATTCTGACAAGGCCTACGTGTCCCATTTTCATTGGGCGTACATGGAACGTTTTTATTTGAAAAGTTGAACCCGTCGCTCAAACTCGAGTGCGGATTCCAAACTTTAATCCATTGCCATATATTTTACTCTTTTGAATTCTACCGTTTTACCATCCTATAAAAACAAAGCTTACCCTCTCATAAAGCCTTTTACAAACTCTCATCTTCTTCTCCGGCGAAACCCTGCAAAAAGCTTGCAAAAATCTTATTCTTAAAATCAAATGGCTTCATCTTCTCGAGCTACATCCTCTGAACTCTCTCCGGCGAACTCACCGGAACACTCCCCTGCACATTCAGAACATTCTGAAAACCCCAGCCTTGCAAGAAATATTGAACAACAAGATTCCGTGGACTCAGCAGACTTTGCTCCGACGACACACTTGCAAAACTTTATAGCAAAGGATCATTTCGAAGCCATTCTTCCTATCAAATCCAACAACTGCTATTTGGTCCCCTCACCCACTACTTTCGGCGAAGCCCATGCCATACTTCTGAACATCATGGAGAATCATGTCCTCTTCCCTCTACTATCAAGAACCCCGAACAAATTCCAGTCCGTTATTTGAACCAATTTTGGCAAAGCTGCCGATTTGATAAAGACGATTCTCTTATCAAAGGGTACATTTCAAGACCTGATAAATCTGAGCATCTTGAAATCAAGTTCAACAGAACAATGTTCTCACTTGAATTCAACCTACCAACAAGGGGTCTTCTGGGATTGAAGAGTTATGCAGAGCAACTAACAGACGAAGAGCTCTGTCGATTCGTGGAAATGCTTGGGTACAACACCCAACCACGAAAGAGAAATGACTTCCGCAGAGGCCGATTACCACCTCTGTGGAACACTTTGTTCTCTATTCTTAACAGATGCCTGACAGGAAAGATAGGCAGTATTGACCAGAGCTCACATCAAATCTTGAGCATCATGTATGGGGTTTACTATGATCATCCACTAGATTATGCGACCATAATGATGCAAGAGATCATAAACACCATCATTAGAAAGAACAACTCGAAAAGGGTCAAAGAGAACGATCCCAACTTTCTACCACCTCTGCAATTCCAAAGAATATTAGGAGTACTGTTCGAACCTCTGCTGCTAATCCAAAATTGGCCAATGGAAGGGCCAACTCCCAAACAGTTCCCGATGAACAAGAATACCCCCACTGATCATGCTGATGGCTACTCACACTGCAGACCTCTGTCAAAGAAACTTCTGCAATACGCATCGAATAAATCCCTTAAGAAAGAGTATATACGCGATCATAGAACTCCTAAACCGAGTCCTATGACACCCCCGCATTTAGGTGTCCCCCTAGGAACAATGATAGCAAAACCTCTTTCCACTCAAAAAGAAAAGGATCAGAAGTTAGCAAAGCACATGGCTATTCAACTCAGCTTTATAGCCAAACGTGCAGAACTAATGGGAAAGAAGTCTTCATCAAGAACCTCTGCATCTACTCCAAAATCTAAGAAGAGGAAAACTGCAGAAGGCACCTCAACAAGCGCTGCAGAAGATCAACCCTCACCTCCTCATGCCACAGAAATTGGCTCCTCTGCTCCTCCCTCCTCCCCAAAAGTGAAGAAGAAAATATCAAAATCAACAGAAGGAGGGGCACCAAATCCTAAGAGGAGGAAAACCAAAAAGAGGCATGGTAAATCACTTGCAAAATTGGTAACCATTGCAGAAGAGGAAACTGCTGAAGAAGTTGCAGAAGAAGAAATGGCTACAAAAAGATATCAATCACCCTATCAATCTCCAGATATATTTGCTCACCAAGGAGACCTGAACGACTTCTTACAGAACCCTGAAATTGCCAACACCCTAAATACAGCAAGGTGGACGGCACAACCTCTCGACCACCACTCCCCAGAAGAACAAGATTTCTTCATTTCTGGCATCGACACACATCTGCAAGAAGATGACACAACACCCAGAAATCAACCAGCCGAAACCCCTGTTATTTTACAAAACCCTTTCATTCAAGGATTGGATGTCCACAGAAGAAGTCCAAACCCAGCTTCCGAAGTGTTGATCCAAACCCTCAGTGATTTGATAATGACCCTCTCTTAAATACTTAGTGAAAATTGTATGTAAACAATATGTATCAGAGTTTCACTATCGATGATAAGTACTAAGATCTTACAGTACCACTGATAGGAACTCTCGCTCTTTAAATTAAACATTCAGCGAACACTGTTCACCATATTGCGCTGAGTCTGTTTAGTCCTTATGGTGATCGCTGATAAGTTAGTTGTTTACTTATGATCCCTGAAGACAAGTTTCACGTCAACAAAGGTTCTACGCTGAAGTCGAAGATCAAGCTCAAGAACCAGCGACAAGTCTACTAATGAACTGATGCGGATCAGCGAAGACTCAGATTTGTCCACTCAACGTGAAGTATCAAGTACAAGACTTCAGCTATCGCTGAACTTTATCATTCGCTGAATAGAAATGATAATCGCTGAATCAACGAAAGCTGATCATGAAGTCCTCCGTACAAAGTACTTTTGTCTTAACCTCCCTTGCACGCCACCGTACGAAATGTCAGAAAAGAACCTCCGAAAATCTGAGATCGTACAACCACTCTGATACTACACTGTTCATTCATGCGGCTACTAAGGTTGTCAACAAAGGTCAATGACATGCAACCAATCCGTTGATGACACGTGTAAAGTGTATACTGAATTGCATTAAATGCATGCAGTATATAAAGAGATGAACTCACTTCATTTGAAGTAACTTGCTAACTCTGGACAAGTTCAAATCTCTCTCAAGATAGGATTTTATTAGTAATCTCCATATCTTTCTTAGTGCAAGAAACCTTAGTGTTCCAACTTGTTTAGATTTAGGTTTATCCTTAATCTTGTTTCCGCAACAAGCTGTAAATTGTTAATGATTTATCATTAAACAATTTAGAAAAGTAAAATAGTGTGTTTGTATTCAACCCCCCCCCCCCCTTCTACAAACTTGTATAGGCCTTTCGGGACCAACAAGTGGTATCAGAGCAGATTTGTTTAATCTCATAAACAAGATCTAATCTAAGATATTTCTCTTCCTTGCTATTATCTGAAAATGGCCTCCCACACAAACACAAATTATATAGACAATGGTTCTCTTGCAAAACCCCCTAGATTTTCCAGAGACAACTTCAACTTATGGAAAAATAGGATGATGCTCTTCTTAGAAGGTGTAGACCCCACTATGACCTACTATCTTGAAAACGGCCCACACATCCCTGTAACTATTGATCCTTTAGTTCCAGCCACTGCAACTCGAGCTGCTATTCTTGAAAGGCTGATTCCAAAGGAAATACACATGTGGACCGATGAAGATAAGAAGAAAGTGGCTATAGATACAAAAGCCATATCCATACTATCCACGGCCCTTCCTGACGATGTCTACCATTCCGTCATGAACCTGAAATCATCAAAAGCCATGTGGGACACAATATGTGTTCAGTATGAAGGAACGTCTGAAGTCCAGGATTCAAGAAAGATCAACCTGGTAAGACAATACGAAAGCTTCATTTCTGGTAAGAATGAAACTCTCTTTGAAGTACATCAACGTTTTAATTGCTTAATTATAGATCTTAAAACGGTTGGTAAGGAATATTCTAACTTTGAAGTGCTGACAAAGTTTTTAGAATGTTTACCTGAAAGCTGGGACAATTATTCCATGTGTCTCAAGCTGTCAAAAGATCTAAGATCAATGACACTTGCTACCTTATATGGCACATTGCTGAATCATGAGCAATCCAGCCATCTTAAGAAGAATCTTGTAAAAGATTCCAAAAGCACCCCTGTTGCTTTAATCTCAGAGGAACCTTCTACTCAGCGACCCTCGGTCACTATCACTGAGTTAGGAAGCAACTCTGAAAGGTCATCAGATTTTGATTCTTCAGATGATGATGAATCCTTGGCTCTCCTAACTAAAAGGTTCAGGAGATTCGCCAAGAAGAAAATGTTTAGAAAGAACAAACCTCTTTCAATAACTGAAAAAGCCTAAATCATCAGCTTTTGTTGATAAGGCTACTGTTACTTGTTTCAACTGCGAAAAGACAGGTCATTTCGCTAACGAGTGCAGGTCAAAGAAAATCATGAGACCTTCAGCTTTTACAAAGAAATCCTTTGTTCCAAGGAATAAAGATGAAAAATACTCAAAGCTGAAGGAGAAGTATGCAAAGCTGAAAAGCTTTAAGAAGAAAGGAAAAGGCCTGATGGCTGACTATGATTGGGCTGCTTCTGATGAAGAAGCCTCATCATCTGATTCTGAAGATGATGAAGCAAATCAATGTCTCATGGCAAAGATTGAAGAAGAGGAAGAAAGTTCAGACATTCCCTCCACTTCAACATCTGCCATTCAGGTATCACCTTCTTTCTTTACCAATATTGCAAATATTGATGAAGCTGATAGTCTCCGTAAAATCGATCTACTGACTAGAAGTTTATACGAAGCCATGAACGGCAAAGCTGTGGTTGAAAACCAAAATCTTGATCTCGCTGAAAAGCTTAAAAACTGCCACCTTCAAATAGAAAAGCTTTCTAAAAATGAAGATGATTTTAAAGATCAAGTCTATTTAAATCAGCTAGTCAAAATCGAACGAGCAGAAGCTATCGCTGCATTAAAAGCTGAACAAGCTACTGTTGAAGGATGGTGTAATTCTTCAACAAAGATCACTGAGATAATTAAGGCTCAGATTCCTCTGAGTGATAAACGTGGTCTGGGTTATAAATATGATACTCCAAAACCAACCACTGAACGTTCAATGCTTAAATTTGGAACGTTCGTATCCTCAGTGGCTGACACTTCATCATCTCAGTACTCCTCGTCGGTTACACCAATCCCTGAGGAAACTCCTACCTCCTCAAAAGGTAAGGAGAAAATGGTTTATTCAAAACCTAACTCTGTCTCTAAAGACAAAGGTAAAGGAATTGTTATTTATCAAAATCCTCAGAAGGGTACCTTAGTACCTAAGCTGAATGCTTCCAAAGCCTTAGTGATTCATTCATCTGGTTCTAGAAATCAGACCTCTGGATCAGTTCAGCGACCTACTCCTAGACTCAGAGTAGATGTCCTTGGTAAGAAATCTGAAGAACTGAATGTTCGTCCTATTTCAAAAACCAATAGTGTACTTGGTGCTGGCACTTCTAATTCCAAATTAAAAGCTCAACACTCAAGTGGTCCTAGAACTAATTTTAGTTATAGGAAACGTTATCACTGTGGACTTACCGATCATATTGCAAGTAAGTGTCCCACAGCCACCAAAGCTGATAAGATAGCTAAGGTGAAGATAGCACCCAAGAAGACCAAACCAGTTGCAATTCAGGTCAAGGTGACTCCTACCGCTGAGGTCAAGAAATTGACCAAAGTGAAGAAAGACAAAGCTGAATCTTCAAATGCTGCGAAGACTGCTGAACCCATTCCAACTACTTCCACTGACAAACGCGTATACATGGTGAAGTGGGTACCCAAGCAAAACTAATCTTCCTTTGTATTGCAGGTTAAGAAGGGTATCTGGTATCTCGATAGCGGATGCTCTAGACACATGACTGGAAAGAAAAGCATGCTCGCTGAATACAAGGAAGAGAAGGGTCCCTCTGTGACTTTCGGTGGAAATGGAAAAGGACACACCCGAGGGTATGGTGTACTTTCAAATGGTACAACATCCTTCAGAAGAGTCGCATATGTTGAAGGGCTGAAGCATAATCTTCTAAGCATCAGTCAGCTTTGCGACATGGATAACAAAGTGATTTTCACTAAGGAATCGTGCATTGTCTCTGACAAAAAGGAGAAGATAGCTCTCAGCGGTTATCGTTTGGAAAATGTTTATGTAATAAACATGGACTCAACAACCACTGAGAACTCCTGTTTCTTCTCAAAGGAATCTTCTGATGTTAACTGGCTATGGCACAAAAGGCTCTCACATCTCAACTTCAAGACGCTGAATACTCTTTCCTCCAAAGAGTTAGTCACTGGTTTACCTCAACATTCATACGCCAAAGAGTCTTTATGTTCAGCGTGTGAAAAAGGGAAGCAGACCAAGGCAAGCTTTAAGTCAAAGCAAGTTTCCTCAGTGTCATCTCCTCTACAACTACTCCATATGGATTTGTTTGGCCCCATTAACAAACAATCCATCGCTGGAAAGAAATATACACTAGTCATAGTTGATGAATTCTCTCGTTACACATGGGTAATGTTTCTCCGTTCTAAGAGTGACACCCCTGAAGAACTCATCACCTTTGTTCGGAAGATGGAAACTCTGAACAATATGACTGTTCGCTCAATAAGGAGTGATCATGGAACTGAATTCAAAAACAGTTCTCTTGATTCCTTCCTTGAGAGCAAGGGTATTTCTCACAACTTTTCGTCAGTGAGAACACCACAACAAAATGGAGTCGCTGAAAGAAGAAATAGAACAATTATTGAAGCTGCACGTTCAATGCTCAGCGATTCTCACCTGCCTACTCAGTTTTGGGCAGAAGCTGTCAACACTGCTTGTTTTACGCAAAACAGGTCGCTGATAGTTAAAAGATTTAAAAAGACAGCCTATGAACTCTTTCATGGGAGAAAGCCTTCAATCAACTTTCTTCACATCTTTGGATGTCAGTGTTTCATACTGAACAACAGAGATGCCCTTGGAAAGTTTGATCCTAAGGCTGATGATGGAATCTTTCTTGGATACTCCTCAGTTTCCAAAGCCTTCAGAGTCTTCAACCGAAGAAGACAAACTGTAGAAGAAACTATTCACGTCACGTTTGACAAATCCCGTTCAGCGAACTCTAAACCGAACGATGATACAGAAGAACTGAATCAATGGATGTTTTCTCATCTTGGTGATTCAGAAGATATTCCCACTCCTCATGCTCACACCGTAGAAAATGATGGTCCTTCTATCATTCCAAATATGCAAAATAGTGAAGCTGAAACATCTTGGGTCTCAGCTGTTCCTATAAACACTATACCCGCAGTTGATCCAAATGTCTCAGAAATTCCATCTATTTCTCAGCAATCAGTGAATGAAGTGGCAAATGCAAACATTCCTCTCTTAGCTGATAATCCAGAAGTAGCTGAAGCCTCATCTTCAGTTTCTCCAGTTCAGACTGAGTCAGCGACGTATGCTCCGGCTCAGCGATGGACTGTAAATCACCCAATCGATCAAATTCTTGGTGATCCCAACGCTGGTATTCAGACTCGTAGAAGTGCAGGTAATATTTGTTTATTTATTAACTTTATTTCTCTAACTGAACCAAAGAAAATAGATGATGCCCTCAGAGATCCAAACTGGGTCAGCGCTATGCAAGAAGAGCTGACTGAATTCGAAAGAAACAAAGTTTGGAAACTTGTTCGTAGACCAACTGACAAAACGGTGATAGGCACTAAATGGGTCTATCGAAACAAGTTGGACGAACATGGTACTGTAACTCGCAACAAAGCTCGTCTTGTTGCTCAGGGATACAGACAAGAGGAAGGCATAGATTATGACGAAACTTTTGCTCCAGTAGCAAGACTTGAATCTATTCGTCTTTTCTTAGCATATGTTGTACACAAAAACTTCACTGTACATCAGATGGATGTTAAGTCAGCATTTCTAAATGGAAAGCTGAATGAAGAAGTATATGTGGAACAACCTCCAGGATTCTCAGATCCTAAGCGTCCAGGTTATGTTTATAAACTGGACAAGGCACTTTATGGCTTAAAGCAAGCTCCACGTGCATGGTATGATACTCTCTCTACTTATCTCCATATTGAAAAATTTGAGCGAGGTAAAATTGACAAAACTTTGTTTTTTAGAAAAGTGAAAGGTCATATCATTTTAGTTCAAATATATGTTGATGACATTATATTTGGTTCTACTAATCCTGAGCTTTGTACTCGTTTCGCTGATAGAATGAAAGATGAGTATAAAATGAGCATGATGGGTGAACTAACATATTTCCTTGGTCTTCAGATTAAGCAAACTGAAAAAGGAACTTTTATAAATCAGGGAAAGTATGTTAAAGATATGCTGAAAAAATTCGACTTAACTGAAAGTTCAGCTATGAAAACCCCTATGGCACCACCGCTGATACTTGATAAGGACACAAAGGGTGTTCCTGTCAATGTCACGCTGTACCGTGGGATGATCGGCTCACTATTGTATCTTACAGCTAGCCGACCCGATATTATGTTTGCAACATGTCTGTGCGCACGATATCAAGCTGAACCTAAGATATCCCATATGAAAGTTGTAAAGCGAATCTTTCGATATCTTAAGGGTACAGCGAATCTAGGTCTTTGGTATCCCAAAGACTCAGGATTCGATCTAACCGCCTATTCAGACAGTGATTTTGCAGGTTGCAAAATGGATAGGAAAAGCACCACAGGAGGATGTCAGCTCCTGGTTGGAAAGCTGGTAAGTTGGACAAGTAAGAAGCAAAACTCAGTGTCCACTTCCACAGCTGAAGCTGAGTATGTAGCCGCTGGAAGCTGCTGTTCTCAAGTCTTGTGGATGAGAAATCAGCTACTAGACTATGATCTTCAGCTCTCCAAAATTCCAATCTATTGCGACAGCACAAGTGCCATCGCTATAGCAAACAATCCAGTGCTACACTTAAAGACAAAACACATAGAAATCAGATATCATTTTATCAGAGATCATGTGATGAATGGTGAGATAGAACTTCATTTTATCCCAACTGATTATCAGTTAGCTGATTTGTTTACCAAACCTCTTGATGAGACAAGATTCAACTTTCTCATCAGCGAGCTTGGAATGCTGAACTTTGAAGGATAAAATCTTCAGCGGTTCACATTTAATCAGCGATACGTTTATACATTCTTGTATAGCCTTCGGGATAAAATCAACTTATATAATCCATTTCATCATCTTCTCTCTGAATAAACTTGGTTAAACTAATATCCAGGTATGTTTTCTCTCTCTGACAATCGCATGTAAATGCAAGATTTCAAAATAAATTGCATCGCTGAATATCTCTTCCTTAACAGCGATATTTTGAAAATTCCTTAAACCTTCACTGATATTTCTATTAAGTGCTTCATGTTTTTCAAAAGAGTCCCTGAGTTTTTCAAAACCTCAGAGACATCCTAAAAGAATGTGAAAGGACAGTTGTGACGTCATTGCAACGGATAACACTCGGCACGATTTCATTCTGACACACGTTTGCACGTTTTGATCAAACTTCCAATCAAATGCAAACACGTGTCCGTGTCTTGATGAAAACCTTTTCCCGCTCAAGGTTTTCTCTCTCTAAAAATCCCTATATAAACAACTCTTGGTTTATATTTGTCTTTTACGCGAACAATCTTTCTCCGCAAGAAAAGAATTCTCTGTTGCATTTGTGCTCTCAAAAACCTCAAGAACTGTTCATCATCTTCTTCATCAAAACTTCAAGGTTAATATGTTCTTATCTTTTATCAAATGCGTATAACTTGTTTTCGATCTTCTCTTTGTTTTAACAAGATCAAACAAAATAACTTTTTAAAATAAAATCATTTCTTTCATGGTTTTATGAACACAACCATTTCATGGTTGTTCTTCAAGTTTTAAATCTAAATCTTAAACTTGTTCTTCATTCGTATCCTTTTTTCCTTTAGAAACTGGAATACAAGATTTTATGGGTTTTACTTTTCTTTTAAAATCAAGAAAAACCCTAATTTTCATTAAGACATTTTTTGTCTGAATGAAATGGACAAGATTCGAAATATCTTAACGGAAATTTCTTTCCACATTAAGATAATTCTTATTTGTTAACATCTTTGGTTGAACTGATAATACAGTGATATGGCATCTTCAAAGCTGAATGTTACCGCTGAGTCCATCTCCACTGACTCTGAGGAAATGGACATCTTCAAAGCCCCCAGGTGAAGTTCGAGCTGGATCAACTCGATTGGACTAAGGCCAACAACCTCTCAGCTCTTCCCGAGTTTCCTCCTCGGAAGCAAGTATCACATCTGGACGATGCTGTAAGTTTTCTGAAGAACAACCCCATCTACACAGCCCTAACCATAACACCTCCTGCCAGTCAGCGGCTCTTATCCCAGTTCTGGTACTCTGCCAGACACATTGAGCTACCCTCTGCCAAAGATCCATCCAAAACCATAGACTACATACTCAGCGATACTGAGTATGGCACCATCAAGATCACACCCGCCATTATCCGCAAAGCCCTAAACTTCCCAAATGCCACCAAAGAAAAACCCTTCATTCCATTCCCTGACCATAAAAAGCATGCTGATAGAGAAGCAATCATTGCTTTCCTTGACGCAATGGGTTATATCTGGGATATTGGAAGGGACAAGAAGCCTGAGAAGAAACTGACGCTGATAAAGAAATCCAAGATGCCCAGCGAGATGAATTTCATCTTCGCTCACCTGATCAGCTGCATGACAGCAAAATCCGGATCTTCTGATCAAGCCGCCCAACCTCAGCAGTCCATGGGATACGCACTGCTGAAAGGTCTAAATATTGACTGGGCCTCCATTATTTATGAAGACCTGATTCAACGTGTCGATTCTGCCGCTGACAGACCAGCATGGGTTCCTTACCCACGATTCATCAGCGCCATCTTTCAATATGGCCTGAAGGACAGCTATCCTGAAGAGGGTGATCTGAAACTTTCTCAGATTGGTCCTAAGGTTCTCGACTTCAAGCCTGTCGCCAATGAGGTACGTCTCTCTACTCTTCTCACTCTTCTAAATTCTCCGCTTTCTGTGGCTCCTTCAGCGACAATACCAATCGCTGATACCCCGGCCACAAAATCCTCTCCTTATAAGAAAAGGAAACCCTCACACACCCAACTTGATTCCAAAAGGATCAAGAAAACCAAGGAGCAACCCCAGCAATTCCATGCTGAAGACTCCTCAGCTCATTCTGAAGAGCTGAAGGAAAGTTCCGTGGTACGCTCTGCCACACCCGTGCAAGCCATCCCTCCAATCCAGACTTCAGCGTCTCCAAACGCTGAGGTTAGAAACTTGGAAACTACCCAACCTCCCTCAGTCTCTCAAAAGACTGATGAAGTGATTGTCAGCGATTCCAACGCTGAACTCAGAACCCGAACCCCAATCTTAACCTTCGCTTCTCCCTCCACTCATTTGGACACTCCTCCAGCGAACACTGGAGATGCCATCATTCCAGAAGCCGCCGCTGATGCTTCTCAACAAATGATGAAGAAAGGACCTGCAGAGTTCACCATACCTCACCGTACTTTCGAAGAGGATATGGAACCCTATTCAGGAACTTGCAACTTCGACGAGTTCATCAATCCTCCTGCAGGTACTAATCCCACCTTAAACACTGTAACTAAACCTGAAACTTCTGAGCTTTCCTTTGTTCACAAGTACTTATATGTTACATGTCCTAATTTGGGAGACATCAACGCCTCTCTGAAGTCCGTGGAAACAAAGCTGTCCAGTCTCACCACCACACTCTCCAACAACTCAACAGCTGTAACAAACGCTGGAGAGAACTTGACAAAGCTGACAACGGTGGTGGAGAAGAAAGCTTCCACTGAAGACATCAAGAGTCTTGATAAGACACTCAGCGATTTTGCCAAGGTGCTCTGCGACATCTACACTGACTACACAAGCCTCAAAACATCAGTTTCGACCATGTCCAGCGAAGTAACAACGCTGAAGACATCGGTTGCAAAACTCGAGGGTGATATGTCAGAGGTCAAGACTGACATAGGCTCTGTAAAGACCGACGTTAGTTCTATGAAGACGATGATCGAGACGCTGGTAAACAAGGCAAATAGTCCAGCTCCTGCTCCTGCCCCTGTCCCTATTTTGGAATCTTTCACAGAGGAGGATCGCACAGAGCTGAGGAAAATCACGCCTGCTATTTCTGGCCTAGAAGACAGAATAGCAAAGCTTGAAGGTTGTGTGAAAATCTCTGGCCCAGAAGACAGAGATAACACCAATGCTAAGTCTGCCCATTCCTCCCCCAGTCATCATGAGAAAGAGGGGGAGAAGAGCGCTGAACATTCCAGGGAGAAAAACGCTGAAAATCTTGAGAAAAGCGCTGAAGATCTGAACAAAAGCGCTGAAGACCTTTCCCATGATGAATCTATCAGGGGAGAGAGGAATGAAGATCTGACCACTGGACCTCAGGGAGATGAAAACCCTGAGGGAACCGAGAAGCTCGCCTCTGTATCTGAGGGGGAGCAACTCGAAGAAGATGATGAGGAATCCGAAGCAGAAGAAGATGAAGACATCGACATCCCTGACGACAAACCATCCTTCTCTCCAAGAAAGGATGATGATGATGATGAAGATGACGATCATTTCTTTATCGTCAAACCTGCCCCAAGGATCAAAGCTCTTAAAGGAATCTCAATAAAAGAACCATCAGGGGAGAAGACAAAGACAAAGTCCTCAGCCTCTGGCGCCGAGAAAAGCAAAGACAAAGGCCTCGCTGAAGATGAAAATCTAGCGATCCTATTTGAAAAGCCGGTTTGTCAGGTACACTAAAAATTTACTTTTTCCTTCCCTGAACTTCTCAACAACTCAATAAGTTCTCCACTCCACAAACCTCTCTACACATCCACATTATTTTTCTATCTTTTCTACCCAAGTTCTTCTACCCAGTTCTTATTTGTAAGATCGCTGCGTTTCAGCTAGTCCTCTCCCCTGTTTGAGGATGTCGCTGAAGGTTCTACTGTTGCGACTTCACAAATAAAGCCAACTGCTGCTGATGAAATAATCCAAGTCTTGGACTTGATCTCTGAGACTGATGAACCAGAAGAACAACCTCTCTCGCACAATAAGAGACCTTCCTCAGTTCCTCAAAAGCTGAGTGAAGATGCTCAAAAGAAAAGAGAAGAAATAATAAAGAGATTCGAGGATCAGCGAATCATTCTAAGGCCTGATCAACTGCCTTCAGTTCCCCCCAAGTTCAGAATTTCAAAAGCTGAATACCAGGACCACCTTAGAGCTGAACGCCTCATTGCTGAAAGGAAGGAAGCTGAAGAGAAAGACAGAGAATACGCCATCAAGGTCACTCAAGAATCTGTCAAAGACCCCAAGCTGAAGCGTGTTCCCATTCAAATCCAACGAAAGCTGTGGGAAGAAGCCCAGAAGATCGTGGAAAAGAAAACTGAAGTTTCTCAGACCACCTTGATCTGGTGTAAAGAGAAAATTCACTTCAGATATCGTCTAGCGAAGATCAACAAGGTATTCATCTCTGGAAGAACCTCTATCGGAGTACCTATTGTTGACATCAAACTGTTCAGAGAAGATGGCACATCTGAAACCTTTCGCGCTGACACTGTAAAAAGGTATGGTCTCTCTGAATGGCTGGAGATGAGGTTAGCTATCCAACCATCACAATCTAAGTACAAGAATCATTTCGAAAAGCTGATAAACAGACAGATCGACTTGATATCTTCTTGTGTGGATATTCCTCCTGTTCCTGATCTAAAGCCGAAAAGAAAAAGAGGCTCTCCAAGGAAGAAACGTCAAGATTCAAACTCAGGACCTGTCATACGAAATGAAACTGGAATTGGTTTCTCTCGCGCTGAAGTGCTTGGTCCTGATCCTGATCTATCTGCCCTTGACATCTCTTTGCCACCATGTGAACTTTTCGTCCCTGGTAAAGTCATCAGTAATCCTTATGGAATATTCTTTCTTGACTATGACGGACGTAAATGCTTTCAACGGATCGCTGAGCTCCCAATCACTCCAATCGAACAGCTCAGAGATCTTATCTACTGGTGTGACTTCAGAAAGGACATTCAGGCACGACACCTAAAACCCTTGATCTTTCAAGAAGCGCTGAAGAAAAGAAAACAAGGTGTAACGGTTCCTGACTGGATGATTCCCACTGAAAAGACGACCCTTGATGAACTTCTCATTCAGGAAGAACCTTTTGAAAACTGATATAATCTCCTTTTTCTCTATTGTATCAGTTATCCTTCTGTACTTGTAATTTATTTCGCTTGTACTTGTAATCTTTTTGTTCTTCATTGTAACCTGATTCAAAGATTTAAAGAAAGATTTCAGCGAATGTACTTTACTCCATCAGTACTGAAAAGATCCCAGAAAACAGTAAAAGGGACAAATATTTTATGAGTTCTTTTTATCCTTATGTTTTCATTTAATAGCAATTTTCTTTGTTGCTATGTCATAATCAAATAGGGGGAGATTGTTGATCAAAACCCTCAGTGATTTGATAATGACCCTCTCTTAAATACTTAGTGAAAATTGTATGTAAACAATATGTATCAGAGTTTCACTATCGCTGATAAGTACTAAGATCTTACAATACCGCTGATAGGAACTCTCGCTCTTTAAATTAAACATTCAGCGAACACTGTTCACCATAATGCGATGAGTCTGTTTAGTCCTTATGGTGATCGCTGATAAGTTAGTTGTTTACTTATGATCCCTGAAGACAAGTTTCACGTCAACAAAGGTTCTACGCTGAAGTCGAAGATCATGCTCAAGAACCAGCGACAAGTCTACTAATGAACTGATGCGGATCAGCGAAGACTCAGATTTGTCCACTCAACGTGAAGTATCAAGTACAAGACTTCAGCTATCGCTGAATAGAAAATGATAATCGCTGAATCAACGAAAGCTGATCATGAAGTCCTCCGTACAAAGTACTTTTGTCTTAACCTCCCTTGCACGCCACCGTACGAAATGTCAGAAAAGAACCTCCGAAAATCTGAGATCGTACAACCACTCTGATACTACACTGTTCATTCATGCGGCTACTAAGGTTGTCAACAAAGGTCAATGACATGCAACCAATCCGCTGATGACACGTGTAAAGTGTATACTGAATTGCATTAAATGCATGAAGTATATAAAGAGATGAACTCACTTCATTTGAAGTAACTTGCTAACTCTGGACAAGTTCAAATCTCTCTCAAGATAGGATTTTATTAGTAATCTCCATATCTTTCTTAGTGCAAGAAACCTTAGTGTTCCAACTTGTTTAGATTTAGGTTTATCCTTAATCTTGTTTCCGCAACAAGCTGTAAATTGTTAATGATTTATCAATAAACAATTTAGAAAAGTAAAATAGTGTGTTTGTATTCAACCCCCCCCCCCCCCCTTCTACAAACTTGTATAGGCCTTTCGGGACCAACAAGAAGAAATAGAACAAACTAAAGCTGAATGGAACAGAGGTGAAATTACAGAGGCTTCTGAGAACATGATGGAAGAAGAGAGAGAAAAAGGGGCCGAAGTTGTACAAAAAGAGGGATTAGCAAAAACGGAATCAGAAATAGAGATCTTAGAGACAGATTCAGATGAAGAAGAACCTATCTGGATACGTAAGGGTCTTTATCATCCACATGTCATGAGATTATTTGGATCTCATCAAGTGTATGACCAATTACGACCAGAGCAAGAAACTTCCACATAACTTAGGGAAGAAGCAAGAAAAGATGCCTGGATAAATAGAGGCACACAACCAAAACCAACTCCCAGTCCAACCCACATTTCTAACTCCGCAGGTCTAGCTGCAGAAGGAGTTATTGAAAAAGAGCAGCACAGCTCGAACCTCACCCAAACCATCCAGCCAGAGGTCATTCTTTCAACCTCTGTGCCCACAAAAACCGGGGAAACCATTCCTAGGGAGTCTCCTCAAAGAGACTCACCTATAGTTCGTGATCAATTGCCCCAGATCACAGAAGAACGCCCAACAGAGGAATTTGTTTCCTCTGCCACGCACTTATTAAGACCCACACTTCTTTCAGAGAGAAGTAGAGAGCACAAAGACAAAGAGACTCTAGACAAGTCTCCTAGTCAACAGAAGGATATTCCAATACCCACCTCTGGATTGGATTTGGACAATGTTCTTCTCAGAACTTCTGTAGGGATTGAAACTCATGTTTCTTCTCAAGGATCAGAAGGAAATCCTTCCATTCTCAACGTACAAACAGGAATGAAAGAAGGTATCCCAGGAACAGGGATTCACTCTGGAGACGAATGTGTTCCTCCAGAGGTTACCACCGGAACACAAGTTACAAGGGATGAGTTCCAAACCCTTGAGACCTCTGTGAACCAAACCTTGAAAGAGTTGCAAAGCTCTTTCAAATCTTTTGCAGAGACAACATCACTGGCACTGCTAAACCTGAACACCAAAATGGACAACCTGTCCACAGAGGTGAAAACTGCCATCTCACAGATGAAGTCTGCTGCAACCGCATCCACCACTTCTGCCGCAACAACTACTTCTTCGATTGAGAACTCCATCAACAAGTTCCTTGATCAATTGAACAAACAGACTTCAGTGTCAACGGGCATCACTCCTGCAGATCTACAGAAGGCCCTACAAAAAGTTCAAGAAGAAGCCATGCGAAATACCATGCTGATGCAACCTAAAGACTACATGACAAGAGCACAGCTGACAGAGCTTGGGCATAACGTGATTAATCAAGTGACATAAGTCATCCTTTCCTTCACCACTGCCAATGCTAACTTCGTCAAAGATTTCAGAGAAAGTGTAGGAAGGATGAGATTCAAAACAGAGGCAGAGCTAGCAACTCTTCTTGGCCTCTGTGATGATGTCTGCGCGAAACTGATCGCTGCTGGAGCCACAATGCCAAAGAAACCCGATGCTTCCTGCAGAGCAGAGGGTACATCAGACAAGGGTCTGGATGACGCTGATGATGATGACCATCCTGGTCCATCAGATCATCCTGAGGGGGAGAAAACTACAGAGAAAGCTGCAAGCAGAGGACTTACAGATCCACCAATAGCCGCAGAACCTCTGAGTCAAGCACCTCCAGAACAGACCCGACAACAACAAACCCAAAAGACCACAGAGACAACACCCATCTCTGTGGAATCATCTGACGAAACCAAAACTCCAGAAGCAGAACAGCAAGCCACAGAGGCAACAACCGCCCCTGAGGTAATCATTTTGGAAGAAACAGATGAACAAACACTAGAGAAAACACCCACCTCTGTGGAAACACCCCAAACCATACCCAGAAGAAAGTCGATTGCCACCAAACCAAAAAGAGCCACGACCTCTGCTTCTGACATTCTGAAAAGGATGCACACAACAATGAGTGATCGTATGGTGAAGAGAGAAGAAGAAAGGCACAGGTTCACTTTAGCTTTCAGAATGGCAAGAAGATTCAATGTCAATATTTCATCAATAGAAACTGAGCTCGCAGAAGAAGTCATCAAACAACCTCCAACATAGGTTACAGAGCAAGTCAAGCCAACAGAACCATCGCCACAAAAGTCCTCTAAATCACAATCGTCAAAATCCACAGAGGCAACCTCCATCAAACCAACAGAAGTGCCAACCTCAAAACCCACAGAAGCAACAGGTTCTGCCACGACAATAGCAAAAGATAAGGGCAAAGGGATACTGACAGAAGAGCCAAAGAAAAAGAAAACATTGCCAAAGCCAACAGAAAAACTGATGAAGAGTGCGTTTGACGCCTTTCAAACCCCAAAACCCGAAGAAGTTGACTGGGCACATGGATTGAAGCCTCTGTCAGAAATTCCTCTAACTGGTAGAGCTGTAGAAGTTGTTCAACAGATGGAGAGTCTCAGAAGACAAATTCCACGACCTGGTCCAACACATGAAGAGATGGAAGAAGTGGTATACAAATACCTCTACAAACAATCCTATCAGACAAATCATCCAGTAGATCATGTGACAGATCCAAGGATCAGAGAAGAATTTGAGAACATCTCCACAAGAACAAAGCCAAGAACCAAAGAAGATGTCTTCTCAATTCACAAAATCAAAAAAGTGATCTCCTGCAGATTCTCCTTCACAAGAACCTATCCAAGGGTCAGGTACAACCTTTACAAAGTCAGAAGAGAGAACAATTCAGAATCTACCTTCGCTGATGCTGACTTAAGAAACATCAATCCTTACGATCTACCTGACCTTCTGCAATGGACAAAAGACAATTACAACACAGAGCCTAATACCAGAGCCTATCAAGTGTTGAGAAAAGCGATGAGGTAAAAGCTTCTGCTATACAGCATGATAGATTTTCAGCTGGGAAAGGATCTTGGTCTCAAACATCTAGATCTACGACCACCAGAAGATCGCTGCCCACCAGACGCTGTGCCCAACTCAATCATCAGAGAACCAAGATTTGGGTTAGTATTTCAAAACCCACAACACCAGGTTAAACCTTTTGTACTCATGGATTGTCAGAAGTACGCAACCAGTACTCTGAGCAAATTCAGAGCAAGCCTTGTAAAATACAGAGGTATAGAGAAAATGGATAGAGATGATGCAGATACTTTCATCAGAGAAATAGACTCAACAATCCGCCTAAGAGAACTCTGCATCAGATTCTACAAAGAGATCAGAAAAGTCGGCAGAGACAACAGAAGCTACAACGATTTCAAAGATGCCAAAATCTGATTCTCAGACCTCCAATCTCTGCAAACATAGTTAAAGTTTATCTTTCATTGTACTCAAATGTAAATTGCCTCTGGCATATTTCTAAATGAAAGAAATTTCGAGGTATTGTTTAACCTCTGTCTTATCTAAATTAGCCAAACTTAACTCAAGTTCAAATTTTTTATTTTTCACTACTTAGGGGGAGATTGTTAGCTTCAATCTTCCTAATCATAGAAGTATTTAGAAGTAGTGAAAAATAGGCTAAGTGAAGAAAGCCTCTTACAGAGGCTCTGCCGACATTACCGAGAAATCAAGGTCAAGAAGCTACAGAAGCAGCAGAGGCTTCCTACAGAAGCTCTGTCATACGCACAAAGAAGACCAAAGACTCGGAATCCGGCGAAGACTGCTCCACAGAGGACCAGACCGCAGAACCTCTGTAATTCATTACAGAGCCTCTGTGGTCCTCAATGAAGACTTGGAAGATATTACTGGATACGTTCATCAACTTGCATGGAAAAGTACTGTCAAAACACGTGTCAAACTCTGAGTGGACTCAATAGGGCAAGGTACAAAATAGACGTCTGCGCCATTTAATGCATTTACCAAAAGTACATCTGCTCCATTAAATGCGCATGGCTCAAACAACTGCTCACACCATCCAGTCCACTGTTCACACCATCCAGTTTACTATTCATGCCGTAAAAGGAACAGTGGCCTACTTCATAGTCTTCTAAGAGTAGTATAAAAGGAAGTCTCATGTTGAGATCTTCCTAACGACGAAAACACAAGGAATCACTAATACTCTCAAGCTTTATTGTCAAATATCTGAGTGTTATATTCTCACACACACCAACAGTTCTTAATTTGTTCTTCGTGTTGTTATTATATATTGAATAACAGTAACTGTTCAAGAAATCCTTTTCATTCTTTACTGTTTTCTTTATATATGTGCGTTCTAATATCTATCAAACATATCTGTTAGTTTAATACGCTTCCGCATCAAACTCTAAACTCTACTGATAGATTGTTAATCTTGATTAAGTGTATCTGGGATCCAACAGACTAGAAAGTGAAAAACAGACAGAGAGAGGTGAGACTGAGAGAATGTTAACAGAATTAGAAATAGAAATAGATAATTCTGATCCAACTGAATTAATCCGGGCAACCACATCCACTATTGGTTCACAACCCTTGGTGACCAATATTGAAGAAAACACCATGGAGCCCGTGGTGGAATTTGAACAACCCATCCCTAGTCACTCAGAAGCATTCAAACATGCTATTGTTTCACTTCATACAGAGGAACCATCCCATACTCATTTGGAGGGTGGTGATAAATCCTAAGATATTCTTCAACACTTAGAGTCTGGATTACACAGTAACATCCAATTTGAGCCTGAAATTCCTTTGAACACATGCACATCACAAGAATTTCGTATTCCTGTATCAACATCCATAGACATTCCTATTATTGGTTGTCAAGGATTGGATGGAAGTCCTGGGGAGGTGAACATCTTAAAAGCCTCCTTACACAGTGCATCTGTTGTACATGGTGTCTCTGTGGCACCTACAGGCCATGAGTTATCTGAACACATGAAAACTGGGTCATTTGTTGATCCAGGATTAACGTTAGAACCTTCTGAATTTGAAAAGATTCAGAAACAAAATCAGATCAATGCGGAGACTCCAAAAGGCACTGTCAGATCAAATATACTTGCTTCTCCACCAAGCTATGATCCTTATCTAGAGCATACAGAGGAATTTGTGGCTGCAGAGGATACATGGGAAGAAGTAGAGTCTAGGATAGAAACTCCAAAAGTTCTAGGACGCCCAACAGAGGTTGTGAGCGAAAAAGATGCCGAAGGCAGAAGTGGCACACATCCCAACCCCCCTCCTTGTGCAACCCACATTTCTAGTCCTGTCAGTCTAGTGGTAGAAGGGACTATTGAAAAAGAGCCGCATAGCTCGAACCAAGCCCAATCTAACCAGCCAGAGGAGCCTTTTATTTCCTCTGAGCCTGCACAAACTGGGGAACCCCAATAGAAGGTGTCCTCTCCAAAGGACACCATTCTTTTCAGTGACTCATTGCCCCAAGTCACGTTTGAAATCCCTGCAGAGTAATTTGTTTCCTCTGCCGCATACACCAACTTAGAAACAAATCGCTCTTCAGAGGAGCGTAGAGTGCACAATGACGAAGGGACTCTAGACAAGTCCCCAAGTCCAATCAAGGACACATCTGTCTCCACCTCTAGAGTGGATCAGAACAAGGTCCTTGACAGAACATCAATAGAGTTTGAGTCCTTAAAAACCTCTGCTCAAGGATTGGATGGAAGACCTGCCAACCTCAACGTACAAACAAGGTTGAATGCAGGCATCTCGGGAATAGAGATTCACTCTAGGGAAGAATATGTTCCTCCAGAGGTTACACCTGGTACACATGTCGCAAAGGGTGAGTTCCAAACCTTTGTCACCCCTGTGACCAACAATTTGACTGAGTTGAAAAGCTTGGTCAACTCTCTTGTAGAAACTACACAGAAGGCGCTTGACAACCTGTCCACAAAAGTTGAAACTCTATCTAAGAAAGTCGAGGATAACACCGCCAAGCTGCACTCTATCATAACTACTCCTTCATAGAGCCCCACAACTTCTGCTACTGAAGCCTCTGTCATCAAACTGACACAAGAACTCCAAGAGGCCATAGTGATCGCCAAAGCTCTGTCGAACCAAACCTCTGCAACCCCAGCCTTAACCTCTGAAGACTTAAGAAAGGCTCTGGAAAATGTTCAGGAATCAACTACAGAGAAAATGCAAGCTCTCAAACCCCAAGACTACATTACAAGGGCCCAATTGACAGAACTTGGCCAGGGGGTACTGAACGATATCACTGACTTCATCAAAGCCTTCACCTCTGCCAACGCCAACTGCATCAAAGACTTCCAAACTAGTGTGGGCAAACTCAGATTCAACTCCGAGGCATAAGTGGCCTATCTGCTTGGTATTTGTAATGAACTCTGCGCCAAAATGATTGCAGCGGGCACAAGTCAACCGAAAAAGCCACCAACTTCATGCCAAGTAGAGGGTACGAAGGATCAAACAAGCATGATGACTCCGATGACGATTCAGATGGGCCATCATATCATCATGAGGGGGAGAAACGGGGCAGAGCCATTATACAACCACCTCTGGCAATCAAACCTCTACAATAAGTACCTACCCAAACCAAATCAACCAACTCACCATCTAAGGAGACCACAGATGAAACACCCACCTCTGTGGAAAACAAACAAACTGAAGAACTACCCTCTCCCACACCCACTGACGATCAACCAAAACCAACCCCAATAACGAAATCAATTGCCCACAAACCTAGCCGAAATTACCTGAAGAAACCCACCCCACAACAAAGGAAATAATGAGCCAACTACAACAGAGGCAACAACAGAAACAACAATCACGTAAGGCATGGGCAAAGATACCCACAACATCAGAAGCAATCCTCCAACAACTAGATTTGCAAGAATCAACAGAGGCACCAAATAACCCACTCACAACAGAGACCCAAACCAAACCCCCAACAGAAGCTGAACAAACCAAATCTGTAGAGGCACCCCCGTTGAAACCAAAACAAAATCTTCCAAGTGCTCAACAGAAACAAAAATCTACAGAGGTATCCCCAACCAATCCATCGACCAAAGATAAGGGCAAAGCCATCGCCACAGAGGATCCAAAACCCAATAAATCTAAGCCTCAACCAACAGAGAAGCTGAAGAAAAGTGCCTTCGACGCCTTCATTACGCCCAAACCTAAGGAAGAAGACTGGGCTTTTGGAGCTCCTTTGTCAGCCATTCCTACCCTTGACCCCAAAAGCCAAGCCAACAGAGGATCGTGTTGCTCAAGTCCTCAGAGACATGGAAGCTCTGAGGAAACCTATGCCTCCTCCCCTTGCCCTAAAGCGTGATATGGAAGAGGTGGTCTACAAGTAAATATACAGCAGAGGTATTAATGACCCTCTGCCAAACCCCACTCTTAGCTTGGATATTATCGAAGAAGAAAGGGAAAAGTTCAACAAAGATAAAGCCAAGAGCATCAAAGAAGTCTTCTCCAAGTCAAAGATCAAACAAGTTCTGAGCTGCAAACTCTCCCACACCAAGTGCAAAAACTTCTACTACAACCTCTACTATGTGGTGACGGAGGATAGATCTCAAATGAAGTTCTCTGGCGCTGACCTGAAAAACCTTTCCCCATATGATCTTCAAGATCTTTATGGCCGGGCAAAGAGCAATTACATGGAAAGGCTAGAACATCAAAGAGCCTAGGATGCCGTAAAGAAGGCCATGAGGGAAAATAAGGCTTACACCTCCAGATGACAGCTGCCCTTCCTCTACCGATATTCAACCTCACATGATCATTCACAGACCTAGAATTGGATACATCTTCCTTGATCCACAAGGAAGAAAGAAATTATTTGTGGAGTTCGACAGCCAGATGTACGCAATAGAGACACTTCTTCAATTCATAATGGATCTACTAAACAGCAGAGGAACAAAGTTCGTGGATCTTGAGTATGCAAACAGGTTGATAGAGCAAATTGATGCAGTAATCCGCTTCAGAGACCTCTGTGCATTCTTCTACAGAGAACTCAGAAAGGGAGCATTCACAAAGCCGATAAATGATTTCCCAGATGCAAAAATATAAGCTTTGTAATCTATTTTTCACACTTACTTCAGTTTATCTTTCAAGTTCTGTAATTTTCTCTTTTTTAGAAAGCTCTTGTAAATGCCTCTGGCATGAACCTAAATGAAAGTCTTCTGTTACAGAATTTGAATCACACACCTTTTGTTCTTATTAGCCTAAGACACTCAAGTTTCATATTTTTCATTTTTCAATACTTAGGGGGAGATTGTTAGCTCCAACTTCTAGCATAGAGAAGTATTGAAAAATAGGCTAAGGAAGAATTCTGGCAGAAGCCTCTGCCAGACACCAAGAACACAGAGTCTTCTATCAATCCATCATCTGAAGACAAGAAACCAAGGCCACAGAGCCTCTGCCATTCATGACAGAGCCTCTGTGGAGTCAGATAGAAGATGATGTTCAAGGAAGCAGAAGACAAACTACAAGTGTGCCAATCACGTGCCTCTGCTGTACGAAGATCCTGAAGATCAAATAGTACACAACATGATCCTCTACCTTACACGTGTCATCATCAGAGAGGTCACAGCTTTTGCAGAGAACGTACAAATGACGCACTACATTAACGTGTACAAGAATTCGTCTCACGACGTTGTCCTTGTACCCTTTGTCTTTTGTGTCTTTAGTATAAATAGAGAGTTATACCAGACTTTTTTCTGGTAACGAAGCACACATACATACACATGTTTAGAGCTTATGCGTCTGTAAAACACACACTCAACAGTGTTCTTGGTGTAATTCTGGTGGTTAATAGAGATGAATCATTGAGCAACCTCCTTGTTATTTACAACTTTCTTTCTTCTATTTGTGTCTTATCTACCAATATACTCAAACCCAATCTGTTCTTAAATTGCTTTCGCAAACAACTAAGTCTACACTCTGTTTTTGGAACATTTGTGGTGTAAATTATTGATGAGTCTTAAAGTGGGATCAACACTCCATCTTCTCCTCCTCCATTCATCGATTGCACCACTATTCCTCGAGGGACATGTCAAGGAGAGAGATCATAGAAAAGGTGTTTATCAAGGTGTTCATAAAGAAGAGAACTTGAAGATTATATCGTTACACATAGAGTGTAGTAGCCGTGATGTTGACATGGACGTCAAAATACGTGAAGTAACCCTGTTTCTTAGGTCATAAATTTGGGATAGGAAACAAAATAGAAAAATTATGGTTCCATATCATGCGCCATATAACCTTAGCTCCGTCGATTCCAACCCGACCCTCCAACAAAACTCCTTCATACTAGCAACCCAGCGAAAACCCTTCCCCCTTGTAATGAAGCGAAGAAAAATGAGTATCGAACAAGTGGTATTAAGTATGAACCCAACAGAAACCCCCTGAAATGGATCTGAACTTAAACCATTCAAGGTTTTTCGATTATGGTCTTCGTGGTGTGATAGATTTTTTTGGAGTGTGGGAAGACGAGTTCGATATTCTTTTTCATTGTAATGATAGGTGGGTTTGTTGATTTTTATTTTATATCCTTCCTGTGATGAGCGAAGAAGACGATGAGGTGTTGGGGTTGTGGTGTAGGGGGGAGGAGGAGGTCGTGGTTTCCGGTAGACGCTTTTGATAAGCATATATCGTACCTGTATCCATATCCTACCAGTATTTTATGGTGAGATAGATGGTAATGAATAAATGGTGATTAAATCCATATTGTACCCATCGTATTTTATGGCTTGTGCAGATATTAAAACCAAATCTACATAACTCATAATATCACAATCGTTGGCTTATGTTGACGGAAAACTAGAAATGAAATTTGCTCTCTTTATCACCTCGACATATTAAAAAAGAAATTGTATTCATGAAAGGCCAAGAACATCTATTTTTACAGGTTGCAGAGAAAGGAAGACAATCTTGAATTCACGGTCTTAAACAACACAAATTAGAAAACCCACAAATCTTTCTTCCAAGATTTGTGAAATCTGTTGACAAATTAGAAAACCCACAAACCCAACTCGACGATTTGATTTGTTCATCTGATTGATTTATTTCTTCATCCAAACTAGATGATTGTTCAAAACTTGATGAATAGACCAAACTAGATGATAGGAGATGAAATATTGATCTAGATCTGGTGTCGTTACCTGGTTTAGTAAGTCTGACTGAATCGTGTGGATAGAGATCTTCAACAGGGGCGTTGTAGGTTGATGAAGTGGGGGAAGGAGGACGAGAAGCCATAGAGGATGATGGAGGAGTTATTGTCGTTTGAGATGGAGGTGAGGAGGGAGATTGTCATTGTTTGGTCGGAAAAACGGACCGAAGTGGGGGTATGGTTTGAAGGTGGTGGCCGGAGATGACTTTCACCAGTGAATGTAGTCTTGAGAGGGAACCTCTGTGTCATATCGATGATATATATAGTATTATTGTTTTTATTTTTTTAAACAAGAAAAAGGAAAAAGACAATATTATCCTGGCTTAACGGAACAAGCAGCTAGCAAAGTTATGAAAGGGACCTAATCCATAACAAAAGTGAAACCATGATGACTATACTTGTAACTATTTTGTTTGAGGGACCCAATCCAATATTTTCAATAACCACAGGGATGAAATACTCAAGAATTTATCATTCCTTGGTATAAATAGAGGAATTGAATTTTATCTCTTTGCATCCAGTTTAACCAAAACTACCTACCCCCTGCCAGAACCACACCATTATTTTTGTCGTCACGACCGCTACCTACCCTCCCTACATTACCCAAACCCCCCAACCAACCACTAACAATCATGCCACTATTGTCCTCATTACAACTACCAACGCACCCAACCCACTTCACCGACCACCATGCTACTACTGTCATAATCACAGCTACCACCCTATCCCCAGCCATACACCCTACCCTACCTCACCAACCACCATGATAAAACGATCGTCAGAAATTTCGTAATGTATGAATCGACGGTTTTGAGTATGGATAACGCCAGTAAGAAGGAGTTCCGACAGTGCAGACCCAAACGAACTCGGCCTTGGGTAACGCACAATATCCGGCATATTAAATTCCATTGATTCATTCATCATTCAAATTGATTGCAATTAGATCTATTCATTGATTCATATACACCCTTTTATCATATTTGCGACCCTACTCCTCTAAGAGGTTCAACCGTAGAACACCAAGAAAAGCTCTGACTTTGGGTCGTGAAACTCCCATACGCCGATGCCACTGTTGTTCGGAGAACACTGTCTATCTTTATCGACAACCTGAGCGGTCTTTAAGGTGTCAATAAGAATCCTAAACATGCGACCAAACGAGCCACCATTTGGTCAGACTATAAAACCTGCTCCTTTAGGTGTGTGGCCACTCTTACAGTTAAGTAAGGCGTAGAATCGAGTCTTCAAGTTAGAACATCTCTAAGGGTATTACCATTAAAGGATGGTAGTGATTTAATATCATACTTTCATTTCCATAAGTGTGTAGGACATTTTGCAAGAGTTTAGTCTTGCATAATTCTCTCTCAAAATCACCTACAACCATATGCTCCATTTTATTTCTGTTAGATTAAATTAGCTCCTAATTTAATTAAATGTTTTATAAAGAAAACGTGTATGGGCTTTTTAGTTAGCTCTTTAGTTATCTTTATGGGCTTGAGCCTTTTATTGTAAATTGACCCTTTAAAAAGAAAGTTTAGGGTTTCATTTATCATTTGAGAGAGGGTTTTAGAAGTTACACACATAAAACATACACTGACTTATTCTCATGAGAGTCATCTAATTGTAAAGTGTGGTGTTCTTCAACATTTCTCCTCCATATAATTCATCAATGAATATGAGATGAGTTATTTTATCATTATTCTTATTGTTCATCTTATCTCTACATTTATATGGAGTTTTATTTTATCTATTGTTTGCTTTAAACTGGGATCAACAATTGGTATCAGAGCTGGATTGAAGAAACTCTTCTTCAATCGGTCATCTATGGCAACAATAGAAGATTAGATGATTTATTTGTTGTTTTGGTGCTTAGATTGATTCAATCACATGAGCCTAAACACAAATATTATATCTGATACTTATTTTCTGTTTTGTGCTTACTGGAAATCCAATCTTTGATTTCATTAAGATTTGGATAAGTTTTGACATAAAATTAGTGTTTCTCTTCACAAAATCTGATTCTGCACACCACATGTTTGATGAAATGCCTAAGTGAAGATTTGGTTCTGTTTGGATCAAATCTGATCAGATTTAATACATGTGTGTGTTTTGATTCTTTCTCATTCATTGGTCTTATTTGATAAGCACTAAGTAGATGGTTGATCTATGATCTGATCCTTGTGTGTTCTTAAGTCCATAGCATTTTATTTGGCATCTTGGTAGTAAGGTTGTTGATCTTTGATCTGACCTTTATTTAAATCCAAGATTGGACTCTCTTTTACTCAGATTTTGTTTGTATTCCGCTGCTCATAATCATTTAAATGAAAAACAAAATCATTTGGGTCTTGAAAAAGTTGTCTGAGAAAGAATTGGTGTTCTGCTACATTTTCAAAGTCTGATCTGAAAACTTTTTATAACTTTGAGTGCTTCTAATTAGTTTTCTGACCTGATCAATTAAAGATCTGATTATTTGCCCTCGTCGTTCTAAAAGTGTTTGATAACTCCACTTTTTGGCGTTATTTTCAATTCTCAAACCAATGAGATTGGCTTGTATTCTAGCAAAAAGGCGTGGATTTTATGGTTTATCGAGTGATTTATGTAGGTTATCTAAAGGACAGCGTTCATCGAGAAAAGAAGCTAAAAAGAGCCCAAAAAGAGCCAAAATAAAGCCCAACGGAAGCCCGAGATCCAAGCCCAAGACCCGCGCCCGAACCATGACCCGAAGCTGACCCGGAGGTCAAAAAGAACAAGCGCGACTTGCCACGCGACTTGCAAGTCGCGCAGCAAGCCGCGTAACCCTCTGTTTCAGAATTATACTTTGGCGAATTTTCTGATTTTAGGTCACTCTCGATACGACTCACACACGACGAACGACAGACAACTTGGGGCGATTTTGGGAGCTTTTTCGGGGCTTTTGGAGCCACGAGAGAGGATCAATTGAAGAAGAAGTCACGACGCGATTTTGGGAGCTTTTTGGGAGCTTTAGGGTTTCATTTATCATTTGAGAGAGGGTTTTAGAAGTTACACACATAAAACATACACTGACTTATTCTCATGAGAGTCATCTAATTGTAAAGTGTGGTGTTCTTCAACATTTCTCCTCCATATAATTCATCAATGAATATGAGATGAGTTATTTTATCATTATTCTTATTGTTCATCTTATCTCTACATTTATATGGAGTTTTATTTTATCTATTGTTTGCTTTAAACTAGGATCAACAATTGGTATCAGAGCTGGATTGAAGAAACTCTTCTTCAATCGGTCATCTATGGCAACAATAGAAGATTAGATGATTTATTTGTTGTTTTGGTGCTTAGATTGATTCAATCACATGAGCCTAAACACAAATATTATATCTGATACTTATTTTCTGTTTTGTGCTTACTGGAAATCCAATCTTTGATTTCATTAAGATTTGGATAAGTTTTGACAGAAAATTAGTGTTTCTCTTCACAAAATCTGATTCTGCACACCACATGTTTGATGAAATGCCTAAGTGAAGATTTGGTTCTGTTTGGATCAAATCTGATCAGATTTAATACATGTGTGTGTTTTGATTCTTTCTCATTCATTGGTCTTATTTGATAAGCACTATGTAGATGGTTGATCTATGATCTGATCCTTGTGTGTTCTTAAGTCCATAGCATTTTATTTGTCATCTTGGTAGTAAGGTTGTTGATCTTTGATCTGACCTTTATTTAAATCCAAGATTGGACTCTCTTTTACTCAGATTTTGTTTGTATTCCGCTGCTCATAATCATTTAAATGAAAAACAAAATCATTTGGGTCTTGAAAAAGTTGTCTGAGAAAGAATTGGTGCTGTGCTACATTTTCAAAGTCTGATCTGAAAACTTTTTATAACTTTGAGTGCTTCTAATTAGTTTTCTGACCTGATCAATTAAAGATCTGATTATTTGCACTCGTCGTTCTAAAAGTGTTTGATAACGCCACTTTTTGGCGTTATTTTCAATTCTCAAACCAATGAGATTGGCTTGTATTCTAGCAAAAAGGCATGGATTTTATGGTTTATCGAGTGATTTATGCAGGTTATCTAAAAGACAGCGTTCATCGAGAAAAGAAGCTAAAAAGAGCCCAAAAAGAGACAAAATAAAGCCCAACGGAAGCCCGAGATCCAAGCCCAAGACCCGCGCCCGAACCATGACCCGAAGCTGACCCGGAGGCCAAAAAGAACAAGCGCGACTTGCCACGCGACTTGCAAGTCGCGCAGCAAGCTGCGTAACCCTCTGTTTCAGCATTATACTTTTGCGAATTTTCTGATTTTAGGTCACTCTCGATACGACTCACACACGATGAACGACAGACAACTTGGGGCGATTTTGGGAGCTTTTTCGGGGCTTTTGGAGCCACGAGAGAGGATCAATTGAAGAAGAAGTCACGACGCGATTTTGGGAGCTTTTTGGGAGCTTTAGGGTTTCATTTATCATTTGAGAGAGGGTTTTAGAAGTTACACACATAAAACATACACTGACTTATTCTCATGAGAGTCATCTCATTGTAAAGTGTGGTGTTCTTCAACATTTCTCCTCCATATAATTCATCAATGAATATGAGATGAGTTATTTTATCATTATTCTTATTGTTCATCTTAACTCTACATTTATATGGAGTTTTATTTCTTCTATTGTTTGCTTTAAACTGGGATCAACAATTGGTATCAGAGCTGGATTGAAGAAACTCTTCTTCAATCGGTCATCTATGACAACAATAGAAGATTAGATGATTTATTTGTTGTTTTGGTGCTTAGATTGATTCAATCACATGAGCCTAAACACAAATATTATATCTGATACTTATTTTCTGTTTTGTGCTTACTAGAAATCCAATATTTGATTTCATTAAGACTTGGATAAGTTTTGACAGAAAATTAGTGTTTCTCTTCACAAAATCTGATTCTACACACCACATGTTTGATGAAATGCCTAAGTGAAGATTTGGTTCAGTTTGGATCAAATCTGATCAGATTTAATACATGTGTGTGTTTTGATTCTTTCTCATTCATTGGTCTTATTTGATAAGAACTAAGTAGATGGTTGATCTATGATCTGATCCTTGTGTGTTCTTAAGTCCATAGCATTTTATTTGGCATCTTGGTTGTAAGGTTGTTCATCTTTGATCTGACCTTTATTTAAATCCAAGATTGGACTCTCTTTTACTCAGATTTTATTTGTATTCCGCTGCTCATAATCATTTAAATGAAAAAAAAAAATCATTTGGGTCTTGAAAAAGTTGTCTGAGAAAGAATTGGTGCTGTGCTACATTTTCAATGTCTGATCTGAAAACTTTTTATAACTTTGAGTGCTTCTAATTAGTTTTTTGACCTGATCAATTAAAGATCTGATTATTTGCACTCGTCGTTCTAAAAGTGTTTGATAACGCCACTTTTTGGCGTTATTTTCAATTCTCAACCCAATGAGATTGGCTTGTATTCTAGCAAAAAGGCGTGGATTTTATGGTTTATCGAGTGATTTATGCAGGTTATCTAAAAGACAGCGTTCATCGAGAAAAGAAGCTAAAAAGAGCCCCAAAAGAGCCAAAACGAAACCCAACGGAAGCCCGAGATCCAAGCCCAAGACCAGCACCCGAACCATGACCCGAAGCTGACTCGGAGGCCAAAAAGAACACGCGCGACTTGCTACGCGACTTGCAAGTCGCGCAGCAAGCCGCGTAACCCTCTGTTTCAGCATTATACTTTGGCGAATTTTCTGATTTTAGGTCACTCTCGATACGACTCACACACGACGAACGACAGACAACTTGGGGCGATTTTGGGAGCTTTTTCAGAGCTTTTGGAGCCACGAGAGAGGATCAATTGAAGAAGAAGTCACGACGTGACGTGGATTAGAGCCGGGAGAAGGGAGTTTATCATTATATCTTTCACGTTCACGTTTATCATGTTTACATACAGTTTTTCATCCTCTTTTCTTGCGTTTTCGTCCCCCAACATCATGAACTAATCTTTAGATGTTGGGGGTTGGAATGAATTCGATTTAAGTGTACAAACATGTGATTAGTGACTTTTATCAGTTTTTCCTATCTTAATGAAGCATGTGATTTGGTTGTTAATGCTTTTGTGAGTCTAGCTAGCTTTCAATTGTTTTGTTGTTTTCAATTAAGTTCGGGAGAATTAATTGTTAACTAGAACTAGGAATCGCATGCCTAAGGTGAGAAAGGGGATAGAGATATTCCGAGTAAGCCTTAGTCCCGTTAAAATCTTGAGCTTAATGTATTTTGAATTCCATAGGTGAGGTCGAGAGATAAACTTGTGCTTTTCAAGATAAAACCCGTAGTTGCTGTTTGGGTAAAAAATCACACCCTCGACCGACTTGGGAAATCCCCTCGACATGACCTATGGACATTGATTACCCCCGACCGACAAGGATAATACCCATTATTATCATATCTCAGACGTACGTTAAATAACCACTATAATTGACATATTAGGTCAGTAGTCATCTAATGATCGCACGTTGGTACGTCACGTGTCGCACGTCGCACATCGCCAGTCACACGTCACTAAGTCTTATGTCGCCAATTACAACTCGTCGGTCTTATGTCGACAAGTCTCCTGTCGATTATCCTTACATCGCTTTGGTCCAGCGACAACATCGTCCTGACATCTTGGTCTTACGACCTAGTAGACTTACAACCTAATCTTGCGACATTATCATCCTAGTCATACGACATTTTTATAATAAGATAAGGCCCGACAAAGGCCCAAAAAGCCTCTGTCGTCATTCTTAAAAGGTAAGTCGAGAGTCCCTCGCGACACTCGACACTCGACCGCGACGTCGCCTGCTCCACACGACCGTCGCATGAGATTATGCAACCTCGACCAACTAACGTTCACTATGACTGTTACGTTTGTTAAATGATTAATGTAGGAGTCAACACTCTTTATGAGCAACGGCTATAACCGACGAAGTCATTAACGAGCATTTAATCCCACATTGAAGACATTGACCGTTACAAGACCAATAATCAAAGGAGCATTCAATGCCCGACAGCGGTTATAAAGCGCGCCATAAAGGCACCATTAATAGCCGATGGAGGCTATAAAAAAGCCTATGCTACAACCAATTCGGGGGGAGAACAAAAAACACTGAAATCAAACACTCAAACTCTAAAACCATAGTACTGAAGGCTAGAAGCACGCTGCGAACTCAAGAACACTTGAAGAACAACACTTTCTCTCAAGTGATCGCTCTCGACGCACGACATCAGCCCTCGACCAGCAGTTCACACATTGTTTTCACACACGACAAACACTTGTTTTACATTTTAAACACTTATACTTTACATTTCGAAGCATTTCCTTCATTTGTATTGTAGTCATCGTACGACCGACACCAGTACCAAGGACATCGCCCCTGATTGGCGACCATAGTGCAGCGACGACATCCACTGTCGTCCGCATGTTTTTTCCTCGTTGAGGTTTTTCCTGCGTCATCAAATCCCTTGTCTCCTTTATTTTTATCCTCATCGCACGTTTCGTCGAAAGATCATTTCTTTAGTTGATTAAGTCCACATCGACCTTAAGTTGTCCCTTTGGTGCGATTTTTAGCATTAACAGTTTGGCGCCATCCGTGGGACCTCATCTAGAAAAAATCCTCGACGAACGTGCGCCTTACTAACGGTTTTTTGGATGTTTCCTCTGTTCTCTATTGCAGGAAAATGACAGATAAGAAAAAATGCTTGGTAGATGTATCGCATGTATTGCATCGTCCGAAGGACTTGGGGGCTCGGAACGGCCGTTACAAAATGGGAAACACCATATTTCGATTTCAAAAGTCCTTGGAAAAAAGGCGCTTCTCGACTCCAGGTTACGGTAACTGTGACATCTCGCTTGGATGGAATATGGTATAACAACCCTGTATATATATACTCCAAGTATATTTTCCCCGTTCAGATATTTTAATCTAACATATAAATGTTGATTTAAGTATCAAAGGATCATTGGTCAAACCAACGGCCACCCCCGATTTTACATTGCAGGCTCGCAAGATTATATAAATACAGGTCTTACGATTTACATCGTAAGAAACGAAAGTCTCTACGGCTTAAAACGCAGATCCTACGATATATACTCGTCGATAAAAGACGTCTCCCATTTTTTATCTTATGATCGCCAACCATGACAAAACAGGTTAAAATTCTCGGTCGTCAATAAAAGCGACTCGCATGTCGAAATCTCATGATCGCTAGTCATTACATATGTCGTCAATAAAGACAACTTGTACATTGAATCTCGCAATCACCAGTCATGATTCCAAGGGACCAGAATACTCAAACCGACACTTTAGCAAAACCTTGCGTATGCTTTGGTCAAACCAATACTCGACAGCATTCCAATGACCCATCTGGCGACGTCATTCATCGAAAATGGCGATGTCATCCAGATGGAAGACCAAGAAGATAATTGGTCGAGCGACATCCGAAATTGTCTGCGACAAAGGATCCCAGTTCGTAATCAACAGGGCTCGATAGTTCTGTGAAGACCGCGACATCAAGATGTCGACCTCAACACCCAGGGGCAAGCGGTCAAGCGACACTTCAGCAGGAACATCAAAGTTAAAGTCTTTCAAGAAGGCGACTATGTTCCCCGTCGAGTGTTCCAAAGCACTCAAAAGCTCAATGCAGGTAAGCTTTCCACCAAATGGGAAGATCCTTGTCATATCTCAAAAGTCATGGATAAAAAGGCCTATCGGCTTCTAACCCTCGGCAATCAAGATATCACACATAGTGGGAATGCAACGCACCTGAAAAGCCAACGACCAACCTCTGACATTGTTTTACCGCAGGATCGTACGACATTAGTTGCTAAAGTCTATTATATGACTTTAGTCTCGCAGGATCGCACGACATAAGTAATCAGGACTTGATCATTCCATCACAGGAACATATGATTCAAAGTTCATCGTATGATCAAATCACACGATCATAAGGTCTAGCAACCCCACAATCTAAGTTCTTTAACTTAGAAAAACTTCATGAATGAATGTTGTAATCGCATGCGCTTATGTTTGCTTATACGATTCAGGAATATAAAGTCTTATGACTTACGTTCTAGTCGTTGTATTACAATGGATGCCCAAGTCGCACGACTTCTTGTTCATTTTTGTACTTAATGAATTTTTACAGTCGACATTACATCTGTCCATGACATGTACGAATCAGGTTCAATAGAAAGGTAAACTTTTTACCGACTATCGCTAAAGCGAAACTTACAACTAGCTAAAAATGCTAGACACAACGTTTCACAGGTCTCTAGCGACCGTATCGGCTGTAAACACCAGATCAAAGGTCTTTAACGACCAAATCGGCTCGAGCGCCAGAACATATGTCTCTAAACGACCGTATCGGCTGTGAACGCCAGACCACAGGACCACGTCGACCGAGAACACCAGCCCGACGATATGGACCCCTGTCTCCTCGATAGGAAAGTGTTCCCTGAAAGATGGGAGCAAATATTTCCTCAGATGAGGAAACAACGTCGTCCCGTCTAGGACACCAACAACGTCATCCCGTCTAGGACACCATCGGCCGATGACCCATCACCCTTGTCGGCAGACGCTGGGGACAACACCTTAGACACTGGCTTCGTCACTGTCGCCGGAAGCGCCGAACTTGCTGGTGTCGCGTCCATCGCACCAGAACGGCTGGATGACGCCCTCGCCTCTTTAGGCGTAACAACTCTCGACGAAACGTCAGCCCACGAAGACTGTTCCTTCAGGACTACCATCCTTGTCTTCTTCAAGATTCCCGACCCAGCTGTCGGGGCATTCTTTGTCTCATTCAAACATATACATTAAGAGTAGCGGAAGCATAAACATACTGTTTGATTATGAGTGATTGTGTGTGGTAAGAATAATGAGAGAATAACAATATTTGAACAGTAAACAATAATATAAGATTGAATAAGAAACTGCTCCTATATTGATATGAAGAACACCAAGAACACTTTCTTGTGTGTGTCTTCTGAATTCTCTCATGCTACAAGAACGAACACAAGTAGTGGAATGGAATGTGCAGTGTTTGTGCTCTCACAATTCTAGCAATGATTCTTAAAAATTATTACAATTGTGTGCTACACTAACGTTCTATTTATAGCCAAATAAAGTGTATACAATGTACTATCAAACCCTGAGGGGACACGTGTAAAGTGTGTCTTTGTCCTTTAGGGATGACGTGGAAAGTGAAAACACTAATCTAACACTTAGAGAATTTCTATGAGGCTTCGGCTTCACAAAGGTCTTTGTTCACCATAGATCATTTACCACAGAACTCTGAAGGTCTTCTGTTGGTCTTGGTCTTTGATGTTGGATCAGAGGTCTTCTGCCAGAGCTCTGTTGATCTCTGATGGTCTTCTGTTGTTCTTCTGCTAAGTCTTTTGCTCAATCTCTGAAGTTTTGGTCTCTGAGGTCTAGTCTCTGACATACTTCTGACTTGTGATATTTTCAATACTTTTACATTAGAGTACTTGGGGCTAACAATCTCCCCCTAAGTATTGAAAATTCAAACTATGCTATTTTACAGAGATAAGCAAAAAGACAAAGAGGAGAATGTCATCATCTGTAAAGCTTTTATTTATTTTCAAAGACGAGTACAATGCATTACAAAAAGATAGAAAACTAATCATAGAAGTTTCCTTTGAGAATCCTATCAAATCTCAGGATTAGGTTCCTGTATTCTAGAGTGAGGTCTATGTTCATAACAAAACTTCTGATGATTTCTTCAGGGCATTTCGAGCATCCTATCCTATCTTGCATGATGTTCCTTAGATACCTCAGAGACTGTGTTGAATACTTAGCAGCCTCAGCAGAACGAATAGCCTTCTTCACACCCTTCTGATGACAGATAAATGCATCAGGATTAGCAGCCTGAGATCCTGAGGGATAGCGTTCAAAGCCCTCAAGACTTTCGTTTAGGGGGCCAATGCTTAGTTTTTGAAGCTCAAAGAAGATGCCAAGCTGGAAGTCTATTTAGGTTCTGAGATTTTTGTGCTCTTCCATGGCCATTTCAATCTCATATCTGGCAGTTTTGGCAGTCTTCTGTTTATCTGCGAAGTTAACACAGTAGGCGTGCAAACGAGTTAAGTCGTAGGGATTGATGAGTACTAAATCATTGTCGTTGAACACGTAGAGTCTGTCATCTGTCCTTTCAACTACGTAGTCATAGTAGAGTACTCTGTCGAATGTAAACTTTCTGTGGATGATCTTCTTTATTTCTTTAATGGGCAGTGGTGAGTACGCGTGTCCACTAATGTTGGTTTTGGTTTCAATGAATCTTCGTCTCTCATCTGATAAGTTCTTTATTCTCTTGGGGTTGAGATAAGTATTTAGAGGGTTTGAGTCTTGGGAAATTAAGTCTTTGTCTGCATAGAGATGAAAGTGTACCTCCTCAAGAGATAGAAATTTCTTTGAGTGTGCAGAGGTCTCTGGAGGTGGTTGTTGTGCTGGAGTGGATTGTTGTGCCTCTGGAATCTGATCTTTGCTGGGTTCGGCTTGTTCAACTTCTTCTGTTGTTTTGTCTTTTCCCTTGTCAGTTTCTTCTGTTGGAACGGGGATGTCTATGGGCTTAGGTGTTGAGCTATGTACAGTCATTGTGGTGTTGGTGTTGATTTGGGTAGAGGTTTCATCAGCAGAGGTTTGGTTTTTCCTCTCTGGTTCTTTTCTTGTGGGTGAGGGAGTTAGTGAATCAAGGATAATTGTATCATGGTTTGGTTCAGCAGAGGAAGAGGCTTCAACAGGGTCGATTATGAGGGTTGTGTTCTTGAAGGTGTAATCCACTTCAGGATTCTCTCTGTTGTATTTATCCTGATACTCCCCGTTTTGTTGTTCTGACGACCCAACATTGTCTTCATGGTCGTCAACAACAAACCTTGGCTTCTTTGTCTGTCTGGTGGAAGGATCATCAAAGGCTGGTCTTTTCTTATATGCCATATCATTGACCAACACATCAAATCCCTTGGCAGCATCTTTCAGCGTGTCTTCCAACTCTGTGGTTGTGGATCTGATTTTGTTCACCTGGTCTTCAAAGTTGAGTTTATGAACTACCAGAGATGCTTCCACGTGCTTTTCACTTTGTTGTGTTTTGCCCACAAACTTGGAAGCTATCATCAGCATACGGCTTAGAACTTCCTTTTTAAAATCCCTCATGTAAGCTCTGGTGATCGGCTAATCGTCAGGGCATGCACTGGCAGGGGTAGGAGTAGGTGTAGGTGCAGCAACAGCAGTTTCGGTGGCAGAGTTTGAGGGTAGATTGGAGATAGCAGCAGAGATTGAATTGTTGATTACCTCTGTCAGAGCTTTGAGGTTTGCCTCTGGAAGATTGACAGAAGGAGTTGGCAGATCTCTGTTGGCATTCTCTGTCTGGTAGTTGGTGAGTTGGGTTTTCAGCGCAATAATCTCTGTCTGCATCTTCTGAGCTTCATCAGAGCTTTTCTTCTCAATATTCTCTAGCCTTTTCGCTGTTTCTGCTAGCTGATCTGTGACACCTGTTGGATCCCAGATACACTTAATCAAGATTAACAATCTATCAGTAGAGTTTAGAGTTTGATGCGGAATCGTATTAAACTAACAGATATGTTTGATAGATATTAGAACGCACATATATAAAGAAAACAGTAAAGAATGAAAAGGATTTCTTGAACAGTTACTGTTATTCAATATATAATAACAACACGAAGAACAGATTATGAACTGTTGGTGTGTGTGAGAATATAACACTCAGATATTTGAAAATAAAGCTTGAGAGTATTAGTGATTCCTTGTGTTTTCGTCGTTAGGAAGATCTCAACATGAGACTTCCTTTTATACTACTCTTAGAAGACTATGAAGTAGGTCACTGTTCCTTTTATGGCATGAATAGTAAACTGGATGGTGTGAACAGTGGACTGGATGGTGTGAGCAGTTGTTTGAGCCATGCGCATTTAATGGAGCAGATGTACTTTTGGTAAATGCATTAAATGGCGCAGACGTCTATTTTATACCTAGCCCTATTGAGTCCACTCAGAGTTTGACACGTGTTTTGACAGTACTTTTCCATGCAAGTTGATGAACGTATCCAGTAATATCTTCCAAGTCTTCATTGAGGACCATAGAGGCTCTGTAATGAATTACAGAGGTTCTGCGGTCTGGTCCTCTGTGGAGCAGTCTTCGCCGGATTCCGAGTCTTTGGTCTTCTTTGTGCGTATGACAGAGCTTCTGTAGGAAGCCTCTGCTGCTTCTGTAGCTTCTTGACCTTGATTTCTCGGTAATGTCAGCAGAGCCTCTGTAAGAGGCTTTCTTCACTTAGCCTATTTTTCACTACTTCTAAATACTTCTATGATTAGGAAGATTGAAGCTAACAATCTCCCCCTAAGTAGTGAAAAATAAAAAATTTGAACTTGAGTTAAGTTTGGCTAATTTAGATAAGACAGAGGTTAAACAATACCTCGAAATTTCTTTCATTTAGAAATATGCCAGAGGCAATTTACATTTGAGTACAATGAAAGATAAACTTTAACTTTGTTTGCAGAGATTGGAGGTCTGAGAATCAGATTTTGGCATCTTTGAAATCGTTGTAGCTTCTGTTGTCTCTGCCGACTTTTCTGATCTCTTTGTAGAATCTGATGCAGAGTTCTCTTAGGCGGATTGTTGAGTCTATTTCTCTGATGAAAGTATCTGCATCATCTCTATCCATTTTCTCTGTACCTATGTATCTTACAAGGCTTGCTCTGAATTTGCTCAGAGTGCTGGTTGCGTACTTCTGACAATCCATGAGTACAAAACGTTTAACCTGGTGTTGTGGGTTTTGAAATACTAACCCAAATCTTGGTTCTTTGATGATTGAGTTGGGCACAGCGTCTGGTGGGCAGCGATCTTCTGGTGGTCGTAGATCTAGATGTTTGAGACCAAGATCCTTTCCCAGCTGAAAATCTATCATGCTGTATAGCAGAAGCTTTTCCCTCATCGCTTTTCTCAACACTTGATAGGCTCTGGTATTAGGCTCTGTGTTGTAGTTGTCTTTTGTCCATTGCAGAAGGTCAGGTAGATCGTAAGGATTGATGTTTCTTAAGTCAGCATCAGCGAAGGTAGATTCTGAATTGTTCTCTCTTCTGACTTTGTAAAGGTTGTACCTGACCCTTGGATAGGTTCTTGTGAAGGAGAATCTGCAGGAGATCACTTTTTTGATTTTGTGAATTGAGAAGACATATGCTTTGGTTCTTGGCTTTGTTCTTGTGAAGATGTTCTCAAATTCTTCTCTGATCCTTGGATCTGTCACATGATCTACTGGATGATTTGTCTGATAGGATTGTTTGTAGAGGTATTTGTATACCACTTCTTCCATCTCTTCATGTGTTGGACCAGGTCGTGGAATTTGTCTTCCGAGACTCTCCATCTGTTGAACAACTTCTGCAGCTCTACCAGTTAGAGGAATTTCTGACAGAGGCTTCAATCCATGTGCCCAGTCAACTTCTTCGGGTTTTGGGGTTTGAAAGGCGTCAAACGCACTCTTCATCAGTTTTTATGTTGGCTTTGGCAATGTTTTCTTTTTCTTTGGCTCTTCTGTCAGTATCCCTTTGCCCTTATCTTTTGCTATTGTCGTGGCAGAACCTATTGCTTCTGTGGGTTTTGAGGTTGGCACTTCTGTTGGTTTGATGGAGGTTGCCTCTGTGGATTTTGACGATTGTGATTTAGAGGACTTTTGTGGCGATGGTTCTGTTGGCTTGACTTGCTCTGTAACCTCTGTTGGAGATTGTTTGATGACTTCTTCTGCGAGCTCAGTTTCTATTGATGAAATATTGACATTGAATCTTCTTGCCATTCTGAAAGCTAAAGTGAACCTGTGCCTTTCTTCTTCTCTCTTCACCATACGATCACTCATTGTTGTGTGCATCCTTTTCAGAATGTCAGAAGCAGAGGTCGTTGCTCTTTTTGGTTTGGTGGCAATCGACTTTCTTCTGGGTATGGTTTGGGGTGTTTCCACAGAGGTGGGTGTTTTCTCTGTGGTTTGTTCATCTGTTTCTTCCAAAATGATTACCTCAGGGGCGGTTGTTGCCTCTGTGGCTTGCTGTTCTGCTTCTGGAGTTTTGGTTTCGTCAGATGATTCCACAGAGATGGGTGTTGTCTCTGTGGTCTTTTGGGCTTGTTGTTGTCGGGTCTGTTCTGGAGGTGCTTGACTCAGAGGTTCTGCGGCTATTGGTGGACCTGTAAGTCCTCTGCTTGCAGCTTTCTCTGTAGTTTTCTCCCCCTCAGGATGATCTGATGGACCACGATGGTCATCATCATCAGAGTCATCCTGACCCTTGTCTGATGTACCCTCTGCTCTGCAGGAAGCATCGGGTTTCTTTGGCATTGTGGCTCCAGCAACGATCAGTTTCGCGCAGACATCATCACAGAGGCCAAGAAGAGTTGCTAGCTCTGCCTCTGTTTTGAATCTCATCCTTCCTACACTTTCTCTGAAATCTTTGACGAAGTTAGCATTGGCAGTGGTGAAGGAAAGGATGACTTCTGTCACTTGATTAATCACGTTCTGCCCAAGCTCTGTCAGCTGTGCTCTTGTCATGTAGTCTCTGGGTTGCATCAGCATGGTATTTCGCATGGCTTCTTCTTGAACTTTTTGTAGGGCCTTCTGTAGATCTGCAGGAGTGATGTCCGTTGACACTGAAGTCTGTTTGTTCAATTGATCAAGGAACTTGTTGATGGAGTTCTCAATCGAAGAAGTAGTTGTTGCGGCAGAAGTGGTGGATGCGGTTGCAGCAGACTTCATCTGTGAGATGGCAGTTTTCACCTCTGTGGACAGGTTGTCCATTTTGGTGTTCAGGTTTAGCAGTGCCAGTGATGTTGTCTCTGCAAAAGATTTGAAAGAGCTTTGCAACTCTTTCAAGGTTTGGTTCACAAAGGTCTCAAGGGTTTGGAACTCATCCCTTGTAACTTGTGTTCCGGTGGTAACCTCTGGAGGAACACATTCGTCTCCAGAGTGAATACCTGTTCCTGGGATACCTTCTTTCATTCCTGTTTGTACGTTGAGAATGGAAGGATTTCCTTCTGATCCTTGAGAAGAAACATGAGTTTCAATCCCTACAGAAGTTCTGAGAAGAACATTGTCCAAATCCACTCCAGAGGTGGGTATTGGAATATCCTTCTGTTGACTAGGAGACTTGTCTAGAGTCTCTTTGTCTTTGTGCTCTCTACTTCTCTCTGAAAAAAGTGTGGGTCTTAATAAGTGCGTGGCAGAGGAAACAAATTCCTCTGTTGGGCGTTCTTCTGTGATCTGGGGTAATTGATCACGAACTATAGGTGAGTCTCTTTGAGGAGACTCCCTAGGAATGGTTTCCCTGGTTTTTGTGGGCACAGAGGTTGAAAGAATGACCTCTGGCTGGATGGTTTGGGTGAGGTTCGAGCTGTGCTGCTCTTTTTCAATAACTCCTTCTGCAGCTAGACCCGCGGAGTTAGAAATGTGGGTTGCACTGGGAGTTGGTTTTGGTTGTGTGCCTCTATTTATCCAGGCATCTTTTCTTGCTTCTTCCCTAAGTTCTGTGGAAGTTTCTTGCTCTGGTCGTAATTGGTCATACACTTGATGAGATCCAAATAATCTCATGACATGTGGATGATAAAGACCCTTACGTATCCAGATAGCTTCTTCTTCATCTGAATCTGTCTCTAAGATCTCTATTTCTGATTCCGTTTTTGCTAATCCCTCTTTTTGTACAACTTCGGCCCCTTTTTCTCTCTCTTCTTCCATCATGTTCTCAGAAGCCTCTGTAATTTCACCTCTGTTCCATTCAGCTTTAGTTTGTTCTATTTCTTCTGAAGCTGGGTTTGGACTTCTTCTGTGGACATCCATCCTTGAATGAAAGGGTTTTGTAAAATAACAGGGGTTTCGGCTGGTTGATTTCTGGGTGTTGTGTCATCTTCTTGCAGATGTGTGTCAATGCCAGAAATGAAGAAATCTTGTTCTTCTGGAGAGTGGTGGTCGAGAGGTTGTGCCGTCCACCCTGCTGTATTTAGGGTGTTGGCAATTTCAGGGTTCTGTAAGAAGTCGTTCAGGTCTCCTTGGTGAGCAAATCTATCTGGAGATTGATAGGGTGATTGATATCTTTCTGTAGCCATTTCTTCTTCTGCAACTTCTTCAGCAGTTTCCTCTTCTGCAATGGTTACCAATTTTGCAAGTGATTTACCATGCCTCTTTTTGGTTTTCCTCCTCTTAGGATTTGGTGCCCCTCCTTCTGTTGATTTTGATCTTTTCTTCTTCACTTTTGGGGAGGAGGGAGGAGCAGAGGAGTTATATGATCGCGTATATACTCTTTCTTAAGGGATTTATTCGATGCGTATTGCAGAAGTTTCTTTGACAGAGGTCTGCAGTGTGAGTAGCCATCAGCATGATCAGTGGGGGTATTCTTGTTCATCGGGAACTGTTTGGGAGTTGGCCCTTCCATTGGCCAATTTTGGATTAGCAGCAGAGGTTCGAACAGTACTCCTAATATTCTTTGGAATTGCAGAGGTGGTAGAAAGTTGGGATCGTTCTCTTTGACCCTTTTCGAGTTGTTCTTTCTGTCGATGGTGTTTATGATCTCTTGCATCATTATGGTCGCATAATCTAGTGGAAGATCATAGTAAACCCCATACATGATGCTCAAGATTTGATGTGAGCTCTGGTCAATAATGCCTATCTTTCCTGTCAGGCATCTGTTAAGAATAGAGAACAAAGTGTTCCACAGAGGTGGTAATCGGCCTCTGCGGAAGTCATTTCTCTTTCGTTGTTGGGTGTTGTACCCAAGCATTTCCACGAATCGACAGAGCTCTTCGTCTGTTGGTTGCTCTGCATAACTCTTCAATCCCAGAAGACCCCTTGTTGGTAGGTTGAATTCAAGTGAGAACATTGTTCTGTTGAACTTGATTTCAAGATGCTCAGATTTATCAGGTCTTGAAATGTACCCTTTGATAAGAGAATCGTCTTTATCAAATCGGCAGCTTTGCCAAAATTGGTTCAAATAACGGACTGGAATTTTGTTCGGGGTTCTTGATAGTAGAGGGAAGAGGACATGATTCTCCATGATGTTCAGAAGTATGGCATGGGCTTCGCCGAAAGTAGTGGGTGAGGGGACCAAATAGCAGTTGTTGGATTTGATAGGAAGAATGGCTTCGAAATGATCCTTTGCTATAAAGTTTTGCAAGTGGGTCGTCGGAGCAAAGTCTGCTGAGTCCCCGGAATCTTGTTGTTCAATATTTCTTGCAAGGCTGGGGTTTTCAGAATGTTCTGAATGTGCAGGGGAGTGTTCCGGTGAGTTCGCCGGAGAGAGTTCAGAGGATGTAGCTCGAGAAAATGAAGCCATTTGATTTTAAGAATAAGATTTTTGCAAGCTTTTTGCAGGGTTTCGCCGGAGAAGAAGATGAGAGTTTGTAAAAGGCTTTATGAGAGGGTAAGCTTTGTTTTTATAGGATGGTAAAATGGTAGAATTCAAAAGAGTAAAATATATGGCAATGGATTAAAGTTTGGAATCCGCACTCGAGTTTGAGCGGCGGGTTCAACTTTCCAAATAAAAATGTTCCATGTACGCCCAATGAAAATGGGACACGTAGGCCTTGTCAGAATATGACAGGACGTCGTGCGCGGCCCATTAATGCTAGGCGCGTGAGGTTGATTTTAGCCATATGTGTTTCACTCGCAGTAAAAGTAACCGTTATTACTACAGAGATGCCCAAGTAATCAGATTGACAGAGCTTCTGTAGTTTACAGAGGCTCTGTGATCTTGAAAATCTTTGATGTTTATCCATTTTTCATATATCTCATTGTTATCATGACTTCTGTGGGGTTCTTCTTTAACCATTGGAGAGGATAAAATCGGATTTTTGTGAAGAAATTTGCTTCGCAGAGGTTTTGTGGCTCTGTTGGAACTTGCAGAAGTTCTGTGAGGGCCAGCAGAAGCTCTATGAGAGAAAAAATCTCATAACAAAAATTTTATTAATATTTTTGATCATCCAATTTTTGATTTGGTTTAAGAGATGTTTTTCGGACATATTTGAAAGTTTGTGTCCGAGAAAACTGTTTTAAAAAAACGGTTTGTTCGAGAAGGTCATGGTCTGCGTTTTCGGTTTCCGAGATAACATTCCAAAAGATCGACAGAAGGTTAATTTGTGATCACAGAGCATATTTCTTGCAGAACCTCTGTTGAGCTCAGCAGAAGCTCTATGACCTTAAATTTCTCCTAATTCGAATTTTGTGAAACTTTTTGAGCTTTTGATTTTTGAAATGTTATTCACAGTATATTTAGGACATATTTGACAATTCTTGTCCTAGAAAATTGTTTTCCAAAACCCTTTTGTGCGAGAGACATACCTTTTGGTTCTTCTTTTCTCGGCAGTGATATCTAACTTCTGTCGATATGGAGTCATCGACATTTTTCTTTGGCTTTCCCTTGAAAGTTTTATCTCTTTAGATCATTTCAGGGTTCCCTTCTGCTCCCCCTTGATCTAATCACCTCTGTAGATCAAGTAATTTCCTTTTGCTCCCCCTTGACCTATGCTTGGATCAAAGAATGATAAGTTTTGCATAGAACATAGGTCATGGTCTTTCAGAGGTTATGTAGGGGTCGTCAGAGGTTCTGAGTTGACTTACAGAAGCTCTGTGATTTTAAGAACTATTTAAGGTTTTAAGAATTTACATACAGAAGTAGAATCAATCAAAGCAATAAATTAAGCAATGTATTTACTTGTTATTTACAGAAGATAAAGCTATACTTACAGAGGATTTTCACACCATGTTAATCATTCCTAACTTACCCACCAAGAAGTTGAATCTTTTCTCGTCTAATGCTTTGGTGAATAAGTCAGCGAGTTGATATTCTGTGGGCACGAAATGCATTTCGATTGTACCGTATTCAACATGATGTTTCAAGAAATGATACCTTATATCGATATGCTTGGTTTTTGAGTGTTGCACAGGGTTGGCAGAGATAGCAATAGCACTTTTGGAATCACAGAAGATGGGTATTTTGAACAGAATGTGGTCGTAGTCTTTTAGCTGAGTCTTCATCCATAGAACCTGAGAACAACAGCTAGCTGCAGCAACGTATTCAGCTTCTGCAGTGGATGTGGAGACACAATTCTGCTTCTTGGAGGTCCAACTGACTAGTTTACCACCTAGGAATTGACAACTCCTAGAGGTACTCTTTCTGTCGAGCATGCATCCTCCATAGTCTGAATTTGTATAAGCTTTAAGACTAAAACCAGAGTTCTGTGGATACCAGAGACCAAGATTGTTGGTCCCCTTCAGGTATCTAAAGATTCTTTTTACAGCATCATAATGTGATTTCTTTGGATTAGCTTGATAACGTGCACAAAGATATGTGGCATGCATAATGTCAGGTTTGCTTGCTGTTAAGTATAACAGAGATCCAATCATGCCTCTGTAGAGAGTACATTCTACAGAAATACCATTTGGATCTAAGAATAACTTATTTCCAGTGGCCATTGGAGTCTTCATTGCAGAGGTATCAGAGAGATTATATTTTAAAACTATGTCTGAGACATATTTGGCTTGATTTATAAAAATTCCCTCTGAAGATTGTTTGACTTGAAGTCCGAGGAAGAATGTTAATTCTCCCATCATACTCATTTCAAACTCACTCTGCATGAGTTTTTCAAAAATTTTGCACTCTTCTGAATTTGTAGACCCAAAAATTATGTCATCTACGTATATTTGTACAAGCATTATCTCACTATTTTTGCGTTTATAGAATAAGGTAGTATCTGTTGTACCTCTGTTGTAGCCATTGACTAGAAGGAAGGTAGAAAGTCGTTCGTACCATGCTCTTGGAGCCTGTTTCAGTCCGTATAGAGCCTTTTCAAGGTAGTATACATGCCTTGGAAACTTTGAGCTTTCAAAACCTGGTGGCTGATTTACGTAAACCTCTTCTTGGATTTCACCGTTTAGAAAAGCTGATTTTACGTCCATCTGATAGACTTTAAAACCTCTGTGGGCTGCGAAGGCTAAGAATATTCTTATTGCTTCGAGACGTGCGACAGGGGCAAAAGTCTCATCGTAGTCTATGCCTTCTTCTTGTCTATATCCTTTTGCTACTAATCTTGCTTTGTTTCTGATGACCACTCCATCTTCATCCTTCTTGTTTCTGTAGACCCATTTAGTCCCAATGGCCTGTTTCCCTCTTGGCAGAGGTACTAAAGTCCATACTCTGTTACGCTCAAATTGCAGAAGTTCTTCTTGCATGGCGTCTACCCAGTTTGGGTCATCTAGGGCTTCAGAAGTCTTCTTTGGTTCTATAACACTAATAAAATTTGTAAAGAAACAAAAATTAGCAGTGGCAGACCTTGTTTTTACTGAGTCAGAAGGTTCTCCAATTATTTGGCTTGGAGGATGGCTTTTTGTCCACTGAGTTGTGCGTGGAAGATGATCATCAATGTCATCAAAACTTTCTTCAGAGGCTTCTTGTGTTTCTTCTTGTGCAGCCTCTGATGTTCTTCGTGCCTTGGTAGTTGATTCTACCGTTTGTGGAATGATTTGTACGAGTGGTGGTGGAGTTTGTTCCTCTGAGGATGTATAGTCTTGGTCCTCGATCTCCTCTGTAATTGGTTCTTCTGTGGTTTGTGCAGCTTATGTGGTCGTTTTTCTTGATGTTTCATCTTCTGCACTTTCTTCTGCTTCGGCAATTGCATCTGTAGTATTTATAGAAGAAGATGAAACATTATTTGGACCAGTTAGAGTCATACCTGTAGGATTTTGTCCGACAGAGGATTGTTCTTCAGAAACTCTGATGGTTCCGACAGAAGGATCAATGTCATTGTGGAACATCTCCAAAAATAGAAGATTCAAATCTTCTTTTGTTCTTGAGATGTCAGAGAATTTCCCTTTAATTCCGAGTTCTGAACTTATTTGCTCAGAAGTCATTTGGAATGAATCATCAAAAGAAACATTGATGCTTTCTACAATCTTGTGAGACTTTGTAAGGAATGTTCTGTAGGCTTTGGAAGTGGCAGAGTATCCAATGAATTTGCCTTCATCTGCTTTTACATCAAACTTTCCTCTTGAATCTCTGTCGTTTAAGACGAAGCATTTGCATCCGAATACATGGAAAAATTTGATGTTTGGCCGCCGTTTGTTAAGCAATTCGTAAGGCGTCTTGAGGTGTATTTTCACAATGGTTGATCGATTTTGAGTATAACACGCAGTAAAAATTGCTTCTGCCCAAAAGTTCATTGATAATCCGCATGTTGACATCATAGTTCTTGCGGCTTCCACAAGTGTTCGATTCTTTCTTTCGACAACACCGTTCTGTTGTGGAGTGCGAGTTGCAGAGAAGTTCTGTGAAATTCCTTCTGTTGAAAGATAAGTTTCAATGACACAGTTTTTGAATTCTGTGCCGTTGTCACTTCTTAACTTCTGTATTTTGCAGTCATAAAGAACTTGGATTCTTTTCATTAGATTTATCAATATAATTGGAACATCTGATTTCTTTCTGATAAATTCAACCCATGTGAAACGTGAATACTCATCAACTAAGACAAGTATATATTTCTTGCCACCTAGGCTCTGTATTGCAATGGGACCGCAGAGGTCGACATGAAGCAGGTACAGAGGCCTGGTGCAAGACACATATGTTTTGCCTTTGTGGGAAGCTCTTTTGAGTTTTCCCATCTCACAAGCAGAACATAAATGATCCTTATTGAATTTAACATTTGGCAAACCTTTAACTAGATCAAGCTTGACCAGTTTTTCCAATGTGTGAAAATTCAAGTGACAGAACCTGTTGTGCCATAACCAGGCTTCTTCACTTTTGCAGGCAACAAGGCAAACTTTGTCCTTGTTCTTTGAGTTGAAGTTCATTAGATATAGATCACCTATTCTTTCAGCTCGCAGAAGTTCCATACTTGTTTCTTCACTTTGTAGAGAGCAGAAAGTTCTTTTGAACAACACATTGAATCCTGTATCACAAAGTTGACTTACACTGAGTAGGTTGTGTTTAAGGCCATCCACATATGCAACTTTGTATACAGAAACGTCTTCTTTCCTTATGACTCCATAGCCTTTTATGTGTCCTTTCTTGTTGTCTCCAAAAGTCACAGATCCACCATCTTGTGTTTCTTTGTACGTGGATAGTGCACTTCTGTCACCAGTCATGTGCCTTGAGCATCCGGAGTCTAGATACCAGATTGGGACATACTTCTTCTGCAGGATAATCATAGAGATTTAGGTACCCATATCCATATGGGTCCAACATTGTTAGAGTTTTTCAAGTTTGCCTTGGCATTCTTGAAATACATTTTGTTCTCTGCAGAAGAGTCAAATTGTTTCTTTGTGGGATTTGACTTTTGAATTGTCGTAGAGAGTAAACAGACTTGACTTGAAAAATGATTATTAAGTTTTGACATAAGATCAAAGCAATGACAGTGTTGAATATGAGATGTAATTTGCTTGAACTTTTCATTGAACTTTTTAAACTCAGCCACAGAGGCATTACATTCTTTCTTTACATTATATTTCCTATTACTAGAAGATCTATGAATACTCGAATGTTGTTTGCAAAAGCTCTGTTTAGGACCTGCCTTCTGTGGGTTGCTTCTGTGGTGAACTTCTTTCATCACTGTCACAGAAGAAAAAGATTTATTAACCTTGGGTTTTGAAAATCTAGAACTTATAGGATCAATAGAGGTCTTCTGTAACATTTTAAGCTCAGCGGATGTTTTGATATGTAGATTCAAATTTAGAAAATCTTGGCAGATTGGAATCTCTGTTAGTTTCTCTTTTGGAGAAATAGTTCTGTGAGGAACTTCAGAGGAGAATTTGACATCCTCTGTGTCACAGTGAATTATCCCTGATTTGAAATCAGTCTCTGAGTCGTCAGAGGATGAATCGTCCTCGTATACAGAGGTTGAGTCAATTCTTTCAATAGAGGCTGGATTTTCTGAGCATGTATCGTACGAGCTTTCTTCCTCTGTAGAATAGTTTTCATAGATTGCAGAGGTTTCTAATAAGATTTCTTCAGTGAGATTTTTATCTATAGAAGATGTACATAATTTTTCTAAAACGCTTGATTTCCATATTTCCAAAATTTCTTTTTCAATTAAATTTTTAAAGTTTTCTTCTGAAAAAGTGGGTTTAAACTCAGGAGCTTCTGCTGATAACTTCTTTTCAACGTTTATCAAACAGACAAAAGCAACCTGTGTTTGGGTCTCTGGTTTACCAAACTTGAAGATACCAATCTGATCTTGTGTTTTCAGATATTTCTTTGGTTTGATACCTCTATTGACAGAGGTTGAAGATGATGAGTCTGTGTTTTCAAACCACACGTTAATCATCTTCTTATGTTTCTTCAAGTAAGGATCCACAGAGATTTTCGCCCGTTTGCTTACAAAGATTAGATTTGGAAAATCTGGTTTGTTTGTTTTTCCAATCACAAATAACGAGGACAGAGGTTTGTTTCTTTTGCCTTCAACACCTAGGGTGATATCATCATACCCTATACCTCGTCTCCCTATTTGTGAGTTTATTTTTTCATAAACTTTCTGTGCATCTTTATAGTTTTTAAGCAAAACTTCTCTTCTGAGTAAATCTTGCCATAATACCTCTCTTTCTCTTTGAAAGTATTCTTTAAGAGCTCTTATGTCAGTAGTTTCGCTCCTTGAAACTGAAAGTTCTTTTGTTTTATCTTTTAAAGTATTGGTTAATTCAGAAATTTGTTTTTTTAAAGGATCTAGAGTTTTGTTCCAATTCTTTTCTATTCTCTCTTTTTCCTCAAAAATCTTTGCTTTTTCTTGAGTGAGAAGCCGTACTTCTCTCTCATTGAAAGTGAGTCTTTTCTGAATACTTTGATTTATCTCTTTCAGTTCAATTAATTCAATGTTAATTCTAAGTGTATTATCATCTATAGAAGTAATACAAGAGTTGGAATTTGAAGTAGATACCTCAGAGTCAGTGCAGGAGTCGACTTCTGCCATGCCACAGAAGAGGGCATTGGCGGTATGTTCATCGTCAGAAGTAGAGCCTGACTGGAAGTCTTCTGTGTTCTCCTCGGAATGTCCTTTTGCCATTAAGGATTTTTTAGCATAATATTCGGCTTTCCTTTTGTAGAAAGCAGAGTCCCTCTGTGGGCGATTTGATCTGCTTCTGCATTCATTCGCAAAATGGCCTGGTTTTCCGCAGTTAAAACACCCTTGAGGAGTGTTTCCTGTTCGATCATTGGACTTCTGTAGGTCTCCGCCTTTCTCTGATCTACATTCATTTGCATAGTGACCAGGTTTGCCGCACTTGTAGCATTCTTGCTGCGTGTGGCTTACCGAGTCATATGACCTCTGTCGGTCATTCCCTCTGTAATTTCTATCGCTTGACCTCTGTCGGCCACTTGATTCTTCTCCTCTTCTGTCATCTCTTCTGTTGTCTCTTCTGTCATCCTGGTTGTCTCTATCATATCTTTCATTTCCGGAACCTCTTCTGTTTCCTCTGAACTCTTTTGTCAATAGAGCTAAAGATTTAGCTAGTGACGCAAGAGTTATTTCCTTTTCTGCTTGCTCTTCTTCTTCACTGTCAATTATCACCATCTTCTTCTTCTCCTTCTTCTTCTCCTATGTGGCTTTATCATTTCTTGGTCTCTGTGCATCCTCTTTAGTTTTACTAACCAGTGCATATGGTGCAATGGTTAGTGTTTTAGCCTGTGCTATCTGAGGTTCTTGTGCGGCTAATGTTCCGTAAAGATCAGAGAGAGTCCAGGTGTCTAGATCCTGTCTTGTCTGTAGGGACATAGACAGCTGGAGCCATTCTTCATTTAGACTTTTTAAAAACATGACATTGTTTTCTTCAGAAGTTCTGTCAATGCCTGATTTTCTGCACTTGTTGATTAGAGAGTTGAATCTGTCGTATGTTGTTTGCAGAGATTCTGTTGCAGAGGCTCTGAATGCATGATATTCATTAATGTACTGTGCTCTTCGGTTTTTTTGTGTTTTAGCACCTCCTTCCAACTGTCTTTCCAGTTCTTTCCACAGATCATGCGCTGTTTCACATGAATCCAAGGATTGAAAGAGTTCGTTGGGTATTTCCATAATTAATGTCCTCTTGGTTTTCTGAGCAACTTCATCTTCTGCTTTATCTTCGGTTGACCACTCCCCTTTTGGCTTTGGTTTTTGATGTTCGGGGATTTCGGCAGATTCAGCAGTAGCAGGTACACGAGGTACTACTGTCATGGGAATAGGAGGAGGATTGTACAGATATTGTACTTGATTTTTTTCAGTGCCCTCGAAAAAATGGACCATTCTTATTTTCCACTGAGGATACTCATCTCGAAGGAGAGTAGGAGGTTTAGTGAGAGAACCAGTAGTAAAGAAATTATTTGTATTTGTCATTTTTGAAGATTTTAGAAAGAAAGTATGACTAAAGAGTTACTTCGATGAACTTGAAGATTTTCTGGGTTTAAGCAGTTTCCAGACACAATTTTAAATCTCAATAATATCTATCACGAATCTTGATAAGTGGATCACTTGATATTGAAAATCAAGGAAGGCTCTGATACCAATTGTTGGATCCCAGATACACTTAATCAAGATTAACAATCTATCAGTAGAGTTTAGAGTTTGATGCGGAAGCGTATTAAACTAACAGATATGTTTGATAGATATTAGAACGCACATATATAAAGAAAACAGTAAAGAATGAAAAGGATTTCTTGAACAGTTACTGTTATTCAATATATAATAACAACACGAAGAACAAATTAAGAACTGTTGGTGTGTGTGAGAATATAACACTCAGATATTTGACAATAAAGCTTGAGAGTATTAGTGATTCCTTGTGTTTTCGTCGTTAGGAAGATCTCAACATGAGACTTCCTTTTATACTACTCTTAGAAGACTATGAAGTAGGTCACTGTTCCTTTTACGGCATGAATAGTAAACTGGATGGTGTGAACAGTGGACTGGATGGTGTGAGCAGTTGTTTGAGCCATGCGCATTTAATGGAGCAGATGTACTTTTGGTAAATGCATTAAATGGCGCAGACGTCTATTTTGTACCTTGCCCTATTGAGTCCACTCAGAGTTTGACACGTGTTTTGACAGTACTTTTCCATGCAAGTTGATGAACGTATCCAGTAATATCTTCCAAGTCTTCATTGAGGACCACAGAGGCTCTGTAATGAATTACAGAGGTTCTGCGGTCTGGTCCTCTGTGGAGCAGTCTTCGCCGGATTCCGAGTCTTTGGTCTTCTTTGTGCGTATGACAGAGCTTCTGTAGGAAGCCTCTGCTGCTTCTGTAGCTTCTTGACCTTGATTTCTCGGTAATGTCGGCAGAGCCTCTGTAAGAGGCTTTCTTCACTTAGCCTATTTTTCACTGCTTCTAAATACTTCTATGATTAGGAAGATTGAAGCTAACAACACCTTTTAGTTCACGTTTCAAGGCCTCATCTGCAGTAGGCCTCTGATCAAGTACACCTGAGGTTTTAAGTTTAAACTCATTCAAGGAGTCTCTGATCTCTTTATTGAAGTTTGTGAACTCCACTTTAGTAATGAGATCAGAAGGGGTAATATTGGGGTCAACACATGACTCCAAGTGTCCCTCGAGTCCTGAGGGGCCTTCATTCAGAGTTGTTTCAATGTTGACTCTGGAAAGACTTCCACCCGATCCTTCATGAAATCCTTGAGGAGAAACATCTCTGGGTGTTCTGATCACATTTTCTTCCTCCTCCTCAGTGTCAGAGAAAGAAAAACGGATGTGTTGGGAATTCTTGTGATCTAGGTAGGTCATCCCTTGTTCGACTAAGGTCGCCCCTTGCCCCTGAGTTGGGCAAATGCTACGTGGGATGTGAAAAATCCTGGTACTATTGTGTGTTTCACCTAAATGAGCCACAAAGGCTTCGTTGTGTGTATTAATCCTTGTTAGCCCCAAGAACTCTGATGTAAAAGTATTGAAAATATCACAAGTCAGAACTGCGTCATTGACTAGACGTCAGAGATAAAGACTTCAGAGATCCAACAGTAGACTTAGCAGAAGAACAACAGAAGACCATCAGAGATCGTTAGAGCTCTGGCAGAAGACCTCTGATCTAATATCAGAGAGCAAGACCAGCAGAAGACCTTCAGAGCACTGGCAAATGATCTCTGGTGAACAAAGACCTCTGTGAAGCTGAAGTCTCGTAGAAAATCTCTAAGTGTTAGATTAGTGTTTGCACTTTCCACGTCAGCCCTAAAGGACAAAGACACACTTTACAGGTGTCCCCCTAGGGTTTGATAGTACACTATCTACACTTTATCTAGCTATAAATAGGACGTTAGTGGAGCACACATTTGTAAGAATAGACAAGAATAGCTGAGAATTTGTAAGGATCATTACTAGAATTGTGAGAGCACAACCACTGCACCTTCCATTCCACTACTAGTGTACGATCATGTATCCTGAACGATTTCTTAATACACGCACAAGATAGTGTTCTTGGTGTTATTCATATTAATATATACGAGAAGTTTGTTATTCATTCTTGTTATCTATTAGTGTTCTATATATTGTTATTCTCTTATTGTTTATGCTACACACAATCACTCATATTCAAACAATATGTTTATGTTTCCGCTATTACTGATGTATCTGTTTGTATGAGAGAAAGTGAATCTGGGAACCTACAATTGGTATCAGGGCAGATTGATTTGCTTAAATCAAATCGATCCAAGCTATACGGGTTGATTCACTCTTGTTCATTGTGCTTTATTCTTAAAGTTTTAAGGTATACTCTGTTTTCAACAAAACCTGAAACTCGTTTGTTAAGCTTTAAATACTCGTTCAAATCTTCAGGTAAGTTTAGAAAGTTCTTTTACATTATTTACTGTTCTGTTGCATTACTGTTCACGTATTTTCTGTTCAAAACTCTTTCTCTGTTTCGAAAAATCTCATACTCTGTTCTTCTGAAAAATGGCGAACAACAACGTCAACACTATTTATACGGCTGGTTCTTTAACCAAACCTCCTACTCTTCTGAGGGATGAATACCGTCAATGGAAGATCAGGATGGTTAATTTCTTCGATGGCATGGATAGAGATCTTATGCGATCTGTCACTAATGGACCATTCCAACATATGGTATTGGTTCCTCGTGTTCCTGCTCACTTCGAACCTAAAACCATTGGTTTTACAGAAGAAGAAAAGCTTAAAATGGAAAATGACCTTAAAGCAGTTAGACTCTTGATTATGGCTATTCCAAACGATATTTTTCAAGAATTAGACTCTTGTGTTACTGCTAAAGAAACCTGGGATCAACTTCTGAACCAACTCAAAGGGGGAATTAAAACCCAAAAGAACAGAAGGATCCAATGTATTAACGAATACAATGATTTCAAAGCTCTTCCTGAGGAAACTTTACAACAGACCTACAACAGGTTTAACATCGTGATAAACAAATATAAAAAATGTGTGGTTGTACGGTCGAAGGAAGATAACAATGTCTTGTTCTTAAAAAGTTTGAATGATGAATGGTAATTTGTCTATGTCTCTACAAGCTAACCAGGACCAGGATACATGCTCACTCACAGATGTGTATGGCACTCTTGCTGCACAGGAAAAAGATGTTGTCAAACAAAATGGCAAATCCTCTGTGGGAGAACCATTGGCATTGATCTCTGAATCAAAAGTACCCCCAGAAGGGAAATCCAGCAGAGATAATGCCTCTAGGGACATGAAAAAAGAAAAGGTCCAGAAGAAGAAAGGCAAGAAAAGCCTTATTGCTGAAAGTGATGATGAAGAAGAGAGCATGTCAGACACTGATGATGATGCTGATATAAATGCCTTTGCTCAATCTCTGGCGTTGATAACACATCAATTCAACAAGAGATTTGGCAAAAAGGTGTTTGATAGGAGAGGAAGATTTGAGAAAGAAGAGAAAGATGAGAAGAGAGGACGTGAATAGAGGACTGCACCTTACTAGAACAACCACAGAGTTGCACCAAAGCATAGACCACCTCAGTATCAACAGAGGTATATTCAGCCAACACAACAGAAACCAACAGATGTTGCCCAACCCATCAACCAAAATGATGAAAGATGCTTCAGATGTGGCAAACCAGGCCATTTCTCTACTAACTGCAAAGATAGACTGGTAAAAGACCAGGACTACTACAAGAACAAGTACAACATCAAAGAGAGAAGTTATGTTTCATAGATGGAGAACTGGATCTCTGATTCATCCTCTGATGATGAACCAGATCACACCAACTTCTGTGGAATGGCTGTCGCTGAGGATATGATAGAGGGAATGGCAGAGAGAATCGCAGAGACTGACTTTGCTGACAGAACACTGGAGATTTCCAGACCCAGTGCTAAGGTATGTTCCTCCTCTGACTCTAAATCAGACTCTGAACTGGAAATGAATGTATCCAAACTTGTTGAGGAATTTCAAGCTTTAAAACAAAAACTTTTAAAAGAGAAAGAATTGAGGAAACTAGCTCAGAAAGATCTATCCTTCTACAAGAGAGAGAAAGATCTCTTGGAGATGGAGATGGAGAAGGAAGAGATTTTCAATTAAAAATTTGAGCTAGAGGATTTAGAGAAGCAAAAGGAATCCTCATTTTCTGAAAAATGTAAAGAGTATGAGGAAGTTTTAAAATTAAATGTTGAAGAGGTAAAGAGATCAGAGTATGAAAGGCTAAACTCTGTTGCTCTTAAAAATTATTTTCAAAGAGAAAGGGAAGTTTTACATCAATCTTTACAGAGGAAAGACCTTCTGATAAAGAAGTACCGGGATGCACAAGATGTGCATATTAAAGTTAATTCTCAAATAGACACTCAAGGTCTGGGTTTCAGTGACCTTGATCTCTTCACTGGAAAGAAGAAGACAACTCTGTCCTCAACCTGTTGTGTTGGGATAATCATGAATTAATAGAACAAAAACTTCAGAAGGGTCAAGGACCAGAAGGCTAAACTCCATAAATGTCAGCTATGACTCCTCTGATCATGAAAGGGTTACAGAACCATCTTTAAAGTTAATTCATGATCAAGGAAAAGCTGAAATCATCATTTCTAACTCTGCCAAAAGCCTTGATCCCAAGGAGATCTTCAACTTTAACTCTTTTAAGGAGCAGAATTCTGTCACTTCTGTGGTTGGTCCCTCTGATGTAACATCTCAGAGTGCACTCAATCATGAAGCTCCATTCTTCTCTCGTACCTCTGAAGTAGAAAGAACTTCATTTGAAGAGGTTCTAAAAAGTGTTCTTGCTAAAAACTCCATTTCTGATGCCTTAAAACCAAAGCTCAGAAAATTCAAAACTTGTACTATCAAAGATTTTAACTTCTCTGACTCCAGCAGAGCTAGCTTCTGTCAGACACCCACAGAGACTCTCATCTCTGACAGAGCCACTAGAGACTTTTTATACTCTGATTCTGACTCTAACTCAGAGGTGGATGAACAGATTTATTGTGCACCAAAAACCAACTTGCACATACCAAAACAGGCACTTGTTGGATCTGGAATTTTAAACAATGTCATATATGTTCCAAAGAACCAATCTAGAGTTCCATTGTGTCCTGATTTTAAAAACATGGGTGTCAAAATCTTGTCCTCTAGGGAGTTGGAAGAGAAAAGAAAAGAGAAGGCCATTAATACTTCGATCAATCATACCTCTGTGCCTTATGTCTATAAATCAATCAGATTCACTCCATAACAGAAAGGAAAATGGAAAGTTAATGACTCATCTATTTCTCACTCTGCAGTGAGTCAAAGAGGAAAACAATCTCTTTTGGCCAAGGAATCACATCCACAGAGGAATGCCAGTTTTCAGAAAACTCACCTAGATAGGAAGTTTGTAAAAACCTCTAATTCTAGAAATTTTTATTCTCAAAAGGCATGTAATCCAAAGATGATGGATCAAAACAGCAATTTACATCAATCATTCCCATGTTCTGTTAATTGCAATTGTTTTAAGCTTTTACTTAAATTGCAAAATCATCTCAATGGTCCTCACTGCATTCTGAATTGGTCACCAGAAAAGGTAAATACTAAGACCAACACACAAAATAGGCAGAGAAAGACCTGTGGCACACCATCAAAGAATGGAAAGCCAGAAGGTAAATCAACAAACACCACCAAACCTAACAAGAAAGGACCCATTATGCAATGGGTACCTAAAAAAACTAATTTGTCTTGCAGAAGAAGCAGCATGTGCAAATATGGTACTTGGACTCTGGTTGTTTAAGGCACATGACTGGGAATAAGGAGCTACTGACCTCATTTAAAGAAAAAATGGGAGGTGCAGTAACCTTTGGTGGAGATGGGCAAGGGTAGATTAGAGGATATGGTATTTTAACAAATGGTGGAGTATCAGTTTCCAAGGTTGCTTATGTCGAAGGGTTAAATCACAATTTGCTTAGCATAAGTCAACTTTGTGATCACGGGTTCGATGTCAATTTTAAGAAAAAAACACTGTTCTCTGTTAGTTTCAGAATCACGTCAAGAGTTGCTCAAAGCTGACAGAAAAGGCAATCTATACAAAATGAATTTTAATCCAAACCAAAACTCTAATACAGAAAAACTCTGTTTAGTTTCTTTGAACAAGGAAGATGCATGGCTTTGGCACAAAAGATTTTCACATTTAAACTTTTCAACTCTTGACAAACTGGTGAAACTTAACTTAGTGAAAGGTCTGCCTGCTCTTAAATTTGACAAAGATCATCTATGTTCTGCATGTGAATTGGGTAAGTTGAAAGAAGCTTCACACAGAACAAAGAGTGATCATAATTGCTCTAGACCTCTGCACATGCTACACGTGGATCTATGTGGTCTAATCTTTGTGCAAAGTATATCAGGCAAAATGTTTGGATTAAATCAGATTGAATAGAAGTTCAAGGGATTAAATTGTAAATGTATAATTTGGGCTTAGTTATTGTAATGGGCCATGGGCCTGATTAGATTAGGCCTTGATATAAATAGTTTACTTAGCCTTAGAAAATAGGTTAATTGTTCATTATCGTTTAGTCATCATTATTCTGAATGGCAAACACTGTGTAAACTCTCTGAAAGGTTTATTCAAGTTATATGGATGACTGTTTGAAATCATTCTGACTGTTGATATTTATTGTTGATTTCTTATTGTATGCACTAATATGGGATCCACAATTGGTATCAGAGCATACGGACGATTCAATTCAAGGTATTCAAAAGGCTTCTGGTAAGTGTTCTTGAGTTTTTAGTCGACTGTGTTCTTAAATCTCATAGTATCATATTTTGATTTCTGATAAATTGATTGATTCTGCGTATTACATTCGATTAGTATTGATATCATTAGCGTTTATGCAAATTTTCTCAATCTAATTCGATCGTTTCAAGTGTTTTTTTAGCAAAATCAAATTTCTAAGTTTTTGTCTATGTTCTTGAAAAAACATCAATTTTTTCATCAAAATCTTGATATTTTGCTTCAAAATCGTTTAGGGTGTTGTTATTTTTGTGTTTTGGAAGGTTTCTAATCTTTCAGGAACTATTTTGGGCAACCCTAATCGCATACGAATCAAACTCTTGATCACAGCCGCAGTTACCGGACATTCCTTTCGTTTTCAGGTAAGTTTCCATATTCCAGACACTTTCCGAACGAGACTATCCGATAGACCCATCTATCCAGATGCTCTCATCCGGATTGCTTCGAGTTCCCGGTAAAATACACATATCCGGTAAGTTTCTGGACGACAACAGTTCCCGGAACTTTATCCGGACTATAGTTGTATGCAGACGTCTCTATCCGGTAACACAATCTTTGTGGACACATCTTGTTCGGTCACTTCAGTTTTCGGTAAGTTTTCTAATTTTTATTCAGTAAGTTTGTTTTATTGCTTTACCCGGTAACTACCAGTTATCCGGTATCTTCTAAATTATCCGGTAACTTCATTTGATCCAGATTCTTTTGCTATCTGAACACGTCCCACACATATCTGATCTAGACACTTCCTGATCATACACTATTCATCAGGATTCCTATCCGGTAAGTTCTGATTAGCCTAATCTCTTACCAGTTCACTTTAAGTCACTCTTAGAACCTACGTTAGGACTTTCACTCGTAGTGCCTTGGGTTAGGATTTCACTTTGAATCGACCCAACGTCTGACGATCACCTTAGTGCACATTTCAAAGATGTCTCGCGACTCTCTTGCAATCGGAACCGATGCCAAGCCACCGACCCTCTATCATGGCGAATATAGCCAATGGCGAGACAGACTGCTCATCTTCATCGAAGCTAAAGACAACTTCGAATATATCTGGCAAGCTCTCTTCGAAGGCCCACAAGAAACTCCAATGGTGACCATACCAGAGCAAGAAACAGGTGAGGCAGCTATACCTAAGCCGAAGAAATACATGGATATGACCGAAGAGGAAAAGAGCAGATTCGATGGTGAAAAACATGCCAAGAGATATATGGTCCAGAGTCTACCAAACCAGATCTACACGGCCATCGATGGCTACAAGAATACTTCCAAAGGCATGTGGGATCAAGTAGAGAATATGATGAGCGGGAGCAAAGTGGGAAACCAACTAAAGATTAGCAGCTACATCACCAAATTCGACGGTTTCAAGCAGCGCAAAGGCGAATCCATCACTCAGGCATATGAACATTTTTGCTTTCTGTTGAACAAGGTCCACAAGAACAAGATCACTCGATCTAACACAAAGAATGCCCTCAAGTTCCTGAACAATCACCTGCAAAAATGGAAAATGTTCACTTCTCACATCAAGCACAACAATTTGATTGAGAATTTCCATTCCATGAACTCTACGAGATGCCCATGCAGAACGAGGATGAAGTCATGGAGATACTGAGCAGTCAGAAATCCTCGTCCAAGCCTCAGGCCGATCCACTCGCTCTTGTAACGACAAAAAGCGGCAAGTCCTCCAGCTGTCACTCCAAGCGAACCAACGAGTCTAGTGAGTTTGAACCAGAGTCTGAAGCAGAAACAGAAGAAAGCGACTCTGACCCTGAGCTGACTCAGATAAAGAAAGCAATGGCACTCATCACCAAGTCGTTTCAGAGGAACAAGTACTACAAGAAACCTTCATCTAATAACCAGCGCTACTCCACTACCCCAACAAGCGCCATGATTATAAGGACAAATATGAAGGAAAGAAGAAGAATGATGAGCACAAGTCACCTGACCACAAGAAGAAGAATGAGAAGAATGATCGCAAGTCCGAGTCAAAGAAGAAGGATGAACATGTCACGTGTTATAACTGCAGTAAATTGGGTCATTTTGCCAAGGACTGTACAAAGCCCGTCGAGAAAAACGTACACTACTACAAGGCCAAACTCCTACTGGCAGAATAGAAAGCTGCGGGAAAGGCACTGCTAGTTGAAGACGACCACTGGCTCAATCAATCCGACACTGACAGTGATTCTGAAGATGCTGATGCTTTCATGGGAAACCATTCTCCTCCATCAGAAAAGGCAAATTTGTGTCAGGTATGTGACGCTATTCATCAAAACTTAATCGAACAGATGCAACCTCTTGTTCAAAGAATAGAATCTTATAAGGCCTCCACCAATGAACAACTGCTTGAAATTAACTCATTAAAAGAAAAGCTAAATGTTCAAAAGCGAATTACTGAAAAGTACAAGTCCGATAATGCTAATCTAAAAGAAAAATGCACAAATCTTTCAATAGCACCTAAGGACTTAAGGGCCAAGATATCTGAATTGAATCTAAAGCTTGATCAGTGTGAGAATGAGAAAGCAGAGAATATTTATCAATGCTCCTCTCTCCAAATCCAATACAAAGAGTTTGTTTCGAAAATAACTGATCTTGAAACCAAACTTCACAAAAGAGGTCAAACTGATCAGACAATTCACATGAATAAACCCAAGGAATTCACATACTTTAACAAGGAATGGGGTATTGGGTACGATAACCCTCAATACTTGAAAATGATTTTATCAATGAGACCTACTCTTTATCACTTTAGTTTTCTTGGTCTCGAAAAGGAGTATCCTCAATACAAAATCAAGTGGACTGGTCATCTTGAAAAGGAAAAAGAAGAGGAAACTGAGGAATACAAACGCGCACACACCACTAAAATGCAATTACCTTTTGCGTATGAACGTCTCAACTATTCCTACAAAAAGAACAAATCCAAGTATCTTTCGAATGACTACTTTGACGGCTATAAGGTTGCTGAGCCCAAGGTTTCCTCCAAAAAGGATGAGGTCCCAGCACCTGAACCCAAAACTGAGACGGACGAGTTTAAACTCTATGTTCCTCCTCTTATTTTGGAAGCAAAAATAGTCGAGTTAGAGAAGACACTCGAAAAGGAAAGGACAGACTTTCAAAAGGAAAAGCAAGCGTTGTTAAATGAACTTGAGAAACTCAAATCCTCCAAAACCGAATCTGTGTCGGGTGAGGGACAGGAAATTTGTAAGAATAGACAAGAATAGCTGAGAATTTGTAAGTATCATTACTAGAATTGTGAGAGCACAACCACTACACATTCCATTCCACTACTAGTGTACGATCCTGTAGCCTGAGAGATTTCTAAATACACGGACAAGAAAGTGTTCTTGGTATTATTCATATTAATATATACGAGCAGTTTGTTATTCATTCTTGTTATCTATTACTGTTCTATATATTGTTATTCTCTCATTGTTTATGCCACACAAAATCACTCATATTCAAACATTATGTTTATGCTTCCGCTACTACTGATGTATCTGTTTGTATGAGACAAAGTGAATATGGAAACCTGCAATCCTATCAATGTCTTAGGGGAACTGGACATCACTAACAAATATGGCTTCCCCGGATTGGTGCACATCATAGGCATGAAGAGTTGCCACTGATAGGATAGGCTGGTTGGGGTTCGAGGTGCGCACCTCTGCTTCAATATACATTTGGTCTTGATCACCATGGATAGGTTGTATGGTTGCACTGGAAGATGGGGTAGGAGACATAAATCGCACACGTGTGTTCTTTGGAACATCTTTTTCTATGCTTGAATTCCCCTCGGATCCTATTGGGTTAGAAGACTCAGAGTTCTCCTCATTTGACTCACTTGCTTCAGAGGAGGATGAGCTCTCTGCTCCTCCCTCTGAAGCTCCTGCTTCTCCCTCAGAGACAGACCCCTCTGAGGGTGCTCTATCATTTGCTACTTCCTCCTCCATTTCTCTCTCAGAGGAAGACCCCACTGAGGGTGCCCTGTCCTCAAGCATATCTTCTTCTTCTTCCCTCGACTCATAAACTCGAGGCTCATGTCCTAAATACGCTGGCGATCTTACCTCAGGTTCTTAAGGTTGAGCAGCGTGTTTATAGTTGGATAAGGAAAGATGATCGGGATCGATCAGGTTGAGCATCGTCCTAGAGACTCTGCGAGTAAGAGCATATGTACCTGATTTTGTAGGTCTGAGCGAATCCATGGTCTAAACTGGAGTTGGTGCTCCTTCTTGGACGAGTTGAAGCTTATTGAAGGCTGCTCTAATCGCCAGACTTATGATTCTAGGAAACATTATTGTTTTCAGAGCCTTGTCTACTCCAATCACTTTCCCTTTTGCTAGAGCCTTGGTCTTGTTTTCTATTGCCGTTAGAAGTTCCTCGTACAGAATAGAGGCATAGTCGAAGTTTCTTCCAAAGAAGAGTCCATACATGATTGTCATTATTGCAGGGCTTATCTGGTCTAGGCTTCCAGACATTAAGGTTAAAGTACGGTTGAGAGATGAGAACATGAAGTTCCATATAAGAGGAAGGCACGTTCTCTTGAAAGCACTGAGTTTGTTGATTTCTTCATTATAGCCCATGAACTTGATAAACTCGACGAGGATTGGTTGCTCTGGTGGGATTTCATAGGCTTGTATCTCAAGTTGAGCAGGGGTTTTGATGTTGAACATCCTCTGAATTGTTCTTGAGCGAATACGACCAGTTCCTACTCCACCACGAGCACCAGCATCTACTTTACCCACTATTCCATCTTGTTCTTCGACATACATACAAGTAGTCCACCATTGCTGTACGTAGACCTGTGGCATGATGGTGTCGGCTAAAGTAAGGGCGTGAAAAAGTTTTGAGGGGTGGAAGAACTCTAGAATGACATGGTATAGGGGTTCATAGTGTGCAGGGTTAATGGAGATTCTATAGTTGTTGTTGTTGAATGCATAGAATTGGATATCAATGTGATTAACAGGTGCTATTCGGCTGGATTCAGCAGAGTTCTGTGTGGCCATTTTTGCAGGTTTTGGAATATTTGATGAAGACGAAAGGTTTGATTGCAGGGAGAGAGGGAAATAACTAAGAATTCAAATGATCAGAAAGCGTAAAGAATGAAAAGGGTTTTGAAATGGGTATTTATACTCAAGGAATCTTTAGGGATAACGTTGGAGGGTACTCGAGTGTCAGATAATGGAACGTCGTCTGAAATGAGTCGTGGGTACAGCTAGTGGTCAGTTGGCCAATTGAAGAATGCCACGTGTTGTTGGATCTAACAACTTTTCTGAGATGCAACCGTCACAGTTAGAGTTTAGTAGGTGACAGGTGGTTGAGGCTCAGAAACAACCCGCACTTGGTTCTGTTGAGTGACCTCCTCTGATATTCTCATAAGTGACCCCTTTTCAACATGTTTTACCTTTACCATATAAAATCATTTGCAAATCCAATCTCAGATGAGGAAATAGTCAGTGAACTTATACAACAGAAGTTTCTCAAAAAAAGTCATAGAGGCTCTGATGATATGATGTCAGAGGCTCTGATGAAGTCTCAGAACCCGATTCTGAAGAGAAGTTCAGAGAAATAATCAAAGTTGTTTTCATCAGAATAGGTTTTCCCTTCTTCAAAAAGCTTTTATTTTGAGTATCCAACCCAAGTACTAAAATTTTATAAAAATTATTGACTTGCTCCCCCTAAAACATAACATATTTCTTTTAAGCTCTCCCTTAACTTGTGCAACTTTTGAAAATAATTTATGGAGAGAACTATAAACAAGAGAGTTTCTAAAAGAAAAAATTGAAACTCTGATAAACAAGAAAATATTGAAAAACTATGCTGGCAGAGCTCTGAAGTGAACAACAGAGGCTCTGTTAACATGTACCACCTAACTACTCTGTCAGAGGCTCTGAGATGGATGTCAGAGGCTCTGATGTTTTGTTCAGAGATTAGGAAGACATGTTCCGCATACCCAATTTGCTGATCAAGAAGTTAAATCTCCTTTCATCAAGGTATTTTGTAAACAGATCAGCAAGCTGGAAGTCAGTTGAAACAAAATACATTTCAATTGTCCCTTTTTCAACATGATCTTTGATAAAGTGGTACCTTATGTCAATGTGCTTTGTCTTGGAGTGATGAACTGGATTTGTTGTGATTGCTACTGCACTCTTTGAGTCACAGAGGATTGGAACTCTGTTGTATCTAAGACCATAGTCTCTGAGTTATGTTTTCATCCATATCACTTGTGAACAGCAACTAGTAGCAGCAGTATATTCTGCTTCTGCTGTAGAGGTTGACACACAGTTCTGCTTCTTGGATGTCCAACTCACAAGTTTGTCTCCTAGCAATTGACAACTACCAAAAGTACTCTTTCTGTCATTCCTGCATCCTTCATAGTTTGAATTTGTATATGCTACAAGCTCAAAGCTAGAGTTACGAGGATACGATAGACCCAAAAATTGAATCCCTTTGAGATATTTAAAGATTCTTTTGACAGCAGACAAATGATATTCCTTAGGATTTGCTTGGAATCTAGCACAGAGACAGGTTGCAAACATTATATCAGGTCTTCTAGTTGTTAAGTACATAACTGATTCTATCATGCCTCTATAGGTCTTGACATCCACAGATTGACCCTCTGGATCATGGTCAAGTTTGACTCCAGTGGTAATAGGTGTTTTCATTGGATTTGAGTTTTTGAGCTTATTTTTCTTAAAATATCAGCGACATATTCTGATTGACATATAAAGGTGCCTCTGATAGATTGTTTTACTTGTAAACCAATGAAGAAATAAAGTTCTCCCATCATGCTCATTTAAATTCACTTTTCATCAACTCATAAAACCTATCACAGTACTTTTGATTAGTAGACCCAAAGATAATGTCATTAACATATATCTGTACCAGAAGTATACTTCTAATGAATAAGGTAGTATCCACAGTACCTTTTTCAAATTAGTTGATCAACAGAAAAGTAGGCATAGTTTCATACCAGGATCTGAGGGCTTGTTTAAGGCCATACAGAGCTTTGTCTAGCTTGTACACATGATCTGGAAACTCTGAGCTTTTAAAGCCTGGAGGTTGCTGGACATAGACTTTTTCATGTAGTTTGCCATTCAGAAAGGCAGATTTAACATCCATTTGATAAACCTTGAATCCTTTGTGAGCAGCATAGGCTAGAAAGATTCTGATAGCCTCTAGCGTAGCCACTGGTGCAAAGGTTTCATCATAATCAATGCCATCTTCTTGGCAATATCCTTTTGTTACCAACCTTGCTTTGTTTCTGATGATTATTCCATCCCCATCTTTCTTATTCCTGAATACCCACTTGGTTCCAGTAGCAGCTTTGTCTTTTGGAAGTCGAACCAAGGACCAAACTTTATTTCTTTTAAATTCCAGAAGCTCTTCTTGCATAGCTTCTATCCAGTGTGGGTCTTCCACGACTTCAGAGATCTTCTTTGTTTCTATCATGCTCAAAAAGTTCACAAAGAAGGCTTCATTTAATGTGGATGGCCTTGTCCTCACACTATCTTCAGGAGCACCAATGATTTGATGATGGGGGTGATCCTTTGTCCATCTTGTCATAGGAGCATGGACAAGAGGTGGTGTTTGTGCTTCTGAAGGATAATGATGATTGACAGCTCCAGAGCTCAGAGGGTTAGCATCGGGGCTCTAAGGCACACTGCTCTGAAGAGTGGTTCATTGCTCTGTAGAGTGCCAACAGGGCTCTGTCAAGGTGAGCTTTCATAAATGAAATTTCTTCCAATATTTTTCATCAGGGGTGATGATGGTTCTGGTTCAGGTTCTCCTTCCTCAGATTGTTGTCTTGAACATTCTTCTTGAGTTAGACCTGTAGTCAAGGAAGTAGATGGTGAAGTATTTGAAGGACCTGATAGAGATGTACCTGATTGTTGCTGTTCTTCAGAACCTTGAACTTGATTGCCTCTGTTGATGACTTCAGAGGAATCTTCATCACCAAAGAAATGATTGAATATCAAATTGATATTTTCTTCTATTTATTTTGAGGAACTGGGCTCCTCTGAGATTTGCATCCTCTCTGATGATTTGTTTTCAGAGACACTTGATGATTTATCATCAAAGGATACATTGATGCTTCCCAGAATGATTTTTGTTCTGAGGTTGTAGACTCTATAGGCTTTTGTGGTTAGAGAGTATCCAATGAATTTCCATTTATCAGCCTTTTTGTCAAACTTCCCCAGATTATCTCTGTCATTTAGCATATAGCATTTGCAACCAAAAACATGAAAGTATTTCACATTTGGTCTCCTTTGGTTGATTAGTTCATATGCAGTTTTTTTAAATCTCTTGACAATTACAGCTCTGTTTTGGGTAAAACATGTTGTTGACACTGCTTCTGCCCAGAAGTTGATTGGTAGATCAGATCCTGCTAACATGGTTCTGGCTGCTTCTACCATAGTTCTGTTCTTTCTCTCAACAACTTCATTTTGTTGAGGAGTTCTGGCAGCAGAGAAGTTCTGAGAAATGCCATCTTCTGTGAGGTATGAATCAAGCCTTGCATTATTGAATTTTGTTCCATTATCACTTCTCAGCTTCTGTACCTTAAGACCTAGCAAAACCTGAATTCTTTTCAGCAGATTTATTAGTACCTCTGGGACATAAGTTTTTGCTCTGATGAACTCAACCCAAGTATATTTGGAATATTCTTCAATAAGTAACAGAATATACTTTTTGCCTGATAGACTTTGCAAAGAGATTGGACCACAGAGATCCACATGTATCATGTGTAGAGGTCTAGGGCAATTATGATCACTCTTTGTTCTGTGAGAAGCTCTTTTAAGCTTACCCAATTCACATGCAGAACATAGATGGTCTTAGTCAAATTTAAGAGCATGCAGACCTTTTACTAAGTTAAGTTTCACAAGTTTGTCAAGATTTGAAAAGTGTAGATGTACAGATCTTTTGTGCCAGATCCATGCATCTTCCTTGTTCAAAGAATCTAAACAGAGTCTTTCTGTATTAGATTTTTGGTTTGGATTAAAATTCATTTTGTACAGATTGCCTTTTCTATCAGCTCTGAGCAACTCTTGACCTGATTTGAAACTAACAGAGAATAATATTTTTTCTTAAAATTGACATCAAAGCCATGATCACAAAGTTGACTTATGCTAAGAAAATTATGATTTAACCCTTCTACATAAGCAACTTTGGAAACTGATACGCCAACTTTGGTTAAAATACCATAACCTCAAATCTGCTCTTGCCCATCACCTCCAAAAGTTACTGCACCTCCCATTTTCTCTTTAAATGAGGCCAGTAGCTCCTTATTTCCAGTCATGTGCCTTGATCATCCACAGTCCAAGTACCATATTTGCACATGCTGTTTCTGCAAGACATATTAGTTTCTTTTAGGTACCCATTGCATAATGGGTCCTTTCTTGTTAGGCTTGGTGATGTTTGCTGATTTACCTTCTGCCTTTCCACTCTGTGATGGTTTGCCAGAGGTTTTTCTATGCCTATTCTGAGAGTTGGTCTTAGGATTTATCCTCTCTGGTGAATTCAGAATGCAGTGAGGACCATTAAGATGATTTTGCAATTTGAGTAAAAGTGTTGGTTCCCGTTTTGCTTAAACAAGATTATCAGATCTATTAGTTCAGGTTTAATGTTTGATGCGGAAGCGTATTTAAAGAACTAACAGATAAGTTTGATAGATTTAGAACATAATATAAATAAACAGTGAACAAACTATTATATCTCAAAGTTTACTGAATATATATTAAGAACAGGTTTATGAACCGTGAGTAAGAAAAAGCTTTAAAACAGATATGACTCTTAAGGTGAATAAGCTTTTGTGTTCTTAATGTTTTTCTGTGTGTTGTATGTTGTAAGGAAGAACTCAACATGAGTCTTCCTTATATACTACTCTAAAGGGAACCATAAAGCATATGCTACTATTCAATAGGTATGTATGAATAGTTGAGAGGATGTCGTGAACAGTTGCAAGGATGGTATGAACAGTCAGACGTGCTGTATTGCATTTAATGCAGCAGACGTCTAATATGTACTAAGCCCTACTGAGTCCAATCAGAGTTTGACACGTCGACGTTGGACAGGGCATGCTACCATGCAAGTTGATGTACGGGTCCTGTAACAGTAGCAAGATATTATAAATATCTTCAAGTCTCCGTGAGGACCATAGAGGCTCTGTAATGAGTTACAGAGGTTCTGTGGTCTAGTCCTCTGTGGAGCAGTCTTCACCGGATTCCGAGTCTTTGGTCTTCTTTGCGCGTATGACAGAGCTTCTGTAGGAAGCCTCTGCTGCTTCTGTAGCTTCTTGACCTTGATTTCTCGGTAATGTCGGCAGAGCCTCTGTAAGAGGCTTTCTTCACTTAGCCTATTTTTCACTACTTCTAAATACTTCTATGATTAAGAAGATTGAAGCTAACAATCTCCCCCTAAGTAGTGAAAAATAAAAATTTGAACTTGAGTTAAGTTAGGCTAAGTTAGATAAGACAGAGGTTAAACAATACCTCGAAATTTCTTTCATTTAGAAATATGCCAGAGGCATTTTACATTTGAGTACAATGAAAGATAAACTTTAACTTTGTTTGCAGAGATTGGTGGTCTGAGAATCAGATTTTGGCATCTTTGAAATCGTTGTAGCTTCTGTTGTCTCTTCCGACTTTTCTGATCTCTTTGTAGAATCTGATGCAGAGTTCTCTTAGGCGGATTGTTGCGTCAATCTCTCTCATGATAGTATCTGCAGCATCTTTATCCATTTTCTTTGAACCTCTGTATTTCACAAGGCTTGCTCTGAACTTGTTCAGAGTACTTGTTGCGTACTTCTGACAGTCCATGCATACAAATAGTTTAGTTTCGCCTTGAGGGTTTTGAAATACTAACCCAAACCGTGGTTCTGTGATGATTGAGTTAGGTACGGCGTCCGGTGGACAGCGATCCTCTAGTGGTCGTAAATCCAGATGCTTGAGACCAACATCCTTTCCCAGCTGGAAATCTATCATGTTGTAGAGCAGAAGTTTTTCCCTCATCGCTTTTCTCAACACTTGATAGGCTCTGGTGTTTGCCTCTGTGTTGTAGTTGTCCTTTGTCCATTGCAGAAGGTCAGGTAGATCATAAGGATTGATATTTCTTAAATCAGCATCAGCGAAGGTAGTTTCTGAATTGTCTTCTCTTCTGACTTTGTAAAGATTGTACCTGACCCTTGGATAGGTTCTTGTGAAGGAGAATTTGCAGAAGATTACCTTTTTGATCTTGTGGATTGAGAAGACGTCTGCTTTGGTTCTTGGCTTTGTCCTTGTGAAGATGTTCTCAAATTCTTCTCTGATCCTTGGATCTGTTACATGATCTGTTGGATAATTGGTCTGAAAGGATTGTTTATAGAGGTATTTGTATACCACTTCTTCCATTTCTTCATATGTTGGACCTGGTTGTGGTACTTGTCTTCTGAGACTCTCCATCTGTTGAACAACTTCTGCGGCTCTACCAGTTAGAGGAATGTCTGACAGAGGCTTCAATCCATGTGCCCAGTCAACTTCTTCAGGCTTTGGGGTTTGAAAGGCATCAAACGCACTCTTCATTAGTTTCTCTATTGGCTTTGGCAATGTTTTCTTCTTAGGTTCTTCTGTCAGTATTCCTTTGCCCTTATCTTTGGCTTTAGGTGGGGCAGAAACTGTTGCTTCTGTAAGTTTGGAGGTTGGCACTTTTGTTGGCTTGATGGGGGTTGCCTCTGTGAGTTTTGACATTTGTGATTTAGAGGACTTTTGTGGCGATGGTTCTGTTGGCTTGAGTTGCTCTGTAACCTCTGTTGGAGGTTGTTTGTTGACTTCTTCTGTGAGCTCAGTTTCTGTTGATGAAGTATTGACATCGAATCTTCTTGCCATTTTGTAAGCTAAAGTGAACCTGTGCCTTTCTTCTTCTCTCTGCGCCATACGATCACTCATTGTTGTGTGCATCTTTTTCAGAACGTCAGAAGCAGAGGTCGTTGCTCTTTTTGGTTTGGTGGCAATCGACTTTCTTCTCTGTATGGTTTAGGGTGTTTCCACAGAGGTGGGTGTTTTCTCTGTGGTTTGTTCATCTGTTTCTTCCAAAATGATTACCTCAGGGGCGGTTGTTGCCTCTGTGGTTTGCTTATCTGCTTCTGGAGTTTTGGTTTCGTCAGGAGATGATTCCATAGAGATGGGTGTTGTCTCTGTGGTCTTTTGGGTTTGTTGTTGGGTTTGTTCTGGAGGGGCTTGGTTGATTGGTTCTGCTGCGATTGGTGGACTTTGTATTCCTCTGCTCGTAGCCTTCTCTCTTAGATTCTCCCCCTCAGGATTATCTGATGGACCAGGTTGGTCATCATCAGAATCATCCTGACTTTTACCAGCAGTACCCTCTGCTCTGCAAGAAGTGTTGGGCTTCTCCGGTAATTCAGCTCCTGCTGCCATCAACTTTTCACAGACATCATCGCAGAGGCCAATCAATGTCGCAAGCTCTGCTTCTGTTTTGAAACGCATTCTGCCGACACTCTTTCTGAAATCCTTGACATAGTTGGCATTTGCAGTTGTGAAGGAGACAATGACTTCTGTGACCTGGTTAATGACGTTCTGTCCGAGCTCTGTAAGCTGTGTTCTGGTCATATAGTCTTTTGGTTGCATCATTGTCGTGTTGCGTATTGCCTCTGCTTGGACTTATGATAGGGCATTATGTAAGTCTGCAGGAGTAATGCCCTCTGCTCTGTTGGATTGCGTATTCATTTGTTCAAGGAAATTTTTTACAGAGTCCCTGAAAGCAGAAGTTGCAGTTGTTCCGAATTCCTGAGCTGCAGAGGTGGCTGTTGCTTTGGCAGTTGTTTCGGCAGAAGACTTCATCTCTGATATGGCGGTTTTTACCTCTGTGGACAGATTGTCCATTTTGGTGTTCAGATTTAGGATAGCCGTAGATGTTGTCTCTGCAAAAGATTTGAAAGAGCTTTGCAACTCTTTCATGGTTTGGTTCACAGAGGTGACAAGGGTTTGGAACTCATCCCTTGATACTTGTGTTCCTTGTGTAACCTCTGGAGGAACACAATCGTCTCCAGAGTGAGTCCCTGTTCCTGGGACACCTTCGTTCACCCTTGTTTGTACGATGGGGGTGGAAGGATTTCCTTCTGATCCTCGAGAAGAAACCTGAGTTTCGATCTCTACAGAAGTTCTGTGAAGAACAGTGTCCAAATCCACTCCAGAGGTGGTTATTGGAATGTCCTTCTGTTGACTGGGAGACTTGTCTAGAGTCTCTTCATCTCTGTGCTCACTACTTCTCTCTGAAAGAAGTTTTGGTCCTAATGTGTGCGTGGCAGAGGAAACGAATTCCTCTGTAGGGTGTTCTAGGGTGATCTGGGGCGACTGATCACGGACAATAGGTGAGTCTCTTTGAGGAGACTCCCTAGGAATGGATTCCCCGGTTTCTGTGGGCACAGAGGTTGAAAGAGTAACCTCTGGCTGGATGGGTTGGGTTAGGATCGAGCTGTGCTGCTCTTTTTCAATAACTCCTTCTGCAGCTAGACCTGCGGAGTTAGAAATGTGGGTTGCACTGGGAGTTGGTTTTGGTTGTGTGCCTCTATTTATCCAGGCATCTTTTCTTGCTTCTTCCTCTGTTAAGCATCCAAGCACTACATCATTGTCTATCATTTCATCCTCTGTAGCTATCCTACGGCTTGGTGCTTCTTCCCTAGGTTCTGTTGAAGTTCCTTGCTCTTGTCGTAAGAAGTCATACATTTGATGAGATCCGAATAATCTCATGACATGTGGATGATAAAGACCTTTACGTATCCAGACAGCTTCTTCTTCATCTGAATCTGTCTCTAAGATCTCTATTCCTGTCTCTGTTGTTGCTAATCCCTCTTTTTGTACAACTTCGGCCCCTTTTTCTTTTTCTTCTTCCATCATATTCTCAGAAGCCTCTGTAATTTCACCTCTGTTCCACTCAGCTTCTGTTTGTTCTATTTCTTCTGAAGCTGGGTTTGGACTTCTTCTGTGGACGTCCAATCTTTGAATGAAAGGGTTTTGTAAAATGACAGGGGTGTTGGCTGGTTGATTTTTGGGTGTTGTGTCATCTTCTTGCAGATGTGTGTCAATGCCAGAAATGAAGAAATCTTGTTCTTCTGGAGAGTGGTGTTCGAGAGGTTGTGCCGTCCACCCTGCTGTATTTAGGGTGTTGGCAATGTCAGGGTTCTGTAAGAAGTCGTTCAGGTCTCCTTGGTGAGCAAATCTGACTGGAGATTGATAGGGTGATTGATACTTTTCTGTAGCCATTTCTTCTGCAACTTCTTCTTCAGCAGTTTCCTCTTCTGCAATGGTAACCAACTTTGCAAGTGATTTACCATGCTTCTTTTTGGTTTTCTTCCTCTTAGGATTTGGTGCCCCTTCCTCTGTTGATTTCGATCTTTTCTTCTTCATTTTTGGGGAAGAGGGAGGAGCAGAGGAGCCAATTTATGTGGCATGAGGAGGTGAAGGTTGATCTTCTGCAGCGCTTGTTGAGGTGCCCTCTGCAGTTTTTCTCTTCTTAGTTTTTGGAGTAGATGCAGAGGTTCTTGATGAAGACTTCTTTCCCATAAGTTCTGCACGTTTGGCTATAAAGCTGAGTTGAATATCCATGTGCTTTGCTAACTTCTGATCCTTTTCTTCTTGAGTGGAAAGAGGTTTTGCTATCATTGTTCCTAGGGGGACACCTAAACGCGGGGGTGTCATAGGACTCGATTTAGGAGTTCTATGATCGCGTATATACTCTTTCTTAAGGGATTTATTCGATGCGTAGTTCAGAAGCTTCTTTGACAGAGGTCTGCAGTGTTAGTAGCCATCAGTATGATCAGTGGGGGTATTCTTGTTCATCGGGAACTGTTTGGGAGTTGGTCCTTCCATTGGCCAGTTTTGGATTAGCAGTAGAGGTTCGAACAGTACTCCCAATATTCTTTGGAATTGCAGAGGTGGTAGAAAGTTGGGATCGTTCTCTTTGACCCTTCTCGAGTTGTTCTTTCTGTCGATGGTGTTTATGATCTCTTGCATCATTATGGTCGCATAATCTAGTGGAAGATCATAGCAAACCCCATACATGATGCTCAAGATTTGATGTGAGCTCTGGTCAATACTCCCTATTTTCCCTGTTAGGCATCTGTTAAGAATAGAGAACAAAGTGTTCCACAGAGGTGGTAATCTTCCTCTGCGAAAGTCATTTCTCTTCCGTAGTTGGGTGTTGTACCCAAGCATTTCTACGAAGCGACAGAGCTCTTCGTCTGTTGGTTGCTCTGCATAACTCTTCAATCCCAGAAGACCCCTTTGTTGGTAGGTTGAATTCAAGTGAGAACATTGTTCTGTTGAACTTGATTTCAAGATGCTCAGATTTATCAGGTTTTGAAATGTACCCTTTGATAAGAGAATCGTCTTTATCAAATCGGCACCTTTGCCAAAATTGGTTCAAATAACGGACTGGAATTTTGTTTGGGGTTCTTGAGAGTAGAGGGAAGAGGATGTGATTTTCCATTATGTTCAGAAGAATAGCATGGGCTTCGCCGAAAGCAGTGGGTGAGGGGACCAAATAGTAGTTGTTGGATTTGATAGGAAGTATGGTTTCGAAGTGATCTTTTGCTATGAAGTTTTGCAGGTGTGTCGTCGGAGCAAATTCTGCTGAGTCCCCGGAATCTTGTTGTTCAATAGCTCTTGCAAGGTTGGGGTTTTCTGAATGTTCAGAATGGGCAGGGGAGTGTTCCGGTGAGTTTGCCGGAGAGAGTTCTTGGGAGATAGCTTTAGAAGATGAAGCCATTTGGGTTTAAGAACAAGGTTTTTGCAAGCTTTTGCAGGGTTTTGCCGGAGAAGAAGATAAGAGTTTGTAAAAGGTTTTATGAGAGGGTAAGCTTGGTTTTTATAGGAGGGTAAAACGGTAGTATTTGAAAGAGTAAAATATATGGCAATGGATTAAAATTTGGAATCCGTACTCGAGTTTGAGCGGCGGGTTCAACTTTCCAAATAAAAACGTTCCATGTACGCCCAATGAAAATGGGACATGTAGGCCTTGTCAGAATATGACAGGACGTCGTGCGCGGCCCATTAATGCTAGGCGCGTGAGGTTGTTTTTAGCCACATGAGTTTCACTCTCAGTAAAAGTAACCGTTATTACTTCAGAAATGCCCAGATAACAAAATGGCAGAACTTGTGTTTTACAGAAGCTCTGTGATTTTGAAAATCTTGAGTTTTAACCTCTTCTCATATATCTCATTGTTGTCATTGACTCTGAAGGTTCTTCTTTGAACGAAAACGTTTGTATCGACATTGGAGAGGATCAATAGGATTTTGTCAAGATATTTTACTCACAGAGGTTTTGTGGCTCTGATGGAACTTACAGAAGCTCTGTGAGAGCCAGCAGAAGCTCTATGAGAGAAAAAATCTTATAACTTGAATTCTATTAACTTTCTGATAATCCAATTTTTGATCTGTGTTAAGAGATGTTTTTCGCACATTATTGAAAGTTGGTGTCCGAGAAAACTATTTTGATAAACGTTTTGTTCGAGAAGGTCATGGTGTGTGTTGTCGGTTTCCGAGATAACATTCCAAAAGATCGACAGAGGGTTAATTTGTGATCACAGAGCATATTTCCTACAGAACCTCTATTGAGCTCAGCAGAAGCTCTATGACCTTAAATTTCTCCTATTTCGAATTTTGTTAAACTTTTTGAACTTTTGATTTTTGAAATGTTATTCATAGTATATTTAGGACATATTTGACAATTCTTGTCCTAGAAAACTGTTTTCAAAAACCTTTTGTGCGAGAGACATACCTTTTGGTTCTTCTGTTCTCGGCAGTTTTGTCTTACTTCTGTCGATGGAGAAATATCGACATTATTCTTTGGCTTTTCTTTGAAAGATTTACCTCTGTAGATCATTTCAGGGTCCCTTTTGCTCCCCCTTGATCTATTCACTTCTGTAGATCAAGAATTTTCCTTTTTCTCCCCCTTGATCTATGCTTGGTTCAAAGAATGGTAAGATTTGTATTGAGCATAGATCATGTTTACCAGAGGTTCTGTAAGGGTTATCAGAAGATCTGAGCGGACCCACAGAAGCTCTGTAACTAAGAATTGTTTTTGCATACAACAAAAATACATACAGAAATAATAGATATTTATACTTATTTACAGAAGATAAAGCTATACTTACAGAGGATTTTCACACCATGTTAATCATTCCTAACTTACCCACCAAGAAGTTGAATCTTTTCTCGTCTAAAGCTTTGGTGAATAAGTCAGCGAGTTGATATTCTGTGGGCACAAAATGCATTTCGATTGTACCGTATTCAACATGATGTTTCAAGAAATGATACCTTATATCGATATGCTTGGTTTTTGAGTGTTGCACAGGGTTGGAAGAGATAGCAATGGCACTTTTGGAATCACAGAAGATGGGTATTTTGAACAGGATGTGGCCGTAGTCTTTTAGCTGAGTCTTCATCCATAGAACCTGAGAACAACAGCTAGCGGCAGCAACGTATTCAGCTTCTGCAGTGGATGTGGAGACACAATTCTGCTTCTTGGAGGTCCAACTGACTAGTTTACCACCTAGGAATTGACAACTCCCAGAGGTACTCTTTCTGTCGAGCATGCATCCTCCATAGTCTGAATCCGTATAAGCTTTAAGACTAAAACCAGAGTTCTGTGGATACCAGAGACCAAGATTGTTGGTCCCCTTCAGGTATCTAAAGATTCTCTTTACAGCATCATAATGTGATTTCTTTGGATTAGCTTGATAACGTGCACAAAGACATGTGGCATGCATAATGTCAGGTCTGCTTGCTGTTAAGTATAACAGAGATCCAATCAAGCCTCAGTAGAGAGTACATTCTACAGAAATACCATTTGGATCTAAGAATAACTTATTTCCAGTGGCCATTGGAGTCTTCATTGCAGAGGTATCAGAGAGATTATATTTTAAAAGTATGTCAGAGACATATTTGGCTTGATTTATAAAAATTCCCTCTGAAGATTGTTTGACTTGAAGTCCGAGGAAGAATGTTAATTCTCCCATCATACTCATTTCAAACTCACTCTGCATGAGTTTTTCAAAAATTTTGCACTCTTCTGAATTTGTAGACCCAAAAATTATGTCATCTACGTATATTTGTACAAGCATTATCTCACTATTTTTGCGTTTATAGAATAAGGTAGTATCTGTTGTACCTCTGTTGTAGCCACTGACTAGAAGGAAGGTAGAAAGTCGTTCGTACCATGCTCTTGGAGCCTGTTTAGTCCGTATAGAGCCTTTTGAAGGTAGTATACATGCCTTGTGAACTTTGAGCTTTCAAAACCTGGTGGCTGATTTACGTAAACCTCTTCTTGGATTTTACCGTTTAGAAAAGCTGATTTTACGTCCATCTGATAGACTTTAAAACCTCTGTGGGCTGCGAAGGCTAAGAATATTCTTATTGCTTCGAGCCGTGCGACAGGGGCAAAAGTCTCATCGTAGTCTATGCCTTCTTCTTGTCTATATCCTTTTGCTACTAATCTTGCTTTGTTTCTGACGACCACTCCATCTTCATCCTTCTTGTTTCTGTAGACCCATTTAGTCCCAATGGCCTGTTTCCCTCTTGGCAGAGGTACTAAAGTCCATACTCTGTTACACTCAAGTTGCAGAAGTTCTTCTTGCATGGCGTCTACCCAGTTTGGGTCATCTAGGGCTTCAGAAATCTTCTTTGGTTCTATCACACTAATAAAATTTGTAAAGAAACAAAAATTAGCAGTGGCAGACCTTGTTTTTACTGAGTCAGAAGGTTCTCCAATTATTTGGCTTGGAGGATGGCTTTTTGTCCACTGAGTTGTGCGTGGAAGATGATCATCAATGTCATCAAAACTTTCTTCAGAGGCTTCTTGTGTTTCTTCTTTTGTAGCCTCTGTAATTCTTCGTGCCTTGGTAGTTGATTCTACCGTTTGTGGAATGATTGGTATGAGTGGTGGTGGAGTTTGTTCCTCTGAGGACATATAGTCTTGGTCCTCGATCTCCTCTGTAATTGGTTCTTCTGTGGTTTGTGCAGCTTATGTGGTCGTTTTTCTTAATGTTTCATCTTCTGCACTTTCTTCTGCTTCGGCAATTGCATCTGTAGTATTTATAGAAGAAGATGAAGCATTATTTGGACCAGTTAGAGTCATACCTGTAGGATTTTGTCCGATAGAGGATGGTTCTTCAGAAACTCTGATGGTTCCGACAGAAGGATCAATGTCATTGTGGAATATCTCCAAAAATAGAAGATCCAAATCTTCTTTTGTTCTTGAGATGTTAGAGGATTTCCCTTTAATTCCGAGTTCTGAACTTATTTGCTCAGAAGTCATTTGGAATGAATCATCAAAAGAAACATTGATGCTTTCTACAATCTTGTGAGACTTTGTAAGGAATGTTCTGTAGGCTTTGGAAGTGGCAGAGTATACAATGAATTTGCCTTCATCAGCTTTTACATCAAACTTTCCTCTTGAATCTCTGTCGTTTAAGACAAAGCATTTGCATCCGAATACATGGAAAAATTTGATGTTTGGCCGCCTTTTGTTAAGCAATTCGTAAGGCGTCTTGAGGTGTCTTTTCACAACGGTTGAACGATTCTGAGTATAACACGCAATAGAAATTGCTTCTGCCCAAAAGTTCATTGATAATCCGCATGCTGACAGTAGGTTGTGTTTGAGGCCATTCACATATGCAACTTTGTATACGGAGACATTTTCTTTCTGTATGACTCCATAGCCTTTGATGTGTCCCTTCATGTTGTCTCCAAAAGTTACAGATCCACCATCGTGTGTTTCTTTGTATGTGGATAGTAATCTTCTGTTGCCAGTCATGTGCCTTGAGCATCCGGAGTCAAGATACCAAATTGGCACATGTTGCTTCTGTAAGACAATCACAGAGATTTAGGTACCCATATCCACATGGGTCCAATATTGTTAGAATTTTTTAAGTTTGCCTTAGCATTCTTGAAATACATTTTATCTTTTGTAGAAGAATCAGATTGTTTCTCTTGTGGTTCTGACTTTTGAATTTCAGTGGTGAGAAAGCAATCTGGACTTGAGAAGTGTTTATTCAATCTAAACATAAGATCAAAACAATGACAGTATTGAATATGAGATGTGATTTGTTTGAACTTTTCATTGAATTCTTTGAACTAAGCCACAGAGACATTAAACTTTTCTTTACATTAGATTTCCTATTACAAGAAGATCTATGAATACTAGAATGTTGTTTGCAAAAGTCTTGTTTAGTTCCTGCCTTCTGTGACTCTCTTCTGTGGTGAACATCTTTCTTCACTGTCACAGAGGAAAAATATTTGTTAGCTTCAGGCCATTTTCCCTTTTGTTGCCAAGTGGGATTCTCTTTGATTTTCCTTAAAGGTTTTGAAAATTTTAAGCTTTTTGGATTTTCAGAGGCCTTTTTCAGATTTTCAAGCTCTGTAGAGGTTTTGACTTGTATACACATTTTGAGAAAATCTGGATGGATAGGTATCTCTGTGATTTTCTCTTTTGGAGAAATTGTTCTGTTAAGAACTTCAGAGGAGAATTTGACATCCTCTGTGTCACAGTGAATTATCCCTGATTTGAAATCAGTCTCTGAGTCGTCAGAGGATGAATCGTCCTCATATGCAGAGGTTGAGTCATTTCTTTCGACAGAGGCTGGATTTTCTGAGCATGTATCATACGAGCTTTCTTCCTCTGTAGAAAAACTTTCGTGGATGGCAGAGGTTTCTGATGAGATCTCTTCAGTGAGTTTTTGATCTATAGAAGATGTACAGAAATTTTCTAAAATATTTGATTTCAAAACTTCCAAAATTTCTTTTTCAATAGATTATTCAAGTTTTTCTTCTGAAAAGATGGGTTTAAACTCAGGAGCTTCTGCTGACAATTTCTTTTCGACATTTATCATACAGACAAAAGCGACCTGTGTTTGAGTCTCTGGTTTACCAAACTTAAAGATACCAATCTGATCTTGTGTTTTCAGATATTTCTTTGGTTTGATTTCTCTATTGACAGAGGTTGAAGATGATGAATCTGTGTTTTCAAACCACACATTGATCATCTTTGTATGTTTCCTCAAGTGAGGTTCTGTAGAGAGTTTAACCCTTTTACTTACAGAGAGTAAGTTTGGAAAGTTTGGTTTGTTAGTTTTTCCCAAAACAAATAGAGAGGACAGAGGTTTTAGTCGTTTATTTTCAACTCCTAAGGTAATATCACTGTACCCTATACCTCGTCTTGCTATTTGAGAGTTTACCTTTTCATACACCTTTTGTGCATCTTTATAGTTTTTAATTAAAACTTCTCTTCTTAAAAGATCTTGCCAAAGTACCTCTCTTTCCTTTTGAAAGTATTCTTTGAGAGCTCTTATGTCTGTAGTTTCACTTCTTGAAACTGAAAGTTCTTTTGTTTTGATTTTTAAAGCATAGGTTAAATCAGAAATTTGCCTTTTTAAAGGATCTATATTTTTGCTCCAATATTTTTCGATTTTTCCTTTTTATTCAAAGATTTTGGCTTTTTCTTGAGTGAGAAGCCTTACTTCTCTCTCATTAAAGGTCAGCTTTTTCTGAATGCTTTCAATTATATCTTTCAGTTCAATGTTAAGTTTAAATAAATCATCATCTACAGAATTAGTACTTGAGGTAGAGTTTGAAATGGATACCTCATTGTCAGTGCCGAAGTCAACTTCTGACATGCCACAGAACAGGGCATTTGTGGGAAATTCATCATGAGAGGTAGAGTCTGATTCGAAGTCTTCTTTGTTTGCCTCAGAATTCCCTTTGTTCGCCATTAGAGATTTTTGTGCGTAATACTCGGCCTTCTTTTTGTAAAAAGTTGAGTCCTTCTGTGGGCGATTTGGTCTGCTTCTGCATTCTTTTGCGAAATGACCTGGCTTGCCGCAGTTGAAACAACCTTGGGAGATGTTTCCAGTTCGGTCGTCAGACTTCTGTAGGTCTCCACCTTTCTCTGTTCGGCATTCGTTTGCGTAATGACCGGGTTTACCACATTTGTAGCATTCTTGTGTGTGGCCTACCTTGTCATCTGATCTCTGTTGATCATTTCCTCTGTAGCTTCTGTCGCTCGACCTCTGTAGGTCACCATTTCTGTAGTCTGACCTCTGTCGGTCATTTGATTCTTCTCTTCTTTCATCATCTCTTCTACCAGAAATCCTTTGGCTATTTCTAAACTCTCTTGTCAATAGAGCCATTGATTTAGCTAATGACGCAAGAGTTATCTCTTCCTCTATCAGCTCGTCTTCTTCGCTATCAACCATTACCATCTTCTTTTTCTCCTTCTTTTTCTCTTCTGTACTTCTCTCATTTCTTGGTCTGTCTGCAGCCTCTGTAGATTTACTAACCAATGCGTATGGCACAATGGTTAGTGTTTTAGCTTGAGCTATTTGAGGCTCTTGTGCAGCAAGTGTTCCATAGAGATCAGAGAGTGTCCAGGAGTCTAGATCTTGATTTGTTTGTAAAGACATAGACAACTGAAGCCACTCATCGTTCAGGCTCTTTAGAAACATGACGTTATTTTCTTCCGTGGTTCTGTGAATACCAGACTTTTTGCATTTGTTTATGAGAGAGTTGAACCGGTCGTATGTTGTTTGTAGAGATTCTGTTGCAGAGGCTCTGAAAGCATGATATTCATTTATGTATTGTGCCCTTCGGTTCTTCTGAGTTTTAGCACCCCCTTCCAACTGTCTTTCTAATTCTTTCCAGAGATCGTGCGCTGTTTCGCATGCATCTAAGGATTGAAAAAGTTCGTTGGGGATTGCCATGATCAATATTCTCTTTGTTTTCTGTGCAACTTCATCTTCTGCCTTATCTTCATTTGACCATTCTTCTCTTGGTTTAGGTTTTTGATGTTCAGGGATTTCAGCAGATTCAGCAGTAGCTGGTACACGTGGCATAGTTATCATCGGAACTGGAGGAGGATTGTAAAGATATTGTTTGAGAGTTTTTTCAGTACCCTCAAAGAAATGAACCATTCTTATCTTCCATTGAGGATACTCGTCTCTAAGAAGAGTAGGAGGTTTGGTTAGTGAGCCAGCAGTGAAAAAGTTATTTGTATTTGTCATTTTGAGGAAAGGATAATCTGATGGAGGATTTCTAAGTATGAAAATCTGGAAGGTTTTCTGGGTACGACTAATATCTAGAAGTATGGTGATGAAGAGAGAAAATAATCTATCAAATAAAAGTTGTAAAACGAGGATCACTTGATATTGAAAATCAAGCTTTGCTCTGATACCAATTGTTGGTTCCCGTTTTGCTTAAACAAGATTATCAGATCTATTAGTTCAGGTTTAATGTTTGATGCGGAAGCGTATTTAAAGAACTAACAGATAAGTTTGATAGATTTAGAACAGAATATAAATAAACAGTGAACAAACTATTATATCTCAAAGTTTACTGAATATATATTAAGAACAGGTTTATGAACCGTGAGTAAGAAAAAGCTTTAAAACAGATATGACTCTTAAGGTGAATAAGATTTTGTGTTCTTAATGTTTTTCTGTGTGTTGTATGTTGTAAGGAAGAATTCAACATGAGTCTTCCTTATATACTACTCTAAAGGGAACCATAAAGCATATGCTACTATTCAAGAGGTACGTATGAATAGTTGAGAGGATGTCGTGAACAGTTGCAAGGATGGTATGAACAGTCAGACGTGCTGTATTGCATTTAATGCAGCAGACGTCTAATATGTACTAATCCCTACTGGGTCCAATCAGAGTTTGACACGTCGACGTTGGACAGGGCATGCTACCATGCAAGTTGATGTACGGGTCCTGTAACAGTAGCAAGATATTATAAATATCTTCAAGTCTCAGTGAGGACCACAGAGGCTCTGTAATGAGTTACAGAGGTTCTGCGGTCTGGTCCTCTGTGGAGCAGTCTTCACCGGATTTCGAGTCTTTGGTCTTCTTTGCGCGTATGATAGAGCTTCTGTAGGAAGCCTCTGCAGCTTCTGTAGCTTCTTGACCTTGATTTCTCGGTAATGTCGGTAGAGCCTCTGTAAGAGGCTTTCTTCACTTAGCCTATTTTTCACTACTTCTAAATACTTCTATGATTAAGAAGATTGAAGCTAACAAAAAGCATAAAACAGTTGCAATTGATAGAACATGGGAATGATTGTGTAAATTGTTGTTTTGATTCATCGTCTTTGGATTACATGCCTTTTGAGAATTAAATTTTCTAGAATCAAAGGTTTTTACAAACTTCCTATCTAGATGAGTTTTCTGGAAACTGGCATTCCTCTGTGGATGTGATTCCTTGGCCAAAATAGATTGTTTTCCTCTTTGATTCACTGCAGAGTGAGAAATAGATGATCATTAACTTTCCATTTTCCTTTCTGTTCTGGAGTGAATATGATTGGTTTATAGACGTAAGGCACAGAGGTATGATTGATTGAAGTACTCATGGCTTTCTCTTTTCTCTTCTTTTCCAACTCCTCAGAGGATAGGATTCTGACACCCATGTTTTTAAAATCAGGACACGGTGGAACTCTGGATTGGTTATTTGGAACAGATATGACATTGTTTAAAATTCCAGATCCAACAAATGCCTGTTTTGGTTTGTGCAAGATGTTCTTTGGTGCACAAAAAATCTGCTCATCAATCTCTGAGTCAGATTCAGAATCAGAGTCTAAAAAGTCTCTGGTGGCTCTGTCAGAGATGAGAGTCTCTGTGGATTTCTGACAGAAGCTTGCTCTGTTGGAGTCAGAGAAGTTCAGATCTCTGATGGTACAGGTTTTGAATTTCTTGAGCATTGGTTTTAAGGCATCAGAAATGGAGTTTTCAGCAAGAATTCTTTTTAGATCCTCTTCAAATGATGTTCTCTCGGCTTCAGAGGTAAGAGAGAAAACTAGAGCTTCAGGATTGAGTACACTCTGAGATTTGACTTCAGAGGGACCAACCACAGAAGTGACAGACTTCTACTCCTTAAAAGAGTTAAAGTTGAAGATCTCCTTTGGATCAAGGCTTTTAGCAGAGTTAGAAATGATGATTACAACTTTTCCTTGATCATGAATTAACTTTAAAAATGATTATGTAACCTTTTCATGATTAGGGGAGTCATAGCTGACATTTCTGAAGTTCAGCCTTCTGGTCCTTGACCCTTCTGAAGTTTTTGTTCTTTTAAAAACACTAGTACTAGTGGATGAGTTGTCAGGCATTTGGACTTTCCCAACACAGATGGTTGAGGACAGAGATGTCTTCTTCCTTCAAGTGAAGGGTCAAGGTCACTGAAATCTAGACTTTGAGTGTCCTTTTTAGAATTAATTTTGATATGCATATCTTGTGCATCCTAGTACTTCTTTTTAAGAAGCCCTTTCCTCTGTAAAGACTGATGTAAAACTTCCCTTTCTTTTTGAAAATAATTTTTCAGAGCAACATAGTTTAGCCTTTCATATTCTGATCTCTTCACCTCTTCACCTTTCAATCTTAAAACTTCATCATACTTTTTACACTTATCAGAAAAAGATAATTTCTTTTGTTTTTATAAGTCCTCTAGGTGATATTTTTCTTTGAAAATTTCATCCTTCTCCATTTCCAAGAAATCTTTCTCTCTCTTGTAGAAGGATAGGTCTTTCTGAGCTAGTTTTCTAAGTTCTTTTTCTTCTAAAAGTTTTTGTTTCAAAGCTTGAAATTCCTCAGCAAGTTTAGACACATTCATTTCCAATTCAGACTCAGATGAGGAACATACCTTAGCACTGGGTCTAGAAATCTCCAGTGTTCTGTCAGCAGAGTCAGTCTCTGTCATTCTCTCTGCCATCTCCTCTGTCATATCTTCAACAACAGCCATTCCACAGAAGTTGGCCTGCTCTGGTTCATCATCAAAGGATGAATCAGATATCCAGTTTTCCATCTCTTCAACATAACTTCTCTCTTGGAAGTTGTATTTGTACTTGTTCTTGTAGTAGTCCCGGTCTTTTACCATTCTACCCTTGTAGTTAGCAGAGAAATGGCCTGGTTTGCCACATCTGAAGCCTCTTCTATCATTTTGGTTTATGGGTTAGGCAGCATCTGTTGGTTTATGTGGTGCTGGATGAATGTACCTCTGTTGGTATTGAGGTGGTCTCTGCTCTGGTGCAGCTTTGTGATTGTTCTGGTAAGGTGCAGTCCTCTGTTCACGTCCTCTCTTCTCATCTTTCTCCTCTCTCTCAAATCTTCCTCTTTTGTCAAACACCTTCTTTCCAAATCTCTTGTTGAATTGTTAGGTTATCAAAGCAAGAGATTGAGCAAAGGCATTTATGTCAGCATCATCATCATCATCATCTGGTATACTTTCTTCTTCATCATCGCTTTCTGCAATAAGGCTTTTCTTTCCTTTCTTCTTCAGGGATTTTTCTTTCTACTTGTCTCTGGAGGAACTATCTCTGCTGGATTTCCCTTCTGAGGGTACTTTAGATTCAGAGATCAATGCCAACGGTCCACCCACAGAGGATTTGCCCTTTTGTTTGGCAACATCCTTTTCCTGTGCAGCTAGAGTACCATACACATCTGTGAGTGACCATGTATCTAGGTCATGGTTTGCTTGTAGAGACATAGACAAATTTAACCATTCATCATTCAAACTTTTCAAGAACAAGACATTGTTATCTTCCCTTGACCTTACAACCCCACATTTTTTACATTTGTTTATTATGATGTTAAACCTGTTGTAGGTCTGTTGCAATGTTTCCTCGGGAAGAGCTTTGACATCATTGTATTCATTAATACATTGGGTCCTTCTGTTCTTTTGGGTTTTGATTCCCCCTTCAAGTTGGTTCAGAAGTTGATCCCAGATTTCCTTAATAGTAACACAAGAGTCTAATTCTTGAAAAGTATCGTTTGGAATAGCCATAATCAAGAGTCTAACTGCTTTAAGATCATTTTCCATTTTGAGCTTTTCTTCTTCTGTAAAACCAGTGGTTTTAGGTTTGAAGTGAGCAGGAATCTCAGCAGTGGTTTCTGTTGCATGAACATGAGGAACCAATACCATGGGTTGGAATGGTCCATTAGTGACAGATCGCATAAGATCCCTATCCATGACATCAAAGAAATTAACCATCTTGATCTTCCATTGAGGGTATTCATCCCTCAGAAGAGTAGGAGGTTTAGTCAAAGAACCAGCTGTAAAAATAGCATTGATGTTGTTGTTTGCCATTTTTAAGAAAACAAAGTGTTAAGGTTTTGAAACAGAGAAAGAGTTTTAAATAGAAAAAGGATGAACAATAATGTAATGAAACAGTAACTAATGTAAGAGTACTTTCTAAATTTGCTTGAAGATTTAAACGAGTATTTGAAGCTTGACAATAAGAGTTTCGGGTTTTTTTGTTGAAATACAGAGTAGACCTTCAAACTTGAAGAATAAAGCACAATCAACAAGAGTGAATCAACCCGTATAGAATGGATCGATTTGATTTAAGCAAATCAACCTACTCTAATACCAATTATAGGTTCCCATAATCACTTTGTCTCATTTAAACAGATACATTAAGAGTAGCGGAAGCATAAACATACTGTTTGATTTTGAGTGAGTGTGTGTGGTAAGAATAATGAGAGAATAACAATATTTGAACAGTAAACAATAATATAAGATTGAATAATAAACTGCTCGTATATTGATATGAAGAACACCAAGAACATTTTCTTGTGTGTGTCTTCTGAATTCTCTCAGGCTATAAGAACATACACAAGTAGTGGAATGGAATGTGCATTATTTGTGCTCTCACAATTATAGCAATGATTCTTACAAAATTCTTACAAGTGTGTGCTCCACTAACGTTCTATTTATAGCCAGATAAAGTATACATAGTATACTATCAAACCCTGAGGGGACACGTATAAAGTGTGTCTCTGTCCTTTAGGGCTGACGTGGAAAGTGCAAACAATAATCTAACACTTAGAGAATTTCTACGAGGCTTCAGCTTCACAGAGGTCTTTGTTGACTAGAGATCATTTACCACAGAGCTCTGAAGGTCTTCTGTTGGTCTTGGTCTCTGATGTTGGATCAGAGGTCTTCTACTCGAGCTCTAATGATCTCTGATGGTCTTCTGTTGTTCTTCTGCTAAGTCTTCTGCTCAATCTCTGAAGTCTTACTCTCTAACGTCTAGTCTCTGACATACTTCTGACTTGTGATATTTTCAATACTTTTATATTAGAGTACTTGGGGCTAACAAGTACCTAAGGTGCGTGAGCCGTCCCAGCACGAGAGTACCACTTATGTGGGAGGAGGAAGTTAGTCAAAAAGTCCTAGGCGAAATCGTAACCAAGCGTTTGTGACAGCAAAAAACTACACACTGAGATGGGCAAACTGCAAGAGACACTACAAGCGCTGTTGAATCATCGCACTGGGTCTGCATCGGATGGGCGGACCAAGAGTGGCTTACACAACGCGTCTAGCTTGCCTCCAACTGAAGTAAGAGATCACTCGCAGTTGACCCCGTTTGTGGATGGTGAGTCAAAGGCAGTGAAAGGGTGCACTTTTAAAACTTTCGCGTTGTGTAAGCCTCCATCTTTCAGCGGGGAGCGCGACCCGATCTTGTCTCTGAGATGGATTGGTGAGATGGAAATGGCTTTCGACACAAGTAAGTGTGCTAAGGGAGATAAGGTATTGTTTGTTATGTCTATGCTGAAGGCAGATGCCATCTTCTGGTGGGATGTCGAGACAGGTTGTAAGGGTTCAGAAGTAGCAAATACGACTACTTGGAAGACGTTCACTAAGAGGTTCAAGGCTCGGTTTTGCCCGTTGGCGGCAGTGAAGAAGTTGGAAGAAGAGTTTATGGGGCTTAAACAATGGTCGATGATAGTGTAGAGGTACACCTCTAAGTCCATCGAGAAGGCACATTTTGCAGAGGTATACGTGCCTACTGAGGAAAGGCGTATTGAAAGGTATATCTAGGGGCTGAAGAATAGTGTGAGGGAGCTGGTGCAAAACCGTGGCCCCGTGAACTTTCAGGCGGTGGTCGATGTGGCAGAGTTAACTGAGAAGGAGAAGAATCGGCAAATGTTGGAAAGAAATGTGGATAAGAGAAAATGGGAAGGATCTATCTGGGATGTGAAAAGGACTAAGACCTCTAAACCCGAGTTGCAGGTGGGACCGAGGTTCGGTGAGAGACCATGTGGAAAATGCAACAGAGTGCATCGCAGGGAGTGTTCTTTGGAACCTGATGGTTGTTACAAGTGTGGAAAGTTGGGGCACATAGCTCGAGAGTGTCCTTACCCTAGGGCTTGCTACTTGTGTGGTTCTCCCGGTCATATTAAACCTGATTGCCCGCAGTTGAGGAAGGGGTCTTCGGTTGGTTTTGGTGGGGCTCAATGAGGAAGGGGTGGAGAAAGAAAGGTAGAGCCAGCTCGAGCAAAACCTAGGGCTTTTCATATGTCCGCGGAGGAGGAGGGATGTGGTGACAGGTACCTTTCTTGTTAATTCAAAATTTTCTAAAGTGTTATTTGACTCGGGTGCAAACTGTTCGTTTGTATCGCCGATTTTCGCTCGGTGTCTGCATGTTAAACCCAAGCAGTTAGAGTGTGGGTTTGAAGTATAGATTGCGGATGATAGTCGGGTGATGGTGGGGGAGGTGTACAAGGGGTGTAGTATTGAAGTAGAGTGTCACTCTTTTCCCTTGCGGTTGTACCCAATGGGTATGGGAGAGTTTGACCTGGTTGTGGGGATGGATTGGTTGGCTAGTAATAATGCTAGCATCGTGTGCAATAAGAAGATGATTCACATCACATTGCCTGATGAGTCTGAGGTGGTAATCTATGGGGATAGGTGTGAGCGCAAGTCTTGCCTTATCTCGGTGATGAAGGTGAGGCATTGTTTAGAGCAGGGGTGTCAGGGGTTTCTAGCGTATGTGTTAGACGCTAAGATAGAGAAGAAGGTAATAGAGGATGTTCCTGTGGTGAGTGAGTTTCTGGAGGTATTTCCGGATGACTTGATGGGTTTACCCTCGGATCGTCAAGTCGAGTTTAGGATCGATTTGATGCCTGGAGCGGCACCAATAGAGCGTGCACCATATCGGTTGGCACTGGCGGCGATGAAACAGATGATGACGCAACTGCAGGAGTTGCTAGATAAGGGATTTATACGCCCTAGTTCATCATCTTGTGGAGCGCCGATACTTTTTGTCAATAAGAAAGATGGGTCTATGCGAATGTGCATAGATTTCCGTGAGCTTAACAAGGTGACCGTCAAGAATAAGTACCCGCTTCCGAGGATCGATTACTTGTTTGATCAGTTGCAAGGGGCGCGCTACTTTTCGAAGATAGATTTGAGGTCCGGATATCACCAGTTGAAGGTGGGGGAAGAAGATGTGCCTAAGACGGTTTTTGCACGAGATACGGACATTACGAGTTTCTAGTCATGCCCTTTGGACTGACTAATGCTCTGGCGGTATTCATGGACATGATTAATCGGGTGTGCAGTGCGTTGTTAGACAAGTGTGTGATTGTTTTCAAAGATGACATCCTCATCTATTTTCGATCTCAGAGTGACCACGAAGAGCATCTTCGTTTAGTGTTGGATCTATTGCGGCGAGAGAAGTTGTTTGCTAAATTATCCAAGTGTGAGTTTTGGCTTAGGGAAGTCCAATTTTTAGGGCATGTGGTGTCGGGAGAAGGTATCAAGGTGGACCCGGCCAAGGTGGAGGTCATTAGAAGATGGGAGCCACCAAGATCACCATCGGAGGTGAGGCGTTTCCTTGGCTTAGCGGGCTACTATCGTAAGTTCATTCAGGATTTTTCTCGAATAGCTACGCCTTTGACCGCTTTGACCAAGAAAAGTGCTAAATTCAAATGGACGGAGGCTCAAGAAGCAGCATTTAGTAAGTTGAATGACAATCTGAGTAGCGCTCCGATTTTATATTTGCCTAGTGGGATAGAAGGATTCGTAACGTACGGCAATGCATCCATGTTGTGGCTAGGGTGCGTACTGATGCAGGGTGGGAAGGTGATTGCTTATGCATCCCGTCAGTTGAAGGAGCATGTGAAGAACTACCGTACTCATGATATGGAGTTAGCGGCGGTGGTTTTTGCAATAAATATATGGAGACACTATCTTTATGGAGTTAAGTGTCAGATCTACTCCTATCATAAAAGCCTCAAGCACTTATTCGATCAGAAGGGACTGAATATGAGGCAGCGACATTGGGTGGAATTGCTAAGTGATTATGATTGTGAGATCCTTTACCATCTGGGTAAAGCGAACGTCGTGGCCGACGCTTTGAGTCGGAAGTAATGGTAGTGGTGTGAAATGTTTGGGGAACCGAGTGTGGGTTCTTAAATTAGGAGATTTGCGGGAACGTATTTTGGAGGAGGCGCATAAGTCGCGATATTCGGTACATCCGGGAACCCATAAGATGTACTGAGACCTGAGGCAAATGTATTGGTGGCCGGGGTTGAAGAAGGACGTTGCTTATTTTGTTGAGCGGTGTATGACCTGTTTGAAAGTCAAGGCAGAGCATCAAATACCTTTTGGGAAGATGCAACCCTTAGAGATACCGGTGTAGAAGTGGGACAACATCAAATGGGTTTTGTCACGAAGCTACCAAGGACCCCGAAGGGGTATGATGCCATATGGGTGATAGTGGACCGTCTCACCAAGTCGGCTCACTTTCTAACTATCGGGAGAATGATTCGCTAGAGAAACTAGTGAGGTTGTACGTCAATGAAATAGTGGCAAGACATGGAGTGTCGTCATCCATAGTCTTTGACCGACACAGTCGTTTCACGTCGTATTTTTGGAGGAGCCTTCAAAGGGAGTTAGGTACGCAACCATTGATGAGCACCGCCTATCACCCTCAGACGGATGGGCAGAGCGAGAGAACTATACAGACTTTGGAAGATATGTTGTGTGCTTGTGTGATCGACTTTAAAGGTTCTTGGGAATCCCATTTGCCGTTCATTGAGTTTTCGTATAACAATGGTTATCATGCCAGTCTTTAGGCAACCCCATATGAGGCATTATATGGGCATAAGTGTAGAACGTCGTTATGTTGGAATGAAGTGGGGAAGAAGCAGTTAGCAGGACCGGAAATTTTGCAATTGACCGCTGATAAGGTTAGTGTGATTAGGGAGAAGTTGAGGGTGGCTCAGGACCGCCAAAAGATGTATACGAACAAGAGAAGGAAACCGATTGAATTCATGGTGGGGGATAAAGTGATGCTTAAGGTATCGCCGTGGAAAGGCGTCGTGCATTTTGGGAAGAAAGGGAAGCAAAGGTCTATGTATGTCGGGTCGTTCGCCATCACCAAACGTGTGGGTGAAGTGGCGTATAAGGTGGAGTTGCCCGAGGAACTTCGGGGAGTTCATTCGACCTTTCACCTGTCGAATCTAAGGAAGTTCTTGGCCGAGGAAAGCATGGCAGTACCATTAGAAGACATTCGTGTGGACGAAAAGTTAAATTATGTTGAGGAGCCGTTGGCGATCGTGGATCACAAGCTCAGAAAGTTGAGAACTAAAGAGATCTCGCTGGTGACAGTTCAGTGGCGCTTCCACAATGGACAAGAATCGACTTGGGAAGTGGAATCGGACATGAGGATCCATTTTCCTCATTTTCTCAAAGATGGAATTCCGGGGACAGAATTCTTTGGAGGGGAGGATGCAGTAATAATCGAGATTGTTTTGTAAATAAAGTATAATGGTGTGTGTGTGATTTGAAGATTTAAAACTTTGGTGCCATTTGTGAGAATAAGAGAAATAGGGTTAAAACCCCTAAAATCCCTCATTCCATTCATCAGTATTGTGTGGTTGTGTGTGAAGCTTGGTGTGGAGCACACCTTGCCATTGAAGAAGAAGATCTTGGAAATTGGAGCTAGGGCTCGTGAATCTTCTTCTTCTTCGAGGTAATCACGTCTCGTATAAATTTCTATGCATATAGTGGGTTTGTTGACGTTTCCTCTTTGGAACTCTTCAAAATGGTGTGAGAATTTGGGAATGAGTATTAAATGGAGGAATCAGTGAGTTAAGAGTGTGTTTTGGTTTGGAACCGATTCCTATTAATGATTAGAATGGCCATATCCATTTTGTAGTAGCTTAAATTCGTGGTTCAGTTGGATTTCATGTCTGGTAGGAAAATCGTTGTTCGATAAAACCCCACTTGTCTGGAAGTCGCCCTATCCGGAAACCTTTGGGAATCCGGATTAGCCGGGGTGGTGCGAATCCGAAATGGAGTCCGGAAGTTGATACCGGAAAAGGGTAAATCCGGCTACGTCTGGATTAGGCGTGTCCGGGAAAGTACCGGATCCCGGAAAGGGGGGGGGGGGGGTCCGGGAAAGTATCGGATTCCAGAAGGGGGAGTCCGGAAAGCAAATTTGGAATCCGGATTGCCTGTGTCCGGGACTATGAGTTGTCAGTAGTAATTTAGAGAGTGCCTAGAGGGTCGGGACGATGGGTGAGTAGTTGAGTGACTTATCCACTCTTGTGTGTTGGGTGCAAATGTAGGTTCGGATAGAGGATAGCAGTTTCAAGTGAGAACATTTAGCGTGGACATCAAGGGAGTCTTCTAAACTGAAGCTTGGGCATACTTGGTATATTTACTTGTTCATTTGTATATTGAACTACATGTCTGGCTTAATTGTGCATGTTAAAAAGGTAATATTATGATTGATATGGGGAGTGTGTCCCATACGGAATAAATGATAAGGTTTCGTATAATTATTAAGGGCGGGTGTGTGCCCTAACACGAGGTCACAAATGTGTACCTGACCAATGCGTGGAACATCAGCATACGTGTGTTTGATTTAAACTGTTAAAGGCGCACATGGTTCGTTATTTCATTTAAACTATCTTTAATTGATATGTGTGGTGCGATGTTGTTATCTTGAGGGATCTCACTAGACCTCATGGTCTAACCCTAGTTTTCAAATATGTAAAACTCTTTTCAGGTAAACAGGTAGTTGAGGGCAAGGGCAAGGGAAAGATGTGAGCTGGATCTTGCGTCTAGAAATATCTAGAAGACTTTTCCCTTTTTATAGATATAGATGAAGTTTCTCAGCTGTAATAGGGTTATTTCCGCGAACCCAAATCTTATTTTAAGATTTTGATTATGTGTGACAATTGTGGGGCCGTTTTGGCATTTCTTTAAATTAATTACTGGATCTTTTGGTTTGTTGGTTGGTTGGGTGTTACATTATTCGCGCGAATACCATGGAGGCATCAAGCGTTCTTTGTTGCTGTGATTCAAAGTATCTCAGACTGTGAGGTACGATTTCGAAACACTTGATTTATTCCAGTTTGTATGGGTCCTTTGAGGGTTACGTTTTATTTTCCGTTGTGCTTAAGATCCCGTAACCCAACAACCTCCACCACATCGGCCACAACTACCTCCTCCACAACTATCCATCGCCACCACCACCACTATAAACCATCTTCATGTCCTCCACAACCACCATCATCCACCAAGTACCACTGCCACTACATCCACAACCAGCATCGACTACCTACCCCATCCACTCATTGCCACCACCACCTCCACCACCACCATCGGCTACCACTACCACTGCCCATTACATCAGCCATAACTACCTCCTTCACTATTGTAGACCACCACCACTGCTACCACCACTATATACCATCCTCACGTCCTCCATACGCACTGTTAATGCCAAAAGTTACCCCAAATGTTAACTTATGGTCGGTGTGGAGCTTAACAACTAAAGAAAGGGAATCCTTGAAAAAACACACGACAAACAACAGAAAATAAATAAGACAAAGGAATTTGGTGACGCGGAAAACCTTGTCAAGGGTAAAAAAACCTCGGTGCAATATGTACGTCAATCAGGGATGTCGTGCTCTTTATTTATTTTCATTTCTTTGGACTCTACAAGAACTTGTCGATATTTCCAATTGAATCATCTTAGAAAAAGTGATTGAGAATACAAAAGATTAAAATACAACGAAAAAAATAAACATATCATGAGATTTGAGTATGCGTAGTGAGTTTCTTCGAGAGAGAGTGGTATTTCTTGCTTTGATACTTGCTCTTGCTCTAGAATTCACTTGGTCCCCGAAATGTAACCTGGGCCTTCGTTTATATATAGTCTTCATCGTCATAAATGAGCCTCTTAATTATGAATAACGGTCCGAGCATTTAATGGTATTGATGATGTTCTTCGGTTATTGCCGTTGGATCATTGATGAGTTGAGACTTGCATTTAAGAGAAAAGGAGAAATGCTCGTCGTACGTTAGAGAAGTAGAGTCGTAAGGAGATTTACGCCGGTCATTAGATATTACTGAAAAAGATCTTGACGTAACTGGTCGCTAGCTGAGTGGTGACAAACTTACGACCATCAACAATAGTGACAATCATGGGTTCGAATGTCTGTGGTTGTTAGGATCTTATCTATTTATGAAATCGGCCGCAAAAATCTTACGTCGGTCGTGTCTTTAGAATTTCTACCCAAACAAGCACCATCGTCCACCAACCACCACTGCCTCTACCTCTCCAACCATTGTTGCTGCAAAAATCTTCAACGTATGATCTTACAAACCGAATAAAACATAGTTTTTTCTTTGTACAAATCGGGATTCTTTTAACTACCACCACCTATATAAAAAATTTCATTCAAAATTAGTACTATTATATATGTATGTAGTTATGTATATAAAAATTGTGTAAAAATGTGAATAAATTAAATTATTTAAATAAATACTTTATTTGTATCATATATAGTTTACTATTTTGATATTTAAAATCATCAAATATCTTTTAGGGACAATTTGTCTAGTTCCGTTCTATCTAGTCATAGCCTTAAAAAACACTTCATTCCCGCTCTCTTGTTATGTCCAGTCCAATTTTGTCATATCAAATCCAGTCCATTGTAATCATGTTTGCATACCAAACTATACATAAGTTTCAAAGTGTTAGATGCACACAATGTAACACCCCAAAAATAGGGATAACAAAAACTTCCATAAAACGGAAAGAGTGGTATATAAATGCTATAGCATGAGCCTCCCATGAATGGGGAATTTACAAACGCCTATTTAATTATAATTGTAATTTAACAGAAAAGAAATGACAACCAACTAATCTAGTTTCTAAGTAGAAATAAGATTACAAAAGGGGTGTCATCTCTAAACCAAATAAATCTTTCCAACAACGGCGTCCCAAAAATTGAATCCCCAAGCTCACATACTCTCCCGACTACGCCTTCTTATTGACGGCTCCGCTAGAACATGAGATACAAATTGACACCAAACAAGTGTTAGGTCAAAAATCCTAGTGAGCTTGAACAAATAACAACATACAAGAAATATATGTAAAGAGCAATTATTCCAAATTCCACAATCTTATTTGAAGTCAATGGGGGAGACCCATAACACCAAGAAGTTCCACCCAAAGAGTCGAGATACCTTAGTGTCAACTACTAAGAGCGACACCAAAAGGCCCGACACATTTAGGGATACAACGAAGGCATTGCCCCAAATGGCGGAGGTCTAGGCACTTACCCACACGGTGTCGCCCAAGATTATGTCCTTCTAGTGAACACTTAACTTGATTCATTCAAAAACGCCATTTGGCCATAAGGCACATAAAGATGTAAAATCCCATTACCAACACCATCATATGCAACGCATGGCTAATATTCCATGTTAATGTAAAGGACTTTCACATAATATTTCAAGATACTAACTAGCCCTTGGGCACACCTTTAGCAAATATGAATATCCACATTATCACATAAGGTCAACATATCCACACAACTAAACGAAAGACTTTTGCGTACGAACTTTTCCCTAGGAAATCTGTTGTTGAATGGTGATTTGTCACAAAATTTGGTGGGTAAATTGTTTGTGGGTAATGCAAATCAGTGACAGGTTACCCAGGGATTCTCTGGGTGATCCATGGGTATTTTCTCGAAAGACATCTGATTCTACCGAATCATTAGTATTTTCTAGGTGATTCGTGGGTAATCACCGACGAATGTTTTCCTGGGTAAATTTTGTGTGTAAAAGTCTTTTGTTTTGTAGTGCCATTAAGCCAAGTAAATTAAGCCAAGCTTAACCAAAAACACACTTGACCATCATTTGAGCAAATATTTAGATCATGGGACAAAACCCTAACTTAGCATTCCATGTAATCAAGTGATAGAACATTGTTTCTCATCAATACATCATAAAATAACTCTAGACTTGGTAAAAGTAGTATTTTCCAACATCAAAACCATAAATACCCTCAAATAAGCCAAATCCCCTTTTTATAAAAAACTAGGGTTTTCATGAAAACAAGTCGGAGAGAAAAATAACAAGTTATTGACATGTATCAAGTTTAATAAGAGTTAGAAAACTCACAATATAGGTTTTTAGAACAAGACCTAGAAAATGGTAGAAAACCCTAAAAGTTGAAGGAGATGGATCTTCAGATAAAAATCTTGGATTTGCACTTGAGCTTCACAATAAATGTGTTGATCCTAGTTTGACTCAGCAAAGATAAGTTTAAACCAAAATGACCAAAACAGAGTATGAAAGATTGTATGCGGAAGCGTTTGTAAAACAAATTGGTTTAAATAGTTGGTAGAATCATACACACAATAAACAATGACAATAATAATAACAATAGAAATGCTCAATAAGTCATCTTCATTAATCTCACTGAAATATGAATTTACACCAAGAACACGCAGTTGTATGTGTTTTTCTCCCTAGAAAGCTCTCTCTCTCTAAAACTCAGCGTGTGTGAGAATTGTGTGTTGCGTTGCCCTGAAACGGCAGAATGTGGGCTCTACATATAGTGAAGGTTGGGAGCCGAATAGTACAGGGACAAGGTAGTGGGACGATAAATAGTACATGTAAAAGGTTGTCACCTCTAAGAGTGTGACACCTGGAAAGTAGAGAAACGTGGGTGTACTATTGATCTTCAGAATCTTCATACATGTAGAGGCATGTGAGATGCACGTGATCATTTGTCTTCAGAAATGCACAAGTCTTCATCTGCAATAAAGTAGTCCTCACAGAGGCTCTGTGGAGTTTCACAGAGGCTCTGTGGTCTTGGGTTGATCTTCTGGTTATACTTAACTTCTTGATGGATGATCAACAGAGGCCTTTGATCCGTGCTTGGTGTACTCGGCAGAGGTCTTCTGCGGTTCTTTGACTTAGCCTATTTTTCAATACTTCTTAGAGTTAATCTATTGGAGCTAACAAAATGCTCCCAAAAGAACTCTTGATGACTACCAAGTGTTACCAACTAATCTTAGGCTTGAAATGAGGATGAAATGAGCCAAGTCCGGAAAAGTGGGTTTTATACTCGCCAGTGCACACGGGCGATTGTGCCCGACGATTGTGCCATAGGGCACTCTCGCCGAGCTCCCCGAGTCCGCGGTACAATTCCCGCGAAAGTGTCACGCGGTTGTGCCCAACGGCACTCTCGCACGTCACTCTCGCTCTCAGCCAAAAACCTACGGTACAATCTTAGCGACTGTGCCATAGGGCACTTTCGCCGGTCACTTTCACACCCAATGTACCAAAAGTTGTCACTCGTTCCCATGCATGCACGTTAATCTACCAACATATAAAAGATAGCGATTTATTTAGCACGTAAACATCATGGAAATCGGGAAACTTACCTACGGACGCAAATGACTTTATTACAAAATATGGGCGTTACACACAAATTGTCATAAAGTATCAAATTCCTAAAATAATAAACTTGATACCCAAAAAACTACATAAAACACTATTATATTACTTTTAAAAGAACCTTTTGAATAAAAAAAACATACATTTAATTTTCATACAATTTTTGGTTCCTTTTCACTAAATGACTATTATTGTAGTGAAACATTGTTTTGGTGGTGGTGTACTAGCTCTAATTTATTTGCTTAATAAATTAAAGGATAAACAGCGTATTTTTGGTGTTGCTTTAGTTCCTTTCTATCTTCTATAACTATCGCCTTTAATCATCAAATCTTTTTCTTGTTTGCTTTACCCAAAATGGCAAATCCAACCGCATCTTTACTTTTATTTATTTGCTTATTTATCATCAATTCGAGTTGTATACAAATGATTGGATGCTTATGATGTTTAAATGTGTCTTAATAATATACTTTAGAATCTAAGTTTATAGGATCAAACTATAAAACGTTGTGTTATTATAGGTTTATAGGAGGTTTTTAGACATTTTAACAAGTTTTTTTAAAACGTTTTTAAAATAAAGTGTCGTATTAACACTTTTATATAATATTTTTGAGAAATTTCCTATAAATCCATTTTTATAAACATTTTTTCAAATAGTACTATCATACAGAATAACTAATACGATTTTAAAAGCGTCAAAAAACTTGTTAAAACGTTCAAAATTATCTTATAAACCTATTGTAACTCTTTTAGATATGTCCTTTTTTGTTTGTTCCTATATAGTTAAATCCTAGAAAGTATTATATTAAGACGTGTAAACATTTTAAGCGTCCTAAAAACATAATGTTGTTGTAATGTACTTCAGTTTCTCAAGTGTCCCTTTTATTTATGACAAGTTGGTTTTTTTTAAGTCTCATTTTCCAACATGTCACATTCAGGAGACACGTTATGGGATGTGTAGCCGTTTTGTCGCGATGGTTGTTGTCTTGGTGTTTCTTTTGGAAACAAATTAAGTAGAAGTTGTACGTTTTGGTAACGAGATTGGTGTCAACTAAAAGATTAGCAGTCAAAAGCTACGGTGAAAGGTGATCGCGGTAACGATTGACGCCGGGCTCTTTTTGTAGAACATGCCACATGACGCATGTGTTAAGGTTTATCGTGCATGTATGGATAGGCATGAGGTATGTTTCCTTTTAAAACCAAAGGTTTATCGTGCATGTGTGGATAGGCATATGCCATGAGGTACGTTTCCTTTTAAACTTTCTAAGATCGATGCATTGTATATGGCATGTGTATATGAATACTAGTTGTGTCACTAGGTTAAAATAAAATGTGCAGGACAACAAGAATATATAAATGTCCTAATACATTGTTTTGTAAATTGATGTTACAATAAATTTTGTGGATTTTTTTGGGTTTCTTAACAAGTTTTCTAATATATTTTTAAAATAAAATGTTTTATTGACTATTTTATATGACACGTTTAAGAAAGGTGTGCTATGAATACATCTTTTTATAAGACACTTTTTTAAATCGTGTCATAAAAAATTTGTATGACGTTTTTCTTTTTTCCAAAATTGTCTTTTAAAACTTGTTAAAACATCCAAGAACATTAAATGAACATTTTTTAACATTTTTAGATAGAACGTTGTCTTGTTTGGTTCCATAAACTTAAGTATTATAATGCATTTTTTATGATACCACTACAACAAAATCGAGTTTATCTGACGCAAGTAATTTACAAGTGTCAAGATATACTGTTTTATTGGATTTAAGTGAACAGAACTAAACAATAAAACGTCATATCTAAACGTGTTGTAATAAGTTTACAGAACGTTTTTGAACTTCTTAACAAGTTTTTCTGAACACTTTTAATACAAAACGTTGTATTAGCTATTTTATATGACACTTTCGAGAAGTGTCATAGGAACACGTCTATTATGGTGCATCTATTTGTATAACATATTTTTAAAATAGTGTCTTATAACCTATCAAACAAAATAGTGTCTTATAAAATAGCAAATTTTTAAAACAGTGTCTTATTAGCTATTTATTTATAAAAATGTCTTAAAAACTTGTTAGGACACAATTTCGTTTTAAGAAATCATACTCACAACCACCATAATTTCTAATGTAAAAATATGCCACTTAAAAAATTCATCTAGAAGTGGATAGTCTGATAACATTTTTAGATAACACACTTTATTGTTTGGTCTTAAAACCTTAAGTCCTATAAAATAGTTAATTAAGATGTTTTTGATGTAATAAGCTCAAATTTATTGTAGTGTACATCACTTTCATAAGCCTAGAAACTCAATGTTGTTGTAATGTGTACATGTTTTTTTATTATTGTAAACTAAATATGAAAATTTAACGTAAATGTTCCTCTTTAAATAGACCCGACACTTCCGTTTTCTTTTTGTCAAACTAGTGTCCGACATCGTGCGTTGCGCGATGATTAAAACTCAATTTGGTAATATTCAATTATCATGGTCTCACCTCAATAGCCAAAGTTTTCCTTGTATATAGACACACATGCATTTCATCCACCTTTCTTATACACACCTTTTTGTTCCAATATTTCAACTCTTCACCAATGTAAGATAACTCTAAATCACTCACAATTCACCAATTGAGAATACTCAATTCTCAAGGTGTCACCTCAATACTCCAAGATTTTCCTCTTTTATATATATATATATATATATATATATATATATATATATATATAAAGAAGATATAAAGATGATAATGATTACTAAGATTCTTTTTTTTTGCAAAAGATGGTCATCCAAAATAAGATCACCCCTTAAATCAAACTAATTTTTTTTTTTACAAAAAGAATGTCATCCAAAATGAATTTAGCATACACAACTGCATTACATCCACCTTTCTTATATACACCACTTTGTTCCAATATTTCTCTTCTCACAAATGTAGGACTATTCTAAATCAATCACAATTCACTATTTAAGAATACTCAAATCTCATGGTGGTACCTCAAGACTCCAACATTTTCTTCTTATTTATATAAAGATGATAATGCTTACTAATTTTATTTTTTTGGCAAAGATAGTCATCCAAAATAAGACAAGTTCTTGAATCAAACTATTTTTTTTAAAGAGAAGGTAATATAGTATAGACAACCCTATGAGTTAAACCACATGATTTTACACAAATACACCATATCCACCTTTCTTATACACACAATTTTCTTCCAATTTTTCAACTTTTCACCAATGTAGGACAACTCCAAATCAACCACAATTCACCATTTGAGAATACTCAATCCTCATGGTGCCACCTCAATACCCCAACGTTTTTCTGTTATAAATATAAAGATTATATTATTTATTTATGATTGATTGATTAATATTTACCTTAATATTGGTTACTACAAATTTTAATTCAAACTCAATTTAACTTGAAATATTTTTGAAATTAAATATTTTATTTTGATAGTTATTAATTTATTTATAGATTATTTTTTAAATTAATTATTCAAAAGATTTATTTTAATTATAAATATGTAATTATAATCTTATAATTAGTTATGGGACGGTACTAAGAAATATTTATTTTATGTTCCAACAAAATCTATAATAGCTCGTATTTAAGTTTTAGGTGGCGTTTGTTTTTTAAGAGGTGCTGAAGTCTGAAGTCTGATTTCACTTCTGATTTTTAAGAGATGGTGTTGAAATCTGAATCAGTTAGACTGTCTGTTTTGTCTGCTGACAAACGTCTGAATATGTATAATTATATATTTTAACTCTCATAATGTGTGAACTTATAACTTCTCGTATGCCCTCCATCTCTCTTTATATATCTATACAATATATATATATATATATATATATATATATATTTGAAACTTGAAAGGCATCACCACCACCACATTTATTAACACAAGGATCAAAACCAAACCCAAAAAGGGTACACCAAATGTAGCAGCACGCCAGCCCCAAAACATAAATCAAAGCAGGCGTGGTTTGCAAGACACAAACCAAACCAACCAGCATAACCAAAAGGATGACAAAGGATGACAGAACTCCTACCAAACCAAACAAAAAAATAAAACAGAACAACTGCAATTTTCAGCAGCTAAACTCCAAACATGTGCGAAAACACCAAACCGAATAGCACCGGAGAACAACCTTGTCCATGGACAACAACTGAGCTGAAACAATCTGCAGTTGCCCCAAACAGGATAGAAAGAAAATAATTCCATCAAAGCGACTAAATTAACAGATAGAGAAAACTCATTTATTTTGTTATTCAAAATAAATAAATTCCAATTCATCTACATACGCCTCAACTTACGCTAGTGGGGAAGACTGAAAACTACTTTACTCACTGCTTTTGTCACTCAAAGAACTTCGACGATTTTATTGATACGATTTGCCTCCTTATATAGAGAGCAATTACAAAGCAAAGAAAGAAAAAATCATAACATAAAAGAGAACCCTACGGTAGTCTACATATGAATAGGTCAAAATGCAAGACCCAATTATTCCTACAAAATAGGGAAATTCAAACTACTCTTGAATGGGTCAGTGTTGACCTATTCTTTCAACATGCTTCCCCAAACTGAGCTTGCAGCAGGCAACTCAGTTTGCTCTTTGAAAACTTGAACTCCGAGCATTCTACGCAATCTCATGAACGTCTCATGTTTCAACGCCTTTGTCATAATATCAGCAACTTGAACTTCTGATCCACAGTGGACAAGCTCAATTTCTCCTTCCTTAACCAGTTCACGCAAAAAATGGAACCTTACCTTGATGTGCTTCGTCCTCCCATGAAACACCGGGTTCTTAGGCAGCTTGATTGAGGAACTGATTTTGGTTGATGCTGTCGAGTATTCCCCTTATCCAAATACTTTGGCAGGCACAAGCTGAGGCTGCAACATACTATGCTTATGTGGTTGACAACTTCACGATAGGTTGTTTTTTTGAACTCCACGATACTGCTGCGTTGCTCATCAGGAATACATAACCGGGCGTGCTTCTACTATCATCATCATCTCCGGCGAAGTCACTGTCTGTATAGGCTTTTAACTCTTCAATGTCACCTTTTTTATAGAACAACCCGAACATTAAGGTACCTTTAATATATCGCAACACCCTTTTGGCCGCCATTAGATTAGCTTCCTTTGGGTTTGACATGAACCTGCTTAAGAAGCAAACCACAAACATCACATCTGGTCTTGTTGTTGTTAAGTACATCAAGCTTCCTATTAGTTGTTTATAAAGAGACGGATCAACTTCTGCTCCTCCTTCTTTCTTTAACTTCGTTCCAAGTACTATAGGATTGTTCACTGGGTTGCAGTTTTCCATTCCGAACCTTGCTACAACGTCTTTGGCATATTTACTTTGGCAAATAAATATGCCCTTCTTGGTTTGCTGAACTTCAACTCCTAGGAAGTAATGCAACTTCCCCAAGTCTGTCATGTCGAAGACTAGATTCATGGATGCTTTAAATTTTTCACACAAAACCGAGTCATTTCCTGTAAAAATTAAGTCATCGACATATAAAGAAACTATTAGTAAACCTCCTCCAGATTCATGATTGAGAAAGAGAGTATGCTCCTGGCTACATTTGACAAAGCCTTCTTTAATAAAATGCTCCTCAATCTTGCTGTACCAGGCCCTTGGAGCATGTTTTAATCCGTATAAAGCTCTGTTAAGCTTGTACACTTTATCTTCTTCTCCTCGTCGTACATACCCCTCAGGTTGTTCCACATAAACAGTTTCTTTTAAGACTCCATGCAAGAATGCACTTTTAACGTCTAATTGAAATACATCCCAACCTTTTTGTACAGCGAGCGCAAGTATCATTTGAATTGTGTCCCACCGGGCCATAGGTGCAAACACTTCGTCATAGTCAATCCCGTACTTCTGTGCATAACCTTTCACAACTAGCCTGGCCTTGTATTTGTCAACCTCCCCCTTTCATTTAACTTGGTTCTATACACCCATTTAACTCCTATCATTTTCATCCCTGGTGGTAGATGGACTAACTCCCAAGTTTGATTTTTCTCAATTGCTTCCATCTCCATATCCATAGCTTCTATCCACTTTGTCTACTTGATAGGTTCCGAGAAACACGTTGGATCTTCTTGAGACACATGAAAGGCTAGATCTGGTTCTACTTCATCCTCAGAAATTCCCTATCCACATACATAATCTTGAAGATGTCTGGGTGCAACACGTCTTCTTCCCTCTTGGATTCTTTGTTCTTCACTAGGGCCGGAAGTGTTACTTCCTTCAGCAGCTGTCGTGTTTTGTAGCTCGGGGCTAGGGTTCGAAGTGTTTCCTGGTTGGAGGCCGACACCTTCATCATTCAACTGCTCGTCATCGTGGTTTTCGTCTTCCTCTTCTATGGTCAGCACATCATGTTTTTCTCCATCTGGACTCCTTCCCCAATTCCAACAGTGATCTTCATCAAAGATCACATCTCTGCTTACTACGATGCCTTTGCTTTTTGGGTTATACATTTTATATGCCTTAGACCTTTCGCTTATGCCAAGAAATACACATTTGTGACTCTTCTCATCCAGCTTCACCCTTTTCTGATTTGGAATGTGCACGTGTCCTATGAATCCGAACACCTTAAAGTAATCCACATTAGGTTTCATGCCGCTCCAGCTTTCATGTGGAGTCTTGTCCTTCAAGTCTGAAGTAGGACTCCGATTGAGAAGGTGTGTCGACCATCGGGCTGTTTCTCCCTATAATTCCTTTGGCATTTTCATCTCACTCAATAGACAGCGAACCGAGTTCATTATGGTTTGATTTTTCCGCTCCGCTACCCCGTTCTGTTGGGGGGGTATAGGCAGCGGTCAACTGTCGTTTGATTCCGTTGATGGCACAGTATTCATTGAATTCTTTATAGTTGAATTCGCCTTCTCTGTCACTTCTAAGGCAGCCTATCTTCTTTTCTGCTTCACTTTCGACCAAAACTTTGAAGTGTTTGAAAACTTCAAGTGTTTCGTCCTTCTCTGATAAAAAATAGATCCAAAGTTTCCTGCTAAAATCATCAATAATAGTCAAAATGTACCTTTTACCATTTATTGTGCTGGGTGTGATTGGACCGCATAGGTCAGTGTGCACAAGTTGGAGCTTCTCTGATGCTCTCCAAAGAGCCATTTTAGGAATTGGTTCTCTGTGTTGCTTTCCCTTTGCGCACGTCTCACATATGCCACTTAATCTCTCGATCTGATGCATTCCATTCACCGTATGCTTCTTACAAATAAGTTGTAGATTACCTTGGTTCAAGTGACCAAAACGCTTGTGCCAGAGGCAGGAGACGTCGTCAACAGTTGTCTGTAGACAGTCGGTTTGTGGAGTCTTGGCAGATAACTTGAACATCCTATTTGACATCATGTACGAGTGCATTATAAGTCCCCATTCTTTATGATAAATTTTGCAACTTCCATCCTTGATGACAATGGCCAGCCCATTTTCTTGTAGTTGCCCAATGCTTAACAAACATGTGGTCAGCTCGGGTACATAGTAAACGTCACTGATAACGTGGACCCTTTCTTCAAATGTAAGCTTGACTTTCCCTTTCCCTTGCACCTGCAACCTTGTGTTGTTTCCTAATTTGACCGAATGCTTGAATTGATCATCCAGTGTTGTAAACCACTTCCTATCACCTGTCATATGGTTGGACACCCTGAATCTAAGAACCATGCTTCCTCCTTTTATGTACCTCGTCCTTCAATCACTGCCATGAGTAGAAGCTCCTGCTGTTCATCTAGTTCTGCATAATTAACATTTTTCTCCCAACTAGGACATTCACTTTGACAATGTCCCAATTTGTGGCATTTATAGCATTCGACTGTAGTTCTCTCGTAAAATGATCTTCCACGACCACGTCCACCTCTAAAGCTACCTCTATAATTTCCTCGACCTCTTGTTCCCGGAACTCTTTCGTTGCCTGTCCCCTTAAGAACATGTTCGCCCTCAATATCGACTTTCATCCTCTGCTCGTGAACTAAGAGGCTGCTCTGCAGTTCATCCAGGGTGAGAGTGTCCAGGTTATTCGATTCCTCAATCGAGCAAACTACGTAGTTGAACTTCGGAGTCATCGACCTTAAGATCTTTTCTGTGATTGTGTTTCTTGAACCGCTTCACCGCACACCTTCATCTTCTTGGCTATTGCAAGAGTTCTTGCAAAATAACTGTTGACTGATTCCCCCTCCTTCATGTTCAATGTCTCAAACTCTTTGCGTAGAGCATGTAATTGAGCCCGTTTCACCCTGGTTGAGCCTTGAAATTTCTGTTTCATGTTGTCCCAGATCTGCTTACTTGTATCGGTGTTGAGGATAGTGTCCAGTATGTCTATGTCGATAGCCTGGTATAGAAAGTTCTTGAGCTTCAAGTCCTTCAAAACCTGATCGTTGATCACTTTTTGCTCTGCTTCACTAGGTACTCTTCCTTGTGGCTGGTCGATTCCATTTTCGATGAGATCCCAGTACTCCTTCGATCGAATGAAGTTTTCCATCAACCTAGCCCAATGATCATAGTGCCCTTCAAATTTGGGTATGGCTGGTACCACAAATCCCTTTGCACTGTTGTTCTCTCCCATCAGATTGCCCTTTCTCCTTTGAAAAACCTACTGACTTTCACTCAATCAGTCCCATGTGACGAGGCTCTAATACCAATTAAAAACTACTTTACTCACTGATTTGGTCACTCAAAGAACTTCGGCGATTTTATTGATACGATTTGCCTCCTTATATAGAGAGCAATTACAAAGCAAAGAAAGAAAAAATCATAACAGAAAAGAGAACCCTACGGTAGTCTGCATGTGAATAGGTCAAAATGCAAGACCCAATTATTCCTACAAAACAGGGAAATTCAAACTACTCTTGAATGGGTCAGTGTTGACCTATTCTTTCAACACAACTTGAAAAGACAATAAACAAAGGATGATCATGCTTGCTGTGAATGCTCATTGGTTGTACCTCCTTTGGAGCAGGTGCTGCACTCTACACAAATTGATCACACATTCATTCTGAGTAAGAAATGACAGGATACGAAAGAAATATGTGACATGGAGAATCTGAGAAGCAGCGAAGGAAAGACCACACATTCATTCAGTCACCAACACAAGCCAGATCAACAAGCTGCACATAGTCACTGATCCTTAATACATCCTAACATCAATGAAACCGGATCAGGGAAATGTTTGGGCCGAGACCTGATACGATGGAGGCGAAATTGAAAAGACAAACATCCCCTTAAACAGAATTCGACCTTCACCTGCTATATAAATTAAGGAGAGCTGAATAACACAACAAAAAGAAAAGAAAGGTGTCAATTCATACACGACTACATTTCTTAGATTTTGCATGTGTTTCTATGTTAAATGACAAAATGGATATCGATAGTTAGCTTTGACTAAACTTGAAGATGGCTCCTTTGAAAAGGGGTTGTGTTAATGCAACATCTGAAAAAGATGCCATGGTTTCTGGTGGTCCATAACCAAGAGTTCGAGACAACAATGATGCAAATACATCACAATCATTTGGAATTTATATATGTACACAGATCTTGAAATTAAGAGAAAACATAAAACATGTATTAAGAAGGGAACCATGGTTTACAAATTTGAGCAACAAAGACTAAGATTTGATGTTAGTCCATTAGCATTCAAAGTTGTTCATCACCAAAAATTTCTTCTGTAAACCTACAAAATTTCACAGCAGTAGGTGATTTATATTAATCCACCCACAAAAACTCCATATTCTTCTGTAAACCCAAAGGTTTAATTGGAGATCATATAGAATACGAGAAACAGGGACGAAATCAAAGAAAACGAGAATCATGAACGAAATAAAAAAAAAACGAGAAACATGAGCGAAATAAAAGAAAACGAGAAACATGAACGAAATCAAAGAAAACGAGAAACAGGGACGAGAAGAAAGGAGGACCTGATCGCAAAACCTTGATGGAGTCGATGGAGAGGATGAAGTTGTCGATAATCTGGAGAAGTCGATAATCTGATAGGAGGCGCTAATTAATGGACCGTACCTCTAAGCGAATTAGAGGTTAGGTTTTCTCTTTTTGATTTACAGGAAATTTAGAGATTACACCCACTGAAAGTTAAAAATAAACAAACACTCTTATTTTGGAGATGTCTGGGCTAAGGGTGAGCATCGGGCGGGTCGGGCGGGTTCGGGTGGGAAAATCAATAACCCGATCGGATTTCGGATATGAAAACCAAGCCCCAAACTTTAGGTTTCGGATTTCGGATTACTTCGGATTTCGGATTACTTCGGGTTCGGGTTCGTCGGGTTTCGGGTTGGATTAGGTTGGATTTCGGGTATAACTAAATGCAATGTTTTTTTTAATATTTGATCGTTTTGGATAATAAACTCAATTAGTTGAAAGGATTGATTAATTGATAGGAGTTTAGTCTCTTGAAAATAGTACGATCGACTAGAATTTAGGATTTTTAAAGGATAATTATATAAATAATATAATATGTGTGTGTATATATATATATATATGTATATATATATATATATATATATGTATATATATATATGTATATATATATACATGTTAGTGTTCAATTTATGTTGTATTCAAGTTGAGGGACTAATTGTGTAACTTGTAGATCTAAGTAAAAATAGCTTAGATCTCCTTACTTTTGAAGTAGACTTTTACATTACACATATCATTTCAATATCTCTCTCTGTGAGATTTCTTTCTACATTTTGTACAATCCTTTTGAAGATTAATGAGAGATGAATGGATTGAATCATAGATCTTGATTAGATTACTTGTATCTTGGGATCACAGGTGGTATCAGAGCTAAGCAGATTCAACGATTAGTGAAGATTTCTTGAAGAAAATTGGGCATTTTTGGAGATTTTCGGATTTCATATAGTTTGGCGTTTTTGGATGTGTTTTGGCTGAAGATTTCACCATAGACTTGTTCAAATTGTTGTTTTGGATCAATTTGTGCAAAGAAACAGGATCAGAACACGATTTTTGAAAGATTTCAGTAGATTTTTGAAGATTTTTTTCGAAGTTTATTGTGGTTGTTTGAAAATGGCTCTTCTGATGTGTTCTTGGTGATTCTTCCTGAACAAAAAGTGTTCAGATTGTGTGTGCGAACCGACCTACGAAGTTTCAAATCAATTGGACTTGATTTGAGCAAGTTAGGACACTTAGAAAATATTTGGTTCTCGACATTCAAAACTGTCGTACGAAATAGTGTTCATAAACTCATAATTGTCGCACGATACTGACACTCATAACTGTCGTACAGTTCCTGACCGACTTCACTTTTTAGTCGGATAAGATTCGTCCGATAGTTACTGTTCATTGACTTAGTCGCACAAAGTGTATCCGATAGTTACTGTTCATTAGTTCAAGTCGTACAAGTCTTATACGACAGTTGAACCAAGTCGTACATATTTTTGTCCGAGAGTTACTGTTCACACTTCTAGTCGTACACACTCTGTCCGACTACTATTGTTCACGACAGTTGTCCGATTACTTTCTGCCCGACAGTTGACAGTCTTCATAGTTCGCTTATTTGTTTAAAGATCAAAACTAAGTAATATTTCAAGATGATGAGAAATGACATCATGAATTCTTTGGGAACTGGTTCTATACCCCCAATTCTAATTGAAAGAGAATATGAATAGTGGAAGGAAAGGTTTGAGGATTTTCTAGAGCGACAACAAAATGGGTTACACTTGTTAGATTCGCTTAGAAATGGTCCGATGCAACCTGTGTATGCACCTGTTCAAGCCCCGAATACACAAAATGCAGCTCCTAAATTGGTTCCTATATCTGAGTACACTGTTGATCAAAAGGCTAGATATGATGCAGATAAAAAGGCAAGATCATATGTAATCATGGGGAATCCAAATGAAGTTTTCAACAAGATTGATAGCTCCAAGGATACTGCAAATAAAATGTGGAAACGGTTAGAGAAAATGTTGCAAGGGTCTCAGATTGGCAATCAGATGAAAACCACTTTGTACATAAACAAATATGAAGAGTTTAGAGCTAAGGAGGATGAGACACTTTATCAGACTTATGACATATTCATAATTCTACTCAATGAGCTTAGTAAGAACAAGATCAACAAGGATCTGATTGAGATAAATGTCAAATTTCTCAGCATCCTACAACCCGAATGGAAGAGTGTTTCTAGGAAAATGAAAGAAAATCCTAGATTGTCTACCATGCCATTACATGAGCTGTATGAGACCATGCAACAAGATGAAGAGGAAATAGAAGAGATAAGAGAGAAAAAGAATAAGAAGAAGAAGAAAGAGATCTCTCAAGAACCAATTGCACTTCAAGCCGAGATGCAAACAAGCAGTTTTATGTCTGATGATTCAGGATTGTTTGATACGGGTTACAAGGGTAATATTTATGATGATGGTGCCGAATTAGAGCAAGCGATGATATTACTGACAAGACATTTTCAAAGGAAGTTCTACAAAACCCCTTCTTCAAACAACCTAAGATACACTTCTGGTTCAAGAGAGGAAACCTTTTGGAGAACAAAGGTTTGAGAATGCCGATAAGAGATCGGAGAAAGTTGATGGTAAGAAGGCGTTTGAGAATGTGGAGAAAAAGTTTGAAGAAAAGAAGGGAGTGGAGGGTTAAAAGTGTTACAACTGTGGAACTCCCGGTCATTATGCTAGGGATTTCCGGAAGAAAGTGGTCAAGAATTATGATTATTACAAACAAAAGTTGTTGTTGGCCAAACAAAAGGAAGATGGAATAGCACTTCTTGTCGAAGAGGAATATTGGCTAGACCATTCAGATGATGAAGGTGAAAAGGAAGAACATGCGAACATGTGTCAAGCAGAATTTAATTCTGATGATGAGGACAATTCTGACACTACAACACAGGTAAATTCTTTTCCCTTACTTGAACTGGTAGATCACGAAGTAATTAATTTGCGTATGAACTGACTGATACACGGAATAAATTAGCTTTTGCAGAAAATGAAAATGCTAGTCTATTACGTGAGATCGAGAACATGGTACCATGTGTTCAATGATTAAAAGAAAATCTGCAACATGAAAGAAAGAAGAATAATGACTTAAAACAAAAGATTGATGATGTTGAACTTGAGAAAGTAGAAAAATGTTCTGAAATTAAAACTCTCAAGGCTCAACATAATCAATTTGAATCAGAAAAGAAAATCCTTGATTCTCAATTATCTGAGTTGAACAAACAAATCAAAGATTTAGAAACAAAGAATAATGAAAGTGAATTATCTTTGACAAATCTTTCAAATCAAAATACAGAATTTTTAAACAAAATTGAAAATTTGGAAAAGAAGCTATACTTGAGAGGTCAAACTGACCAAACTATTCATTTGAACAAGCCAAGGCTTGTAAGTCCAGTCAATAAATACTGGGGACTTGGTTACGAAAACTCCAAATATTTGGCCAAAGCTATCTTTACATTGCCTACATTGTATGATTTTAAATGTCTAAGATATGCACGGTATTGGCCGGAGTTCGAAATTCCTTGGACTGGTGAAAAGGAAACCTTAGAAGAGGAAACGAGAAAAAGATCATTAACAACTCATATACAACTTCCTTTTTGTTATACTCGTGAGACGGAGAAGACTCTCAACAATCTAAATGGACCACTTCCAAACAACTATTTAGATATATGTGCTACAAATCCAATCACCGAACATGTCTTTGAAACTAAGAAATATGTTCCAACATTGGTTCTAGAAGGGAGAATTGTTGAACTTGAAATCTCCATTTTAGAACAAAGGATCAAATTTGAATATGAAAATGATCTCCTTTCAGCTGTTTATTCAAATAGCTTTAAGGAAATATCCTCTAGTTTCAAAGATGCGGTGGAAAAGGAGACTGTTAAAATTGAAAAATCTTTGATCAAAAAGTTTTCTGATTCATCAAAGAGCATCTTTGATGCTAAACAAAAGGTTGATCAAAAATGTCTCCAACTTTCTAAGAAAGTGGTGGATCTTGAGAACATTCTTCTCTCCGAGCATACTCAATTGGAAAGTGAGAAAGTCAACTTTATTAATCAAATCAAATCAAACTATTTGAAGATAAGTTGACTGATTTGTTAAAGACAAAAACTGATTTAGAGATTGTCTTAGAAAATGAAAGAAAGGAATTTGCTTTGAAAAACTGGTTTAATCTTGAGGAAAGCAACTTTCTTAAAGAACAAAATTGTGAACTTTATCGAAAAGTGATGACATTGGAAAAACCTTTGAAAGAAGGAAATGTAAATCCAAGATCATTCAAGACAAAGAGAGAATTTCTAGTGAGAGAAAGTTTGTCATATGTACTAAGAATTGTTACAATATGTGAGTTATGTCCAAAGTGTTCTCTACGGTTACAAGATTACTCTAAACAAAGCCTTATATACCCTAAGACTAACTAAGGCATATTAGCAACATTGACTTTCTAATACATTGACTTTGACCTTATTAATCAAGATTAAATCTTGAAGACATATTTGTCCTAACAATCTCCCCCTTGGATTCAAGATTTAAACATTTAAGAACAGCAGTCTTCGTCTTCTTGAATCTTCAAAACCTTCGCACTTTATCAGGCTTGTCAAAGTCAAATTGTCACAAAATCTTCAGACGAATATTCACCATATAGCACAAGTTTAAGAAAAAGAGATCTTCTTGAAAAAGATGATCAATCGATTTCTCTTAAACTCTTGAAGAAGAATTTTCCCCCCTTGTACTATCTTGAGACGGAATCTTCTTTAAACATTTCTCCCCCTGTCATGAAATTGAATCTTTGCCTTGAAAGCTCTTTGACATGAAATTGAATTAAACATTTCTCCCCCTTTTTCGATGAAAGTGAGCATCATGATCATCGAAAACCTTCTTCAATTTCAGTCGCGTCTCTGATTCTCACTAACAATCTCCTCCTTAATGAATAACCTTGCTCCCCCTCAAACTAAGAAATCTGGAGCAATTTGATTTCTCCCCCTGAAAATATGCATATATTTCATTTAGGCACAGTAGTTGAAAAATTTTATACAAGGAAAATAAAATTCATTGAACTACGTTTTATAATTACTAACATTTGATCATTTGAAAACTTTACAAAAGAAACTCAACTTAATGAAATTTAACAGATTTATCAATCAAATGAAATCAAATGCATGTGTTTGGATTCAAATACCAGACATCATTGCATATCAAGTTAAAAATGTTCAGTTTCAACCCCTTTATTAAATCTATTTGGTTTGCTAGCATGCGAAATATGATCAGCAACAAGCATATGCAATTCTAAAACATATCAGAATACTCTGCTCTACTCACACTATTTGTCCAAAATCAGAATTTTCACAAATTTACAGGTTTATCGCGACTTTGTATTTTCCCCAAGTTTCAAGAGATGTGTGCTAATTGGCATCTTTTGATTTTGTGCACATTGGCATCTTTTGATTTTGTGCTCATTGGCATCTTTTGATTTTGTGCTCATTGGCATCTTTTCTATTGTGCACATTGGCATCTTTTAATCAAAGAGTTTATTAAGATTAAGATATACCGTAAACATAACTTTCTATCTGGTTCTATAGCAGGATTTGGGTCAGCCGATCCCAGACCAATTGGCCTTAGGGGCTAAGTGTCGAGCACCCATTGGAACTTACTCTCCCAAACCAGAAAGGCTACATCGATATATCCTAATCCCATATGTACCAGTAGGACATGGCTTTCTATCTAGTTCTATAGAAGGATTTGGGTCAGCCGATCCCAGACCAGTTGATCTTAGGGACTAGGTGTCGAGCACCCCTTAGGACTTAATCTCCCAAACCAAAAAGGCCACAGGTACAAACTTTCAAACTAAATGATAGTGCAAAATTGTATCTCAATCACTTGGTTCTAAAACATAGTGCTTTCCCCATATTTTCGTTTCCATCCATCATTCTAACAAAAAGGCTTTTTTTAGCATTATATTATATATAAATCTAGAATCACATAATTTTGAGCATTCAGCATAATTTCATTCATGTTTTGCTGACCTTTCGATTTATTTCAGAAGTGAAAGATGAAATAGATGTAACTCAGATAATACAAAAACGCTTGTAAAATCACCCTTGACACACATTTCATTCATTGAATGAAAGTTGAAATTTTTTTACTTCATTGAATTAAAGTTGTAAAAATTCAAACATTCAAAGCAGTAGAAATAAAACATAATGCAATGTTACCTTTTACCGCATGATCCTTGAAATAAAAAAATATATGACAGTGAAAGATATAACCTGATAGGTACGAGTTCTAAACTGATGTGTTTAGAAGTCTTAGTCTGTGAAGTACGGGTCCTGAACTGAATTGTTCAGAAGCCATAGTCGTTGAAGCACGGGTTTTGAACTGATATGTTCAAAAGCCATTTCTCTTGACTCCCCCTTAATGGCACAAGTAATCTTCTTCCAAGAGTTCAATGCTTTGCTTCTAAATCTGCAAAAACAGATTAAGTAGATTTTGGTACCCAACGTGTCTTGGGTCCTGGCTTGTTAAGCGGAGCTCTATAAGAAGAAAAATGATAAGTACCGTACCAATATTGAGCATCATTATTTTTAATAAAATCATTAGTTCCACAATAAGAACAACAAAAATTCGTTTGTGCTAACCTGATTAAATGATTTGCGGAATATAATGAACCAGGTTTAGCAAAAGATTTACCTTTCAGGTTAGTGTTCTTGTTGGGAAGAGATGATTTTGGTACATCTTTTTCAGAAAACGTACCTTTAACTCTCCATTGCATGTTGACTTTCTTATATGTAGGAAGATCAGCAGATTGAAATTTGGAAGAATTATCCACTGAATGATCATAAAATAGATTAGAAGGACGAATCGAACATTCTGAATAGCTTTTGGATTTGTTAAGTGACTTGACTTTGTAAGATAAGTCATTCCGTTCCTTGGTCACCAAATCAAGCTTCTTCTGAATGTCACAATTAACCCTCTTCTCTTTCATAATATCAGTCGATAACAAGGCCAAATTCTTTGTGAGCTTACGTATTTCTTGCTGAAAAATCTTCCTTTCAACAGAATATTCATCTTTAACACTCCTAGCCTGAAAGTCAGCTTTCTTCCTCTTTTCTAACTCATGTCTTTCTATATCCAATTCCTTTTGAAGCTCAGATATTTTCTCTGACAATTTCCCATTCTTCGCTTCAAACTCTTTCCTTTTATCCAATTTTTCTTTTTCAAGAAATGAAACTTTCTCAAAATCTAAATTTTGCGTGGAAAGTTTTCTGCATCTGAGTTCAAGAGCTTTCTTTTCTTCATTTACTTTCTTCTCCGTCTTTGAAGCTTGTTCAAGTTCAGAAACTTTCTGAGAAATAGAAAGAATTTGCTTTGCATAGCACTTTTCTCATTCAAACGATCAGCCTTTTCTTTTTTGACATTTTCTCTTTCCACTTTTAGGAGCTTTTCGGTGTCAGCCAATCTCTTTGTAAGCTCTATAACCTTTTCCTTGAGCTCCTCATTTTCAGCATCTGATGATTTCTGTTTCGCATCCTCTTTTTCAGCTTTCTTTTCTTCTTCCTTTCTCTTAAACGCAACTTCAGATCCAATCATTTGTTTTGATAACTCGTTCCACATCTGCATTGGGTTAAGTTTGAAACATTCAACGCGTTTGAAGATGTGTTGCGGAAGTTTGTAAAGTGAGAAGATCAAGTTGGATGAAGCTTCTTTGTCGGCATTCATTCTTTTAATCTCTTCTTCTGTATAAACTTTGTCAGATCTGATCATTGGGCCTTCAGTGAAAGATTTTATCATATTTTCACCATTTTCTCTACTTGCAATAAAATCGATGAACGAGACTCTCCATAGTTCAAAATCAGATTCTTTGATCAACACTGGAAGCTGCTTCATGTTTGTAAATTCAAACAATTAACAATTAGCAAAGCTCGAAAAATATTCTAAGTCAGAATCTCGCCAGAGGCACTTGCGCAATACAAGAATCTCGCAAGTAACTATAGCGAGAAGTAAGAAATGCGCAACCAAAGAATGCGCAATGTAGACTTAGGAAAATCTGAAAAACTGAAAGGCTTCTGAAGGTGGCGAGAAGAAAGAATTTCGCAATATAAGGTTGCGAAAAGATCTCAACTCGCAACAGATGGTTGCGAAAAGTTCTAAATCCGTGACAGTTGGTTGCGAAAAGCTTGGCGCGATATTCACATAAATGATTCAAAAGATCGAACTGCTGAGGGTTGCGCAAAGCTTAGCACAATGTAAGATTAACTAGCGAGAAGTTCAGATCTAGCGAGATATTCCCAAAAACGTTCAGCAACGTCTAAAATCCAAAATTACTGAAACAAACTAGTACAGCTATGCTCGAAATCAATATCCTAACACTTTATCTTCAACAAACAACCTCTGAAAACCTTTGAAAATAGATCTGAATGGAACGAACAGTGAATGAGACGCACAGTTCAAAAATCTGGAAAAAATCAAAATCGAAGCACGAATCCTCTGAATTAGCTCTTTATCCGTGAACAAAAGACGATCTTCTCATGAAATCGAATCAAAAGAACCAAACTCCAAATTCTAGTGATTGATCAGTAGAAAATCTCCTCTAAAACTCGAATCCTACTCTGATACCAATTGTAAATCCAAGATCATTCAAGACAGAGAGAGAATTTATAGTGAGAGAAAGTTTGTCATCTGTATTAAGAACTGTTACAATATGTGAGTTATTTCCAAAGTGTTCTCTACGGTTACAAGATTACTCCAAACAAAGCCTTATATACCCTAAGACTAACTAAGGCATATTAGCAACATTGACTTTCTAATACATTGACTTTGACCTTATTAATCAAGATTAAATCTTGAAGACATATTTGTCCTAACAGGAAACATTAACACAATGTCTGATTTTGAAGATACCTTTAATCTTGAAAGAACACAATTTGAATCTGAGAAAGTCAGTTTTGAAAAGGAAAAACAATCTTATGAAGAGAAAATAATTATGCTTTCTCAAGATGTGACTGAATTAGAAAAGGAATTGGCAAAAGAACGAAGAGAACATGCTTTTAAAACATGTTTTCACAATGCCTATTCTGATTATGATTGTGATTTTGTGCCTAATGATCATATTTTCGAAACCAAGTCAAAGCCAAAGGAAAATGACAAAGGAAAAGCTTGTTTATTTGATTTCTCAAAGAAGCTTCAGGACCATACAGATTTTATCATAACTGAAGAAAAACCTTCAAGTACTTTTTGTAAAGGTGGGTGTTCAAGCACTAAGAAACCACCTTTAGAGAAAAGAAAGAAGAGTAAAAGACAAAGATAACTCAAGTTTAAAGTTCTAAAGGTTCCAAATCTAAATCTTCTGTTGTTTCAGACAATCTTGTGAATCAGAAGGAGAAAGTGCAAGAATGGCGGGTAAAGCAAACAAAGTCTGATTCAACCAAACAGAATGATAAAAACAGTAGTTTCACAAAGAATAAACAATTTGGTGCGAGTAACAAACAATCTTTTGTAAAATCTTACAAAAGTTACTCTAAAGACCAGTTGTTGAGTTTTAAAAATGGTGAATGTTTTTGTTCTGTTTGTGGTTATGAAAGTGTGTTTGCTATGCCTGGTTCTTGTTGTTGGGATAATTCTTATTTTATTCCAAATGTTTCAAGAAAATCAAATTTGTGGAAAAAGAAGAAGTCACCGAATTCTAAAACTGTGACTTCGCAAACTAACCAAAAAGGACCCAATTTTAAGTGGGTACCTAAAAATGTTTAAATCTGGTTGATGCAGAAACAAAAGTTATGGTACTTAGATTCGGGATGTTCGAAGCATATGACAGGCCAGAGACACATGTTAACTAATTTTGTTGAAAAAGATCTTGGTCGAGTGAGATTTGGAAATAATCAAGTTGCTCCAATCAAAGGGTTTGGAGACATTGTTCAAGATATTCTCACAATAAAGAAAGTCAACTATGTTGAAGGATTAGAGCACAACTTAATCAGTATAGGACAATTTTGTGATAAAGATTTGGAGGTAAACATTAAAAAGACAAGATGTTGTGTCAAAACTGAGGAGGGAACATAACTTCTTGTTGGCACTCGAAAGTCGAATCTTTACACAATCAACTTGTCTAATGTTAAGCCGACCAATGAAGTGTGTCTCTTATCGAAGGCTTCGGAACAACAAAGTTGGTTATGGCACCGACGGTTATCGCATCTGAATTTCCGATATATTCAGAAGTTGGTTTTAGGGGATTTAGTTCGGGGGCTTCCAACTTTGAAATTCAATGCCGAAAATTTATGTGATGCGTGTGAGAAAGGGAAGATGAAGAGGGTTCCTCACAAGCCTAAACCAGAACCTACAACGAAGAGCATACTTGAACTTTTACATGTGGATTTGTGCGGTCCAATGAAACCCGAAAGCATAAGTGGGAGGAAGTATGTCTTGGTAATAGTTGATGATTTTTCAAGATACACATGGGTTAAGTTTCTTTGCTCGAAAGATGAAACTTCAGAACTTCTGATTAGTGTTATCAAGGCAACCCAGAACAATATGCAGATTTCAGTCAAAATCGTCCGTTCGGATAATGGTACAGAATTCAAGAACATAATCCTAGGAGAATTCTATGAGTCAAATGGGATTATGCAACAGTTTTCTGCCGCCAGAACTCCCGAACAAAACGGTGTTGTAGAATGGCGTAACAGAACGTTAGTCGAATCTGCAAGAACTATGTTGGCGTATTCAAATCTACCTCTCTTCTTATGGGCCGAGGCTGTGGCAACCGCATGTTATACTCAAAACCGTTATGTCATACACCGCCGGTTTGGTAAAACGCCGTATGAAATAATGAATAACCAAAAACCTAACATAAAACATTTTCGTGTTTTTGGATGTAGGTGTTATGTCTTGAACGATAAAGAACAACGAAACAAGTTCAGTCCAAAGGCGATTGATGGTATCTTCGTTTGATATTCTTTCTCCGCGGCTTCATATCGGATATATCTGAAGCAATCCAGATCTATCATGGAAAGTGTCAATGTCAAATTCGACGAACATCACGAAATGGCTTCTGTTCAAAACAGTTCAGAACCCGTCATAACCGGAGTGTTAGCTTCTGGACATCTCAGTTCAGAACCTGCTTCAACATCTAAACAGGATCAACCTACAACCTCAAAATCTCATTTAACTGATCTTGATTTGTTATTTGATGAGTTTTATGATGAATTTTATGATGAATTTTATGGTAGTTACAATAAATCTGTTGATTCTAACAGGATGGTACAAGCACCTACAACAATTTCCGCTGCGACAAATACTCAAGTTGGTGCTCCTATTTCAACACCGGTTGATGTTTCCATTCCTGTTAAATATGTTCAAGTACCAAAAGATGTTAATCCACAACAAGAGACTACAATTAATGTGGAAGGATCAACACATCATGCTAGTTCTTCGGTTACTGAACCAACAATTCCTCAGCAACAACCGGAATCTTCTGATATTCCTTCAGAAATTCCAAGTGCTGAACCAGATGTTCCTCTAACCGAAGAAGACACAAATGCTACTCTTGATAACGTTCAAGAATCATATGCTCCTCACCCTCATACAACGAAGTGGACGAAGGCTCATCCTATTCATCAAGTAATAGGTGATCCAAATTCGCCAGTTCAAACTCGCTCGTCTGCTTTGGGTGCTACAGTAAATGAGTGTTTGTTTTCAATGTTTTTGAGCAATATTGAACCACACACTGTTAAGGAAGCGTTAAATGATCCGGATTGGATTTTAGCTATGCAAGAAGAGCTAAATCAATTCGAAGCGTTCAAAGTATGGAGGCTCATTCCACGACCGGCTGATAAAAGTATCATTGGAACAAAGTGGGTGTTCAAAAACAAGAAAGATGAAGATGGCATCATAGTTCGTAACAAGGCGAGACTTGTAGCGAAAGGTTACCGACAACAAGAGGGGATAGATTATGACGAGACATACGCTCCAGTCGCACGTATTGAAGCAATCAGATTATTTCTGGCATACGCGGCATACAAAAACTTCACGGTCTATCAAATGGACGTGAAGACAGCATTTCTAAATGGAATTCTCAAAGAGGGGGTATATGTCTCTCAACCCGAAGGTTTCGTCGACAAGGAAAATCCAAACCACGTTTATATCTTGGACAAAGCCTTGTATGGATTGAAACAAGCCCCTCGAGCATGGTACAACGTTCTGTCACAATTTCTACTCGTCTCTGGCTTTGAAAAAGTTAAGATTGATACGACTTTGTTTGTCAAGCGCGAAGATGGTGAGATGATTATAGTACAAATTTATGTAGATGATATTATCTTTGGTGCGTCTAATCCTGGTTTATGTAAATGGTTTTCTGATCTGATGATTACTAGATTTCAGATGAGCATGATGGGAGAGATTAATTTCTTTCTTGGATTGCAAGTGAAGCAGTTCTCCACGGGGATCTTCATCAATCAGTCAAAGTATATACTTGACATTTTGAAGAAATTCAAAATGGAGAATTGTACTTCCATTGGAATGCCGATGGCACCAGGTTCAAAGATCGGTCCAGATCCCGATGGTAAGTCAATTGATATACGAAACTATCGAGGTATGATCGGATCTTTAATGTACTTAACTTCTAGTCGCCCGGATATTATGTTTGCTACATGTCTTTGTGCGAGATTTCAGGCGAATCCTAAGGAATCTCATCTCGGTGCTGTCAAGCGTATCTTTCGCTATCTCAAAGGAACCACCTACCTTGGTCTATGGTATCCCAAAGGCACGAGATTTGAGATAATGGCTTACTCCGACGCGGATCATGGTGGTAGCTTAATGGACTGGAAGAGCACAACCAGACACATACAATTTTTGGGAGATAAATTGGTGAGTTGGGCGTCCAAGAAACAAAACTGTGTCTCAACTTCTACGGCGGAGGCGGAGTACGTCGCTGCTGCGAGTTGTTGCTGACAAGTCATTTGGATGAAAACTCAACTGATGGACTTTGCATGTCGGTATGAAAAGATCCCAATATATTGTGATAGTAAGTCCGCAATCGCTATATCTGTTAATCCGGTTCAACACACGAAAACCAAGCACATCGACATATGGTATCACTTTATTAAAGATCATGTCGAAAAAGGTACAATTGAACTTTACTTTGTTTCTACTGAATTTCAACTTGCCGACTTGTTTACCAAGGCTTTGGATGAGAAACGATTCACGTTTCTTGTTTCAAAGCTAAGCATGTTGAATTTGAAAGTTTGATTAATCATAATTTTCATTCAATATTTTGAAAATAATTCTTAGTCATTCAAATTTTATAAATTTGAGTGAAGAATACTTATTTTCACACTATTGAATATTCATTATGATTTGTTCAAATTTAAATCTCCTTCAGTATTTTACAAAGTTGATTTCAATTTTATTTTTGTTTACCGTATGTACTTCAATTTTATCATTTTATATTCCTTGTGCAGTTTTATGTGTGGATTCATGTGTATAGGGGGGGGGGGCTATGAACATTTTTTAGCATGTGTTAAGGGGGAGCATCTAACAATGAAGATGTGTTTGATCAACACAATGAAGGTAAGTGTTTTACCTCAAATGGTTTGTGCAAACCCTACTTGATGGAAAATAATTTTGTCAAAACTTATGCATCTTTGTAGGGGGAGCAAAATGATTTTAAAAGAACAATGAAAATTCGAGTTAAAAGCTGAACATCTTTTAATTTGAAAAGTTCAAATTTTTTGAAAAATGTTCAAGTCTGGGAAGTTGTCGTACAAGCGGTGTTCGACTACAAAACTTAGTCGTACACGCCTTGACCGACAGTAACTGTTCACATAACATAGTCGCATAAGCTTTGTCCGACTAGCAATCCTAGTCGCACAAGCTTCATACGACAGTTACTGTTCACATAACAAAGTCGCACAAGCTTTGTCCGATTAGCAATCCTAGTCGCACAAGCTTCATACGATAGTTACTATTCACATGGCAAAATCGTATAACACATGTCCGACTATCATCTATCCTTAGTCGTACACTTCATCATACGACTAAGAAGAACTATTCGTATCTTGATTCGTATGACTAGTTGACACGTGGCGGTCAAACCTTTGGACCAATCATCTTTTGCCACGTGTCACTCTAACCTGAGTTGAATAAATAGATCGATTTTTCAAATGGTTTATTCTGTCTGACTTCATCGAAACCGATATCCTCTCAAAGTGTAAAATCGAGTGTTTGGATCATTTGTTGTTGTTTTCATTCCTGCGGATTCATACTCGTTTCAGGTATAGTATTCTATTCTCAGAATCAATTTTCATCCATTATCGCATCTTTTACTTCAATTTGAAATGTTTGTCGAAAAGGGTTTTAGAAAACCCTTCGTATTCTGTGGTTAAATCGATCAGTGTGTTAGGATTTATGTGAAAATATGTTAGGATAAGTTTCCTGATAGACAATCGCACCTAGGACACTCTGTTACAAGTGTTATCTTTCGAAAATCTTAGACCTGGGTTGAAACCTCATATTTGTTCGAAGTGTTCATAACTATCGGACAATACGTGTTCATCAAATTATCATAAGTGTCGTACAAACCTGTTACTCATAATTGTCGTACAAACATTGTCCGACAACATATGTCATACGACTAGGATTTTGATGTATTCTCCGACAGTAACCCATACTTAGGATTTTTTGGAAAATATTAGTAACATGCAACTCATATCCAAATGGTTCAATTCTTTCAACCATAGATCATGGCACACATGCAAGAGCAGGGTGATGGAAATTCTTCTGATAAGAATACAGTGATTCCATCACATCGTTCATCACATCCTTCGGTGAACGTACGAAATCTAGATGATGAACTCATTCTTCCAAGAGACAAATTGGAACTAAAGCCAAACAACTACACCTTTGATTCCAATGTTAGAATGGATTATCATCTGATTGTGGAAATACTCAAAGGTCACCCGCTTCGAACTGCTCTTGAAAAGACACAACAAGTACCGAAGATCTACTTGCAACAAGCGTGGCATACAATTCAGTTTGTGCCAAGAACAGACACTACCAACTTCTTTACTCTGAAAGTTGATCACTTTGATGCCAGAATTACGTTGAAAAGGTTGTGGATTGTTCTATATCTTCCGTATTTGGCTAACTTTGAAGAAATGATTTCTGAAGAAGATGTGTGTCGGGATATAATGCTTATGGGTTACAATGATCCATTTCTTGGAGTTCTAACACGTGCATCGAAATTCAAGAGGAACTATCTACCGCCGATCTATTACACACTATTCAGTGTTGTTAATAGATGCATGACTTCTAAACACACGGGTGTTGACACGGCCAGTGTTTCATTTCTTAGAATGTTCCATGCAATTGTTTTCGACCGTAAGAATGATTTTGCTGTACTAATATGGAATGATCTGATAGAGGTGGTCACCGACAAGACAAAGCCATCAAAAGCCAGATCGTTTGTACCGTTTCAGCGATATCTTCAGATCATTATTACGTATATTATGGAGGCCAACCAAGAGATACCGAGACGCGATGGAGTAGTCCTTGGTCCAACCATTTACATGAAGTATCTCCGAATTCCTAAAGGTCTACTCTTTCCTAATGTTATGATTTTACCTGAAGCACTTCTCGCATACGCTGACCAAGAATCACCATTTTTGAGTAACTATAGAGAAGAGAATGCACTGATGGCCCGACCAGAGCCGGTAGGGCCTACCCAAGGTGCCAACCAACTAGGTGAGAGTGGTGAGGGTCCAGTAGCTAGTGAGAGAGTTCAGAATATTGGGGTATCTGAACAGGGTGTGTTGAGAGTTAAAAATGATGTAAGGGGAAAAGGAGATGGGGGGGCTCTTGGTCAGGCGTCACAGATCTTTGAGGACGATGAAGAGATTCATGGTTCTGATGATACTGAGGAAGAATCCGTTGATATTGATATGATATTGATGATCCAGCAAATCTTGTTTATACCGCAAGTTCGAGTGATGATGATGATAATGCTGATGATGAACGAGAGGATGATAGCTCAGATGATGATGATAACAATGATGATCAAAACCTGGATAATCTTGACACTGTTGTTGAAAAAGTTGTTACTGATTCTGTATTGGAGGAGATACAAGGGGAAATGAGGGAGCTTTAGTCGAAACAGAAAATGATGTGAGGATGTGTGAAATAGAAAGAAAAAAATATGGTGAGATTGAGAAAGAATCTGATAAAGTTTTAACTTTAGATTCTCCCCACACCGTGTCTAGCCGGGTAGCCACATCTACTGTCAGTGCGCGTCCGTTGCCACAAGACATTGAAGAAGCCGTAGTGGACCCAGCTACGCATCGTACAACCTCCTTAATCCACTCATCAACTTCTCAACAAGTTGGTGTTTCATTTTCACACGGGGGATTAGCACATACACTATCGGCAACACAATCGGTGTTCGCTGGTATTGAAAAAGATAGGCAGCCTCCCCGGCCATCGACTTCGCTTCTATGCACATCGAGTCTAGCACCTTTTGATTTTACTTCATTTCCTAGGACACCGAGACCATTTGTCACTTCATCAATGGTGACACAAAACGTTGGAGTTCTTCGTGACCCAACCGGAATGCCCCGAGTGCAGCCGCAATTCGTTGGTACTGTGCAAGGATCGGGCGAAAGTCCTATCAATGTTAACACCATGCCATTCAGTCTCTATGGCTGCAATGTCAACCAGTAACCTACGTGGTCTGGGTGTTAGTTCCCGTGCTCCAAACTTACATGTTTTGATTGGTCCTCCTCCTCACAACTTTGTATATGTGAAGTTGCTCGAAGTTGCCATCCAGTCTCTAAACAACAGCCACAAAGCTCAAATAGCCGAGTTGGAGGATGTTATTGTGAAATTATCTGCCGATGTTCAAAGAGCGGTCAAAGGGAAATATATTGCCAAATCTTCCTCCACACCACCTGAAACTCAATCAGAATCCCAGCTTAACCCGAAGGTATATCCTAACTTGCCTTTACAAGAATTGAAATCTCAACTGCTTACACGTTTGCTAGAACAAGGTGATACGAATACTCAAGAATAAGTAGACATGCTTGGTTTACTTAGACGCCAAACCAAACAACAAGCCAATGTACCAAATGAACTCAAAACCCTACAACAATCCATATCCAAACTAACCGATGCTATATCTTCCGGTTTCACAACCCTTTCAAACCGAATCAAAGTTGTGGAAGAGAATTGTGGTATTCAAGCCCAAACCACAAAACGTAGACATGATGATCAAGATCCCTATCATGATCACCATGAGGGGAAGAGAAGTGTAAGGCAAAGAGTTGGTGGTTCGGGTGTTCAAACGGAAAATGTGGAAGTTGGTGAAGATGTTGGTGCTGGTACAGATGTTTATGAAACTGTTCAGGAAAGTGGTGAGGATTTGGGATTTCTGGATGATGTCAGTCCTATGGTTGAAAAGCCTGATGGATGTGACAACAAGACATTTGAGGAAAGAATGGCAGATGGTTTCATTCAAGATGTTGTTTATGTTGACTCTGAAGATGATCCAGAGATTACTGTTGTAATGATTAAAGAAGAGTTGGATGATGATTTGATGGTGGTGAAGCTCAACCTGATTCTGATTCTGAAAAAGAAAATGATAATGATCAACCTGATCCAGTGATAGAAGTTCCTGTGATACCTGATCTTTCAGAAGGCAAAATCAAATATCCAGTCTCCGAAGCTGAAATGCGAAATCTTCAAATGTTGGTGGATAGAGAATCACTGATTGTAAGAGGAAATCATCGAACAAGAATCATTACTCCATTCCAAGAAGATATCGGGGGTGACTTGTTCGTGAAACAGATCCAGCCTATCGACAAGGTAAAACTGTACTCGATTGAAAAGTTCCCACGCAAGAATCAGATTGAATACTTGTACATGATGAATGACAACGATAAAGAGCTCAGATTTGTCAGAACAGATAAAGAGATTGTAAGAATTGTGAAGATAGAATCGGAGAAGATTTTGAATGTCTTCTATCCAAGATTCTATGTTTACAGAACTGATGGAAAGGAATGGAACTTCAGTGAAGCTGACTTCAAATCATTAACCTGTGAAGACTTCTTCCGGTTATATTATATGATATTATTACTTATTCTGAAGCCTATCAAGCAGTCAAGAGGTTTATGAAGAACTTGGTCAAGCTTGCATACTTAAATGACTTTCAAATGGCTTTGGAAGGAAATCATGTCAGAGTGAATACAAGAAGGCCAAACAGACGTCTTTCAGATATTCAAGGTATTCCTCTTTACACTGTGCTAGAAAAACCAGAGTTTGGGATTGTTTATCACAATATGCAAAAGAAGAAGAAGTTTTTGAGGCTCATTGAAATCAACAAGTATTCTGATGGGACTCTATACATGATAAAGATTCGACGGACTGAAAAGACAAGACTTGATGATCAGAAAAAGGTGCCTCTGAAGGATAAGGAGAAAGTCTTAGTCAACAAAGCTTTGAAAGCCATACAAGATAGACTGGATTACCGGAACTCACTAAGAAGGTTTGAGATCATTTTTGGAATCAGAAAGAGATATATTCCACCGGAGCAGCTTAGAGGATGAATCTTACATGGCTCACTTGAATACAAAGGTGGAGAATGTTAGTGTTCAATTTATGTTGTATTCAAGTTGAGGGACTAATTTTGTAACTTGTAGATCTAAGTATAAATAGCTTAGATCTCCTTACTTTTGAAGTAGACTTTTACATTACACATATGTTAGTGTCAATTTTATATGTTGTATTCAAGTTGAGGGGTTATTTTGTAACTATTGAGTCTAGGTATAAATAGCCTAGTTTAGCTCATTTCTCACTAACACTTTGATAGACATACTCTTAAATTCTCTACACCTCTTGTACTTAGATCTTGATATCAATGAGAGATGACCAGAGATTTGCATTATTCTTGATTGTGATTACTTGTTTATTGGGATAACAAGTGGTATCAGAGCTAAGCAGATCGGATTTGTGAAGAATTTGAAGATTTTTGTCTTTTTTTGTCATTTTTGGGTTTTACATGGATTCTACGATTTGAGGCTGTTTTGGATCGAGCTATAGGCCCAGACTTGTTAAAATTGATTATCTTAATCAATTCGTGCAAGGATTCAGACTCAAAACAACAAAATCGAAGGATTTGGCAGATTTGAAGTTTTTCGAAAAAGTTTACTGTTCAGATCGTTTGATGGACTTCTGTTTGTTTCTTGGTGATTTGTACTGAACAAAAGTTTCTCAGACTGTGTTCGTGACCAACCCTACGAAGTTTCAAATCAATTGGAGTTGATTTGATGATTTTTGAGCACTTAGAAAATTTTCTCGTTAAAACTCATAACTGTCGTACGTGTATATGTTCTTGGTGTTCATAACTGTCGCACGATACTTAGCATCATAATTGTCGCATGATTCTTGCCCGACTACATTTTTAGTCGTACAAGTATCTTACGAGAGTTACTGTACACGAGACTTTGTCGTACAAGACCCATACGACAGTTACTGTTCATTTGACCAAGTCGTACAAGTTTCGTACGAGAGTTGGTCCAAGTCGCACACTTGTTGTACGATAGTTACTGTTTCAAAGCCCAAGTCGTATACGATCTATACGACAGCTACTGTTCACTTGTACTGTCGCACACCTTCTATACGACAGTCGTACACTGTTGCCCGACAGTTTGTCAAATTTTCACAAATTCACTTTTCTGGGTAAAGATCAATACAAGTAATCCTCAAGATGAATAGAAACGACATAATGAATTCTTTGGGAAGTGATACTAGACCTCCGATTTTGATCAAAAAAGAGTATGAACAATGGAAAGAAAGGTTTGAAGATTTCCTTGAACGACAATCAAATGGTATTCACTTACTAGATTCTCTTCACAATGGCTTAATGAAACCAGTATATGAAGATGTTCCAGTTCCAGATGTTCCAAACATCACAATGGCTAAGTTGATTCCTGTATCTGAATACAATGATGATCAAAAGGCTAGATATGAAGCAGATAAAAAGGCAAGATCGTATCTAATCATGGGTATTTCGAATGATGTCTTCAACAAGATAGACAATTACAAAGATACGGCAAACAACATGTGGAGACAGTTAGAAAAGATGTTACAAGGGTCTCAGATTGGAAATCAGATGAAAATCACAATGTGCATCAATAGGTATGAAGAGTTTAAGGCTAAGGAAGATGAGTCGCTTCACGACACGTATGACAGGTTTATGATTCTACTCAACGAACTGAGTAAGAACAAAGTCAAAAAAGGATCTAGTTGAGATAAATGTCAAATTTCTTAACGTTCTTCAACCTGAGTGGAAGAGTGTTTCATGAAAAATGAAACAAAATCCTAGACTGTCAACAATGCCGTTACATGAGCTGTATGAAACCATGTTGCAAGATGAGGAGGAAGTAGATGAGATAAGAGAGGAAAAGAATAAGAAAAAGAAGAAAGAGGGATCACAAGAACCAATTGCACTCCAAGCTGAAGTACAAGCAAATTGTTTTAAGTCTGATGATTCTGGATGGTTTGATACTGGTTATTCGGGTAATATCTCTGACGGTGGTGCTGAATTAGAACAAGTAATGATTCTTCTCACTAGGCATTTACAAAGGAAATTTTTCAAACCACAGTCATCAAACAACAATTTGAGGTATACTTCTGGTTCGCGAAAGTTTTAGAACAACAACTTTGAAAGGAAACCGTTTGGAGAGCAAAGATTTGAGAACTCTGAAAAGAAATCGGAGAAAACTGAAGGCAAGAAGGTATTTGAGAATGTTGAGAAAAAGTTTGAAGAAAAGAAGGGTCAAGTGATTCAAAAGTGCTACAATTGTGGTACACCAGGTCATTATGCAAAAGATTGCCGCAAGAAAGTGATCAAGAATACTGACTACTACAAACAAAAGTTGCTTCTGGCACAACAAAAGGAAGATGGAATTGCTCTTATGGTGGAGGAAGAGTATTTTCTGGATTATTCTAATGACGAGGTAGAAAAGGAAGAGCATGCAAATATGTGTCAAGCAGAATTCAATTCTGATGATGAGGACACATCTGAGACAACAAATCAGGTAAATTCCTTTCCCTTACCGGAATCGGCAAATAATGAATTGCTTAATGAACTGAATGATACACAATCTAGATTAGAATTTTCAGAAAATGAAAATGCTAGTTTACATTGTGCGATCGAGAAAATGATTCCAAAGGTTCATGAATTAAAGGAAAATTTGGAAAGAGAGATAAAGAAAACCAAAGACTTGAAACAAAAGATTGATGATATTGAACTTGAGAAAATGGAAAAAGATTCTGAGATTAAAACTCTCAAGGTTCAATGTGATAAATTTGAAACAGAAAAGAAAAGTCTTGATTCTAAATTATCTGAGCTGAACAATCAATTCAAAGATTTAGAAACTAAGAATAATGAAAGTAAATCTTCTTTGACAAGTCTTTCGGACCAAAATACAGAATTGTTAAATAAAATCAAAGATTTGGAAAAGAAGCTATATTTGAGAGGTCAAACTGACCAAACAATTTTCCTGAATAAACCAAGACTTGTAAACAATGTCAACAAGTATTGGGGACTTGGTTACGAAAATCCAAAGTATTTGGCCAAAGCTAGTTGTGCATTACCAACAATGTATAATTTCAAATGTTTAAGATATGCACGATATTGGCCTGAATTTGAAATTCCTTGGACAGGTGAAAAGGAAACACATGAAGAGGAAAATAGAAAAAGATTTTTAACAACTCATATTCAACTTCCTTTTTGCTATACTCGTGAAACGGAGAAAATTCTCAAAAATCTAAATAAACCACTTCCAGATAACTATTTTTACATATGTGCTACAAAGCCAATTACCAACAATCAAATCGTTGAAACAAAGAAATATGTTCCTACATTGGTTCTTGAAGGGAAAATTGTTGAATTGGAAATCTCTCTTGCTGAACAAAGGATCAAATATGATTATGAAAATGATCTCCTTTCAACTATTTTTTCAACTACTTTTAAGGAAATATCTTCTTGTTTCAATGACGAGGTGAAAAAGGAAACTGGTAAAATTGACTCTGAAAAGGTTGCGGACAGTTCTTGATCTTCCTTATTCTCAAAATTTTGAAGATATGGTGTCTGAAGAAGATTTGTGTCGGGATATTATGCGGATGGGTTACAATGATCCACGTCCAAAGTATAGAGTGCTGACTAATACATCAAAGTTGAAAAGAAACTATCTACCGCCGATCTATTACACACTATTCAGTGTTGTGAATAGATGTATGACTTCTAAACACACGGGAGTCGACACGGCCAACATTTCAGTAATAAGAATGTTTCATGCTATCGTTTTTGACCGAAAGATCGACTTTGCTATTCTTATCTGGAATGACCTGATCGATGTGGTTACCGACAAAGCAAAGCCATCAAAAGACAGAATGTTTGTTCCATTTCAAAGATATCTTCAGATTATCATCCGTTCTATCATGGATTCTAATAATCAGATACCGAGACGTGAGAATGCAGTTCTTGGTCCTACTACCTACATGAAATATCTCCGACTTCCGAAAGGTCTAACTTTTCCTATGATTATGATTTTACCTGAAGCACTACTCGCTTACGCTGACCAAGAATCACCAATTTTGAGAGAGTATAGAAAAGAGAAGGCACTGATGGCCCGGCCAGGACCGGTAGGGCCTACCCACGGTGCTAACCCATTAGGTGAGCGTGGTGAGGGTTCTAGAGTTAGAAAGAGAGTTCAGGATACTGGGGTACCTGAACAGGGCGTGTTGAGAGGTAAAAGCGATGTAAGGGGAAAAGGAGTTGGGGGTGTTCTTGGTCAGTCATCCAAATCTAAAAAGATGATTCAAATCTTTGAGGACGATGATGAGGAAGATCTTGGTTCCGACGATACTGAGGAAGAATCTGAGAATATTGATGCGGATATTGATGATCCTGCTAATCTTGTATATAGTTCAGATAATGATGATGCGAATGCTGATGATGAAAAAGAGGATGATAGTTCTGATGATAACAATGATGATAACAACAATGACCAAGTCATGGAGAATCTTGATACTGTAATTGAAAAGGTCGTCACTACTAGTTCTGCTGGTGATGGAGGAGTGATAAGAGGAAATGAGGGAGTATTAGTTGAAACAGAAAAACAAGTGAGGTTGAGTGAGAAGGAAAGAAAAAAAGATGGTGAGTGTGAGACAGGATCAACAAAAGTTTTAACTAATGATCCTAACCAAACCGTGTCTAGCCGGGTAGCCACATCTACTGTCAGTGAGCGTCCGTCGCCACGAGACATTGAAGAAGCCATAGTGGACCCAGCTATGCAATGCACAACCCCACTCATCCATTCATCAACTTCTTCACAAGTTAATGTTTCATCTTCTCACAAGGGATTAGCACAAACACTATCGGCGACACACTCGGTGTCGGCTGGTATTGAAACATGATGACAACTGCCCTGGCCACCACCTTCATTTGTTCACAGATCGAGTCTAGAACCTTTCGATTTTACTTCCTTTCCTAGGACACGGAGACCGTTCATCACTTCATCTATGGTGACACAAAACGTTGGTGTATGCGTGACCCAACCGGAACGCCTCGAGTGCAGCTGCCATTTGTTGGTACTGTACGAGGATCAACAAGGCCATATAGTCTCTATGACACTATACCAGCGTTGAACGAAGGCCATATAGTCTCTATGACTGCTATGTCAACCAGTAACCTTAGTGGTCTGGAAGTTACCTTGGAACAAGCGCGTGATATTCAGTCTTTGGTGGGTCCTCCTCCTCACAACTATGTATCTAAGAAGTTGCTTGAAATGGCCATCAAGTCTGTCTCTAACACTTAGAAAGCTCAGATGTCCGAATTTTCTGGTATTGTTAAGAATTTATCTGCCGAAGTACACAAGTTTGTTAAAGGAAAGTCTGTTGCTGATTCTTCATCCGCACCATCCGACACTCAACCAGAATCTCAGCCGAACCCAAAGGTACATCATACTTTACCTTTACATGAATTGAAATCCTAATTACTTACCCGTTTACTAGAACAAGGCGATGCAAATACTCAAGAAGAAGTAGACATTCTTGGTCTACTTAGACGCCAAACCGAAATACAAGCCACTTTACCAGATTCACTAAATACCCTACAACAATCCATATCCAACCTAACTGAAGCTATATCTTTTGGTTTCATATCCCTATCAAACCGAATCAATGCGGTGGAAGACAAGTGTGGGATTCAAGCCCAAACCACCAAACAGAAAATGATGATCAAGATCCCGATCATGATCACCATGAGGGGGAGAGAAGTGTAAGACAAAGGGTTGAGCAAAGTAGTGGTTCGGGTGTTCATGCTACTGAGAATGTGGAAACAAATGTGGAATCGGGTACCGGTAATGTTGGTGGTACACAAAGGATTCAAAGTGCTGATGTTGGTGTTCTGGATGATATCAATCCTACGGTTGAAAAGCCTCAAGGATGTGATAACAGAACTGATGAGGAAATAATGGATGATAAGTTCTTACAGGATTTGATTTATATTAATTCGGATGAAGATCAAACTGTGGTAAAGATTAAAGAGGAGATGGATGATGTATTTGATGGTGGAAATTTTCAACCTGATTCTGATTCCGAGAAAGAAAATAATCTACCTGATCCAGTGATACAAATTCCGGTAATACCTGATCTACCTGAAGGCAAAATCAGAGTTGCAGTCTCCAAGGTAGAATTACGTAATCTACAGATGTTAATTGATAGAGAAGCTTTGATTGTCTGACGTGCTCACTCAACAAGAATCATTACTCCATTCCAAGAAGATATAAGGAGTGATTTGTTTGTGAAAAAGATTAAGCCAATTGACAAGGTAAAGCTCTATTCAATTGATAAACTTCCACGAAAGAAGCTGATTGAATATTTGTATATGTTGGGTGACAAAGATCAAAAGCTCAGTGCAGTCAGAACTGATAAATAAATTGTTACGCTTGTGAAGATAGAATCATAGAAGATCTTGAATGTGTTTTATCCGAGATTCTATGTCAACATATCAGATGGAAAAGAGTGGAATTTCTGTGAAGCCGACTTCAAATCCCTAACCTGTGCAGACTTCTTCAGGTTGTATGACATTCTTGCCCGGATGCCGAACAAAGATATTACATACCCTGAAGCCTATCAAGCCTTAAAACATTTCATGAAGAACTTCATCAAGCTTTCATACCTAACTGATTTTCAGATGGCTTTGGAAAGTAATCAAATCAGAGTCAACAAACGAAGGCCAAACAAAGGCTTACCCGACATGCAAGGTATTCCTCTGTATACCGTGTTAGAAAAACCAGAGTTTGGTGTTGTTTATCATAATGGGCAAAAGAAGAAGTTCTTGAGGTTTATTGAAGTCAACCTGTATTCTGATGGAACCCTCTATATGATCAAGATTCTGCTGAATGAAAGGCTAAGATTGGATGAACAAAGAAAGGTGCCTCTGAAAGAGAAGGAGATTGTCTTGATCAACAATGCCTTGAAAGCGATACAAGACCGAATAGATTACCGGAATTCACTAAGAAGGTTTGAGATTATCTTTGGGATCAGAAAGAGATACATTCCACTGGAAGAACTTTATGGTTAAAGCTTACCTGGCTCACTTGAATACAAAGGGGGAGAATGTTAGTGTCAATTTTATATGTTGTATTCAAGTTGAGGGGTTATTTTGTAACTATTGAGTCTAGGTATAAATAGCCTAGTTTAGCTCATTTCTCACTAACACTGTGATAGACATACTCTTAAATTCTCTACACCTCTTGTACTTAGATCTTGATATCAATGAGAGATGACCAGAGATTTGCATTATTCTTGATTATGATTACTTGTTTATTGGGATAACAACATATCATTTCAATATCTCTCTCTGTGAGATTTCTTTCTACATTTTGTACAATCCTTTTGAAGATTAATGAGAGATGAGTGGATTGAATCATAGATCTTGATTAGATTACTTGTATCTTGGGATCACAATACATGTTGGGTTTTCAGACGGATCGGATGGCGATAAATCAAACCCAACCCAAACCCAAATATCCCCCAAAATTTTGGTTTTCGGATTTTCGGATTTCGGGGCATTCGGGTTTTACATAAGCACCTCATGTTCGGTTCGGGTTTTTGGGGCATTCGGGTGGGTTTTGCACACCCCTAGTCTGGGCGATTAAGATAAAAGAGCCCAATAAGAGCTGAAACCCAATAAACAAACCCAATAAGAGATGTCTGGGCGATTAATAACTTATATGCTATCATATTATACAATAAAAACTAGACAAAAACTGTTTCAAAAAAACTAGAAAATTAGAAAATCAAAGCTAAAACACCATATTACCTCTTTGTTTAACCAAACTTTTTACTTTGTTAGTTTTAGGACGAAAAGAGAAATGAATTACAAATAATAATGATAAAAACACAAATTCTATAGATTAAAGACAAAAATAGTTATAAATAACAAATCACAAAAACGAAAATTATAATTTACTCTTTATTTAATTAAATTCATCGTCGAAAAGTAATCACAAATGAATAAACTTTTAGATGAACTTTCGGTAGTATAGAAAAGTTAATAAAAAAACTAAAATATATAGGGGTTCATTCAAGGGAGATCCTAGTATTTTTGGTAAGTGTGAGATCCAATCTCAACCACAAATTATAGGATAAATTAGGAAGTTAATATATTTGGTAATTTTGACTTTAATTTTAAATAAAGGACATTTTACGAATTATAGAAAAATTTTCTCTCCTCTACCCTCTTCCCTCTCTCGTAACATTCCATTGGGTCTAGTCCAACTATGATACCAACGTGAATTCGTGATACCGACTGTGATACGTCGTGATACCGACTGTGATACGCTGTGATACCGACTGTGATACGCAATGATCGACTGTGATACGCTGTGATACCTGTCAGGATCGATTCTTAACAAGAATTAAACTTCTTAGAAACAGAATTTAGAGAATCTTGCGGAATAGAACTCTAAATCAATTAAAGAACAATCAATAGAAATTCAATACACTGTATATATATCAAACAGTATTACTCACAAGCTTTACACCAAACCTCAATCTTGTTGAACAGGCTCAACAAGACGATTTCTACTTCTCTAGAAATAGGATCTATGATCTTGAGGTTAATTCACTCTTGAATGAATATCAAATTCTATTTCACTCGTATATTTTCTTCTATTTTCTAATAGCTATCTATCAATACTATATATACAAAAGTAATTACAAGATAACTATCAAAAGTAAATTGATCTTCTGAATCTTCGTTAAACATATCTTGATCAATTCCTTATTTGTCTCCAAAAGCATCGCATACCAAACTTATCAAGTCAGCAGTATTAACAAGACGATTTGGCTCAGCAGCATTAATGATGATTTGGCTCAGCAGCATTAACGACCTTCAGCAGTATTAACCTTCACAGTCTTCAAGCAGTAGTAACTCAGCTCAGCAGTACTAACCATGTCTAGCAGTAGTAACTTCTTCTAGCAGTAGTAACGAAGAACTGGCAGTAGTAATGTAGACTTAGCAGTACTAACCATACTTGGCATATCTTCAGTTCCCAACAATCTCCCCCTAACTTGACTTTTAGGAAAAGAAGTCAAGTTCTTCAGATGATGCTTCCAAAACTTAGTCATCATGTACACACAGATTAGGACTTAAACCTAGACTCTGATTTGCAATCCTCCTTACCAAGAATCTTCCCATAGCAGAGTCTTTGTTGCAGACCAACTTTACATGTAGCATCCCTTTCAGTCTTTTCATGCTGTGATTGTATATTTCATCCACCAGATAATACTCCTGATATGTGTTGTCAATTGATATAACATACACTCCACAATTTTCATAGAGCATCCAGTGGGTTACTGCTTGAAAAGGTCTTTCTGTTATGTGCTGAACTACTTCTGGTCTGAACATTAGGCATAGGTATTCTAACACCATCTTTGTGATAGACATACCTCTTTCTGTCAACATGTTGCCATAGATCTGCATGCCTACTTTGAACATCTCTTCCAGGTCAGATCTTGAGCATTTTCTTATGACTTGTCCCCATGTTCTGTAGACTTCAAACTGCCCATCAGCTCTCTTGAGTCTGATATACTCCTTTCTTTCATCTATCAATGTATCCCAGTGACTGATTTCAGGAGGCTTTGAGTCTAATGGAGTCACTTTTATTGGTTCAGCATCAACCATAGTGATGTACAAGTCACACTGTTCATTGCTAAGTGATTGTGCCTTACTGGATTGACCTGTCTTGCTATCTCCTTGTCCTTCATCCTTGGCAACTTCTTCCTTTTCTTTCTCTTCTACCACTGGTTTCTCAACAGGTTCTGCCTTTTGCTTCTTTACACACTTCTTTTTAGTGGCCACAGACTTTGTTCTCTTTCTGCTGAAAACCATCTTTGCATCCTTAGGTTCTTCCTGTTTCTTGGCATTTGGAGGTGTATCATGTTTGGCTTTGATTAAAGCCTCTGCAACCTCCACTTCTTCTACTGTAAGCTTCTCTGTTACTGTTTCTGCTTTCTTTGTAGATTGAGCAGCATTAACTGTTTCTGCTGCTTGCTTAGAGTCAGCAGCATTAACAGTTTCTGCTGCTACTTCAATTTCAGGTTCTTTCTCTGTAAGGTCTTCAGCAGCATTAACTGTTTCTGCTGCTTGTTCAAACTCAGCAGCATTAACAGTTTCTGCTGCTGTGGTTTCTGCTGCTCTTGAAGTTTCTGCTTCTTTAATCATCTCCTCCACCTTTTCTGTCTCCCCCTTATTCTGTGCACTGGACTCCCCCTTAAACTGTGCATAATCCATTTCCATCTCATTCTCCATGTGAACTGTCTCCCCCTCAATTTGTGGACCCTTCATTGTCAGTTCTGCTTCTGACTCTGACTCCCCCTTTTTGGGAGCATCATCAGTTGAAGTTCTTCTTCTCAGCACAAATCGTGCCTTTTTCTTTTTGTGCAGCAACTTGGTGACCATCTTTTTGAGCTTCTCAATTTGAGACTGTTGGTAGGTGACCACAGTCTTAAGTTGCTCAATCTCTTTCTTTTGTGCCATAACATCCAAGTTGATATTCCCTATGGTTTCCATCAATTCCTCATAGTTATATCTATCCTCACCTTGTTTAGAAGTGTTTACCTTCTTTAAAGGATCCTTGGAAGTTTTAGCAGAAGCCTTCTGCCTAGCAGAAGCACTACCTGCCCCCTTGGTTTCTTGGCACCTGGGTCCTCCTAATGATTTCTCATTTAGAGTTGCCATGGGGAAGGTCTTATTTATGTTACCACTGTCCTTCTCTGTGCTAGCAGAAGTAGTGGCAGCCTTAGCACCTATATGGTCATCCTTCTCCTTAGAGACCACCTTCTTGGGGTTGGGAGACACCCCTGTGGTTTCCCTGTTGATATTCTCAATTGGAGAATGCTCCAACTGAGGGCTTAAAGGCTTAGGGCTCTGAGTAGGTACATCAAGGGAAGGAACCTTGTGCACCTTTCTTCTTTGAAACCTTTTGGTGATTGTGGGAGTGGGTTGTTCAAGAATGGACTGAGGGATGTCTTTTGAGATGGAAGGTTGGGATTGGTCATCAGTGGGTTGATCTAATGAGGGCCTTGATCCTGATGCCATACCTTCAGAGGGGTGGGACACAACCATCATTGTAGAGAACAATGGTGTGTCAACTCCTTCCGAGTCCCTAGGAAGTCTTTTCATATTTGAAAAAACCTTCCCTTTAGGGGATTTGGGTACATATACCTCAGTAAACTGAGGTAAGTCCATCAATTCCTTGGTAATAACTTCTTGCACAAACCTTGGATACATGTAAAAGCTCTTTTTGGATTCCAAGTTTGATACAAGATCATTAAAGATCATTGCTGAGAAATTGTACTTTCTGGCAGTGGATAAGCAGACCAAGGCATATGCAATGGGACTGCTGAACTCACTCCATCCAGTAGTTTTCTTGGAAATACAGTGCATCAGGGTATGAACAAGAAATCTCCATTGGTTGAAAAATTTTGATTTGTAGAATTTAAAAACACCAATGGGACCTTCATATTCCATTCTTTGTAAAGTAGAAAAGAGTTCTTCATTAGGAGTAGAAGATATACCTGAAGCATCATTCAACTGAAGAGAGATGCGAATAACCTCTTCTGTGACTTTCAAGGGTTTATCACAAACCCTTGTTCGAATGGTTTTCTGCCCTTCTTCGAAACTAACAGTGGCATTCTCCCAAAATTGTGTCTGATGTTCGATATAGATTGTTGGGCTCACCGTTAGGGCATAGGAGATGTGCGAGGATTTGAGAAAATCGACTATATCGTGGAATCCCGCAGCTTGTTTCGGCTTCTGTAGCATGGCTATTTCATTGTGCTCATCCACAAACTCCATGATTCCTGAGGATTCTTGAAAGAAAAACACAAAGATTCTGGGGAGACTAGGTTAGAACGAGAGAGAAGAAGTAAATGCGAAGAGTCGTTATGAACATTGGCGGGCAAACAGGGGTATTTATATGCCCTAGATTATCAAAAGCAGTATTAACGACATAAGCAGTATTAACTGCTGAGCAGTATTAACTGCAAGGCAGTATTAACTACACAGCAGTATTAACTACCAAGCAGTATTAACTACCTAGCAGTATTAACCACCGAGCAGTATTAACTACCAAGCAGTATTAACTACCAAGCAGTATTAACTACCTAGCAGTATTAACTGCACTAGCAGTATTAACTGCACTAGCAGTATTAACTGCACTAGCAGTATTAACTGCACTAGCAGTATTAACTGCACTAGCAGTATTAACTACTGAGCAGTTTTAACTGCCTAGCAGTATTAACTACCGAGCAGTATTAACTACACTAGCAGTATTAACTACTGAGCAGTATTAACTGTGCACTAGCAGTATTAACTACTGAGCAGTATTAACTACACTAGCAGTATTAACTACTGAGCAGTATTAACTGTGCACTAGCAGTATTAACTACTGAGCAGTATTAACTGTGCACTAGCAGTATTAACTACTGAGCAGTATTAACTACACTAGCAGTATTAACTACTGAGCAGTATTAACTACACTAGCAGTATTAACTACTGAGCAGTATTAACTACACTAGCAGTATTAACTACTGAGCAGTATTAACTACTGAGCAGTATTAACTACTGAGCAGTATTAACTGCACAAGCAGTATTAACTACTAGAACACAGGCAGTAGTAACTCTGCACTGTGCATCACTTGTCAAATCCTCAAATGTCAACTTACACATCACTTTTACCACTTCTCTTACCTTCTGCAGGATTATTTTCAAAAGTAGCATGTCCTCCATCAATTCATTTGAAATATTGAAGGCAGGCCATGTTACCTGTCATGTGCCTAGAGCAACCATTGTCAACATGTCAAATGCTTCTCCCCATAAGCTGTTGGCTGCCCTGCACATCTGATAAATCAATTAGTTTTTGTTAGGGACCCAAGCCATAGTGGTCTTGGGTCTCCCTTGATCATCAAAATACTTACATTCTGTTTTGATGAGCTTGTCAAAGTGAGGAACATCAGTGCTTGAGTACTTTGTTTTGATGATTGGTCTAGAAGCAGTACTAACTGATGCAGGAGTACTAACTTTGTTAGCAGCACTAACATTGCTTCCAGAAGTACTAGCCTTCTCAGCAGTATTAACTAACTTAGCAGTACTAACACTAGAAGCAGTATTAATTGTTGAAGAGGTACTAACTGTGTTAGCAGTACTAACACTGCTAGCAACATTATTGCTTCCTGCAGTACTAACATTGTTAGCAGTACTAACTGAGTTGGCAGTATTATCATTAGTACCTTTGGGCATCCATACTCTAACACTTTCTGTTTCTGCCTTTTTCATGTGGCTGTTGGTTTTAACTTGTTTCTTTGCCACAACTTTCCTCACAGACTTTTTATAGCCATCATTCTTTCTTTAACCACCAGGTTTTTGAAAAGATCTTTGAGCATTAAACCTTTGGTTAACAGGATTGAAATAACAGTGTTTGGCTAAGTGATTTAGCTTACCACATATGAAACAAGGTTTTGGCCTGTTGATTCTGTTCAGGTCAACTCCTTGTCTCATAGCCCACTGGTTATTCCAGTTCCTTTGATTTCCCCTCTGATTATCATGTTTTTGGGGCTTGAGCTCTTGAGATTTCTTACAAGAACAATGTTTACAGGTATTGGGAGCCACAACTGTGGTCTGTTTGTAATGGACTCCCTTTTCCTTTTCAGTCCTTTTGATCTCAGTGTCCTTATCACATGGACTCTCAGATTCCTCATCAGAGTCTACTTTGTCAGTCTCATCCTCAACAACTATTTCTTTTTCACAAGGATCTATATTAATCTTTAATTCAGGTTCCTTTCTATCCTTGGTCTCTAACAAATCAGACTTAGGAGGTATGTAGTTGTTATTGTAGGGTGGAGGTGTGGTATTGTACCCTATCCCTACTTTCATCTTGTCATGGATTTGAGCTTTAATGATGGTGTCCATGGTTTTAGAAGCACAGGTAAACTTTTCAACATCAAGTTTAACCTTTTTAAGCTCTTCTTTTAACTTCTCATTCTCCTCCCCAGACACTTTCAGCTTAATCTCATACTCATTCTTCTCCCACTTCCAATAGTTAGTATCATAGTGGTGTTGAAGTTCATTAGCTTGAAAAGCTCTAATCTGTTCCTCAAACCTTTCTACAATCCTAACATAATCTTTCACATCTTTCTCTAGCCTCTTAAGGTCATCACACATACCCTGATTGTGATCCCTATATCTTTTAACAGCATCAATGCAAGCTTGAGAACAGAGTTTAGATTGTACCTCAGTGGGAATATCAGATACTTCTGCCATAAGAGCTTGATTCTGACAGGCTTCCTCAGCTTGATCACTCCAATCAAATCCCATTCCTTGTTGAGAAACAAGGGCTTGAGAGGAGCTTCTGTTTTGGTTTCCATTTGGAGCCTGTTGTTGTGATCCTCCACTTCTGCATTCTCTGGCAAAGTGTCCCATCTTGTGACACTTATAACACTCAACCTTGGACTGGTCAAAGCCTGCATCATCTTCTCCAATCTTTCCTTCATTACATGGGCCATTTTCTATGATGTCCCATATTGCATAATTAGTAAGAAGAATGTACTGCTTGATTCTCAGTTTCCACATGTCAAATTTATTGGGTTTGAGCATGGGAACCTTTGAAACAAGAGTACTGTGAGAATCCATTGAATTGTCCATAGCTTCTAAGATACCAAAGCTCTGATACCACTTGTCAGGATCAATTCTTAACAAGAATTAAACTTCTTAGAAACAGAATTTAGAGAATCTTGCGGAATAGAACTCTAAATCAATTAAAGAACAATCAATAGAAATTCAATACACTGTATATATATCAAACAGTATTACTCACAAGCTTTACACCAAACCTCAATCTTGTTGAACAGGCTCAACAAGACGATTTCTACTTCTCTAGAAATAGGATCTATGATCTTGAGGTTAATTCACTCTTGAATGAATATCAAATTCTATTTCACTCGTATATTTTCTTCTATTTTCTAATAGCTATCTATCAATACTATATATACAAAAGTAATTACAAGATAACTATCAAAAGTAAATTGATCTTCTGAATCTTCGTTAAACATATCTTGATCAATTCCTTATTTGTCTCCAAAAGCATCGCATACCAAACTTATCAAGTCAGCAGTATTAACAATGATTTGGCTCAGCAGCATTAATGATGATTTGGCTCAGCAGCATTAACGACCTTCAACAGTATTAACCTTCACAGTCTTCAAGCAGTAGTAACTCAGCTCAGCAGTACTAACCATGTCTAGCAGTAGTAACTTCTTCTAGCAGTAGTAACGAAGAACTGGCAGTAGTAATGTAGACTTAGCAGTACTAACCATACTTGGCATATCTTCAGTTCCCAACAATACCGATTGTGATACGCCGTGATACCGACTGTGATACGCCGTGAAGCAACGGGATGACGAAGATTGGTAGATCTTTCGCAACGAGAAATATCGTGATACATTGTGATGTCTTTTGCAAAAACCATAAGTATATTTATTGTGATCCACTGTTCAAAAACCCATAAACATACTTTGATCAATTATGATCCATCTAAATATAAACAAAATAATGAACAAAAATTACTTTTGATCGAGATTATCAACCAAATCTGCAACAAACCCAAACAAAACACACACAAAAATAATATTTAAACCAACTGCAGAAAAACAAAAAAGCCCACCGCAAAATAAAAAAGCCCACCGGAAAAATGAAAAAAGACAACCACTTCACAGTAGTTCGCACTTGGTCGACGAAGACGGTGAGTAGTTCCTTTGTGGATGCGGAAACTATGCTATCCCATCTTATCCCATCTTTGCTTGCAATCGATTCTTTCACTACTATGTAAAATCGAGAACGATAAATTGCTAAGAAGCTAGAAACCTCCATTAATATCACAACTTTCTTCAGAAGGGGTTGTACTATTTGATAGAAATGAACTTCGTCCAAAATTTTGTTAACATGTAGAAACTGCTTTGTGTTTCACATGACGTACTACCACATTTTGTGTTCCAAGAAGTACATAGGGGCAAGCCACTTTGGCCTTAATGCCTATACGTGGTGATGGAAGACTATTCACATCACCATCCTTGTGAAGTTATAATAAGAAGAAATATAATATAAATCAAATTAAGGTATGTGTGAAAAAAATTTCAAAAACAATTAAGATAACCATGGAATGTTGAGAAAATCATGGTAACCGAAATAGGATATAAATCAAATATTGATTTGTTTAGTAGTAAAAAATAAAATTACTATTTCACCCTTTATCATTAATTAAATAAATGTATTTAATTACATCAAATGATTGGTTAAAATGAGATCTCACGGTTATCACAAATTATAGAGTTCTCATTTGATTAAGCCCCTATATATATATATATATAAATCAATTAATTAATTTAATTTGTCATCGAGAATCTATCGGAAAAACATAATTTTTAGGAAAATTAATTAAAATACCCAAAGTTTGACTTTGACTTACCAAAATACCCACTTTCTTGTCCATTTTACAAAAATACCCATTTTTCTGCGGTCGGTCCTGCAATCGCGGGTCAGGGCCCACGTGGCTCGCGGTTTGCCCAAAATGTCTCGCGGAGCCCCCCCAACTATTGCCGCGGTGACAAAATTGGCCCCTGTCCGCGATGGGTCCGCGATAGGGCAAAAAATTACACTTTTGGTCCTTTTGCACGAATTTTTACATGTTTTTTCTGTTTTTTTCCACAATTATTGTACTTGGAAGACCAATTTGTGGTTGAAATTTAACTTCCTCAATGAGATTTCATCCATAAATATCAATAAAATACAATCCATAATTCACACCCATTCCATCCTTCTTTCTTGCTTTCTTTATTCAGTAAACAAATGGCATCGTCATCTAATCCATCGTCTACACCTGAAAGAATGCCCGTGAAATTCCAGATCGCGATAGCAGAAAGGGAAAAGGAGATAGACCAACTGACACAAGAGTGGAAATAAATGATGGCCAGGAAGGAAGCCCACTTAAAAATGATCGAAGTGGAAGAAAAGGAGATCAAAAGGATGATAGGGGATATAAAAGATAGGGAGGTTCGTATTTGTCGAGAAAAAGTAGACATTCACCACATTATGCAAGACTTCGCAATTCTTCAAGCGAAGGTAAGCGACAAGCAAAGTTGGATTGATCAAACTAAGGCAATTTTTTAGTAGGTGCTGGTACGGGTGTTGCTTTAGTATTTTGTTGTTTATGTGTTGTTGTTTTGTACTTTTCCAGTTCTACATTGTTGTTTCGTTCCTTTCCTGTTTCTATGTTGTTGTTTCGTTCCTGGAGTTTTTATGTTGATATTACATGTTGAAGTTTGCTCATGAATAACGGCTAGACGATGGTTTGGTTTTTGATAATCCGGGTCGACTTCTTACATGCTCTGGCGAGACGAGTCTCAAAGTGTTAAGCTCCACTTTCTCGATGTACACTTCAATCATAGTATGGCCGTCAACATACTGGCGTATGTTGGCTACATCTTCGTCGGTACTCAATTCTACCAGTCCAATCAAGAAGTCTGCATTCGGCCTCTTAAAATACAACCTATAATATTTTGGTTCTTCATAGTCCAGCTCTTTCATGATCTGTTCAAGCAGTTGCATAGAAAGATCCTCCACATCTAACATGTCAACAAAAATTTCTAGACCATAGAAATAATGTCTTCTGGGTGGTTCCGTGAAGTACCCACCATGGTGGACTTTCATGGTGAACAACTGTGGATATGCATTTGTTGATGAACATTAATTAACATAGTTAGGTCGTAGAACAACGGTAGTAACAGGCAAAACTCAATGAAACATGCACACTAACCATATAACTCTTTTCCAGTGTCTGAAAGCGGTTCAGATAAACGTCTAAAGCACCAAACATGAAGGTTTGGGGATGCCATGTAAGAATACGTTAACGAATAATTTGTTCTCGTATATGTGTTTTACGACTAATCTAGCGTGGGTTGTTTATAGGAAAATGTGGATGCGCTGAAAAGTATGAAAAACGTGTAAAGTATGAAAAACGTGTATAGTATGAAAACGTGTAAAGTATGAAAACCTGGAAAGTATGAAAACGTGGAAAATGAATTGTGTTG